>OY728144.1:519254794-519879794 GCA_963277665.1 Viscum album
TTTGATATGAAAGTACCCTATTTTAAAAAATATTTTTCTGAGATTCGTCTTTCTCATATATAATTCATTAAAACCCCTTTAAACCCTATAGAATTATTTTCAAAAATAAAATAATTTAATATGATATTTTTTAGTAAATAAATTTTTTTTTGTTTTGGAGAAATCCATATATTAGAAGAAATTAATGAAAAATTTCATAATACACTTAATAAATTATATGTTAAAAAAATCATTCAAATATTTTCACACTACATTAATTTCATTAAATACTTTGATAAAATCATAATAAATGTTTTATTAAAATTCATGGAAAGATATGAATGAAATGAAATCTGGAAATGAAACAATTATATACATATGAAACATCTATAAATTTTAAGATTAAACATAATAACATTTATCATTAAAAATTTATATGAAAACCTCACATAACAATGATAAATTTTTGATAAAATAAAATTTCTTTTAAAAAAAGGATTTCAATAGCCAAAACCAAAATTAAATTTGGAAAAGAGTTTTTAAAAGTAGTAGTTTTGAAGATAAACCCTTTTCCTTAACAAAATTACAACCCTTTATTATAGGAATTTTGGAAATAATAAGAATATTAAAAAAAATAAAAACATTGAAAATTTTGAAAAAGAAATAAATAATATCCCTTACTGATTATTGAAAAAGACTGAAATCCTTCTACCTCCTATATTACTTTATCTTCTATCTCTTATAAATTTCCCTCTTTATGGTTTATAAGTGACCTTACTAGAAATACGAAGGATGGATCATATATATAAATCCATTATTCCATTGTCGTATGAATAATTATATTTTTTCTAGATAATTAAATTTATAATAATATATACATTATTAACTTATCTCTAAGAAGAATAGAACAAATTGATTGGTTTCTCAATTTCTCTTTAAAATATATGGATTTGATGAAATTTATATTGAGAAATCATAATATATATATTTCAGAAACTAATCAAATAAAGAAAATGATTAGGAATTGTTTATTAATCTGATTGATGCATTTATATTTTAAAATCCAATTTGGTCAGTTCAGTGGAGATTCTTCATGAATCTTTATAGAACTAGAAAAAATTAGCAAAAAAATTGAGAAAATAGAATTCAAATTAATATCAGTATTTAATCTAGATAATGTTAGGTGAAAACATATTGGACAAGAAGAAGGAAGTCTATAAAATATGATATTAAAATAACTGAATGAAAAGGGATAGCCTAAATCATTGAAAAATCGGGTAAATTCATTTAATAAACCACAAAAAAAGAAAATGACAAAAGAGGACAAACAATTGTGAATGGAAAAAGAAATTAAAGAAAAAGATGAATACACCATTGTTTTAGATGAAAATGATTGATTACTAAAAAAAGAAAATACATACCATTAAAGATCTACAGATTGGAAGAATAGAAGAAGGAAAGTGACCGAATCCATCTAAGTTTGAAATCCTCTTCACAGTTCATATTTGGTCCGAATTCAATCTATATATTGTATTCTAGCATTCGAAACCCCTCATATTCACTCAATCCACACTAGGTCTCCAACGTGTTCAGATCATGATATTGCTCGGCCTCCATATGAAGAAGAACCCTCCCGAGACCGAAGGAATCATCCTTGTTTATTTTCCCTAGATCGACTCTCCTAAAAGACTCCCAAAATGATTCTACTAAATAATAAAGCTCTAACTTGAGATCCCCCTTATCTCTAATTCTCAAATATTCACTTTTTTTATTTATTCATTTTTTCTTCTTATTTTGATTCACATTTTTTTATTTCATTGTTTGGTTTTTAATAAAATTTGTGTTCAATATATATATATATATATATATATATATCATATTTTTGAAAATAAAAATTTATATAAAATAAGTTAATTATATTCATATATTAATATGATTATTCATTATTTCTGATTTTATAAATAAATTTTTAATAATTCTTATCATAATTAATATATTAATTAGATTAATTTATTAAATTTGATATTAAAATATGAATATTTATATTGAATATACATGTAATTCATAATTAGAATAACTTAGTTGTCTAATATATTCATAATTTGAGATTAAAAATAAAAATTATTAATAATAATCATAATTTAATTAATTAATTATATTAACATTAATTTCATAATAAAAATTAGTTTCTCTAAATTTAAAAATTTATATGTATAATTCCTATAATTTATTCATTTGTTTTAAAGAAACTTTTATATTTTTTAAAATCATTACATCATGAACAAATAATTTTATAAATTTATGTGTAAAATAATACTTACCAATTATTATCATTATAGTTTAAAAATCCTTTTATTATATTAATACATAATTTTATTGCCTGTAATTATTTATTTTATTTTTTTTATTTTAAACATATATTTTGAAAAAATAATCAAATAAATATATTTATATTAAAATGTTATTTTAAACAAAATAATACCATATTTTTAAAAATACTATTTGTTTATAATTTTAAATGTTAATTTAACTTGAAATATTATTTCTTGAAATCAATTATTTACTCAAAAGTACTATAAAATAAGATTTTAAAACTTTAAATAAAATCATAATTGATAATATAATACATTATCATTATAATTTATTCATTTATTTATTTCCTTAATTGATAATTTAATATTCATTTACAATTTTATTTTTAGTATTAATATCATTGAATTAATGTTTAAATAAAAATACTAAGAATAAATGATTCTTTTTTTAAAACTCCGGATGTTACACTATTAGTTATATTTTTTGATAATATATAAGGTATGGTTGTTGAGGAATTTAAGGATTTTTATGGGTATATTACATGAGACATGTCACTATGGATTTATTGTGATATTTAGAAGCTTTTTATGCATCCACCAAGTATTTAGGTTATATGGAGGCTCATATAGATGATTTTAATATATGGTTGATATTAAGAACAATATATATAGAGTTTTTAAAATGTGATAAATGTTAAAAATAATGATTGGAATTATTTTATTAAAATTTCATTGAAGGGTTTTATTAAGAAAAATTATACTACCCTTGGTAAAAGTGAGATGATCCTAGATGAACAGTGCTGGGAGAGCATTAGAATATCAATTCATGGTTTGGAGTAGTTTCCAAAAAAGGGATTAACATCCACACATATGGGTCAGCATGATAGGTTGAGGGACTACACCTATAAGGCCCCATCCTTAAACCTTACTTAATCTTGAGTTATTACAAGATTACACATTGAGGATCTTTTCAGGTATAGAGTTTTAGAGAATTAGATCATAAAACTTGCATTACATTCCACATATAAACAAAGTGGTTACATAAAAGACAATATTCATTCTTCCCATCAACGGAAACATATTTAAAATAAAACATGGATTCTTTCTTGACACTCCCTTGACACTATCATCATATCATGTACCTTTCCCTTGACCTGTGAAAAACATTTCAAAAACTTGGGATGAGCATAAAAAGCTCAGTATGAGTTATAAAAATATGGAAAGGAAACATGGGTACATATATACATAAGAATGAAATCATACTTTACCCATAAAACATAAGCACTTTAACATACCTCATCAAATCATGAATAAATCATAGAAATCATAAGACATAAAGGTAACTTGAGGCATTTATAACATCCTTACGTAAGGAGTAACCCTCTTGGTTACGTTTGGAATACCAATAACAGTATATTCCCTAAATATCTTCGGAGAAACCTTAATGTTTCACTCCTTCGCGTTACCCAATGCATTGGAGAGCTATATCGGGCTCACCCGCCCTTAGATTATCACGGAACCACCCGTCTTCATAATAATTCACAAGAACCTCAACATAATCGTATCACATAAAACATGCATAAAGGAAACATAACATTTACACCTTTCAATCACAAGATATAAATACAACACATTGATATAAAAACATTATGAAAACCATTTTCAACACCAAAATAAAAGAAAATTAAAACATGGAATTTATTTTTCTTTTAAAAAGAAGGTATGGCTTGTAGAGGAAGCCGAAACTCAAATAATGGTCACGGCGGCGGAGAAGTCGTTGTCGCCGCATACGTACGACAAAAACATTCCTTTTTTCGTTTAGTAAACGCTTTGTATAAAAAATATTCCTTTTGAATAAACATAAAAGTAAAAGGGGTTTATACACCGTATAAAAGAAGGTTGTGTATAAAACAAAATATGCCTCAATGAAAGGAGATTGAGACGAAATCCCATATCTCGGGTCCGACTTGACTCGATCATTCTTTAATGTCCTGAATAATGAACTTGAGTTAATTTCTACTTCTTTAAGAACCTTTTTCAAGTTCATTATTCCTTTTATATAACTTATTTCCATGTCATGAACACTATGTAATTATTTAAGTTAATAACGGTCGTTTTAACGATCATTGGTACTTGAGTCAAAAATAATTCCTTTAAAATTACATGTTGTTCATGTATCCATTATATCCAGAATTATAATCATTATTTATATATCATATATATCCAGTATATACATGCATTTATAATATTACATAATCATTTAGAGGTAAGAAATGAAATGCACCGTTCATGGAGACGGTAAGCCGTACGTACGCATGAACGCTACTTTCATTTCTATTTCATATTTTATAGAATGGAATCATAATGATATAAAGGTATATTATAATTACAGTATAATATCATATATAATATCATTGTTCCATCCTTTATACGTCCCACATATGATATTTAACGAATCAAATCACTTTGAGGGGGCGGTAGTCCGCACTTCCTAAAATGAAGATATCACATTTACCCATAATGGAAACCATAAAGGTATGACCAAAAAGAAAAATACAGAAGATTAATAAAAACATAAACATATTATATATCATATATAAATATAGTGACATCTTAATGGCCACCTTTGAAGGTGTTAAAAGAATGTTGAACAATCATCGTTTCGGGAGGTATAAATTCACCCTCCACGGAAACAGTATGTCCGTTAACCATTAGATGTAGGTGTGTGTAAGTGTATCTTGAATAAATATTATAAAAACATCCTAGTATATTTAGGATACTCTATTTGTTACAAAAGAAAAGAATAAAAAGAGTTTAGGGGGTTGGAGAAGCACAATAAAACAAAAGGACTCAAAAGAAGACATTACCGTAAAATCGGGTAACTCTCTTTGGTTTGAGCTCAAAGGCTTCATTGGGAAGACTTCTGCACAAAGTGAGGCTTCAAGGAGTAATAGAGGGAAGTGGAGAGAAAAACTGGGTAGGGTTTGGCCGAGCCAAAGGCTTTTGGAGTGTGGGTAAGGAGGTAGAGGTGGGGGCTTTTTATAAGAGGAGAGGAGGGGCACTCTGGGAAAGTAAAGATAAGTTAATTTATTTTAAAATGCGTTTCGGATTCAAAAGTTCCCACATTGAAATAATTCGATGATAAGGTGATACGGGTTCTAAATCCACTCATCCAATTGGGTTTGGCCATGTGTAGGTCTTATATTTTACATTAACTTTCCATTTTATTTAAATCGTTAAATAATGAGGTCGTCACTGCATCATGATGATGTCATATATAATGTAATTTATTTATTGTATACAAATTATAAAAAAATACTATGATGTAGGAAATCGTTTTAGATTTCTAATGAATATTTATAGTCAAAAATCTGACTTTTATAACCCCATATAAAAATTGTTTTAGTAACATAACTCAGGTTTGTGTCATTTTTACTTTAACATTAAATAAAAAGTTATTTATGTCATTTCCCAACCAAAGTGGCTCCATGGGGTCCCCAAGTTGACCCATGGCTTGTTGTGGTCGGCCATGACACATCCAATGAGGGTAGGACATGTGTCAAGCTCATCTCATACTATTAAAACATTATTTTTACCTTAAACTACACTAATTACCACTAATCGCGATTAAGAACTTAATAAGTTACTATTCACCAAAAAATTATTTTAATCCCATTGAACCACATTTTACTTCTTAATGACAACAATGTATGTCGGATTTTTTGAAATTCAAAACACAATGATGGCAAAATTTCATTGAAACGGAAAAATCAGTTTTTATAAGTACCACTTAGTGGTTTCACTATTCATCAAAAATTGAAGTTTTTCAGAAAATTACCAAAAATTCACCCTAAGCTATATTTGATATTCTGAATTCAAAAATGATGTCTATTTTACAAAATTAAAATCATATAAGTTACATTATTTAATTTAATAATTAATTCCCGCTGTCATGACAAATAGCGGGTTTTTTGAAACAATATCTATGAAAAGTTTGGCATTAGTTTATGACCAATTCGAAAGTGAAATTAATCCTAATGATCACCATTGGATTAAATGGTAAAATTATATTCAGATTACACTTTAAGACCAATTAAAAATATAATCTAACCATATAATTAAATTAAATGAAAAAGCAGTTTTGATGTAAAATGCAGTATTTTCACTATTCATTAAAAAATGAACATTGTCAGAAAAATACCAAAAATTTATCCAATGTAAAATTAAATGTCCCAATCATAATGAATATGTTTATTTTGACAAATATAGATTATAAAATTGTCAAAATATTGATTTAAAAAGGGTTTTCCATCAAAAGGCAGTAAAACAATCTTTTAAGAATATTAGTGTATTCCATGCTTAAGATTGGATTTATTTTCATTTTAAGCCTCTAAAACACTATATAATTCATTAATAGACATAGACAAAAATATCTATTATTCATTACTTACTTGGGATGTTACATCCTTCCCCCCTTTAGAAAATTGCATCCCCGTAATTTATTTTTCTTATCAAATAAATGGGGATACTTATCCCTCATTGCATTTTCAGATTCCCATGTTGCCTCTTCCATCATGTGGTTTTTCCACAAAACCTTTACCTGCTTAATCACCTTATTCCGTAACACTTGCTCCCTATGGTCAAGAATCTGGACCGGTTGTTCCTCATAAGATAGGTTATCTTCCAGCTGAACTACCTCTGGACTCAAAACATGAGATGGATCTGGCATATACTTTCTCAACATCGAAATGTGAAAAACATTGTGTACCTGAGATAAACTCGGAGGTAAAGCCACCCGGTATGCAACTGATCCAACTCTCTCCAGAATTTCATATGGTCCAATAAACCTTGGACTCAGCTTTCCTTTCTTACCAAATCGCATCACACTTTTCCTTGGTGAGACTTTGAGAAAAACATGATCACCTACCTCAAAAGAGAGATCCTTCCTCCTGTTGTCTGCATAACTCTTCTGCCTACTCTGAGCTGTTCTCATGTGCTTCTGAATCAGCTGAACTTTTTCTGCCATCTCTTCTACCAATTCTGGTCCCATCAACTTCCTTTCACCCACTTCATCCCAGAAAGATGGAGTTTGACACCGCTTCCCATATAATGCCTGAAATGGTGCCATCAGTATACTGGAATGAAAACTGTTATTATATTAAAATTCAACCAAAGAAATATGTTGGTCCCAACTTCCCTAATAATTCATAGAGCAAGAACGTAGCATATCCTCCAATGTCTGAATTGTTCGTTCTGACTGCCCATCTGATTGAGGATGAAAAGCTGTACTAAAATTTAATTCAGTAACCAACGACTTCTGAAGGCCTTTCCAAAAGTTGGAAGTGAACCTGGGATCACGATCAGATACAATGGAGAGAGGAACTCCATGCGACCTGACTATCTCTTTAAGATACAAACGGGAAAGTTGATCTAGGGAAAAAGTATCTCGTATAGCAAGTAAATGAGCAGATTTAGTCAAGCAATCAACAATAACCCAGATTGCATTATTACCTCGAGATGTCTTCGGTAATCCCACAACAAAGTCCATGGATATATTCTCCCATTTCCACTCTGGCACTGGTAAAGGCTGAAGCATCCCTTTCGGTAACTGCCACTCTGCTTTAACCTGCTGACAAGTCAAACACTTCATAGTAAAATCAGCAATATCTCTTTTCATTCGATCCCACCAGTAATACTCCCGCAGATCTCTGTACATCTTAGTACTGCCAGGATGAACTGAAAACGGAGAACTATGATCTTCACATAACAACTCTCTCTTCAACTGTGAATCACAAGGCACACACAATCTCTTCCCAAATCTCAAAACACAATCATTATCAATGTTGAAATCAGGCAACTTACCTTTCTGAACCAGCTCTACCTTTTTCTGCAACTCACTGTCTTGCTTTTGTGCTTGATTGATTCTATCTGATAGAGATGATCTCACTGATACTTGAAACAAAACAGAAGAACTTCCTGCACCGACAACTTCTATGCCAAAGTTCATCAAATCCTTAACCAAAGGTTCACGTTCCAAACGCAACATTGCTAATGAAGCATTAATTTTTCGACTCAAAGCATTAACCACTTTATTTTCTTTTCCCAGATGGTAATGAATTGTACAATCATAATCCTTGATTAATTCTAGCCATATCCTTTGTCTCATGTTCAATTATTTCTGAGTCAATATATACTTTAAACTTTTGTGATCAGTATATATTTCACACTTTACTCCATACAAATGATGCCTCAAAATTTTTAAAGCAAAAACAACAGCAGCTAATTCCAAATCATGTGTAGGGTAATTTACCTCATGAGTTTTCAACTGTCGTGAAGCATAAGCAATTACCTGATCATTCTGCATTAGGAGGCAACCAAGTCCTTTCAATAAAGCATCATTGTATATAACAAACTCACCATTCCTGGAAGGTAGTGCCAAAACTGGAGCATTCACCAATCTTCTTTTCAATTCCTGAAAACAATCATCACATTCTTTTGTCCAGATAAACTTAACACCCTTCCGAGTTAGCTTAGTCATTGGACTAGATAACCGTGAAAAATTTCTAACAAACCTTTGGTAATAGCCTGCCAAACCAAGGAAGCTACGAATCTCAGTTACATTTGTGGGTCTTGGCCAGTCTTCCACCACTTTTGTTTTTGCAGGATCAACATTTATCCCATCTTTAGAAACAATGTGACCAAGGAAAGAAATTTGTTGCAACCAAAACTCACACTTGCCGAATTTCCCATAAAATTTATTTTCTTTTAAGGTTTGCAAGATAACCCTTAAATGTCTTTCATGCTCTTCTTTACTTTTAGAAAACACCAAAATATCATCAATAAAAACCACCACAAACTTATCCAAGAACTCATGGAAAATTATATTCATTAAGTCCATGAATACAGCAGTTGCATTGGTTAGCCCAAAAGTCATTACTACAAATTCATAGTGGCCATATCTTGTACGAAACGTGGTTTTCGGAACATCTTCTTCCTTTACCTTCAGCTGATGGTACCCTGATCTCAAGTCAATCTTTGAAAAATACTGAGCTCCCTGGAGTTGATCAAACAAATCATCGATATGAGGCAAAGGATATTTTTTCTTAACAGTGATATTATTCAAGGCTCTATAATCAATGCAAAGTCTCATTGAACCATCTTTCTTTTTAACAAACAAGACAGGAGCACCCCATGGTGATGTGCTAGGTCGAATGAAACCTTTCTCTAATAAATCTTGCAATTGCTCCTTCAACTCTAAAAGTTCAATTTGAGCCATTCGATAAGGGGGTTTTGAAATTGGCTTAGCATCAGGAAGTAATTCAACAGTAAATTCAACTTCCCGATCTTGTATTATTCCAGGAAACTCATCAGGAAAAACATCAGGATACTCATTTACCACTGGCACATCATTAATCTGAACAGTTCCTTTATTTTCAACGATGTGTGCAAGGTAACATTCATTTCCATCTTTTACAAGTTTCTCGGCCTCTTGATAAGTTATCAACAGTAATGGTTCATTCTTGTACAAAAACTGAAATCCTTTCTGAAAAGAAACTTCTTTAGCTCTACAGTCAATCTTAGCATGGTAAATAGAGAGTCAATCCATACCCAGGATAACATCAAACTCTACTAGAGGTAGAACAATAAGGTTTGCAAGTAGGTTCTTTCCACATATAAGGATAGGAAGATTCTTATAAATTCTTTTTGCCTCAACATTCCCCCCAGGTGTTTTTACCAAAAGTTCATGAGTCATTTCTTGAGATGGTATTCCCATTTTACTAGAAAAGGTTTCAGAGATGAAAGAATGTGTAGACCCCGAATGAAACAACACACTGACATAATCTGAAAAAACAAACAAAGTACTTGATACAACTTCATTTGATGGCCCGACATCTGCTGAAGTAGTTGCAAAGGATTTCACCACCCCTTTCTGCTTGTAGTCTAACTGCTTCCCATCACTCAAGCTCTTTGTCGTACACTCATTTGCATAGTGACCCATCTCTTTGCACTTAAAACATTTCACTAACTGTAAATCAAATTTGGTCTTACCTTCTCCTTGATCTTTTTCAGTGCAATCACGAGCCTTATGTCCCATCTTCCCACATCGGTAGCACTTTCCAGAATTCATAAGACATTCCCCAGCATGCCTTTTTCCACATTATCACAAACTGGAAACTTAGTTTTCTTACCATCAGACTTTTTTGGAGAATTCATACCTTTCTCCTGCCACCTTGGTCTCTTCTTTTGTTGGTTGTTATAGAACACTTGATCATCGGCAAACTCCATTTCCACCTTCTCAGCACATCGAACAAGCTTTTCATAACTTTTAAACTCACGATAAGCTAATGCCCTTCGATATTTTGGCTTTAATCCTGAGTAAAAACGGTTGATTTTACTATCAAGGTCTCGGATAAAATTTGGAGCATACCTTGCCAATCGAGTGAACCTTTCTTCATAGGCAGCCACTGAGTCTTCCTCTTTCCTCAATTCCAAGAATTGTTTTTCCATCCTAAGTCGAACAGCCTTAGGAAAATACTTCTCAAGAAACATACCTTTGAATTCATCCCAGTCAAGAGCATCAATCCCATTGGCATCCCTGATATTTTTAACCATAGACCACCACTGATATGTCTCACCCTCCAAACGGTAAATAGCAAGACTAACCTTTTGATTCTCTGAACACCACATGACATCAAAAATCTTCTCCAGTGCTTTAATCCACCATTCAGCTAACACAGGGTCAGATGATCCTCTGAATGATGGGGGATGTTGCCTCATGAAATGTTCCACCACTGACATGTTCCTGTGCAGTTGATCTGGCTGATCTCGTGCATGGATACCACCACCATTTATCGCTTGAGTCAACTGCGTCATTACTGCAACAAACTGTTCAGTTCCAATTCCGACTATCTCAGGATGCTGATTCGGAAGGTTATTTCCTTCTGTATGCCTTCCTAGCACTGCTTCCCTGTTTCCTCTAAGGAAAACCATTCTGAACAAACATGTCTTAGATGAAGCAACATGGTAATCTTCAAATGCTATATAATTTCAAAAAAAATATTTTTGGATAATCATTTAATAGAATTTTAACTCCTAAAGTTATCTAAACCGACCTCTAATACCAACTATAAGGCCCCAGACTTAAACCTTACTTAATCTTGAGTTATTACAAGATTACACATTGAGGATCTTTTCAGGTTTAGAGTTTTAGAGAATTATATCATAAAACTTGCATTACATTCCACATATAAACAAAGTGGTTACATAAAAGACAATATTCATTCTTCCCATCAATGGAAACATATTTAAAATAAAACACGGATTCTTTCTTGACACTCCCTTGACACTATCATAATATCATGTACCTTTCCCTTGACCTGTGAAAAACATTTCAAAAACTTGGGATGAGCATAAAAAGCTCAGTATGAGTTATAAAAATATTGAAAGGAAACATGGGTACATATATACATAAGAATGAAATCATACTTTACCCATAAAACATAAGCACTTTAACATACCTCATCAAATCATGAATAAATCATAGAAATCATAAGACATAAAGGTAACTTGAGGCATTCATAACATCCTTACGTAGGGAGTAACCCTCTTGGTTACGTTTGGAATACCCATCACAGTATATTCCCTAAATCTCTTCGGAGAAACCTTAACGTTTCACTCCTTCGCGTTACCCAATGCATTGGAGAGCTATATCGGGCCCACCCACCCTTAGATTATCACGGAACCACCCGTCTTCATAATAATGCCCAAGAACCTCAACATAATCGTATCACATAAACACATGCATAGAGGAAACATAACATTTCCACCTTTCAATCACAAGATATCAATACAACACATTGATATAAAAACATTATGAAAACCATTTTCAACACCAAAATAAAAGAAAATTAAAACATGGTATTTATTTTTCTTTTAAAAAGAAGGTATGACTTGTAGAGGAAGCCGAAACTCAAATAATGGTCACGGCGGCGGAGAAGTCGTTGTCGCCGCATACGTACGACAAAAACATTCCTTTTTTTGTTTAGTAAATGCTTCGTATAAAAAATATTCCTTTTGAATAAACATAAAAGTCAAAGGGGTTTATACACCGTATAAAAGAAGGTTGTGTATAAAACAAAATATGCCTCAATGAAAGGAGATTGAGACGAAATCCCATATCTCGGGTCCGACTTGACTCGATCGTTCTTTAATGTCCTGAATAATGAACTTGAGTTAATTTCTACTTCTTTAAGAACCTTTTTCAAGTTCATTATTCCCTTTTTATCACTTATTGCCATGTCATGAACACTATGTAATTATTTAAGTTAATAACGGTCGTTTTAACGATCATTGGTACTTGAGTCAAAAATAATTCCTTTAAAATTACATGTTGTTCATGTATCCATTATATCCAGAATTATAATCATTATTTATATATCATATATATCCAGTATATACATGCATTTATAATATTACATAATCATTTAGAGGTAAGAAATGAAATACACCATTCATGGAGACGGTAAGCCGTACGTACGCATGAACGCTACTTTCATTTCTATTTCATATTTTATAGAATGGAATCATAATGTTATAAAGGTATATTATAATTACAGTATAATATCATATATAATATCATTGTTCCATCCTTTATACGTCCCACATATGGTATTTAAGGAATCAAATCACTTTGAGGGGGCGGTAGTCCGCACTTCCTTAAATGAAGATATCACATTTACCCATAATGGAAACCATAAAGGTATGACCAAAAAGAAAAATACAGAAGCTTAATAAAAACATAAAAATATTATATATCATATATAAATATAGTGACATCTTAATGGACACCTTTGAAGGTGTTAAAATAATGTTGAACAATCATCGTTTCGGGAGGCATAAATTCACCCTCCACGGAAACAGTATGTTCGTTAACCATTAGATGTAGGTGTGTGTAAGTGTAGCTTGAATCCATATTATAAAAACATCCTAGTATATTTAGGATACTCTATTTGTTATAAAATAAAAGAATAAAAAGATTTTAGGGGGTTGGAGAAGCAAAATAAAACAAAAGGACTCAAAAGAAGACATTACCGTAAAATCAGGTAACTCCCTTTGGTTTGAGCTCAAAGGCTTCCTTGGGAAGACTTCTGCCCAAAGTGAGGCTTCAAGGAGTAAGAGAGGGAAGTGGAGAGACAAACTGGGCAGGGTTTGTCTGAGCCAAAGTCTTTGGGAGTGTGGGTAAGGAGGTAGAGGTGGGGGCCTTTTATAAGAGGAGAGGAGGGGCACTCTGGGAAAGTAAAGATAAGTTAATTTATTTTAAAATGCGTTTCGGATTCAAAAGGTCCCACATTGAAATAATTCTATGATAAGGTGATAAGGGTTCGAAATCCAATCATCCAATTTGGGTTTTCCATGTGTAGGTCTTATATTTTACATTAACTTTCCATTTTATTTAAATCGTTAAATAATGAGGTCGTCGCTGCATCATCATGATGTCATAAATAATGTAATTTATTTAATGTCTAAAAATTATAAAAAAACTACTATGATGTAGGAAATATTTTTAGATTTCTAATAAATATTTATAGTCAAAAATATCACTTGTATAACCCCATATAAAAATTCTTTTAGTAACATAACTCAGGTTTGTGTCATTTTTACTTTAACATTAAATAAAAAGTTATTTATGTCATTTCCCAACCAAAGTGGCTCCATGGGGTCCCCAAGTTGACCCATGGATTGTCTTGGTCGGCCATGAAACATCCAATGAGGGTAGGACATGTTTCAAGCTCATCTCATACTATTAAAACATTATTTTTACCTTAAACTACACTAATTACCACTAATCGCGATTAAGAACTTAATAAGTTACTATTCACCAAAAAATTATTTTAATCCCATTGAACCACATTTTACTTGTTAATGACAACCATGTATGTCGGATTTTTGAAATTCAAAACACAATGATGGCAAAATTTCATTGAAACGGAAAAATCAGTTTTTATAAGTAC
Organism: Viscum album; assembly: GCA_963277665.1. Classification (NCBI taxonomy): domain Eukaryota; kingdom Viridiplantae; phylum Streptophyta; class Magnoliopsida; order Santalales; family Viscaceae; genus Viscum; species Viscum album. The sequence goes on from OY728144.1 coordinate 519,269,097, forward strand.
CACTTAGTGGTTTCACTATTCATCAAAAATTGAAGTTTTTCAGAAAATTACCAAAAATTCACCCTAAGATATATTTGATATTCTGAATTCAAAAATGATGTCTATTTTACAAAATTAAAATCATATAAGTTACATTATTTAATTTAATAATTAATTCCCGCTGTCATGACAAATAACGGGTTTTTTGAAACAATATCTATAAAAAGTTTGGCATTAGTTTATGACCAATTCCAAAGTGAAATTAATCCTAATGATCACCATTGGATTAAATGGTAAAATTATATTCAGATTACACTTTAAGACCACTTAAAAATATAATCTAACCATATAATTAAATTAAATGAAAAAGCAGTTCTGATGTAAAATGCAGTATTTTTCACTATTCATTAAAAAATGAACATTGTCAGAAAAATACCAAAAATTTATCCAATGTAAAATTAAATGTCCCAATCATAATGAATATGTTTATTTTGACAAATATAGATTATAAAATTGTCAAAATATTGATTTAAAAAGGGTTTGCCATCAAAAGGCAGTAAAACAATCTTTTAAGAATATTAGTGTATTCCATGCTTAAGATTGGATTTATTTTCATTTTAAGCCTCTAAAACACTATATAATTCATTAATAGACACAGACAAAAATATCTATTATTCATTACTTACTTGGGATGTTACATCCTTCCCCCCTTTAGAAAATTGCGTCCCCGCAATTTATTTTCTTATCAAATAAATGGGGATACTTATCCCTCATTGCATTTTCAGATTCCCATGTTGCCTCTTCCATCATGTGGTTTTTCCACAAAACCTTTACCTGCTTAATCACCTTATTTCGTAACACTTGCTACCTATGGTCAAGAATCTAGACCGGTTGTTCCTCATAATATAGGTTCTCTTCCAGCTGAACTACCTCTGGACTCAAAACATGAGATGGATCTGGCATATACTTTCTCAACATCGAAACGTGAAAAACATTGTGTACCTAAGATAAACTTGGAGGTAAAGCCACCCAGTATGCAACTGATCCAACTCTCTCCAGAATTTCATATGGTCTAATAAACCTTGGACTCAGCTTTCCTTTCTTACCAAATCGCATCACACTTTTCCATGGTGAGACTTTGAGAAAAACATGATCACCTACCTCAAAAGAGAGATCCTTCCTCCTGTTGTCTGCATAACTCTTCTGCCTACTCTGAGCTGTTCTCATGTTCTTCTGAATCAGCTGAACTTTTTCTACCATCTCTTCTACCAATTCTAGTCCCATCAACTTTCTTTCACCCACTTCATCCCAGAAAGCTGGAGTTCGACACCGCTTCCCATATAATGCCTGAAATGGTGCCATCTGTATACTGGAATGAAAACTGTTATTATATGAAAATTCAACCAAAGAAATATGTTGGTCCCAACTTCCCTGATAATCCATAGAGCAATAACGTAGCATATCCTCCAATGTCTGAATTGTTCATTCTGAATGCCCATCTGATTGAGGATGAAAAGCTGTACTAAAATTTAATTCAGTACCCAACGACTTCTGAAGGCCTTTCCAAAAGTTGGAAGTGAACCTGAGATCACGATCAGATACAATGGAGAGAGGAACTCCATGTAACCTGACTATCTCTTTAAGATACAAACGGGAAAGTTGATCTAGGGAAAAAGTATCTCGTATAGCAAGGAAATGAGCAGATTTAGTCAAGCGATCAACAATAATCCAGATTTCATTATTACCTCGAGATGTCTTCGGTAATCCCACAACAAAGTCCATGGATATATTCTCCCATTTCCACTCTGGCACTGGTAAAGGCTGAAGCATCCCTTTCGGTAACTGCCACTCTGCTTTAACCTGCTGACAAGTCAAACACTTCACAGTAAAATCCGCAATATCTCTTTTCATTCGATCCCACCAGTAATACTCCCGCAGATCTCTGTACATCTTAGTACTTCCAGGATGAACTGAAAACGGAGAACTATGATCTTCACATAACAACTCTCTCTTCAACTGTGAATCACAAGGCACACACAATCTCTTCCCAAATCTCAAAACACAATCATTATCAATGTTGAAATCAGGCAACTTACCTTTCTGAACCAGCTCTACCTTTTTCTGCAACTCACTTTCTTGCTTCTGTGCTTGCTTGATTCTATCTGATAGAGATGATCTCACTGATACCTGAAACAAAACAGAAGAACTTCCTGCACCAACAACTTCTATGCCAAAGTTCATCAAATCCTTAACCAAAGGATCACGTTCCAAACGCAACATTGCTAATGAAGCATTAATTTTTCGACTCAAAGCATCAACCACTTTATTTGCTTTTTCCGGATGGTAATTAATTGTACAATCATAATCCTTGATTAATTCTAGCCGTCTCCTTTGTCTCATGTTCAATTCTTTCTAAGAGAATATATACTTTAAACTTTTGTGATCAGTATATATTTCACACATTACTCCATACAAATGATGCCTCAAAAATTTTAAAGCAAAAACAACAGCAGCTAATTGCAAATCATGTGTAGGGTAATTTACCTCATGATTTTTCAACTGTCATGAAGCATAAGCAATTACATGATCATTCTGCATTAGGACGCAACCAAGTCCTTTCAATGAAGCATCACTGTATATAACAAATTCACCATTCCTGGAAGGTAGTGCCAAAACTAGAGAATTCACCAATCTTCTTTTCAATTCCTGAAAACAATCATCACATTGTTTTGTCCAGATAAACTTAACACCCTTCCGAGTTAGCTTAGTCATTGGACTAGATAACCGTGAAAAATTTCTAAAAAACATTCGGTAATAGCCTGCCAAACCAAGGAAGCTATGAATCTCAGTTACATTTGTGGGTCTTGGCCAGTCTTCCACCACTTTTGTTTTTGCAGGATCAACAGTTATACCATCTTTAGAAACAATGTGACCAAGGAAAGAAATTTGTTGCAACCAAAACTCACACTTGCTTAATTTCCCATAAAATTTCTTTTCTTTTAAGGTTTGCAAGATAACCCTTAAATGTCTTTCATGCTCTTCTTTACTTTTAGAAAACACCAAAATAACATCAATAAAAACCACCACAAACTTATCCAAGAACTCATGGAAAATTCTATTCATTAAGTCCATGAATACAACAGGTGCATTGGTTAGCCCAAAAGGAATTACTACAAATTCATAGTGGCCATATCTTGTACGGAACACCGTCTTCGGAACATCTTCTTCCTTTACCTTCAGCTGATGGTACCCCGATCTCAAGTCAATCTTTGAAAAATATTGAGCTCCCTGGAGTTGATCAAACAAATCATCGATATGAGGCAAATGATATTTGTTCTTAACAGTGATATTATTCAAGGCTCTATAATCAATGCAAAGTCTCATTGAACCATCTTTCTTTTTAACAAACAAGACAGGAGCACCCCATGGTGATGTGCTAGGTCGAATGAAACCTTTCTCTAATAAATCTTGCAATTGCTCCTTCAACTCTAAAAGTTCAATTTGAGGCATTTGATAAGGGGGTTTTGAAATTGTCTTAGTATCAGGAAGTAAGTCAATAGTAAATTCAACTTCCCGATCTGGTATTATTCCAGGAAACTCATCAGGAAAAACATCAGGATACTCATTTACCACTGGCACATCATTAATCTGAACAGTTCCTTTATTTTCAATGATGTGTGCAAGGTAACATTCATTTCCATCTTTTACAAGTTTCTCGGCCTCTTGATAAGTTATCAACAGTAAGGGTTCATTATTGTACACAAACTGAAAGTCTTTCTGAAAAGAAACTTCTTTAGCTCTACAGTAAATCTTAGCATGGTAAATAGAGATTCAATCCATACCCAGGATAACATCAAACTCTACTAGAGGTAGAACAATAAGGTTTGCAAGTAGGTTCTTTCCACAGATAAGGATAGGAAGATTCTTATAAATTCTTTTTGCCTCAACATTCCCCCTAGGTGTTTTTACCAAATGTTCAGGAGTCATTTCTTGAGATGGTATTCCCATTTTACTAGAAAAGGTTTTAGAGATGAAAGAATGTGTAGACCCCGAATCAAACAACACACTGACATAATCTGAAAAAACAAACAAAGTACTTGATACAACTTCATTTGATGGCCCGACATCTGCTGAAGTAGTTGAAAAGGATTTCACCACCCCTTTTTGCTTGTAGTATAACTGCTTCCCATCACTCAAGCTCTTTGTCAGACACTCGTCTGCATAGTGACCCATCTCATTGCACTTAAAACATTTCACTAACCGTAAATTAAATTTGGTCTTACCTTCTCCTTGATCTTTTTCAGTGCAATCACGAGCCTTATGTCCCATCTTACCACATCGGTAGCACTTTCCAGAATTCAGAAGACATTCCCTAGCATGCCTTTTGCCACATTTATCACAAACTGGAAACTTAGTTTTCTTACCATCAGACTTTTTTGAAGAATTCATACCTTTCTCCTTCCACCTCGGTCTCTACTTCTGTTGGTTGTTATAGAACAATTGATCATCGGCAAACTCCATTTCCACCTTCTCAGCACATCGAACAAGCTTTTCATAACTTTTAAACTCACGAGAAGCTAATGCCCTTCGATATTTTGGCTTTAATCCTTAGTAAAAACGATTGATTTTACTATCAAGGTCTCGGATAAAATTTGGAGCATACCTTGCCAATCGAGTGAACCTTTCTTCATAGGCAGCCACTGAGTCTTCCTATTGCCTCAATTCCAAGAATTGTTTTTACATCCTAAGTCGAACAGCCTTAGGAAAATACTTCTCAAGAAACATACCTTTGAATTCATCCCAGTCAAGAGAATCAATCCCATCTGCGTCCCTGATATTTTTAACTATAGACCACCACTGATCTTCCTCACCCTCCAAACGGTAAATAGCAAGACTAACCTTTTGATTGTCTGAACACCACATGACATCAAAAATCTTCTCCAGTTCTTTAATCCACCCTTCAGCTAACACACGGTCAGATGATCCTCTGAATGATGGGGGATGTTCCCTCATGAAATGTTCCACCACTGACATGTTCCTGTGTGGTTGATCTGGCTGATCTCGTGCATGGATACCACCACCATTTATCGCTTGAGTCAACTGCGCCATTACTGCAACAAACTGTTCAGTTCCAATTCCGACTATCTCAGGATGCTGATTCGGAAGGTTATTTCCTTCTGTATGCCTTCCTAGCACTGCTTCCCTGTTTCCTCTACGAAAAACCATTCTGAACAAACATGTCTTAGATGAAGCAACATGGTAATCTTCAAATGCTATATCATTTCAAAAAAAATATTTTTGGATAATCATTTAATAGAATTCTAACTCCTAAAGTTATCTAAACCGACCTCTAATACCAACTATAAGGCCCCAGCCTTAAAACTTACTTAATCTTGAGTTATTACAAGATTACACATTGAGGATCTTTTCAGGTTTAGAGTTTTAGATAATTATATCATAAAACTTGCATTACATTCCACATATAAACAAAGTGGTTACATAAAAGACAATATTCATTCTTCCCATCAACGGAAACATATTTAAAATAAAACACGGATTCTTTCTTGACACTCCCTTGACACTATCATCATATCATGTACCTTTCCCTTGACCTGTGAAAAACATTTCAAAAACTTGGGATGAGCATAAAAAGCTCAGTATGAGTTATAAAAATATGGAAAGGAAACATGGGTACATATATACATAAGAATGAAATCATACTTTACCCATAAAACATAAGCACTTTAATATACCTCATCAAATCATGAATAAATCATAGAAATCATAAGACATAAAGGTAACTTGAGGCATTCATAAAATCCTTACGTAGGGAGTAACCCTCTTGGTTACGTTTGGAATACCCATCACAGTATATTCCTTAAATCTCTTCAGAGAAACCTTAATGTTTCACTCCTTCGCGTTACCCAATGCATTGGAGAGCTATATCGGGCTCACCCGCCCTTAGATTATCACGGAACCACCCGTCTTCATAATAATTCCCAAGAACCTCAACATAATCGTATCACATAAAACATGCATAAAGGAAACATAACATTTCCACCTTTCAATCACAAGATATCAATACAACACATTGATATAAAAACATTATGAAAACCATTTTCAACACCAAAATAAAAGAAATTTAAAACATGGTATTTATTTTTCTTTTAAAAAGAAGTTATGGCTTGTAGAGGAAGCCGAAACTCAAATAATGGTCAGGGCGGCGAAGAAGTCGTTGTCGCCGCATACGTATGACAAAAACATTCCTTTTTTGGTTTAGTAAACACTTCGTATAAAAAATATTCGTTTTTAATAAACATAAAAGTCAAAGGGGTTTATACACCGTATAAAAGAAGGTTGTGTATAAAACAAAATATGCCTCAATGAAAGGAGATTGAGACGAAATCCCATATCTCGGGTCCGACTTGACTCGATCGTTCTTTAATGTCCTGAATAATGAACTTGAGTTAGTTTCTACTTCTTTAAGAACCTTTTTTCAAGTTCATTATTCCTTTTATATCACTTATTTCCATGTCATGAACACTATGTAATTATTTAAGTTAATAACGGTCGTTTTAACGATCATTGCTACTTGAGTCAAAAATAATTCCTTTAAAATTACATGTTGTTCATGTATCCATTATATCCAGAATTATAATCATTATTTATATATCATATATATCCAGTATATACATGAATTTATAATATTACATAATCATTTATAGGTAAGAAATGAAATGCACCGTTCATGGAGACGGTAAGCCGTACGTACGCATGAACGCTACTTTCATTTCTATTTCATATTTTATAGAATGTAATCATAATGATATAAAGGTATATTATAATTACAGTATAATATCATATATAATATCATTGTTCCATCCTTTATACTTCCCACATATGGTATTTAACGAATCAAATCACTTTGAGGGGGCGGTAGTCCGCACTTCCTTAAATGAAGATATCACATTTACCCATAATGGAAACCATAAAGGTATGACCAAAAAGAAAAATACAGAAGCTTAATAAAAACATAAACATATTATATATCATATATAAATATAGTGACATCTTAATTTCCACCTTTGAAGGTGTTAAAAGAATGTTGAACAATCATCGTTTCGGGAGGCATAAATTCACCCTCCACGGAAACAGTATGTTCGTTAACCATTAGATGTAGGTGTGTGTAAGTGTAGCTTGAATCCATATTATAACAACATCCTAGTATATTTAGGATACTATAGTTGTTACAAAAGAAAAGAATAAAAAGATTTTAGGGGGTTGGAGAAGCAAAATAAAACAAAAGGACTCAAAAGAAGACATTACCGTAAAATCGGGTAACTCCCTTTGGTTTGAGCTCAAAGGCTTCCTTGGGAAGACTTCTGCCCAAAGTGAGGCTTCAAGGAGTAAGAGAGGGAAGTGTAGAGACAAAATGGGCAGTGTGTGGCCAAGCCAAAGGCTTTGGGAGTGTGGGTAAGGAGGTAAAGGTGAGGGCCTTTTATAAGAGGAGAGGAGGGGCACTCTGGGAAAGTAAAGATAAGTTAATTTATTTTAAAATGCGTTTTGGATTCAAAAGGTCCCACATTGAAATAATTCGATTATAAGGTGATAAGGGTTCGAAATACACTCATCCAATTGGGTTTGGCCATGTGTAGGTCTTATACTTTACATTAACTTTCCATTTTATTTAAATCGTTAAATAATGTGGTCGTCGCTGCATCATCATGATGTCATAAATAATTTAATTTATTTAAAGTCTAAAAATTATAAAACAAATACTATGATGTAGGAAATCTTTTTAGCTTTATAATTAATATTTATAGTCAAACATATGACTTGTATAACCCCATATAAAAACTGTTTTAGTAACATAACTCATGTTTGTGTCATTTTTACTTTAACATTAAATAAAAAGTTATTTATGTCATTTACCAACCAAAGTGGCTCCATGGGGTCCCCAAGTTGACCCATGGATTTTATTGGTCGGACATGACACATCCAATGAGGGTAGGACATGTGTCAAGCTCATCTCATACTATTAAAACATTATTTTTACCTTAAACTACACTAATTACCACTAATCGCGATTAAGAACTTAATAAGTTACTATTCACCAAAAAATTATTTTAATCCCATTGAACCACATTTTACTTCTTAATGACAACCATGTATGTCGGATTTTTGAAATTCAAAACACAATGATGGCAAAATTTCATTTAAACGGAAAAACCAGTTTTTATAAGTACCACTTAGTGGTTTCACTATTCATCAAAAATTGAAGTTTTTCAGAAAATTACCAAAAATTCACCCTAAGCTATATTTGATATTCCGAATTAAAAAATGATGTCTATTTTACAAAATTCAAATCATATAATTTACATTATTTAATTTAATAATTAATTCCCGCTGTCATGACAAATAGCGGGTTTTTTGAAACAATATCTATGAAAAGTCTGGCATTAGTTTATGACCAATTCGAAAGTGAAATTAATCCTAATGATCACCATTGGATTAAATGGTAAAATTATATTCATATTAAACTTTAAGAACAATTAAAAATATAATCTAACCATATAATTAAATTAAATGAAAAAGCAGTTTTGATGTAAAATGCATTATTTTTCACTATTCATTAAAAAATGAACATTGTCAGAAAAATACCAAAAATTTATCCAATGTAAAATTAAATGTCCCAATAATAATTAATATGTTTATTTTGACAAATATAGATTATAAAATTGTCAAAATATTGATTTAAAAAGGGTTTGCCATCAAAAGGCAGTAAAACAATCTTTTAAGAATATTAGTGTATTTCATGCTTAAGATTGGATTTATTTTCATTTTAAGCCTCTAAAACACTATATAATTCATTAATAGACATAGAAAAAAATATCTATTATTCATTACTTACTTGGTATGTTACATCCTTCCCCCCTTTAGAAAATTGCGTCCCCACAATTTATTTTCTTATCAAATAAATGGGGATACTTATCCCTCATTGCATTTTCAGATTCCCATGTTGCCTCTTCCATCATGTGGTTTTTCCAAAAAACCTTTACCTGCTTAATCACCTTATTCCATAACACTTGCTCCCTATGGTCAAGAATCTGGACCGGTTGTTCCTCATAAGATAGGTTCTCTTCCAGCTGAACTACCTCTGGACTCAAAACATGAGATGGATCTGGCATATACTTTCTCAACATCGAAACGTGAAAAACATTGTGTACCTGAGATAAACTTGGAGGTAAAGCCACCCAGTATGCAACTGATCCAACTCTCTCCAGAATTTCATATGGTCCAATAAACTTTGGACTCAGCTTTCCTTTCTTACCAAATCGCATCACACTTTTCCATGGTGAGACTTTGAGAAAAACATGATCACCTACCTCAAAAGAGAGATCCTTCCTCCTGTTGTCTGCATAACTCTTCTGCCTACTCTGAGCTGTTCTCATGTGCTTCTGAATCAGCTGAACTTTTTCTGCCATCTCTTCTACCAATTCTGGTCCCATCAACTTCCTTTCACCCACTTCATCCCAGAAAGCTGGAGTTCGACACCGCTTCCCATATAATGCCTGAAATGGTGCCATCTGTATACTGGAATGAAAACTGTTATTATATGAAAATTCAACCAAAGAAATATGTTGGTCCCAACTTCCCTGATAATCCATAGAGCAAGAACGTATCATATCCTCCAATGTCTGAATTGTTCGTTCTGACTGCCCATCTGATTGAGGATGAAAAGCTGTAATAAAATTTAATTCAGTACCCAACGACTTCTGAAGGCCTTTCCAAAAGTTGGAAGTGAACCTGGGATCACGATCAGATACAATGGAGAGAGGAACTCCATGTAACCTGACTATCTCTTTAAGATACAAACAGGAAAGTTGATCTAGGGAAAAAGTATCTCGTATAGCAAGGAAATGAGCAGATTTAGTCAAGCGATCAACAATAACCCAGATTGCATTATTACCTCGAGATGTCTTCGGTAATCCCACAACAAAGTCCATGGATATATTCTCCCATTTACACTCTGGCACTGGTAAAGGCTGAAGCATCCCTTTCGGTAACTGCCACTTTGCTTTAACCTGCTGACAAGTCAAACACTTCACAGTAAAATCAGCAATATCTCTTTTCATTCGATCCCACCAGTAACACTCACGCAGATCTATGTACATCTTAGTACTGCCAGGATGAACTGAAAACGGAGAACTATGATCTTCACATAACAACTCTCTCTTCAACTATGAATCACAAGGCACACACAATCTCTTCCCAAATCTCAAAACACAATCATTATCAATGTTGAAATCAGGAAACTTACCTTTCTGAACCAGCTCTACCTTTTTCTGCAACTCAATGTCTTGCTTCTGTGCTTGCTTGATTCTATCTGATAGAGATGATCTCACTGATACCTGAAACAAAACAGAAGAAATTCCTGCACCAACAACTTCTATGCCAAAGTTCATCAAATCCTTAACCAAAGGATCACGTTCCAAACGCAACATTTCTAATGAAGCATTAATTTTTCGACTCAAAGCATCAACCACTTTATTTGATTTTCCCGGATGGTAATGAATTGTACAACCATAATCCTTGATTAATTCTAGCCATCTCCTTTGTCTCATGTTCAATTCTTTCTGAGTGAATATATACTTTAAACTTTTGTGATCAGTATATATTTCACACTTTACTCCATACAAATGATGCCTCAAAATTTTTAAAGCAAAAACAACATCAGCTAATTCCAAATCATGTGTATGGTAATTTACCTCATGAGTTTTCAACTGTCATGAAGCATAAGCAATTACCTGATCATTCTGCATTAGGACGCAACCAAGTCCTTTCAATGAAGCATCACTGTATATAAAAAATTCACCATTCCTGGAAGGTAGTTCCAAAACTGGAGCATTCACCAATCTTCTTTTCAATTCCTGAAAACAATCATCACATTCTTTTGTCCAGATAAACTTAACACCCTTCCGAGTTAGCTTAGTCATTGGACTAGATAACCGTGAAAAATTTCTAACAAACCTTCGGTAATAGCCTGCCAAACCAAGGAAGCTACGAATCTCAGTTACATTTGTGGGTCTTGGCCAGTCTTCCACCACTTTTGGTTTTGCAGGATCAACAGTTATCCCATCTTTAGAAACAATGTGACCAAGGAAATAAATTTTTTGCAACCAAAACTCACACTTGCCGAATTTCCCATAAAATTTCTTTTCTTTTAAGGTTTTCAAGATAAACCTTAAATGTCTTTCATGCTCTTCTTTACTTTTAGAAAACACCAAAATATCATCAATAAAAAACACCACAAACTTATCCAAGAACTCATGGAAAATTCTATTCATTAAGTCCATGAATACAGCAGTTGCATTGGTTATCCCAAAAGGCATTACTACAAATTCATAGTGGCCATATCTTGTACGGAACGTGGTCTTCGGAACATCTTCTTCCTTTACCTTCAGCTGATGGTACCCCGATCTCAAGTCAATCTTTGAAAAATACTGAGCTCCCTGGAGTTGATCAAACAAATCATCGATATGAGGCAAATGATATTTGTTCTTAACAGTGATATTATTCAAGGCTCTATAATCAATGCAAAGTCTCATTGAACCATCTTTCTTTTTAATAAACAAGACAGGATCACCCCATGGTGATGTGCTAGGTCGAATGAAACCTTTCTCTAATAAATCTTGCAATTGCTCCTTCAACTCTAAAAGTTCAATTTGAGCCATTCGATAAGGGGGTTTTGAAATTGGCTTAGCATCAGGATGTAAGTCAACAGTAAATTCAACTTCCCGATCTGGTATTATTCCAGGCAACTCATCAGGAAAAACATCAGGATACTCATTTACCACTGGCACATCATTAATCTGAACAGTTCCTTTATTTTCAACGATGTGTGCAAGGTAACATTCATTTCCATCTTTTACAAGTTTCTCGGCCTCTTGATAAGTTATCAACAGTAAGGGTTCATTCTTGTACACAAACTGAAAGTCTTTCTGAAAAGAAACTTATTTAGCTCTACAGTCAATCTTAGCATGGTAAATAGAGAGTCAATCCATACCCAGGATAACATCAAACTCTAATAGAGGTAGAACAATAAGGTTTTCAAGTAGGTTCTTTCCATAGATAATGATAGGAAGATTCTTATAAATTCTTTTTGCCTCAACATTCCCCCCAGGTGTTTTTACCAAAAGTTCAGGAGTCATTTCTTGAGATGGTATTCCCATTTTACTAGAAAAGGTTTCAGAGATGAAAGAATGTGTAGACCCCGAATCAAACAACACACTGACATAATCTGAAAAAACAAACAAGGTACTTGATACAACTTCATTTGATGGCCCGACATCTGCGGAAGTTGTTGCAAAGGATTTCACCACCCCTTTCTGCTTGTAGTCTAACTTCTTCCCATCACTCAAGCTCTTTGTCGGACACTCGTTTGCATAGTGACCCATCTAATTGCACTTAAAACATTTCACTAACAGTAAATCAAATTTGGTCTTACCTTCTCCTTGATCTTTTTCAGTGCAATCACAAGCCTTATGTCCCATCTTACCACATCGGTAGCACTTTCCAGAATTCAGAAGACATTCCGCAGCATGCCTTTTGCCACATTTATCACAAACTGGAAACTTAGTTTTCTTACCATCAGACTTTTTTGAAGAATTCATAAATTTCTCCTGCCACCTCGGTCTCTTCTTCTGTTGGTTGTTATAGAACACTTGATCATCGGCAAACTCCATTTCCACCTTCTCAGCACATCGAACAAGCTTTTCATAACTTTTAAACTCACGAGAAGCTAATGCCCTTCGATATTTTGTCTTTAATCCTTAGTAAAAACGATTGATTTTACTATCAAGGTCTCAGATAAAATTTGGAGCATACCTTGACAATTGAGTGAACCTTTCTTCATAGGCAGCCACTGAGTCTTCCTCTTGCCTCAATTCCAAGAATTTTTTTTCCATCCTAAGTCAAACAGCCTTAGGAAAATACTTCTCAAGAAACATACCTTTGAATTCATCCCAGTAAAGAGCATCAATCCCATCGGCGTCCCTGATATTTTTAACCATAGACCACCACTGATCTGCCTCACCCTCCAAACGGTAAATAGCAAGACTAACCTTTTGATTGTCTGAACACCACATGACATCAAAAATCTTCTCCAGTGCTTTAATCCACCCTTCAGCTAACACAGGGTCAGATGATCCTCTGAATGATGGGGGATGTTGCCTCATGAAATGTTCCACCACTGACATGTTCCTGTGCGGTTGATCTGGATGATCTCGTGCATGGATACCACCACCATTTATCGCTTGAGTCAACTGCGCCATTACTGCAATAAACTGTTCAGTTCCAATTCCGACTATCTCAGGATGCTGATTCGGAAGGTTATTTCCTTCTGTATGCCTTCCTAGCACTTCTTCCCTGTTTCCTCTACGAAAAACCATTCTGAACAAACATGTCTTAGATGAAGAAACATGGTAATCTTCAAATGCTATATCATTTCAAAAAAAATATTTTTGGATAATCATTTAATATAATTCTAACTCCTAAAGTTATCTAAACCGACCTCTAATACCAACTATATGTCCCCAGCCTTAAACCTTACTTAATCTTGAGTTATTACAAGATTACACATTGAGGATCTTTTCAGGTTTAGAGTTTTAGAGAATTATATCATAAAACTTGCATTACATTCCACATATAAACAAAGTGGTTACATAAAAGACAATATTCATTCTTCCCATCAACGGAAACATATTTAAAATAAAACACGGATTCTTTTTTGACACTCCCTTGACATATCATCATATCATGTACCTTTCCCTTGACCTGTGAAAAACATTTCAAAAACTTGGGATGAGCATAAAAAGCTCAGTATGAGTTATAAAAATATGGAAAGGAAACATGGGTACATATATACATAAGAATGAAATCATACTTTACCCATAAAACATAAGAACTTTAACATACCTCATCAAATCATGAATAAATCATAGAAATCATAAGACATAAAGGTAACTTGAGGCATTCATAACATCCTTACGTAGGGAGTAACCCTCTTGGTTACGTTTGGAATACCCATCACAGTATATTCCCTAAATCTCTTCGGAGAAACCTTAACGTTTCACTCCTTTGCGTTACCCAATGCATTGGAGAGCTATATCGGGCTCACCTGCCCTTAGATTATCACGGAACCACCCGTCTTCATAATAATGCCCAAGAACCTCAACATAATCATATCACATAAAACATGCATAAAGGAAACATAACATTTCCACCTTTCAATCACAAGATATCAATACAACACATTGATATAAAAACATTATGAAAACCATTTTCAACACCAAAATAAAAGAAAATTAAAACATGGTATTTATTTTTCTTTTAAAAAGAAGGTATGGCTTGTAGAGGAAGCCGAAACTCAAATAATGGTCACGGCGGCGGAGAAGTCATTGTCGCCGCATACGTACGACAAAAACATTCCCTTTTTTTGTTTAGTAAACACTTCGTATAAAAAAGATTCCTTTTGAATAAACGTAAAAGTCAAAGGTGTTTATACACCGTATAAAATAAGGTTGTGTATAAAACAAAATATGCCTCAATCAAAGGATATTGAGACGAAGTCCCATACCTTGGGTCCGACTTGAATCGATCGTTCTTTAATGTCCTGAATAATAAACTTGAGTTAATTTCTACTTCTTTAAGAACCTTTTTCAAGTTCATTATTCCTTTTATATCACTTATTTCCATGTCATGAACACTATGTAATTATTTAAGTTAATAACGGTCGTTTTAACGATCATTGGTACTTGAGTCAAAAATAATCCCTTTATAATTACATGTTGTTCATGTATCCATTATATCCAGAATTATAATCATTATGTATATATCATATATATCCAGTATATACATGCATTTATAATATTACATAATCATTTAGAGGTAAGAAATGAAATGAACCGTTCATGGAGACGGTAAGCCGTACGTACGCATGAACGCTACTTTCATTTCTATTTCGTATTTTATAGAATGGAATCATAATGATATAAAGGTATATTATAATTCCAGTATAATATCATATATAATATCATTGTTCCATCCTTTATACGTCCCACATATGGTATTTAACGAATCAAATCACTTTGAGGGGGCGGTAGTCCGCACTTCCTTAAATGAAGATATCACATTTACCCATAATGGAAACCATAAAGGTATGAGCAAAAAGAAAAATACAGAATCTTAAAGAAAACATAAACATATTATATATCATATATAAATATAGTGACATCTTAATGGCCACCTTTGAAGGTGTTAAAATAATGTTGAACAATCATCGTTTCGGGAGGCATAAATTCACCATCCACGGAAACAGTATGTTCGTTAACCATTAGATATAGGTGTGTGTAAGTGTAGCTAGAATCCATATTATAACAACATCCTAGTATATTTAGGATACTGTATTTTTTACAAAAGAAAATAATAAAAAGAGTTTAGGGGGTTGGAGAAGCAAAATAAAACAAAAGGACTCAAAAGAATACATTACCTTAAAATCGGGTAACTCTCTTTGGTTTGAGCTCAAAGGCTTCCTTGGGAAGACTTCTGCCCAAAGTGAGGCTTCAAGGAGTAAGAGAAGTAAGTGGAGAGACAAAATGGGCAGGGTTTGGCCGAGCCAAAGTCTTTGAGAGTGTGGGTAAGGAGGTAGAGGTGGGGGCCTTTTATAAGAGGAGAGGAGGGGCACTCTTGGAAAGTAAAGATAAGTTACTTTATTTTAAAATGATTTTCGGATTCAAAAGGTCCCACATTGAAATAATTCGATGATAAGGTGATAAGGGTTCGAAATAAACTCATCCAATTGGGTTTGGACAAGTGTAGGTCTTAGATTTTACATTAACTTTCCATTTTATTTAAATCGTTAAATAATGAGGTCATCACTGCATCATCATGATGTCATAAATAATTTAATTTATTTAATGTCTAAAAATTATAAAAAAATACTATAATGTAGGAAATATTTGGATCTTTCTAATGAATATTTATAGTAAAAAATATGACTTGTATAGCCCCATATAAAAATTGTTTTAGTAACATAACTCATGTTTGTGTCATTTTTACTTTAACATTAAATAAAAAGTTATTTATGTCATTTCCCAACCAAAGTGGCTCCATGGGGTCCCCAAGTTGACCCATGGCTTGTCTTGGTCGGCCATGACACATCCAAAGAGGGTAGGATATGTGTCAAGCTCATCTCATACTATTAAAACATTATTTTTACCTTAAACTACACTAATTACCACTAATCGCGATTAAGAACTTAATAAGTTACTATTCACCAAAAAATTATTTTAATCCCATTGAACCACATTTTACTTCTTAATGACAACCATGTATGTCAGATTTTTTAAATTCAAAACACAATGATGGCAAAATTTCATTTAAAAGGAAAAATCAGTTTTTATAAGTACCACTTAGTGGTTTCACTATTCATAAAAAATTGAAGTTTTTCAGAAAATTACCAAAAATTCACCCGAATCTATATTTGATATTACGAATTCAAAAATGATGTCTATTTTACAAAATTAAAATCATATAAGTTACATTAATTAATTTAATAATTAATTCCCGCTGTCATGACAAATAGCGGGTTTTTTTGAAACAATATCTATGAAAAGTTTGGCATTAGTTTATGACCAATTCCAAAGTGAAATTAATCCTAATTACCCCCATTGGATTAAATGGTAAAATTATATTCAGATTACACTTTAAGAATAATTAAAAATATAATCTAACGATATAATTAAATTAAATGAAAAAGCAGTTTTGATGTAAAATGCATTATTTTTCACTATTCATTAAAAATGAACATTGTCAGAAAAATACCAAAAATTTATCCAATGTAAAATTCAATGTCCCAATCATAATGAATATGTTTATTTTGACAAATATATATTATAAAATTGTCAAAATATTGATTTAAAAAGGGGTTTCCATCAAAAGGCAGTAAAACAATCTTTTACGAATATTAGTGTATTCCATGCTTAAGATTGGATTTATTTTCATTTTAAGCCTCTAAAACACTATATAATTCATTAATAGACATATAAAAAAATATCTATTATTCATTACTTACTTGGGATGTTACAACACCAGCTACCATAAGTTATTAATTGAATGTTAATAATACACTTGGGCTCATTTAGAGTTTATAAGTATATGTGGGGTTTCGATGTGGGAAGGATTCATATGAAGTTACTATTTAAGTTTGAAACACATGTATGAAAATAGATTTGGATGGAATCATTTTCTGACCATCTTAGACCTCTCACTCAAGGCCCTATTTGCATGCATGAAATCAGAAAACTGAAACTCAGGATGATCAATGATTCTTTCATGCTATAGATTAAAGATCAAAATTCATGAAGAAATATTTAAAATTAAAATTAGGATTCAAATGAACAAAAAAATAAATAGAAAGATCATATGATAAAATAAGAATATTTTTTGAATAGATGAGCTTGATCTATAGAAGAAACAAAATGGAAATCTAGGATTGGACATTCCATAGAAAAGACTATGTGACTTAAAAAAGGAAGATGATTACACCACACCTTGGTGTACTGGAACAATCTCATTGTCAAATAAGAAATTGAAAAAAATTTCAAGACATCACTGAGTCCAGCATTTTGGTTTTATGTTTTATCAATATGAAATGGGGGCACTCACTATGGCCTTGGTGGATTTCATGGTTAGACTATACATGGATATTAAAATAAGAAAGCAATGTGTTGTATTGTAAGTGCCTAAATAAGGGTTCTATATATATGTGGTAGCATGAAATGTTATGGTCATAAAGGTAAATAGGTATGTTTATAAGGGTAATGTCATATTTATGTGGTGTATGTAAAGGTAATTTATCTCATGAAGGGGAAATAAAATAATTCTTAAAGGTGATTTTTATTTATGTAAAGTCTAAGTGAAGTTATGTAAGGGTATATTATGAAGCCTTCATATTTTTAATCAATGTTTTAGGCTAAAAGTTTGTGTATGATGATGATATGTTAGATTTTTATCCTAATACATGAATAAGTTGAGTCACATGAGTTGAACCTATTATTATCAAACTATTCATGCTCAAATTTAAAAGGTAAAAGAATTTTTTCTGATTAAAATATGAACATTATGGAGTTTTAAAATTTAAAGAGATCACAAATCTAATGAAAAGTAAAATAATATGATGTTTTGGGGGTTTTAATATTTTCAAAATATAGAATTTTCAGTCTCAAGGTGATCATATATTGTTGTAGTGAATAATGGGAGTTAAGATCAAGAATATTAGAGTCTTCTTAGTATTGTAATCTCATAGTTTACTGTTTATAAAAATGATATTATCATATGAACTGATATTCATGAAACCAAAAAACATAGAAAGGTTTCAATCTATGAGAATTATGGAGTTTAAAATTTAGATACATGGACTAAATATCTCTTGGTTTCTAAAAATCCAAAATATGGAAATATCACATATAGAAAGTGTAAAGCAGGTGAGACTAAGAAATATGGTGTTTAATATTTTTAAATTAGGAAAATATTTATGGGGGGATATGAATGAAGTTATAAAAAGAGTATAATGGAAATAATAAAGGGGGAACTGGGGCTATATTTCTATACCAGTATTTAGAAAAAAAAAATATGGGTGTGCTGTACTGACATACCTGATTCAAGAAGGGGAAGAATTAATTGAAGATCTGGTGGTGTTACAGTGATAAAATATAGAATATATTAAAGGAGGATGAACTTGGAATAATTATTAATTGGGGAAGAGTTGTTTCAGTTCAAATAGAGATACATATTTAACCCTCACATATGATGTTTTGATCTCGTCTAGTTTAAAGAAGAAGGAAGGAAACATGCTGAAGATCAAAATGATTCTATCTATAATCAAACTTGTAATAATTTTATCATATTATAGAGACCATGAAGAGACCCTCATGTCTATAAATTTTTCATTCATCACTTAAGTGGTGTGAAAGATTATATAAGAATAATTATGCATGGGATTGATAGTTATCCTTTATTAAATCCTTTGTAATATCCCTTAAAAGAACAATTACAACCCTGGAACACCAACACTCATTGGTGTGTGCTCCTTGGATTTGTCCATTTGGGTGAACCATGTAAAATTCTGTATCCTTGTATTTTTAATTCACACATGTGTGCATGATGTGTAATATGATAACATGAGAAAGAGAGAATAGGTGAATGAGTATTCCTACTCACCCAGAAATAAGATCCTAAAAGGTGACTATTAATAAATAAAAAGTGGAATGGTATAATTTAATTAACAACCTAATTTATCCTCAGGTGTATGTAGTTCCAATAAGTGGTATCAGAGCCTAAAGATTCTAACTTTGTATTAATCCTTAGTATTAGTTTTTAGATTTGTTTCACATATGGATCCTATGTTAAAACCTTTATTTTTCAATGGATCTAAATTTTATGGTTGGAATAAGAGGATTTTTTTGTTCCTTTAGGATTGTGGTAAGGATTTCATGAAGTTTATTTAACAAGATGAAAATATGAATAATAATAATAAGAGTGTTAGCAATTCAAGGACAAATAAGATCTTGATGAGATAATTATATTGTGGGGGTTATAATAATATTATTAATTATGATACTTCTTTTGATATCTAGAAGGATTTGGAAGAAATTTATGGAAAATCATCTATAATGAACAAAAGAGAATCAAGATTTTCTTGGTGATGTGAAACCTATCAAGCAGAAGTGTAATCCATCTAAAATACAAAGGTATAATATTAATAAGATGGATACCAATAAATTGGGTACTATTATCTATGTAATAAAAAATGATTCTTTGGGTATATATGTTTCTAACCGAATGGATGAAGTATCTTGAAAATTAGAAGGTACAGGTCATACACAATTTAAATGTGCTATAGATAAAGAAACCACTTTATATGGTAAATCTGTAGGTTGGTTGTGTAACAAACAAAAATAGGATCAATATTTGAAGATTAAAGTTCCACTTCAAAACAATAAAGGAGATAAGTATTGTTCTCTTATAAATTTTTTGAAGAAAATAATAAGAATTTGGAAAATGATGTAATAGATTCTCACAAGTCCATGATAAGGATGGGTAAGAAAATGAATTAGAATCGTGACATAATTTAGGAATTCATTCAATAAGTAATAACTTGCATGAAAAAATAGAAATAAATGATGTATCCATGATTTGTTTTAGGAATAGAAGGAGGATTTGATGAAGACAGTACACACTGACAAGAATTATCACATTGGGAATTTAGAAGAACAATTAATGGAAAAGGGATAGACAGTTATAAATCTAGAGTAAGAGTTACATACTATGATAAAATAAGTGAATATTGAATGGATACATGTGTGGGTTTTTTATGACAGTAAATATTTCATCAATAAGGTTTTGAAAAGAAGACAACACAATACTTCTAGTGCTGATATGAATGGAACTCAAAAAAATAAATAATTACACTTCTATTTCTATAGAAAGACTGGACACACCATAGATGCATGTAGTAAAGATATAGGGTTAAGATAAAAAGGAAAAATAGTTGCAACCTCATCCCAACTAAGGAAGAACCAGTATATGATGTATGATTTTGTTAAATGATGTTATATTTTTTTTGAGATTGTCTATGTGGAAATGTATTTCAGAAACAGAAGGAATAAATATTCTATAATGTGGTTTATAATACAAAAACATTAAATTAAGTATATGGAATCTGTTACAATCTAAAATGGATTCATGATTTAGGATGGTGATATTCATAAGAATAATATAATTCCAAAGTGTCACTAAATTCATCTTTACACTATTCATCTAGGACGATGAGGAGGATTGAAGTAGTTTCACTCATGGAAAATAAAGAAAATGTGAAATAATAATTCTCTATATCCAATGAGAAGGAGAATCTTATCATCAATATGGAGATGGATAAAAATTTAATGAAATATTTTATAATGGAAGATAATTCTTATTAATATTTTAGGGTTATATTAGAAAATGAGAAGGATACATGTTTAAATGGATTCATTTATGAAATTAAAAAAATGATTGGAAAACTGGTGGATAAGATCCTTTGTATAGAAAGAAGATTTCCCGAAATTAAAAAAAAAGATGCATTAAAAATGGATTTGTATGAGTGGCATGGTTTTAAACCAAGAAGAAAAAACCAAGTTATATAAGAATATAGGTTTTGGTATAAATATTCTAAAAGGGTTATGTCCAAGGGGTTCTTATCAAAGAAAAACCTAGAAGAAAACTAGAACAATATTGTTGTTCTATAAATACTATTCACATTCCTTAATTTGAGGAGGATGGAGATACCCCACTCCATTTATACTTAATTTCTACATCTAATGTTTGGATTGATACATGATTTAGGGGGAGATGCAATCCATGGAGTATGTGAAAATTATTTTTATTTATTAAAGATACTTATATTTATAATGAATTATAAGTAGTATTTGTCACTTTGATGAATTCTTGCTCAAATATATTTATGCATACCATAATTTCTGAATTCATTTAGTTTCAAGGTTTTTTGTGGAATGGATCATGTTTTAAAATCATAATTGAATTTTATCTTGTATTTTATGAAATTTTGACAATCCTTACAAGTGATTTTAGGCCTTTATTGAATGATTACAACTATGGAAATTGGAGTTAGATAGTTTTGGTGCGACAACTATATTTATGGAGAAATGATTTATTTATTTGTTATACACTGAAAAGATGGTATCATATGAGAATTTTTAAAGATACATAGAAACTTTTTTAGATTAATAAAATGGTATCATTTTTCTCAATAAGTGTACCCCATGTTGAGAATCATCTCAACAAAAGGTGAAAATAGGTGATGAAACTTAGAGATGTTAAAAAAAAGAATACAAATCATACTTAGTATTATCTAGAAGAAAATAAATTTTATATGGAGAGAAATGTAATATATGGAGTTCAAGAAGTATCACATGTTTAGTATCAATATGTGGCATCAATTAGTTCAAAATTTATATTTTCCTCACCCATGTGCTTTAATGTTTCATACTAATAGGTTGGTGAGATGTTTTTTGAAGTTCATGGTTATTTCAAAAAAATTGTAATTTTTTATAGAAATCTAGTGAGTAGCAAGGACATCATCTATATTTTTAACTAAAACTATTTCTTCCTACAATTTGTTTCGACTTAGTAGACTTAGAGGATTTATTTCCAAGTCATTTCCAAGTGATGGTTTAATCCTTAGAGTTTAAAAGGAATTATATGGAATTATATGAAGGTTTTTAAAACTATTAATTATAATAGTAAGAGAAAATTATAAAGGATTTGATTGTATTAATACAAGAAGTGTGATAAAGAAATGGGGGAGTTAAAATTAGGGGATGGTTTCCCCAAGGGAAGGAGAAAATACACCCTCAGTATTTTATTGAAAAAATGGGATAAAATAGCTTTGAAATCTATTTTATATTATCAAAAAAAATCCAAAGGGGAATAATGTTGCAACCAAAAGTATATTTTTTGGATTTTTTGACAATGTATAAGGAATTATTATTGAGGAATTAAATGAGTTTCATTGGTATATTACAAGAGATGTGTGGCTATGAATTCTTGGTGATACATGGAATATTTTTCTATATCCATCATATATTTAAGTTGTAATAAGGCTCATATAGAAGTTATTATGACATGGTTGTAGTGGATAAAAATATATATGTATTTTTGGAAATATATTATATTTTCATAGGGATGACTAATATTATTTAGTTATGTTTTAATTGAATGTTTTATTATTATTTTTCCAGCCTTGGATGTAGTGTGACGAGACTAGATGAGAAATACATGGTTAGAATAAGAATATCAAGGCATAGGGTGGAGTATTGTTGGAAAAGGGTGATTAGACTACACATGTGAAGGTTGACATAGTGGGATTCAGAAGAGCACCATTTCCCACAAGTCTTTATCAATCATTTAATGGCACGCTTGAGCTTATTAAGAGGTCTGTAGTATATGAGGGGTGTTTATGTGGGATATATTACTATGTGGTTACTATTTATTTTTAAAATGAATGCATAGGAATTTACTTGAACATAATCATTATCTAATCACCTCCAACCTCTCACACAAGGCCCTGTTTTCATGCATGAAATAAAAAACACCGCCACTGGGGATGATCAATGATACTCCAATGCCATATATTAGAGATAAAAATGCATGAAAAAATATTTCAAATAAAAATTGGGATTCTCATAAGCATCATAATGAAGGGGAAGTTTTTATGAAAAAATGAAAAGATATTTTGAATGGATGATCATGAGCTGTAGAAGAAACAAAATGGGAAATTGGGATTGGAAATTCCATAGAAGAGACCATGGTGACTCAAAAAATAGGGAGGAGGTTGGAATTACTCAATAGAGTAACGAACCATGTGTTTTGTCATTGAAAATTTGTTAAAATATTTTTAACATGTTTTAAATTTTGGAATTTTTTTTTGATTTTTTATATATGTAAAATTAGGACACTCACTATTGGCATGGTTAACACCATGGTTGAACCTAGTATAAGAGTCAAATAAGAAATTAATGTGTTGTTTTTCATGTTTCTACATAATATTTCTACGTATAAGTGGTAGCATGAAAGGTGAGGTTTATAAATGTGAATATGGATGCATGTAAGGGTAATGTAACATTTATATGGTATATGTAAAGGTAATTTATCCCATGTAAGGGTAATACATTAGTGCATAAAGGTAACTCACCTTTTTATCTTTCTTGAGAAGTGGAAGAAGATAATATTTTATGCATTAAAGATCTAGCAGTGTTTCTGTGATCTCATCTAGAAGAAATTAAAGGAGGAAGTAACGTGGAATCATCAAAATCTAGAGAAGATTTTTTATAGTTCAAATGGATATACATATTCAACCCTCATATATGAGGTGATGATATCATCTAGTTTGAAGAATAAAGAAGGAAATGTGTTGAATATTAATTTGCATCAATCCATAATTAAAGATTTAATAGTTTGAGCCTATCATGGAGATTATGAAGAGACCATCAAGTCTATAAACTAATCATTCCTCACTTAAGAAGTGTGCGAGAGTATAGAAGATTCATTGTTCTTGGTTTTAGTAGTTATCCTTTCCCAAATCCTTTGTAACATCCTTAGAAAAATTCATTACAGCCCTAGAAAACCAACATTTCATTAGTATTTTCTCTTAATATTATCCCATTTAGGTGAACCAAGTAAAATTCAGTGTACTTGTATATTTACTTCCTATATGTTTTCATGATGTGTGATATGGTTGAATGATAAAGATATAATATATTGAATGGGTGTTCTTGATAACTCCTAAAAAAGATCCCAAAAGAAAAATTTTGATAAATAAAAATGTAAAGAGTCATAATTTGATTAACACCCAGATTTACCCTCCCCCCACCTCAAGGTGTCTCTAGTTCCAACAGTTCACTTATGGAGAACCACCTACATCCTTCCCTAAAAAATACATGGAAACCATGTGGGGTGCACTCTAAATAATAATAAAGGAATAAAATTAATAAAAAATTAATCAAAATCAAACCTTATCTAGCCAAAAGTGAATCCCACATAAAAATATCACTGTAAAAAATCAAATCATAATCACTTAAATAAAGTTAAAAATCCTTATTTTCAAACTATTTTTAAAATACAAAATCACAATTTATTTTTTTTGTTTGTTATTGAAATCATAAAACATCACTTAAAATAATTTAAAATTTCTATAAATTCATTATCAAAATAATTCAATCACTACCAAATATCATGTTCATTTTAATTCAACTTAAGAAGACCTATTTTTTTCAAACATAAAAACTTATCATTTTTCTTATGAAACTATATTTCCAACATGAAACCCCTTTACAATTTTTAAACCCCGTGTAATTTTTATTTAAAACCATCGCTCTCATTTTCAAATACCAAAACCAATTCACCCCATTTTATAAAGTTCCTTTATTACATTCAAAGTTGAACATTTTCATTTAAAAATATAAACCATCCTTTAAAATCTCATGAAACCCCATGAAAGTATCTAAATACACCACACAACAAAAAATTTTACTTAAGATAAATTAGAGGTCATGCATGACCCAACTACATGGAATGGAAGACAAAGTGTTGGTTATGCAGTTTCCAATGAGAGTTATACCAAACCATGTACTCAGGATCCACATGGTTTGTCAAACCTTGTGAGATCACCATGTACCACTAGTTTAAATCTAATTATCATATCCAAAACCATATTAATCTTTAAAATAATTCATATATCATAAATAATTTTTATAAAAAATTTAAATACAAAACAATAGATACAAAAAATAACTGAATAAGGCTAAAAAAGACTCACAACTCAACAATCCCTAGCAATTTGAGGCTCTAAATGAGAAAGATCTCACAAGTCTCTCCCCGCACCAACCTATCAAGTTATTATGGTCTTACCTCTCATATACTATTACTACCAAATAAAAAATTGTATTATAAAACTCGTTCCCTCTTAAGAAACTAAGATTTAATACCATTTTTTTACATAATAAACCTGGGCCACTTCTAGACCAGGGACCTAAGATAGCCCATGAAAAGAGATGAGGGGAGTTACTTATCACCACAAGATTACAATAAGAACCAGGGAATCAAATATAAAATCATGGGAATTATTTCACCTAATAAACATAAAATTAAGCACCAAACTTCCCCTTGGAAATTCAGTATAACCACTACGTATATCAGAGGTCCATACTCTAATAGAAAATAAAATTTTTATAATAAACAAAACCAAATATATCATAATGAATAAATAAAAAAATCAACGAAAAATAAAATAAAACTTAACTGGGATCTCAGGTACAACAATTTCCAGCATGGATGGTATAATAATAAAAAAATGAAACTAAAATAAAAACCCAACTTGATCTCTAAGTGACTCCACAAGTCACCATGCACCATCAATACCATAAATGATACAAAATAGACTAGATTTAAAACATAAAACTCAAATATAGATCGGTATGAGTATGAAACATAGTTGGCATTACAATAAAACCCCACCTCATGTGTTAAATTTAAATAAAAGTTCCAATTCAAGCTAGTTTGAAATATAATTTACTAAAACATAGGTTTTTTATTTAATGTTTTCAAATCCATTAATAGTTTATTTAAATTTTAATTTAAAATATTTAATTTTCAAAATATATAGGTTAATATATTTTAAGAGGAAATCTTTTATAGAATTGATGAAAAAATTTGTAAACCATTTTTAAAACATTAAGTCACCAGTTTATCATAATTTGGAAGTATACAAAGGATAAAAAAACATAAATATAATAAATATAATGATAAGATAATTGAAATGACCAAAATAATAGTCAAATTTCATAATAATGAAGAAATGAAATCTATATAAAGTAAGAAAGTATAAATGATCATGGTTTTGTTTTGAGAAAATATAATAAGAGGGGGTGAATTTCTTTAAAAACTTCTTATAAATTTTAAAAAATAATTTCTATGATATTAATATAACTAAAATTAAAATAATATTTAAGTAAAAGTAAGAAAATTATAATTGGAATAAATTAAATAAATAAGTTTGAGAAGTAGAAATAAAAATATAGACAAGGAACACTTGATAAATGAGTTAGACACTAATACTCTAAGGGATCTTAACGTCTCCTACCCTCAAGTAACCTTTAGAGGGTTTGATTTAAACCTTTATTTTTAGCATTTTTAGCAAGAAACCTAAATCTTTTTTTAGCATTTGTAGCAAGAAAACCATTATAATAAGTAAGAACATTTATTTTAAGTTTTTATACTAAGAAAACATAAACATGAATATAATTTTAATGATTATGGATAGGAACCAAATCTCTCATTCCTTTAATACCAAGAAAGAACCAAATCGACCCTTAATTTAAGGCCAAGAAAGAACCAAAACAAAAAAAGAACAAAAAAATAATTCCTATATGTAAGCCCAATAAAGAATAATCACTCTCCCACAACAATATTACAATAAGAAAATAATGTATGGAAGAGGTATAATAGAGTAAGAGAGCATAAAAATGATAAAATGAATCACAATGAGATCAAGAATGATTCTATAAGTAACCATATTCTTCTAAGAACCCTTAGGGGTGTATTTATATCCTTTAGAGGGTTTAAGAGGGTTATAAACCTATGATGGTCAAATAGAGTCATTTGGAGGTGAATTAAGGTGAGTGGGACTCACTATAATAGTTATATGTTTTAATATGTACGGGTACCCCCAGGTAGATGGTCGGTTTCACCAGCTAACCAGTGGAACCTGAATAAAACCGTTGTTTTGTCTAGGTAGTACTAGCCATCTGATGGTACCCACTGGGTAGTCGCTGGCACCTACTGGTGTAATTTTTTTGAAAATTATCTTATGATCCTCTCGAGGCCTATTAATGGTCAAAAACCTTCATGAAATATTTTATAAAATATAAACATTGAAATTAATCAAAATAAATTATTAGAAACACATTTTTTTGTGAACATTCAAATCTACCTAAGAGAGTGAAAAACACACTATTCTCCCCAATAAAAACTTATTAAATAATTTATAAAAATGTAGGCATAATCCATTCTTCATAAATATAACTAAGATATATTTAAATATTTAATAATTTAATTCATCAATGATTTTTTCAAATCATGTTCAATTTTTAAAGAAAACATAGATGATTTTATTTTAAAAAATTCTCCCAATTTTATTTTCAAACCGAATAAATGTATTTTTAATGCCAATGTCATGAATTTTCTCCCCCTTTATGATTAAAAAAATATATAATTAATTTTTACAATATTTTTAGATTGGTTTTCCAATATAAATGATATTAGAATACTTTTGTGTTAAAAACAATATAAATCATATATTTTTAAGGATAAATTCCATATCCCCCTTTGAAGTTACAAATGCATAATTATACAAATAATTGAGAGATATCATACCTTTTTCTATAAAATTCATTTCTTAAATTGAGATTATTAATAAGATCATGGTTAAGGGTTAAAATAAAAGCTTCAATATAATGAAACATTTATATTTTAGGAATAATTTTTGATATTTTTAAGGCCATTATTAATATTCTTTAAATAGAGAAAAAATTATCATTTCTTTGTAAATATAAATCCATGGTTTACATAAAAGAAAAATTTGAAAAAAATTAAAAACATTAGAATTTAAAGATTTGAAAAAAAAATTGGATATGAAAAAACTTCACATCACATGTTTCATGGATTAAATATGGATCTTTGAATTTTGAAAGCCACAAAGATAATTTAAAAATGAGTCACTATATTAGAACATTTCAGTGAAAAGGGTTGAATCCACCTCAAATTATTCCTAATTTTTAAATTATAAAGGGGTAACCATAAAAATGTGAATCAAGATTGAATAGAACAAGAGAAAAATATTACCTAAGAGAGTGAAACAATTTAATAAATTAATAAAAGAAATTATACCAATAAAATTCAATATAAAAACCAATAATAATTTAATAAAAGTATTAACTTAAGATAAACATAATGAGAAAATCATAAGTGTGACATTCCTAACTCCCCCTTGATAAAAGAAAAAATGTTCAACCAGAATGGGTTTAATGAAGATATCAGTCAATTAAAGATTATTATAAATAAAATATATAATGATATAATATTTTTAGAAATGGTATCAAATAAAATGGTTCCAAATGTCCATTGTGTGAGGGTTTTGAGTTTAATTTTTATAAATATTAATTTTAATTATGTTGTCACACTTTATTTTCACATGATCATAATTTAGGTCATAATCTAGAAATTCCAGTTTCCTCTAAATGATTTAGTTGTAATAACTACCTGAAAAATATATTCTGCTTCTATAGTAGAAAGAGAAAAATAATTTATCTTCTTACCACTCAACAAGATGATGTATTTTCCAGGTAGGTGTAAATTCCCACATGTACTCTTCCTATCAAATTGGAAACCATCAAAAAATACAATAGAAAAAATTCATATTTCAAAAGATGTGTATTTTTGATGGAATAATACAAGATTTTAAATCCCTTTTAAATACTTAAAAATTAATTTGGGATATTTTAAATGTAATTCCTTTGGATTATCAAGAAAATGGTCACAAATTAATTCACAAAACGTGATGTTCTTCCATATTTTTATAAGGAAGAGAAGACTCCTAATCATACCCTATAAAGCATATTGTTCACCAGTTTACCAGCTTCATCCAAGGTAATATTACAATAAGTACTCATTGAAATAATAATATCATTAACTTATTCCATTCCAAATATCATTAATAAATCATTAGTGCATTTTATTCGGATAAGAAAAGTGTTATACAAATTTTGAGAGATTTGAAAACCCAGAAAAAAATTGATTTCTCCCATACAAATAATTTCAAGTTCCTTAATCAATAAATCATAAAATTAAATGAAATTATACTGTATAGTTGTACCAAAAAATAAATCATCAACATAAATGTGAAAAATTAAAATCTTATCTGAAATATTCTAAAAAAGTGGAATCCTCTTTACCCATTTTAAAACCATTTTTTAAAATAAATTTAGTTGACCTTCATACCAAGCCCGAGGAGATTGTTTTAATTTATAGATTTCTTTAGTGAACTTAAAAAATTATCTAGAAATTATTAATCCTCAAAATTGGGTGGTTTCCCCATAATTTTTTTTCATAAATAAAACCATTTAAAATGAAATTTTTACATCCATTTGGAAATGATTAAAATTTAAATTATATATGAATGCTAGAAATATCCGTATGTATTCAGGACCTGTGACTAAGGAAAAGGTATTACTATAATTAATGTATTCCACTTGGTTATAAACTTTATCTATAATTTAGTATTTATTACTGTTGACATTACCTTTCTCTTCCTATTTATTTATAAATACCCATTTTGTGAAAATAACCTGATGATCATTAGGCCTTTCCATAAGAGTATAAAAATTATTTCAGGTAAATTGATTTAATTCCTCTTGTATGGATAGAAACCAATATTCATCATCAATTGAATTATCAATTTTTGGGGCTCTAAGTGTGATTCAAAATCATGGTGTTCTATTAAATTTAATAATATCCTCATAGTATGAGTACCGACTTGTAAATCACTGATTACATTTTCTATATGATGCTCTTTAGATTTAACCCATACCTTTATAGAACTTTTAGGTCCTTTTTCAAATTATTTTCATTAGGAATTTTAGGTTCACTTAATGTCAAATTATCAAGGTCCACTTCAACATCATTAATATGTGGATGAGTTTTGGGAAAATTTTCATCAAATTTTATATGAATAGATTCCTCAATAGTTTTTGGTTATTTTACTAGAAATTAGGTAGGATTTACTTTATTTAGAATACCCAATAAAGACATATTCAACATATTTTGGGTCAAATTTATCTAGGTTATCTTGGGTATTAAGAATAAAACATCTACGAACAATTACTTAAAAATGACCAACCTTAGGTGATTTACCTTTATAAATCTTATATAAGGTATTTTTAAAAAGGGGTCATACAAGTATATAGCTAATGGTATAACTTGCGCTATTAAATACTTTAGCCCAAAAATATTGAGGGAGATTAAATACATTAAGGTGAGTTCAAGTGATTTCATGTAATGTTTTATTCTATATTTAAACAAACCCATTTTATTGGGGGGTTATTAGAGTGGAAAAGGAATAGTGAAAACCATGTGATGCACAAAAAACATCAAAATCATTTTTTAAAAATCTCTCCCATGATTACTATAAAGGGAAGTGATCCTATATAATTTTTAATTTTCAACATTCATGGTATATTTAGTAAATAATATACAAGTATTATTTTTAAGTTCCAAGAAATAGACCCAAGTAAATATTGTATAATCATCAATAATTACAAATAAGTCAGATTTACCCCCTATACTAGCCACATGAGTTGGTCCAGAGAGATATAGGTGTATATGTTTATGATATTTAGAGGCTTAATTTTTTTTAGATTTAAAGGATGACTTGTGTTGTTTAAAAATTTAGAATGGTTCACACACAATGACATTTTTGAAATACAATTTTGGTAAATCTCATTATAAAAATTTTTGGGTGAGTTTAACTAGTGGGTGTGTGTTACAATTACTAAGGAATTTATCCAATATCCATGAATCACTATCTTGTGCACTAATGAATTTAAAAGTTTGACTTTAAAGGGATTTAAAATCAATATCACAAACCTTTTTAAATCTATATGCTAAAAATAAGAACTGTCTATGAGAATCAAAAACTTTTCAAACATTATTTCAAATGAAACTTTAAATCCACTATCAAATAATTGAATAATGTTAAGAAAATTATTCTTTAAACCCTTAATATATAAAAAAATAATTCCTAAAAGAAGAGTCTAAAAATCTAGTGGTTTCTATACCAAATAACTTACTTCTCGAGTTGTCACTAATGATGAAATAACCCCCATGAATCTCCTTAAGGTTGTTAAAATCAGCATAGTCCTCAAATATATGCTAACTCTATCCATATAATATATGGCTCCTTGAGATTTTCTTTTTAGTAATTTTTCCAACATAGAAATTTAAGAGGCTAATGATTTTAGAACCCAAAATTTGGGTCTAGAAATATTATCCAACAATGATTTTAGAACCCAGATTATCTTTGAAATTTTTTTTCTAGAATAAAAATTTGAAGAAATATTAAGGAATTTAGGCCTTCCATACTAATATTTTTTACAATCAGATTCATCTATAAGATTCATAATTTCATATGATAACTTCAAAATTTATATTGATAGAAAAATTTTACAAAAGTAGTATAATTTTTTAGGAGCTATAATTATTAGAAAAACCAAACCTATAAGTACTTGTCCCTTAAAATTGGGAAACCAAAACCAAATTCAACATTTTCTCTAATTAGATTAATTTTAAAAGATAAATTTATATTCCTTTAATTTGATATTAAAATTTCAAAAAATTGGGTTAGTTCTTAAGAAAAAACCTTTTCCCTTTAGATTTATCTATGTCATTTTTCAAAGCTTCATTTTCTTTCAACAAAAATCCAAATATTAAATTTTTATTTTCATCATAATTTGAAATAAAATCATTAGTATTTTCATTTTCTACTTTTAATATCTCATTTTCTTTAAAAAAATATTCCTTCTCATTAAAAAGTAGATTATACTTCTTGTTAATATCTTTGAACTTTGGGGTAAGTTCATAAATTTGTTATTAAATTTGATCCATTATATATCTTAAATATTAACAATTTAGGTTTCTAAAAAAGGAATAATAAGTATAAGAATTTTCCTCTTGTATTACCCCAATATAATCCATGAGGCACTTGGTGCTTTCTTCACTTGAGTCCAATGAAGTGAGGGAGTCATCGCTAGCTCCCCATGTCAATACATTAGAGGACTTTTTATTTTCATTAATAGAATTTTTCTTAAGATTGGGAAACTCTGG
Organism: Viscum album; assembly: GCA_963277665.1. Lineage (NCBI taxonomy): Eukaryota > Viridiplantae > Streptophyta > Magnoliopsida > Santalales > Viscaceae > Viscum > Viscum album. The sequence goes on from OY728144.1 coordinate 519,301,629, forward strand.
TTTTATGTGACTATTATTTTTTACATTAATAGCATATTAACCCATATTTACATTTTTTTCTCCTCCTTCTTTTCATGGTTTAAATCCTTTATATTTTTAAATAATTTTTTCAACATCTTGGAAATATGTCCTATTTACTATTTACTTACATATGATTCATCATTGTGAGATTTGAAAGAAATTATCTTATTATCATTGAACTCTTTTTCCACCTTATTTACATGTTATTTCATTTATATTTTCATAGGTCATGAGTGACCCTATTAGTTCTTCAACCGACATGTTTTTAGCATCCTTCATTGCTTTTATTTTCATCACTCTAGGTGCTCGAGAACTAGTAAAGACACAAAAAATATTATTCACCATTGTCTCCATTGAAATATCATCACCTAAAGACTTCATTCCATTAAAAACATATGTTTTAGGGGTAAAATTGTTTGTTATAGACTTGTTAGGATTCATAATGAAGCTTTAAAATTTCTGTCAGTATATATTGAGCCTCATATCTTTTACATTTTTGGTACCCTCATCAGTATCCTATGATAATTTTCAAATCTCAAGAGAGGTTTTATATGTATAAAATCTATTAAATTAATTTATATATAACCCTCAATGTAGGTAATTAATTTCCATTCCATCAATATCAAATGACTCTATTTCATCAGGGTTCCATTTATCTTCTGATTTTTTAGTGGGGGCATAGTCATGCATTAAAATTATCCACACCAGATATCCTATACTTCTAAGAAATATTTACTTACATGTTTTCCAATAACTATAGTCTGAACCATTAAAAAATGGATCTATTCCCATATAATAACCCTTAGAAACACTTTGGTTATTCGAGGTTTAGGACATCCATATATGATAATTCAATTAGTTGGTTATTTTTTTTAAAAATAAATAGGTGGGAACTCATATCAACTGTTGTTCTAAGAAAGGATGGAAAGTGGGGGTGACTCGCCTACTAAATATTTTATAATTTTAAAAAATAATTTTCATGAGATTAATATAATTTAAGTGGGAATTATAGTTATATACATGTAAGATAATTATAAGAGTAAGAAATTAAATAAATGAGTTAGACCAATGAAAATAAAAATAAAGACAATGCACAATTGATAAAGGATTTAAAAAATAATCCCCTAAATGATCCTTATGTTTCCTCCCATCACATAACTACGAGAGTATTTAGTTCAAACCTTTCTTTTCAACAAGTTTTGTAGGAAACCTAAACCTTTATTTTTGGTGGTTGTATCAAGAAAATCGTTTCAATAATTAATAACCTTGGGTTTTAGTGGTTGTACCAAGAAAAATGAAACATGACTATCCTTTTAATGGTTATTGATAGGAACCCAATACCCCCTTTCTTTAAGGCCAATAAGGAACCAAATACATCCTTTATTTATGGGAAAGAAATAAGTAAAATAAAAAACAAAAGATACTTGTTATATAAAATCACAATAAATCACAACCTCTCTCCCACAACAAGATTACAATAATAAATGAATGGGTGAAAGATATAAAAGATATTAAGAGAGCTTGATAATGAGAAAATTAATCAAAATGATCTCAAGAATGATTCTACAAGTAACCATAGTCTTTCAATCACCATTAAGGGTGTATGTATATCTTATGGGGGCCTAGAGGGATATAGAGCCTCTGATGGATGGATAGAGTCGTTTGGAGGTAAATTAAGGTGAGTAGCCCCCACTCCAATGGATGCTTTTTGAGTATATCTGGGTACCATCGGGTTTCTTGTGGAACCAGGACAAAACTTGTATTTTATCTAGTTACCACTAAGTAGAACTAGCACCTGGTGGTGTAAGGCTCCAAAAAATGATTTCTTGCTCTTATTGAGGCCTCTATATAGTTCAAAACCTTCATAACAATTTTTCTAAAATATAAACACTTATATTAATCAAAATAAATTGTTATAACCAGAAAAGTGTGTTTTTTGTCATTCAAAACTACCTAAGAGATTGAAATATACAACACACGGGAATACCCAAGATATCAGGGAAATATCTAGAACAAGACTAAACAAGATCTATCATAATAGTGAAAATGATGTAATTGAATCTCCCTAACACTTGATCATACCCTACCTAGACTAACTAAAGGAAAAAACTCCATAATTAGAGAAAATTAATGCTAAGAGCTATAAGCCAGAGAAAAATCATAAACTAGTGTATCATGTTCTCTTAAAAACATCACTAGTTGCTCTTGGCTCCCATCATACACATAAAATTGGGGTGATCTAATTCAACAATGGAAACCCATGGTATAAACATAAATGAATGTATATATATATATATATATATAATCTCTTGAAAATATAATCATAGAAAATGTATCACCCCTGAACACCCCTCAAAGAGATGTTACCTTATCCAAAAAGTATAGTCACATAACAACCATGTCCTATAAAAAGGACAACTCAATTATTAAAAAAAATATAAGTAAATTTTCCATGGGATTGTTTTCATCATAAAAATATACTTTAGAAAGAGACAATCGAGCATTATAATCATCATTAAAAACATCAGAATTGAAATACCAAATTTCCAAGGACTAAGCACGCATTTTAAAATTCATTAAAGCATTTATAAACCTATTGTGAAACCAAAGGGCCATTTAAAATATCAAAATTCATTTATAAAATCCATTCTGTCATTTCTTCAAGCATTTTGTGTGCAAGGTTAAACAAATAGATATATTTTTTAAAAAAAATAAAATAATGGAGAACTCTATGCCTTCTGATAAAATCTAGATTTCTTATTAATAAATCCATATTTATACATAATACTATCAATATAGAGATAAACCACGGATTTAGAATATAAATAAATCATGGTTCGGATTTTTAAAGGCTAATAAAAGGGTTCACCAACTGTTAAATGAATGAAAATGGACTGGAACCTCGAATATAGGAATAATTTTTCCCTAATGATAAATCAAACACCCTAGAAATGAAGATTCAAAAGTTTTAAGGTCAAACCATCAAATCAGGGTTCAACCAAATAGAAACATAGATCATGGATAAGAAAAAAATAAAAAGAAATAAGGGGAAAGCAAAGAAGAGAGGAAATGAGACGTAACCTTGAAGAACCAACCTAAAATCATAAATAAACCCCATGGATTCACCATGGAATTGAGAATAATAGAGGGAGGTGAGGTTCCATGGGTTGAGGGGCTCGAATGGGAAAGGGGAGAGTTACTTAGGGGTTAAAAATTCATGATGGGGTAGATATGTCATTTTAAAAAATGTATCTTCTGTGATGATTTCAGGTTTTGATGAACTGCGACCCAACCATGAAAAATTGATCTGGTAAAATTAAATAACAAATCATATTCTTATTGCATAGTTCCTCCTAACCATACACAATCCATGCATCTAAGAACCCCTATGAAAGGGTAACCCTACACAATCTCTCCCTAAATATGAGAATCCTATGAATACTAACCATGGAAATTCAAAAATAAGTCATGGGGGACCTACATAATGGTAACCTTCAAAATTTACACTAAAATATTCATGCTAAACTATGTTCCACCAAGAATCCTATATAATGGTTATCCAGACAGTATAGTAAACCGTGCGTTGAGCATTCAAGGGTTGTTCAAAAGAATGAAAATGTCAAAAATGCTCAAAAAATCAAGTCAAAATTCTTTAAACTAAAGAAAAAAATAAAGGTCAATAAATAAAGTAAATAATAGGAAAATTATGTGTTGCTTTTTATCAATTATTCCCACTATTATAGTTTCTTCCCTCAGAAATATTTAATAGATTTAAAATATCAAAATAAGGGTTTAAAATCGACCTCCTAAACCTACATCAATACTCAAAACCAAGGAATATCATGACCTATACCAAGTAAAATCATATAAAAACACACTAACTGACCCATAATCATATTTTAAACTCAATTCATAATCCAAAGAACATTGAATACCATTATTACTACTATAAACTCTATTAATAACTTTAAGGGCCTTCGAGCCACCGGTTTGGGCTTACGGGTCTCCAGGGCGTTTAGGTCATCAAAGGCCTTCGGGCCACAGGGCCTTCAGGTCACAGAGAACATGGAGTAGCCCAGTTCACAAATAAAATTCCCTAGAAGAGGATCAGTGCAACATGAGTAGCAGCCACCAGATGCAGAGCTAACTTGATTGGAAGACTGAGAGGGTATGGCAGCCGCCATCGGGACCAGGCACCATGCAGCTTTGTACGGGGCAATGCTAGCTGATCATCAATTCAAGGTGGGGAGCTAGGTGATCAATGATGCAGAAATCTGGGGATGGGTAGTTCAAGTAGGATGGGCCTACGGGTCATGTATTGGGCATGGTATTCCTCTGGGCCTTCGGGTCATGTATTGCGGGTTTGTCGGGCCTTGTGCCTTGGGCCTACGGGTCATGTATGGGTTCCTATTAAACCCTTAAAAGGGGGATTATCCATAATAAAAATAAAAAAGAAGGCCTTCGGGCCATCCAGGTTATTAATAACTCCAATATATGACACCAGGAAAAAAAAGTTTAAAAAAACTACTGTGGTATCCCCACCATATTAAAATTCACATAAGACATCAATACTCTAAGGATGACCCACCACAACTAATGTCTTAAATCATAATCTTAATAAAATGCTAATGATATGAACAAATATCAAAATACAATCATTGATGATCTAGAGTTTCCACAATAAGGCACATTCTATAACAAAGATAAACATTTCCTAAAAATAAAAAATATTTGGAACCATCATAACCATAAAAAAGATCAAGGGATATAAAAAGATAGAATAAATAAAGAAGAATGAAGAATACCTCAAGAAGTAACTTAATCAAGATTAGGTTCAACAGGTTGGTCATGAAAATCCTTTGAAGGGTAAGATCTATTTCAACTCCCTTTACATGTGGTTCCCTTATAAAACTTCTTTAGATTACCAAATCTGACACAACCATAATGGGTCTTTGATCTTTATAACATGAGGTATTTTGATGACCTGACCTACCATAAAATAGTGTCATACCCCTAGAAGAAGGTGATGAGATACTGGGAGTCCTTTTGACATCATCACCTATCTTATTAGTCACAAAATACTACACATTTTCCTTATTATAATTCCCTTTACCACTTCCATGAATTGGGGGAGTAGAATCCACCTAAAAAACTTTTGTTAAGACTACCTGAACCAAAAATGCATGCCCTGCCACTTATATATAAAAGATCGAACCAAAATCCAACACCCTCTACTAAAAATTAGGATGGAGGATCCTTTTAAAATAGTGATCTATCAAGGAATCATCTTTGGTAAACTCTAAAAGATATGGGACTAGGTTAACGAAATACAAAATGTACTCCAACATCGACCAGTCACCCTTTTGAAGGTAGTACAAATCATTCACCTTTTACACCTTCATGACCTTAGATAAATACTATTAGATGAACAAGGCCTTAAAAATATTCCATTAATAGTCCTCTGATATATTAGTCCATACAATAGACCCCCATCACTTCCAATCTGGAACTTCTTCTATAAATGTTATGAGTTAGAGATTTAAGGACTTATGAAATTCAATAAGACCAGAGATCCTCTCAATGTTTCAAAACTATTATTATTCTTATCAATGATATTAATTATCACATAAGAGAGGAGGAATCAAATTCTATAATTCTAGAAGGAAATCTATAGATTTACCAAATTAAGGGTTCATTTGTGGCGAACTGCCCACAACATTCCCTTAAAAATCAATGGAAGCTTTGTGGCAGAAAATTATAAATAAAAAAGAAAAGAAAAAATTCAATCAAAAAATAATTTAATTCAAACCATAACCATTTATAATTAAACCACACATAAAAATATTACTCTAAAAATCAAATGGAAATACCTTAAATAAAGTTAAAACCCTTATTTTCATACTATTTTCAAAATATTACATCCTGGATTTTTTAAATCTTAAAACATCAATTGAAAATAATTTGAAATTTTCCAAAAAAATACTAATTAAAATCATTTACCCATATCTAAATATTGAATTTATTTTAATTCACTTTAATAAGACCTCTTTTTCTATAATCTCAAAATATTAAATTTTTATTGTAAAACCAGATTTCCATCATGAAGACCCTTTATAATTTTCAAAACCCAAGTACTCTCTTTTAAAAACCACCACTCACATTTTCAAATACTGAATCTAATTCACCCCATTTAAAAAAATTACCTTTGATAATTTCAAAATTGACTATTAGCATTTAAAAATTCATATCATGATTGAAAATATCATAAAACCAAATACAAGTAGCTCAATAAAACACACATCACACATCTTTACTATAGAGGGACTAGTGTCCATGCATGACCTGACTACATGTCTTTGAGGACTAGGATTCACTCATGAAATTTCCATTGAGAGTTATATCAAACCATGCACTTGGGCTTCACATGGTTTTCCATACCCTACGATCTCACCATATACCACCAGTTTAACTCCCATTATCATCCCCCAAATCATAAGAATCCTTCAAATAATATATATTTTATAAATATGATTTTTTAAAAACATCAATACCAAAAAAAACATACCAACAATAAATGATCAAGGCTCAAAAACAGAGACATACAACCCAACATCCCTTGGTAACTCGAGGCTCCCAATGAAAAAGATTTCATGAGGCTCTCCATGTTCCTCTCGAGTTCTGACAATCCTATCTCCAATCTACCATTACTTCCAAAATTAAATAGGGTGTTCTAAAACCAAGATCTCTTAAAAAACTAGTTTTGATAGAATTTTTTCATGATTCAACTTTGGGGACCCCTAAACTGGGCACCCGATCCAGCTTGTGACAAGACCTGGGGGGAATCCCTAATCCCCACAGGCTAGAAACAAGCACCAATGCATTAAATATAAAATCATGGGAAAAATTTCACATAATAAACCTAAAATTAAACACAAGACTTCCCCTTGTAAATCTAGCATGACCACTCTATACATCGGAGGACCATTTCTAATAGAAAAGATCAATTATATAATAAACAGAACTAAATAGATCATAATGAATAAATATAAATCTAAAAAAACTAGGATATAAAGTAAAATGAAGTCAGGCATGGTTGATACAATAATAGGATAAAAAGAAACTAAATAAAATACTCAACCTACTCTTCTTGCGACTCCACAAGTCACCATCCAACCTCAATACTATAAATTATTCATGGATGATCATATGAAAAAACTGAAACTAAAATATAGAAAAAAATGAGTATGAAACTCAGTAGGTATACCAAACAAACCACACCCCAAGTATTACCTTTAAATAAATATCCAAGTCAGGATATTTTGAAATAAATTTTTTCCAAAACATAGGTTTTTTCACTTAAAGTTTTAAAAGAAAATAAAATTTCATTACCCTTTTCCTTTAAAATGGTTCCTTTTAAAAAACTCAAGGTTAAAACATTTTAATACAAGTGATCCTTCTCAAATTTGATACAAAAAGTTTTAAACCATTTTCAAAACATTAATATGAAAGTTTATTTTAAATCATAAGTATACAATTAAATCAAGGGGAAAACATCATAATAACAACATCAATGAAAAGATAAGGGCAATGAAAATAATGAATAATCTATTTTCATAGAAAAAAGGAAACGTAGAAAAATAAAAATTAATAAAATACCAAATATTGTGTGAATATATAGGATCTTAGAGGAACTTCTAGAAAAATACTAAACAATATCCAACATATTGGCATTTCTGATGTGATCAAACTACCTTAACTCTTGATTGTACCCTACCTAGCCTAACTTAAGGGTAAAACTCCCCAAGTAGAGAAAAAATCATACTAGGGGTCACTAGAAATATTATAATCCTAAACTAGTGTATCATGTACTCTCAAAAATTCTAATAGCTACTCTTGGTTCCCATGAAATACATAAATTGGGGGTGATCCAATTCAGTAATTGAAAATTGTGGTATAAACATAAATACATGTGTTTGTGTGTGTAATTACATGAAATTGAATTCATAGATAAAGTTACACCCTCAAACCCCCCTCAAGAAGACTATCCATTATTCAACAAGTATATGCATATAGAAACCATGTTCTATACAAAGGAAAATTCCATTATTCAAAAAAATAAATAGGATAAGGTAATTTCTTATGGGAGGGTTTTTATCATAAAAATCATATTCACAAAGTGCCAATGAAGCCATATAATCATCTTAAAAACTTGAGAATTTTATAACCAAAACTCCAAGGACCAATAACCCATTTAAAAATTCAATAAAGAACTTATAAAATCGTTGTAAATCCAAATAACCTTTTTAAATCTAATGATTCATTTATAAAGGCCATTCAGGCATTTCATCAAGCATTTGGTGAGCAAGGTTAAGAAAAAAACATTTTACACCTAAAACAAGAGATAACTCTTTGCTATCAATGACAATATGGCCTTCTTCTTAAAAAAATACTTATTTACACTTAATAGTATCATTTATAGCTAAAATATGAATTTAGAAAATCAAACAATCATGGTTATATTATTTAAAGGCTAATATAAGGGGAAAACAACCTTGAATAAAATTCAAGTGGTATAGAAACTCAAATATGGGATGAAGGCAGCCCAAAAGAAAACTTTAACACCCTAAAAAAGAATAATAACATGGTACAAGGTCAAAACCTTACCCTATGGTTCATACAAATAGAAACATAGTAGATGGAGAAGAATAAAATAATAAGAAACAAGGAGGAAAGGAAAGGAGAGAGAAGGAGACCTCAACATGAATAACTAACCTCAAATCATGAAGAACCCCATTTGATTCACCATTAATGGGAGAATAATGGATAGAGGAGAGGTACCATGGGTTGATGGGATCAAATGGTAATTAAGAGAGTGACTTACAAATTTAAAATCTAGGAGGGTTAAATAAGTCATTTTAAATTTTTTATGTTCTTGGAAGGCTGCATGATTTGGTAAACCAAATTTCAATTGTGCACCCTATACTCGACACCCTAGGCACTCACATAGTTGGAAAAAATGTGTTCCAAACATGAAAAATTTATCTAGTAAAATTTCATAACAAATTTCATTCTTATTGTATGGTTCCCTCTAAACCATGTATATGTTGTGTTCTAGAGAACCCCCATGGAAGGGTAACCCTACATGATATCCTTCCAACTGTGTGATACCCATGAAGATTAACAATCCATGTTCAAAAATGAACTAATAGGGCCTTACACATGGATATTCCCCATGACTTACACTAAATTGTTCATGCCAAACTATGAACCACTAGGGACCCTATGTGAGCATCATCCTCATGGTTTGGTAAACCATTCAGTGTCCTTATAATAGAAAGAAAATTCTAGAAGATATCAAAAGTTCAAAACAAAATTCCTAAAACTCAAGAATAAAAAATGGATAACATATAAACAAAACTGTAAGGAAATTAAGGTTTAGGATTTGAAATATATTTTAATAATTATAAATCATTTTTCATATGAAACATGCTTAAAATATTTAGAATATATTAAAGTAACAGTGACAATTGAAAAATAATTATTATTAAAATTTGAGACAATGACACTTGAGTTATTTGTGAACAATTCATGAATGAGATTTATAGGTTACTTTGAATACTGATAAGTTTCATTTAAGTATTAATATTTTTTTAAGTGGAAAACATGTTTCAATATTTAAAAAATGATCAAAGAAACTATGTTTGTTATTAAAATTTTGTAGTCGTTTTTATCTTTTAAGAACAAATTTCATGTGAATTAGGTATTTGAGGTGTTTTGAATGTGAAAGGCTGTTTTTAAAGAATTAAAAAAATCATGTTTAAATATGGAATGGGTGTTGGACATTAAAAAATTATCAAATTTCTGAATTTTTTATTAAAATTTAGTTGAATGATTATCATATTATTTTGTGGTTTGTAGGAACTAATCATATTGGAATCAGACATGTAATATGATCATAAATTTCTTACAACACTCAAAATCCAACATTTATCATATGAGTTGTTACCTTATGACTTTCTCTACATTCTAAGATGCAAATTTTAGAAAAACATGAAAATGAGGAAGCTCATGAATCCCCTAATGATGGAAAGGTGGGATCTTTCATCCTTCACTCAGAGAAACCCCAAACTTCTACCCCAATACCACACCTATATAGCTTCACCTCGTCACCCCTTTCTTTTAGACTCCTCTTCCCAATATGTCAATATTATTTTACACATTCAATCCATAAATCATTTTATCAAATCTGGATTTTTAGACTCTTCTATTTTCCTATTCGATGAAATGCTAGTTCAACGTATCATTACGTGGAAGTTGATAATATCTGGGAATGCTCATCATGGACATCTAAACTATGCCCTATCCATGCATACCAACATGGTTCTTAGGGGAACCATAGAAAATCCTTATATATTTTTGTCCATTCTAAGCCTCTTTTTAAATGTGGGGTTTAATAGAAAAGGGGTTCAAGTGCATTTTAGGGTGGTTTAATTTAGATTTAATTTGAATATATTCATTTACATCTCGCTAAATGATCTTTAATTTTATATGGGTCTCCATGACACTTCCATTCATTTGTTTCTTAGCTTCCCAATGTGTAAATTGGTGACCTGAAACATGGTTTTCTGTGGGTTCAGTGTAGTGGGTCTGTCCGTTGGATTTTCAAAGCCGTTAAAAGACATGAAATAAAATGGTGTGGATCAAAATTCCATAACCTTATTCTAAATGATTCAAGTGTGTGTATTAGTAGTGGGATTCTCTTAGAGTAAGGGAATTAGTTACACTATCACATGTTGAATATGGGACTATAGGAGTTAAACATGTTTCTCAAAAACTCATTGATCGATATTTACTCTATTTGAATCTCGTTTCTCGATGCCCAAAGATCCATCTAATCCATCCCCTCTGGTGAAACTATCTCCTTGAATCCCATACTTTCTTTTTATGTTGAGAGGTACCCCTTAGTATAAAAATTAAGGGAGAGAGATGATGACTCTAAAAGATCACCTTCGATGGACCATGGTTTAGCGACTAACACTGAGGGTATATCATACACAAAGATGGGAGGTATTACCCTATCAGATTATGAAGAATGAGAGATAAGATAAGACCACCAAACGAATCCAACTTATAATAAATAACAATTCCCAATAAATGTATTTAATACTATACAACTTGACTAAATATAAAAGGAAAATACAAGTACCAAAAGAAAACCTCAGCAACGACCTCATAGCCCAAACCACTCATGAATAAATACACAAGATAGTAATGTCCAACACAATAACTAACTAGATATTTCATGCCTAAAAATAGTTTATATATACTTGGGTGAGCATAAAAGTTATATTTAGTAGGATCCTCCTTGGATACACTCATGAAAAAGTAAATAAAGCATACTAAATCCCGGTTAATAAAGAATGAAAACAATTTGTCACCTATTCAGGAATGTTATGTTCTCAGCATCACCATGGATCTCACAACATGTATCACATATATATAGTAATAAAATATATATCATAATATATAAGTGAAGTTACCCCACTACCAATTCCCCACTCGTTTGGTGCTCTTGCCCCAAAACTGCACATCCTAAGCCACCTCTCTCTAAATAAGCCACACACATCAAAGGAAACTATATATAGTATTCTACACCTTGTGCATCAAATAACCTCATCATAAATATCCACATCCCCAGATAGTAACTGAGTAGTTTATTTGAGCCAACCTATCCCACACATGGTGTACTACACCTCAAGCCATGACAACCCATACAATGTTTACTTATAATAATCCTTAGGATACTATATCTGGAGATACATGTGTGTGAACAAAAAAAAGCGTTATAAAACTTTAAAAATATATATATGAAGGTAAAATCTATGAATAATATCATGTAACACTACTAGAACAAGAGAATGGGGGAGTGGGGGAAGTCATCCATCCATCCTCACCAGCCTGGATGTTGATGAAAACACCCTATAGACTCCATTGGGTATTGTCCTCATTTTCAACATGGATGGGGTAGCATATGGAATCACATAACATATGGAATCAAATAACATAAAGAATATATGTATATATATAGTTCAAAACCACACTATGGGATACTACCTAGACTTAACCTCGCCTGTAGTTACCACCTCTTAGGACACCTTGTTTCCACCACCAAGGAGTATGTAAGCTATAATACCACAAGTTAAAAAATTAATTCATTCAATTGAATGTTCAACATTCATAATCACCAAATCATTTCTCAATTAAACTATCTAAGTCTCATCCCCATGGGTTAAATAATTTAGTATTTGTTACCATTTATTCAAGGTACTCTAGGACTCATCCTAAGATACCATAAAATATGTATAGACCAAGCACAACTTTCTACGTTAAGCAGTGGGGAATGGAAATCATGAAACAAGAAACTCATCCATTCGAACTACAAGGAATAGACCATAAAAAAGAAAGAAACCAAGATTTAAATTCATTAGATATGAGAAATCCCAACTTCAACCCATTCCATTAGTTCTAGTGCCCTCCCCGACACCTCTACGCATATCACCATGCATCCTACCACCACTGGTGAGAACTACCACCACAACCTCAGGAACTCCCACCCATTTCTCCCCAAACCACCAACCATCCTAGGATTATATAATATAATATAGAAAGGATCTGAATCTAAATAAATCAAAAAAGGTAGAAATAAAATAACAAATGGTTAATAGAGAACATAATCCCTATAACAAAGGCATCCATCCTTCATAAACAAAAGGGGTCTCTCGTCCTAAAGTAATTACCTTAAAAAACAATTCATTATCTTCTTGAATTAACCAATTAATTTAACATTGTTTTAAACCACATGAAACCTAAGGCATCAACTATAAATAGCTATAAAGTATGTAAACATTCTAGAAGCATCACTTCAATTTCCATCAATTACAAAAGTAGTACGATAACAGTTAAACTTTCATATTTAATATTTATTCATCAAACATTACCATATTTATGTTACTTATCCAAATCCTAAGTATTAAAAACATTCTAAACCACAACACCAACAATAGAAAGAACATTATCTAAAAAATCAATAGGAAACCCCTCAACATGGTATAAAATTGTGATCACTATAACTCAAATCCAAAAAATTCATTCTTTAATTATGTTTTATTCTTTATTTAGGATAATTACACTATTTCCAAATGAGATAAATCATCGTAAACCCAAAATTAAACATAAAATAATATTATAATAAATAAATTCCCTACCTCAAGGATTTCAATGATATTCGAACAAGAACAGAACAAAAAATGTAGAAAAACATCAAAATAACTCCATGAGATAAGAGGATATAAGCCACCCTAGCATGGAACGATATAACAGAAGAAAAAAATCTACAAAGAATAAAACATAAGAGAAAGAGGGAAAATTCACCTCAGATAACCATGTATTGATCTTGGGAAGCTGGGATTCAATCCCAATCTAAAGTTATTCAAAACACCCTAAAATAGAAGCTACACTTGCCTGAGGTTTAGGAGGATTCTGACGATTTTGAGAGAATTCTTGATTGAAATTGAATTTATAATAATTCTATTAGATACGCATTCATGGTGTGAATGTTTCATTCATTTCATGAATGGATTGAGTCTAAGGGTTTCCCAAACATGTGTCACCTAAATCCTATAAACCTGGGACCAATTCACATTATGAAACACATGTTCATGACTTGAATTGATAGGGATAGATTCACCAAACCCAACCACTCATTTATTCATGTCCTGAACTAAGGGTTTACATTTTGAATGACACCCCATAGACTTCCCTTACTCAAGCTAAAAATAAACATTCTAGTCACAAACTATTATCTCACATTATGAATAATGTTTTACACATTGAATTCCTCCTACATTCAGATTTCATCTCCCAAACTCTACCAATCCTACTCTAAGATTCCACCAAGCACCTCAGAATTTGGAAACATGCAATGAAATGTTCGAGAAGGGTTTAATCACTTAAAAATATAAATTAATAAAGTACTAATGATTATGGGAATACTTAGGATCTCAAGGGAATGCCTGTAATAATATTACACATAATCTATCATATCAGCATATATGATGCAATCAAATTTCCCTAATTATCCTTTGTATCCTACCTAGACTAACTACTGGAAAAAACTACCTAGGTTGAGAAAATTACTACTCAACATCACTAGAGAAAACATAATCATAAACTAGTGTAGCATGCACTCTCAAAAATTTCACTAGCCACTCTTGGTTCTCATGATATACATAAAATGGGGCTGAGCTAATTTAAAAATGGAAAACCATTATGTAAACATAAATACATGTGTGTTTGTGTGTGTGTGTGATTACATAAAAATGAAATCATAGAAACATTTTCACCCCTAAACACCCTCAAAGAGATAACCCCTTATTCAACAAGTATAGGGACATAGAAACCATGTTCTATACAAAAGAAAATTAAATTCTTAAAAAAAATAAACAGGGTAAGGTAACGCCCCATGGGAGGGTGTTCATCATAAAAATACACTTTAGAATGTGCTAATTAAGACTCATAATCATTCTTAAAAACTTGAGAATTGAAAAAAAAACTTTTCAAGGACCGAAAACACCTTTTAAATTAAAGAAAGAATTTAAAACACCATTGGAAAACCAAATCACCATTAGAGATCTTGGAATTCATTTATAAATGCCATTTAGAAATTTCATCATGAATTTGGGTTTCAAATTTAAGAAAATATATTTATTTTAAACTGAAAACAAGGGAGAGATATTTTATTTTAGTTAAAATTTAGCTTTATTCTTAGAAAATCACTATTTACACTTAATACTATCATTATAGAGATAAAATATGAATTTTAAAAATCAATAAATCATGGTTCTAATATTTAAAGTCTAAAACAAGTGGAAACCTACATCAAATTGAATATTAATGGTATGGAACCTTGAATATGTGTGGAATTCAACCCGAAAGAAAAACTGCACACCCTAGAAATGAAGAACCACATGACACAAGGTCAAAAAACTCACCCTGGGGTTCGTCCAAAGAGAAACATAGTAGAGGGATAAGAACAAAATAAGAATAAAACATTAAGGAAATGATAAGAGGGAGGGAAAGAGACCTCACATTGAAGAATCAACCTCAAATCAGAAAGAAACCCATGGATTCACCATTGAAGGGAGAAGAATGGAGGGATAATAGATGCCATGGGTTGAGGGGCTTAAATGAGTAAGAAGAGAGTGAATTAGGGATTAGAAATTAAGGAGGGGTATATATGTCATTTTTAACTATTTAAGTTGTGGGCCGGTTGCACAGTTCGATGAACCATGAGCTAACCATGTGTTCTCTATTAGGAATCATGGATTCCCACATGGTTTGGTCACATAGTTGAAAATTTATATATTCCAACCGGGAAAATGACTATAGTAAAATTATAGAATAACCCACACACTTATCACCATGTGAAAGTTGTGTTCCATAGAGCCTCCTCGAAAGGGTAACCCTGCATGAATTCCTTCAAACTATGGGCTTCCCATGAAGAGTAATCATGGATGTTCAAAAATGAACTAAGAGGTACCTATGTAAGGATATAATTTATAATATTACACTAAACTATGTGTGCTAAACCATGTAGTGACCATGCAATAAAAGGAAAATTTTAATAAAATTTCAAAAATTAAATTCAAAATTTTTGAAACTCAAGAACAAAAATAAAGGTCAATAAATAAAGAAATAATAAATAAATTAAGATTTTAGGTGTGACATGTATTTCAAGGATTAAAAATAATTTTTCATTATAAAACAATGCTAAAATGTTCATAACGGATTAAAAGGGCTTGGATAATCATGAAATTTTGATATAATGAAACTTGAGCCATTTGTGAACAATGCATGAATTAGAAGTGTAGCATACTAGACAGTTTCATTTATGTATTAATAATTTTTTAAGTGGAAAACATGCATCAAAATTTTAAAAATGAGTAAAGAAACATGGGTTTTCATTAAAATTCAGATGTCATTTTTGAATTTTAAGAACAAATTACATGAGAATCAGGCATTCGAGCTGTTCGGAATGTGAAAAATTGATTTTAAAGAATTAAAATTCATGTTTAACTATGATATTAGTGTCAAACATAAAAAATGAGTAAACAAATTAGTTTGTTATAAAATATTTAGCGAATGATTCTCATAATATTTTTGGTTTGTATGAACTACATAGTAATCAGGGATCTAATATGGTAAGAAATATATAATGAAACTGTCAGGAATTAATATTTTAATGAAATGATAATCTGCATATTTTGATCTATTTTTTTATAAATTTTAATCACTTTTGAGCATCACTCAAGATGTTTCTATCATCATTGATGGTACTGAAGTAGGATTTTATGCCCAATATTTGGGCATTGTTAAATAAATCCAACATTTCTCTTTTGAGTTGTTATTAAGCTACCACTTGAAAATAAGTTGGATTTTTCTTCACTTCTAAAGTCAGGATCATCTCATCCAAACTTTGTTTTGTTGAAAAATGCCAAGGTATTTCTTGTCTATTGTAAATCATTCATGTGTTATTTAATTAGTTTATTCTTGTCCATTTCACTTTATATGATCATAATTTTCATTTTACCATGGATAAATAAATTGAATTTATTTTTTCTCTTCTTTTTAACTCATGACTTTACAAAACATTATGTGTCTTTTTTTCAAATAAACTTTTAGTTAATGAAGAAAAAATGTTTATATATATATATTAATATATACAACCATATCTTACAAAACACCCTATCTAAGGTAAAAAATATCTAGAACCACTTTTAAAATATTCTTTGAGAAACCCGAATACATACCCGTTTCTTTTGGTAAGAAAAACTTCATAAAATAATGGGAATATACATGTTATGTCTAAAATTATACTAGTCATAACATTATACAGGCCATAAAGTTATATTTACATTTTACACTTAAGACTTATTTCATTTTTTTCACATAGAGATGGAGTATAATATGCTACTCACTGAGTAGTATAGGAATGTTTCACATGACAAGCTAGTTATCTGTGACATTTGATGGATTGAGGTGCATAGAGAACACCATTATCATCACATTCTATCTTTAGTAGCTATTATGCTATACCTACATCGTACTGGTTTATATGTATTTTTTCTATTTGATTTTACATTCTTTGATCAGGACCTTGTTGTTGTGCTCACCGAGAGATTGAGACCTAAGACACAGACATTCTATTTACCAAAGGGAGAGATGATGTCACCCTTGGGGATGTGGTAGTTCTACTCGGTCTTCCTATCTAGGGGGATATTGTTATAGGACCCAACCATGGATAGTGGCATGAGATTTTACAAGGATTACTAGGCATCAAAATTTTGTGAGATGATTCTACAAATGGTGGGTCGATATCCATGAGGTGGCTTGAGATTCACTTTTCATAGTTACCCACTGACACCAACAAGAAGACTGTTATGCATCATGCTTATACATATATCTTGTGGCACATTGGAGGGTGTAACATCTCGACCTGCATTCCACATATTGATTACCCAAGCTGGTGTGATACGTAACCTCAAGCTCCCCCCCATACTCTAGAGGTTGTCGACTAATAGAGAGGGTCTAATATCGATCATGGGGAGACTATACCCTCTTTCTATTAGAGTAATTCACCAGTGGGAATAATAAAATATTAAGATAATATGACATAACCAAAAAATACCAATATCCCATAATAATGAAATTGGGAGATACAATGTCAATACTAAATAACAAATATGTCATGCCAAAGTTCATGACAAATGTCAAAATGAAACTCAAAATTAAATACACTGAAAACTCCCTAGTGGGTCCAAAACCATGTCTGGTTCCCTTATCCATGCTCCATCCCAAATCAGCCATCTAACATAGGTCCTTTTCTCTTAACCTATCTTGAAATCATGTAATCTATCTGAGTACTAACTAGGTAGCCCAAGTAGGGTGTGAGTAAAACATAGTAGTCCACCACAAACGATGTCTAAAAATAATCTAGTCAATAGTAGTGTATGCAGTTTTATAATGAAATAAGTATAATTCATAAGTAAATAGTTATCACATTATCAATTATTCTTTATTTAACCTTATAATACCCCCATGTTCTTGAGGACACCCGAACCTCAATACCTTCTTCGACCCGTTTCAGAGTCTAAACTATCCCCAAGGGATATCGCATGTCTGAATGTACATGTTACCATTCATCATCACAATTCACATTTTAATGTCCATGTATCCATTACTATTTTTTATAAGTTAATAACCATGTTACCATTCACCATTTCATAATTGAATGACCATACTTCCATTCTTATTTTCATAAGTGAATGACCATGTTACCATTCACTATTTCCTAATTGAATGATCATGTTTCCATTCTTATTTTCATAAGTGAATGACCATGTTACCATTCACCATTTCATAATTGAATGACCATGTTACCATTCTTATTCTCATAAGTGAATGACCATGCTACCATCCACCATATCATAATTTAATGAACATGTTACCATTATTATTTTCATAAGTGAATGACCATGTTACCATTTACCATTCATAATTGAATGACTACGTTACCATTATTATTTTCATAATTGAATAACCGTGTTACCATTCATTGTTTAATAATTGATTTAATAATTAATTAATCACATAATTTCCGTTACTAATTCAATAATTAGTTAATCACTCCAATCCCATTAATTAATACACCAATGAATTAGTCACATGAATTCCATTAATTAATTCAATAATTAATTAATCAAGAATCCTCAATTCCAATATCCCATAATTAATTCATCAATTAATTATTCAATTTCATAATCATAATATCTCAACAATTATTTCAAAAATTAATTAAATCAATTCAATAGTCTCAATATCTCATAGTTAATTAAACAATTAATTATTCAATTTTATAGTAACAATATCTCAATAACTAATTCAATAATTAATTACCTTAATTCAAGAATCTCAATATCTCATAATTAATTCAGAAATCCCAAATTTCACAAACCTCTTAATTAATTAATCTACCCAACTAATTAATTCAGTGTAGATAAATTCAATTTCTAATCAACAAATAGAAATTATACAATTACATGCATATAATGAAATCAAATCTTTGGGATTTGAATTATAGACCACCTTCCTCAATTCATTGACGAATGATCACCCAATGGAAATACCCAATTTGAACGGAATAACAACGTTGAGTGAGATCCAGATCTAAATCCTAAACCAGGATGGAATAAATCAAGATCATTTAATTCTAGATCTAGATCCACAATCCTATATCTAGATTCAACCAAAATAAGGAAGAAAAATCCTTCAACATATGGATGAAGAACATGAAAGATAAAGGATGCCACATGAGATGCGATCCTCTTACCAAGAGGGGTGTAAATCTTCAATCTGGGTTTTGAATCGTGAAGAAAAGAGTTTATAATGGATTGGAATCTATCCAGGAGGCTCCAAAATTATGAAATATGTGCTAGGGTCTAATGAGGTTTGATTTGGAATTAAAATGTTTTTTTAAATTTTAAAACTAATTTTTGGGTTAATTTAATTCCCACACCAAAATTTCTAGGTAGGGGTGAAAAGTATCTACTAACCATGATTCTTAACTATGCACCAGTTCTAATGGGTGCACAATTTCTCCTTTTAGGGTCACAGTTTGAAAAACCATGAGCCAGCCATGTAAATCCTCTATGTCCAGGGTTGCATGGTTTGCTGGGCTAGGGAGCATCGTTAGGGAAAACCACAAGCCAACCATGCACTTCTCTCTTTCTTCTATTTTTATAAAAATTTCACCCAAAGACAACCCATGGTTAAACCAAAACAAAGTACGATCAAAATATACAAAAAAAGAAGAATACCCTAAATCGAGCCCGAGACATCTCCCGAAAAGGTTGGGGTTTTACATAGGGACATTGGGCAGTGATCACTCTAGTATACATGTGCACATGATATATTTGGGGATACTAGAGGATTTTAATCAGTTGGAGAGATACAACTGGGGATTTACATGCTTAACTTAAACTTACAGAGCATTATGCACAACATGCCGATCAGATCACACAAATCTCTAGGGATGTGTCATCCTTATTGAGATGTGGAAGTGAGAGCACATCCCTACCCTCTCCCCTATTATTATTGGTCCAAATATTCATATAGATGTGTTGCATGATTCTATGTATGGGCATTAGTATGATCACTCATTTTTATTTTTTTTATCCTACTATGAGTTATTAAATTTAATTTCTTATTATTTATCACTTTTTACGTTGTATGTTATAAGTGGAGTTAGGAACACCACTTTCTCAAGACATTAAGGAACAACTTGGGCGTGTATTGTCTCATGTTGGAAAGTCTAGTACCAATCAATGTATGTATATACACTCTTTCCTTGACTAATAAATTTCACAATGTTATATTTTTTTGGGTTTTAGTAAAATTTTAACAAATGTCACATGCCATTTTAGACTGCATGACTAGCATATTGGTCTCTATTAGACTTGATACCTGTATAATACACTGATGGGATTCACGATACCATTGTTACCATGCCTCCCATTCTCGTTCACATTGTTGAGTGGAACCAACCAGATAAAGTCATGTGTCAATTTGTATTTGTTTAGTGTATTCCCTTTACATAGAGACATTCAACAATTCTTCATTTAGTGAAGCTGACAGGGAGGCAAGATATTGACTGGTGCTGAAGACATGAAGAGTATCTGGACCTCTGGAACAGACGAGCATCATTTCATATAGAGAGTATGTGTACTATGAGATTCTCTCTAGTAGAGTAGCTCAAGTATGACCCATGGTATATACTTAATTATATACTATATCTTACTCCACATGATAAAGGGATCCAGGATTTGGTAAGTAAATAAATTTTCATTACTTTTCTTTTTGTACTTTTTTTTAATTCATTTTGAATCTCTTTACAACATAATCGACTACAAAAAATTATCTGCATGTCTAATCCAATGGAGGAGGAGTTTTTTAGCCAGGTATCATACCATGCTACAACACATGGGATGATGACAAAATAACATGTTTTATACAATAGTATCTTTGATCGTTCATCAATGGAAGATGACATTATTTCCCAGGGAGTGGAGTTTCATGCTCAGGAACCCACTCCAGCAGCTGATGATGTTGATGAGTCACGACAACAATGACATAGACCATGTTTTGTTGCACGTGGGGCCTCACTTATTCCATGGGAAGAGGTTGGCCCTCTAGTAGTATAGTCTCAGCTGATTGGGGATGTGCATCAGGAGGCATGTGATCCTTTCGTATTATCAAGATATCCATAGTTTTCTCTGTGTATAACTGATCTGAGCTTCTATCAGGGATCATTTCTTATGCCTCCACCTCTCATGCTTGAGCCTTTACATGATTTATGGTTCCCCCATGAGATGATGGTAAATCATTCTACTCATGTAGTGGGAGAAGGATCAGGTGTACCTGACAACATCTAGCTAAGACCTCCTCCTAATGAGTCATAACTAGAGAATCCAACATTTTAGGTTACGGTGCCTAATGAAGACCCCTCTCCAGCTCATTGTGCTCCACCCCAGCACAGAGGTCGATGATCTTGATACGGGCGTCTCATCCATACACCAGATTTCAAGACATAACCTCATCGTAGAGAGTGATTTTACTCATTTATTTATATGTGTTCTATTGGCTTAAAGGATTTGAAACAACAATGTATTCAATTCTCTATATGATTTTCTATATATTAAAATGATTTTTTACTATCAACCATATTTACATGTATATCCATTATTTAAATTTTTAATTATATTTTTGTTACAATTTATATTTTATAAGCTTTTGAATTCAACTACTTGAAACATAATAAAACTTATTAAATTTCAAGTATGTATCTTTAAAAACTTATAAAATATAAACTATAAAAAAATCATAATAAAAATTAAAAAATATTTTAAACATCTAAAGAGGTCTTTGAATTAATAATAAAATGAGGATTTTTCCCCAACCTTTAAAAAAATCTAAAAAATTGTTGAAAATATATTTTTTCATAAATATAATAAATAATTGAAAATGAAAGGAATGCAAAAAAAATTATAAATACAAATGCAATGGTTTAAAACAACAATATATTGTTCCATAAAAATTACTTTTCATTAATTATTTTTATGAAATGTTTTTTATTTTGAATTATTTTTTATATGTTCAGTAAGTGTGTCAAATTTCATTTAAATTGTATTTCTACTTTATTATTTATAGACTTTAAAAAGCACCAATTGTAAACATTATTATGTTTCATGTAGGTGACTTTGAAAGCATACAACTTATAAAATATAAATATAATCTAAATGATATTTGAAAAACTGACTCAACATAAACATAATTGAAAATAAACGATAAATAAATAAATATAATTTGTAAAAAAAAATTATACGTCACAAAATTTATTTCATAAAAACTTAACATTTTTACTTTCAAATATTAATAGATATAATTCTAAACAAAATAAAATAAACACAATATATATCAAAATATAAAATCTTATATATTTTAAAATATACAGTCATATATATCTCAAATAAGTTTTTTGCTGAAAGATGGCATCGCCGATGCCGCATTTTCACATTATTTTTCAAAACATTTATTACCTAGGTATATTTAAAGAAATATTTAAAAAACATTTAATTAAAAAAACTCCATTTGAGATGTTTTGAATGTGAAAAAGGTTATTTTAATGACTTAAAATTCATGTTTAACTATGACACATGTGTATTATATTAAAAAATGAGTAAACCCGCTCAATTTTTATGAAAATTTAGATGAATGATTCTAATATTATATTTGGTTTGTATGAACAACATATTAATTAGGCATATAGTATGGTCCAAAATATCAAATGACACTATCAGGTAGTGAAATTTTAATGAAATGATAATTTGGATATTTTTTCACTTTTTTATAATTTGTAACAACTTTTAACCATCACTCAAGATTTACCTATCACCATTGATGGCAGTGAAGTTAGTTTTTATAACCCTTATTTGGGTGTTGTTAGATAATGCCAAAATTTCTCGTTTGAGTTTTTACCTTTCAACTTCCTCTGTAATACTACCTTGCAAAAAAAAACTTCCTATACAATCCACAATGTGAATCTGAGAAACACTTGCAGAGGTGGAAGCTCATGAATCCCCAATGATGGCAAGGTAGGAGCTTCCATCCTTCGCTCGGAGCAACCCCATATTTTTTCCCCACCACCACACTTCCATATCTTTGCCTCGTCACCCCCTTCTTTTAGAAACCTATTACATACTTTCCAATATTCTTTCCCACAATCAATCTATAAACCATTTTATCAAATCAAGCTCCTTGGACTCTGTGTTTAACATGTTCGATGAAATTCCCATTTTAGATGTCATCACATGGAACTTGATAATCTCAGAGCACGCTCGTCATGGCCATCCCAACCAGGAGCTCTCTATGTATGCCGACATGGTTCATAGGGGAACCTTGAAAAGTCCCTCTACATTTTCAACTATTCTGAGCCACTATTGCAGCATGAGATTTCACAGGCAAGGGGTTCAAGTGAACTATAGGGAGGTTTCCTTTGGACTTACTTTGAATACATTCACCAGAACCTCTCTCGTCGATCTTTACTTGAATATGGGACTCCATGAAGCTACCTTGAATTTGTTTCACAGCTTCCCGAAGTGCAGCCTGGCATCATGGAACGTGATTTTACGCAGGTTCTTTGTAGAGGGTCTATCGGTCCAGTTTCCAAAGCCATTCAGCAACATGAAATCGGGCATTGTGGAGACAAATGCAGTCACAATATGTTACCTAATGTGTGGGTGTATTAGCATGAGGCTTTTGGAAGAAGGGAAGTATCTAGACTGTCACATGCTGAAGATGGGGCTACCAGAATCGAAAGTGTTCATCAAAGTCTCCTTGATCGATCTATACTCTGCTTGCGGATACTTTCTCGGTGCCTAGAGATCCATCAAAGACATCCCTGTTGGTGGTAGATTATTTAGAGGATAGTGCCACCCCTTTTGTTTGTCAAAGGAGGTGGGCTAGGTTGGTGGTTGGTGGCCAAACCCCAACCAACTCATCCATTGAGAGAGGGGAATTTAATGTGGTAGGAGGGCTGACAGAAGCCTATAAAAGGAAGAATCCTCCTCTCATTTATTCACCACCTTTAGTATCTCACCTCATCAGCACTTTCAGATCCCATTTTGCAGTATTTTTGTGAGGCGGTTTCCTCATCATATTCAAGAGATATTTTACAAGTGTTTTCTCCTTGTAATAAGTGAGAGAGTGTGTACACACTTTTACCCCATAATGATCCTTCTATTTGCCAGTGGGTTTTTACCCCTTCCATTAAGGGGTTTTTCCAAGTTACATCTGGTGTCATTTATTTCTACATTTTTCCCTTTATTTTTATCTCATAATTATTGTTGCATCAGGGGGACAATCTTTAATGGTCCCAACAAGTGGTATCAAAGGAAAGGTTCTAGCCCGGTTCTATTCATGCTTTTAGGTATTAATAATTCTCGTAAATTTGAGTATGCTCTATGATTGCAACTTCGGTTGATTTGTCACATCAGAAAAAAATTATTGAGATTATTGAATACACCGTTGTGCAACAGAAGAGAATCTGGACTGACGACGTGTCCAAATAGTGGAAAAATTCAAGATCGAAAAATTCAATGGGAATAATTTTTCTTTGTGGAAAATGAAGATGCAGGCAGTGTTGTGGAAGGTTAATTTCCAACTAGAAATTTTAGAAAACCCTACGAGTGTGATGGAGGTGAAATAAAACAATATAGATAGGAATTCTATTTCCAATATCCACTTGGATTTGGAAGATAGGGTTCTATCAAGCATTGCAGAGAAAAATACGACAAAGGAAATATGGGATACTCTGACGAAGCTATACGAGGCCAAGTCACTACACAATAAAATTTTCCTGAATAGAAAATTGTACACTCTTTGGATAGAAGAGTCATCATCGGTGACTAACCACATCAACAACCTCAATACCCTGTTCGCTCAGCGCATGGCATTGGGCTATAAAATTGGGGATACTAAACATGCAAATATTCTACTCTAGAGTTTTCCAGATTCATATGACCAACTCATAATCAACCTCACCAACAATATCCTGATGGATTTGATACTATTTAATGATGTTGCAGCCACGATTCTTGAAGAATAACGTCATTATAAGAACAAGGAGGACATATAGACAACTTTGCACTAAGAAGAGGCTTTGTCAATAGAGAGAGGAAGGATGATGGAGTGCGGTTATAGTGGAAGCCAAAATCATGGAAGGTCCAAATCAAGGAGTAAGAAGAAGAATTTAACATGTTTCAATTGTGGAAAGAAGGGGAATGTCAATAATGATTGTTGTAATAAGAAGAGTAGTGAAAAAGGATCTCAGGGAAATGTGGCGAGTACTTCTGGAAAAGGAGATATACTAGTCAGTGAAGCGGCAACGACTACTGGGAGAAAGCAACATCTCGAAGATGCATGGATTATCGACTCAGGAGCAATATGACATATGACGTCTTGACGGGAATGGTTTGACTAATATAAAACCATCCCAGAAGGACTTATGTACATGGGGAATGATCACACTCTGAAGATCATTAGAGTCGGTACCATCAAACTGAAGATGCATGATGGCATAGTATAGACCATCTACGGAGTACGTCATGTGAAGGGCCTAAATAATAACATATTGTATTTGGGACAATTTGATGACATCAAATGCAAGACTAAAATTGAGAATAGAGTGATGAGAATCATGAAGGGGGTGCTTGTGGTAATGAAGGCAGAGAAGATCTTGAAGAACTTGTACGTGCTTATGGGTGAAACATACAAGGAGACGGAGATAGTTGTTGCATCAACTAGCTTAACAAAAGCGTTGATGACGTTATGGAATCAGAAGCTTGGCCATATGTCAGAACGATGCCTGAAGATTCTTGTGGATCAGAAGTTGCTGCCTGGGCTGAAAAAGATATCCTTACCATTTTGTGAGCATTGTGTTTTGAGAAAGCAACACAGGTTAAAGTTCGGGACGTCAACAGCAAGAAGTCAGGAGATCTTGGAGTTGATCCATTCCGATGTTTGGTAAGCACCAGTTATATCCCTAGGAGGATTAAGGTTCTTTGTATCATTCATTGATGATTATTCCAGGAGATGTTGGGTGTACCCAATCAAGAGAAAGACAGATGTTTTTGAAGTCTTCTAAATATTAAAAGCATATAAGGATCTTGAATCTAGAAAGAAGATCAAGTTTCTAAGGACAGACAATGGTGGATAATTTACAAGAATGGAATTTGATACTTTTTGTCAACAAGAAGGAATCAAGAGGCAGTTCACAGTGGTGTACATTGCTCAGTAGAATGGAGTGGCAGAGAGGATGAAAAGAACTCTGTTAAATAGAATGAGGGAGATGTTGAAGATTGTAGTAATTGCCAAAACATTTTGGGCAGAAGAAGTGAATACCGCCTGTTATGTGATCAACTAATCTCCTTCAATAGCGATTGAGGTGAAGACACCGATGGAGATGTGGACTGGTAAACCCACTGACTATTCCCGGTTACATACTTTGGAAGTCCTTTATATACATTGTTTAATGACCAGGAAAGAATGAAGTTCGATTCGAGATCCAGGAAATGTGTCTTCTTGGGGTACGCTGATGGTGTGAAGTGGTATCGTTTGTGGGACCCCACTGCCCACAAATTTATCATCAGAAGAGATGTCATTTTTGCAGAAGATAAGGTGTAAATGACAACTGATTGAGACATAAAGAATGAGAATACAAAAACTACAACAGTCGAATTAGAGGAAATATCCAAGGAAGAATCAGTTTCCTCTGAAGCATTACCAGAGCACGATGATCAAGTACCAGTTGAGTCTAGACCCTGATGGTCAACTCGGAAGAAAAGAGCACCAGTATGGCACTCAGACTATGTCACTGAGAGCAATATTGCGTAATGCTTATTGATAGAGGATGGATATCCATCTTATTTAGTGGAGGCGACCCAAAGTCCATATGTATCCTCATAGATGGCGGTGATGCAAGAGGAACTTGAAGCCCTGCATAAGAACAAGACTTGGGATCTTGTTCCATTACCTCGTGGAAGGAAGGATATCAGAAAAAAATTGATCTTTAAGATCAAGAGGGATGGAAAGGACCATGTGGAAAGATATCGTGCAAGATTGGTGGTCAAAGGATTTGCTCAGAAGGAATGTATTGATTTCAATGAAATATTTTCTCCTATTGCTAGACTGACGACTGTTCGGTTAGTTCTAGCGATGTGTGCTATATATAGCTTACATTTAGAGTACCTGGATGTGAAGACTGCTTTTCTCCATGTTGATATTGATGAAGATATCTATATGCTCCAACCAGAAGGTTTTTCAGAAGAAGGCAAAGACAATTTGGTCTGCAGGTTGAACAAATATATGTACGGTCTCAAACAGGTGTCGAGGTGTTGGTACAAGAGATTTGATTCCTATATCACGAGCCTTGTATATATAAGACTTCATTCAGATCCTTGTGCATATTTCAAGGGTTTGAATGGTAATGATTTCATCATTATTCTGTTGTATGTGGATGACTTGTTGGTTGCAGGCCCCAACAACGATCAAATTTGGGAGACGAAGGCACAGTTGGCTAGGGAGTTTGATATATTGGACTTGGGACTAGAAAAAAAGATTCATGGGATGTAGATTATCAAGCTATAAATAACGGGAAGATTTGGCTATCATAGAAGAGTTACTTAAAGGGTCTTGAAATGCTTTATCATGCAAGATTATAAGCCAATATATACCCCACTTCCCATTAATTTCAAGTTATCCTCAATGATGGGTCCTAGAAGTGAAGCAGAGAGGATAAAAACGTCTCGAGTACCGTATGCATCAGCAGTGGGTAGTCTAATGTTCGCTATGGTTTGTACAAGACCATACATTACACATGCAATGAGAGAAGTTAGTCGGTACATGGCGAATCGAGGATGGGAGCATTGGATCACAATGAAGAGGATCTTGAGATACATCAAGGAGACCTCAAATGCTGCATTATGTTATGGAGGATCATATTTCACTATCAGAGGCTATGTTGATTCTGATTTTGCAGGTTATTCTGAGAGGAGAAAATCCACTACTGGTTATGTGTTTACTCTTACAGGAGGATCTGTGAGCTGGATTTCGAAGTTACAGTCAGTTGTGACTTTATCCACAATGGAGGCAGAGTACATGGAAGCTACACAACCTTGCAAAGAGGCAATTTGGATCATAAAGATACTGGAGGATCTCAGGCACAGACAGGAGCAAATTCCATTGTTTTGTGACAGTCAGAGTGCCTTACATATTGCAAGGAATCCATCTTTTCATTCCAGGAAAAAACACATTGGGTTACAATATCACTTTGTCTGATATGTGGTGGAGGAATGAAGTGTGGACATGCGAAAGATTTATACTAAAGAAAATCTGGCAAATTTCCTGACGAAGACAATTAACTCTGATAAGTTCAAATGGTGCAGATCCTTGAGCGGCCTCGCAGAGACTTGAGTAGCATGTTTGGAAGATAGAAAGGATGTGTGGGCTGGGTTTGTGGTTGGTGGCCAAACCCCCACCAACTCATCCAACGAGAGAGGGGAATTGCATGTGGTAGGAGGGCTGACTGAAGCTTATAAAAGGCAAAAGCATCCTCCCATTTATTCATCACCTTCAGCATCTCACCTCATCAGCACTTTCAGATCCCATTTTGCGGTATTTTTGTGAGACGGTTTCCCCATTATATTCAAGAGAGATTTTATGAGTGTTTTCTCTTTGTAATAAGTGAGGGAGTCTGTACCCAATTTTACCCCATAGCGATCCTTCTATTTTTTTTGTGGTTTTTACTCCTTCCATTAAGGATTTTTTCCATGTTACATATGGTGTCATTTATTTCCGCATTTTGCACTTTATTTTTATCTCGTAATTATCGGTGCACCGTTGGGCCAATCATTTATGGTCCCAACAATCCCCACCAGTGACGTGATCTCCTTTAATCCCATAGTTGTTGTATACGCCGAGAGATACCTCCTAGTCGATGCCACAATGACCTTGATGTGGATACTGCTGGGAGGAAAGACATCATCCTCTCGTTTGTTCTTGGGGTTCTTCAGCTGGTGCAGCAGGGCCTAGGATCTCATGCTTGGGGATCAAATCCACTACCATGCCTTAAATCTGGGATTATCCCATGGAAACATCCACATTCAGTCTGCGTTTATCAACATGTACGGGAAGTGCGGTGCGATCGAGACCTCCGTTTGTTTCTTGCATCCCCGAGAGTAGCCTCGAGTGATGTAACTCCCTCATAATGTCACTACTGCATTGAGGATTTACTAAGGAATCCATCGGTACGTTCAAATTCATGATGGAAAAGGGGTCTGGTTCTATGGATTCGCCCTCTTTGTTGCCTTGAAATCTCTGTCAGATTCTGCTTCCCCGACGCACTTTGGGAGCTGCAGCTCATTGCACGGCTGCACGGTGAGTTCGGGCCTGGAGATCAACGTCGTCGTCGCATGTTCCCTGATATATGCATACTCGAGTTGCAGCCATCTCGTCCTCTCCCTCTGAGTGTTTGACTAGCTTCTCACCCCCAATACCGTCTGCTTCACGGTGATCATCAAGGGGTACTCCTAGAAAAAGATGGGGGCAGGAGCGATGGAGATGCTGGCAGTGATGGTGGGGAGGGGCGTGAGGCCCGATGCCATAACCAAACTGTGGGCTGGTGGAGGAAGGGAGGGAGGTTTTTTCAATCGATGAGAAGGGTGTACGGGATCATCCCGGACAACCCCCATTGTTCGTGCCTAGTGGATCTGCTGGGGCTGGCAAGTCTGGTGGAGGAGGTAGAGGAGCAGCTGCAGTATGAGCCGTCATGCAGAGGGAACCATGTGGCATGGAGCTCGCTCCTCCGGAGCTGCCTCACCCAAGGGAATGAGACAATGGTGGTGATAGTTCTGACAGAGTAGGCGCCAGATGACACAACGGAACATTTCCAAGTGGTGAATTTCTTTGCGAAGATCGGGGACGGGGACACGGTGAATCAGGGAGATGGCTATAGGAATGAAGATTAGGAGGGAGATTGGGAGCAGTTTTATAGAGGGCTGATTTTTTTCTTTTAAAGAAATGATTGTTTTTTAATAAAATCAAATTAGCAACTACAAATTATTAGGTATTAGAGTAGAACAATTTTGGAATAAAAAACAAAACATTTTAAATATATACATTTTATGAAATAGAGATATAATTTCATTAACCAAAAGCAATATCATTTAATTTAGGGGTACAACAAATAAAAAACATATAAACACATCCAAATTTAATAAGGGTTTTGGTTTAACCAAAATCATAGCCTCGTCTACTTGGAATAAACTTTGTTAACTAATCACTAATAAATACATAATTGTTTTACATTCAATGAGTTTGTTGTCAACCTGAACTAGGTTTACACAACACTAATTGTCAGTTTTCTTGTATCAAGAACCCCTCTTTCACAATTTTATATGAAACACCAAACTTATAAATAAATATGAACTAGCAAGGGTGTCAAAAACCTTTTTATAAAACACATGAGAGACCTTAAACAAAATTAGAGATGCAATAAAATTATTCTCTCAAATATATAAAGCAGGGAGAAATTGAGTAAGACAAAAGGTTTTTAGAAATGCGACTCTGTTGTCTCTAAGTGGAGGATTTGAATTTTGAATGTAGTGAATCCTCCCAGAAATAACACAAGTTTCATAGTGGATGTGCTTCAATGATGTAACTTGGAGCGCTTCCTTTATTGGCTTGATATTTAACACAATGTTAAAAGTCTTTTTTGGGTCAATCAATATTTTTCAAAACTATGGGTGTACTTCCCCAACTCATAACATCTCTCATTACAACAAATTGAGTAAATAACCATGGTTTGAAAAACCACCACTATATGTTATAAAAAAACTTTTACCCTGACATACTTTTCTCTTCTTTGCACCCCACTGGACACTGGTCTCCCTATCTTTTCACACACCGCTCGATTGTTGGGCCCCTTCTATTGAGTGGATCTTTGATCTACTTCTACTTTCCCTTTATGTTTTGATAATTATAATAAATTTTAATTTCATAATTGGATAATTATAAATTTTCGCAGTATAATTCACTTATTTCTTAATAATCTTTTTTGTGGTAAATTACTGTGTATAATGTTTTACGAAAAGGATTCTATAGCCATTGTTTTATTCTACGTCTGAAATTTTTTAAAGTATATGTTTACTTTTACAAACTTCTTTACTTTTCTGAATTTACATGTTTACTTTTCCAAAATTACTTTTACCAAGTAGTTTAATTTTCTGAATTAGAGTACTTTTTTTGAAATTTTACACTTTCATGAAGTATATTAACATTTTGTGATTAAACTTACAATTGGAAGCAAGGTTATTCAATACTGTAAATTGATGGTATCTTGTGCTTTTTGTTAATCTGTATTGGGTTGATCAAGGTGTTTGAAACACAAGTGTTCTAACCCGTGTAGGTGGTTTCATTGTTGAATGTGGCGTCGTTTTGCAGTATTTTCCAAAAAAAAATTTCTAAAAAATCCAGAGAAAAGGTAAAGTTTCATGAAATTCATGTTCTCAGTATCAAAAAACACACTCCATCAACATTTTGTGAAGGATTGGAAAACTCGTGAAATTTGGAAAAGTTAAAAGGCTCATGAAATATCAAGTTCTATGAGCTCATGAAAGATTAAATTCCATGAATAGGTATGCATTGGTGAATCAGGGGTGATGTATTTTGCGGGTGCAGTAGAGTTTTGTGAAAGAAATGGAGTATCGCGAGAGGGTTCTTATCACTTATAAATATGCCACTGATCATCATATGAAGGATCAAGTAATTTGGAGGAGAGCTTATTGCTTTGATTTTATGAAAGACTTACTTGAATGTATTTCTTACTTGAGTCAGGAACATAATGTGAACGTGTGTTTCATGAAAAGAATGATTGAGAACTAAGTGGAGCAAAGGGAATTTAATGAAGAAGGTTTCATGAAAGGTAGAAGTTTCATGAAAGATTGAATTTTCTAAAAAGTGGGAAGTTTCCTAAAAGTGAGAAGTTTCATGAAAGATGGTGTTTACAAGAAATTTTTTAATTTTCATGAAAATGGAAGTTTTGAAAAAATTACTTAATGTGAATATAGTTTCTCTCACAAAAATTACTTATGTGAACAAAGTTTCACTTGTGTTATGCTTTCAATTCTGCATAGGTGTGTTGGGTGATTTCACAATTCCATCATAGAGGTTTTATAAGTTTCTACTAATGTGGGGACAATATCCATTTAATCTAAAGAAAAATTTGTCACCTTTATTCATCCCTCCCCTCAGGGTGTTTTGAGGTTTAATAAGTGGTATAAAAGGGATCGAGTTATAGGTGCTAAATATGTCTTATGGATTGGTTGTGATGGAGAATCCAATGAATATAATGGGAGTTCCCCTTTTTGATGGAAGTAAATTCCATATTTGGAATAATATAATGAGATCTCATATATGATCTCTTGGGATGGAAGTTATCTTTACCGCAGTTCAAGAGATTCAGATCGGTGATGTGACCAAACTTTCCATGACCGAATCAGATAGAAAAATGTTCAATGTATATGCCAAAGCTCAAAATTTTCTTTTTGTTGCTCTATCAGATCAAATCTATTTAAAGGTGATGAGTTCCACTACAAAAAATGCCATGTGGGAGAAACTGGAAAACATATGCGAAGGTGATAAAAAAGTGAAGGTAGAAAAACTCCAAGTTTTGTATAATAAGTTTGATGATCTAAAAATGCATCCAGATTAAAATTCAAATTGTTTCTTCGATCAAATTACTTATGTTGTTGGAGAAATTTGAGGTCTTGGTGAAGAAATTAAGGATATTGACATTTTAAAGAAAATATTGACAAGGTTTCCACCTCTATAAAATCCAAAAATTTCTTCTATTGAGGAAATGGATTTATCTATGATTTCTTTTAATGATCTTCTAAGTAGTCTGGTGGCTTATAAAGTGAGTGTAAAACCAAAGGAGTCACCAATTCGAGAAAGTAAGGAGTTGACATTGAAATCCATGTAAAATATTGACATTTCTAAAGGTAGTGATGATAGGGAATATGTGGATAATGAATTTATTTATCCTTTTTCCAAGAAATTCGAGAGAGGAAAAGGGATATTCAAAGGCAAGATTCCTTTGTCTTGTTTTCGATGTGAAAAAGTAGGACACATTTCTGGTTGGTGCTCAAGAAAATTTGATGATGAATAAAGTGAAGCTAAAATCATGAAGATTCCTTAGAGGAGGTTCCCTAAAAAAAGGAGATTTTAAATTAAGAAATAAATTATAGAAGAAGATATTCACTTACAATGATAAATACGATGATTTCAAATTTTTAGAGGAATTGAAATCAAAGTTTAAATTTGAGGTTAAAGATACAATGATGATTACAATTGAAAAGGTAGAACCTATGAAAGAGGAAGATAATCATCCAGATGGTGTTGTTGATCCCAAGGTGAAACTTTAGGGCGTGCTTGATGATACTAAAATTAAAATAAATAAAAATATAAAGATTTGAGATTATTTGAAATAATCATTAGAGTATGAAAATCAGCTTGAAGCAAAGATTGATCGACTGTAAGGAGATCCAGATGAACATTTGACAACTCATGAAAACATAAGAGAGGTTGTGGAGTTAAAAATAAATATAAAAATAAAACAAAAGTTATCAATGAACTTAATTTAAGGTTAGAGGAGAAGGATAAGATAGTTGAGGACCATGAAGAAGAAGTGTTTACCTTAAGAAGTAAACTGGAAACTAAAACAAAATCAGGGGAACTGAAGAAGAAACTACAATTTGGAATGTTATTAGATACAAATATTTTAGAAATAGTCAAATATGGCTTCAAAGGAGTAAAAAATCTTTGAATGATCAAATAAAACACTTATTGGGAAGAAGTCGAAAAGGATGTGATATGAAGACATCAAAGGCTGGAAATAAGATGGTCCAAAACAAAGGGAAGTAAGAATCTAGTTATATATATGGAAACACAAAGGAACATGAGGTTCTAACAGAGATAAATTCAAACCAAAAAAAGTTGAGGGTATAAAATAATCCTCAATACTCAAGTCATAACTTCTGACTAAAGACCTATATGAAAGTGAAGGATATATGGGGGAATGATAGTAAGAAGAGATTTCCTCTCATGAAATGTCTATTCTATGGTTTTTGGGCCATACCATGACATACTATGAAGAGACAAGGAGCTATCTAAATGAGGATGCACTTTCTTTTCAACAACAGAGCGTGAGACAATATCCTTCATTATATAGAAAAAATAATTTCTATGGATATTATTTTCTTTGTTCTAACTTCATACATAAATCCATTCATTGTAGGAAAATGGAATGTAGAAATAGTAACTAAAAAAATCAAAGACAAGTGAATACAAGTCAACCAAGAAAAATAACCCTAGAAAATAAGGACTCTCCTTTAGAAGAAGAAGATGAGTATGATTCAACCACTCATATTGATAAACATAAAAAAATGACCTTTAACAATAGAAAATTACTGACATATAATTTACATGTTGGTAAAAATGATTAATTCCAACATATATTAAATTGTGTTGATATTAACTATAGGTGGGAAGAATTTTTTTACCAACAAATATATCTATTTATATTAGTAGTTCAATACCAACATATATTTCTGCCCAGTTTATTGCTTTCCACACTTCAATTTTGCTAACCTTGTATAATATTGAATGTTTGCTTCTATATTAACATTATTGAATTATTTTGAATATGGTTCCAATTTGTTTGTTGATGTTAAATTTGTTTGAGTTTATAATTTTATATATTTTATCATTGCATATTGTTGCTGCATTAATTTGTGTTTTCTGCCATATGTTTCTTTACATGTTCTTGAACATGTTTATTCTAGAAATATTTATTTCTTCCTGGAATTATACCAGTGCCTAATTATATGAATTAATTTTGAATCTATAATTAGATTCTCATATCTGGTGATTTTGTTTTGATGAATATTTGTTGTATAGATTTTTATTTATGGTTTATGAGAATTATTACAAGTTTTATGAATTTGTAAACTATTTTTCTGATGTATTGGAAGTGTATTCACATGTTTCCTGGTTCTGTTTATTTGAACCAACAAGTGCATATTTGGTTTTCTATTTATAAGAATTCTTGTAAGATTGAATTGATTTGTAATTACCACTATTGTAAATGTTTTGGTCATTGCTACTTCCAATGTTGTTCTTTCAATGGTGTTGAAATCATTTGATATTCCTAATGAAATTGGAATTGTCATGCGAACAAGTTTCCTGTTTATTATACTAATAAAATGATTTTTTATTCATTCAAATATATTGACAGAAAGAAATATTGCTTGTTTGCTTCTATCTTAACATATTGAATTATTTTGAATATGGTTCTAATTTGTTTGTTGATGTTCAATCAGTTTGAGTTTATAGTTTGCTATATTTTATCACTGCATACTGTTGCTGCATTAATTTTTGCTTACTGCCATATGTTTCTTTACATATACTTGAACATGTTTATTCTGAAAATATTTATTTTTTCCTGGAATTATTCCATTGCCTAATTAGAAGAATTAATTTTGAATCTTTAATTAGATTCTCATAACAAGGGATTTTGTTTTGATGAATATATCTTGTAAAAATTATTATTTCTGGTTTGTGAGAATTATTACAAGCTGTATGAATCTGTCAATTATTTTTCTCATGTATTGGAAGTGTATCCTCAGGTTTTTTGGTTTTGTTTATTTAAACCAACACGTGCATATATGATTTTCTATCTATAAGAGTTCTTGTAAGCTTGAATTGATTTGTAATTTCCACTATTTTTAATTTTTTGTTCACTGCTACTTCCAATGTCATTCTTTCACTGGTGTTATAATCATTTGATGTTCCTAATGTAATTGGAATTGTCATGAAAACATGTTTTATATTTATTGAATTGATAAAATGAATTTTTTCACGCATTCAAATATATTGACATAAAACAATGTATTTATATAACAAGAAAATACTTAAACAGAACACCAAGAAGGTAATCATCCAAACTACATGGGTTAAATAAATACACTGTGAAACATAATATAACACCTGGAAATAAAAAAAAAATCCCTTACAAAAATTCAAAATCTGGTAGCAAGACCCAACATTTCTAGGAACAAATAAGGATAAACAAACAAGACCTTAGACAAATACATAGAGATGATCAAGAAACATGGAAAATAAGCATACAAAAATTAGCGTTAATAATGGGGGAAAAGAGTGCTCATTTGCAGGTAGCCCTATGAGATGGACATGCCTTATGGAACCCTTGTCCCTCCCCCTTAAGTCCCATGTATTTCTTCCCTCCTGATGTCAACAGATGCATATCCCTATGCTAATGGATGGCTTGCAGATCTAGTTGATTCATGGATCATTTTTGATCACATTGTGGGATAAATCTACAAAGATTATCTATTAGTACTTTTAAGTAGAATCCTCATTAACCCAGCAAGAGTTGAGAACCCTGAGACCTCCCACCTTCCGATCAGCCCATGCCTTAGCCATAGATCTCTTGTTGCGCTGAAATTTCAGTTGATACCCTAGTTGGTGGGTTTTCCATATACAATACTCTTTGGGAAAAACCTCTTAAGAGATGGTCTTTTTCCATTCTTGATTCATTAAATTATGGGAAAAAGGTGAGTTTTTGTGTTTTAATCTTAGTTGTTATGAGCTTCAAACAGTTGGGTTTCTTGTTTCATTGAACAACATGCACTGGATCTATCTAATTCACTATTTGAGTACCAATTTACAAAGTTATATTCTTTTCTCAAATCCTTGATATGTCAACATGGATGATGAAAAATTCTCACTATGAAAATATTTTTTTATACTTCCATTTATTTCTATTTTGGTTTCAATTCATGCAAAAAAAATTTCATTGATTTATGGGCATTCTTTTTGGTTGTTTGTTTTGTAGATATCGGAGTTGAAGGGTGTGGCATAACAACGATTTGAAGTTTATCATCGGTATTGGAGTTGGCTTAAGTTGTTTATTTCTAGTACCGAAGTTGAATCTTTTTTGGCATGCTCTGTGGTTGTGTGTGGTGGAGATCATGGAGCTGAAGGGTGTGGTATAGCAATTACTTGAGGTTTGTCGCTGGTGCTAGAGGTGGTACTTCGAGCATGAATGGGTAGCTGGTATTTGGGGGGGGGGGGATTCTGTTGGTATAACAGCTACTTGAGGTTCCTCTGCAATCCATCCAAACAGGCAAAGAAAAACTTCCTATGCGATCCAAGATATGAATATGTGAAACACTTGAAAAGGTGGAAGCTCATGAATCCCCATTGATGGCAAGGCGGGAGCTTGAATCCTTCACTCAGAGAAACCCTGAATTTCTTCCCCACCGCCGCACCTCTGTAGCTTCTCCTCATGACCCCCTAATTTTAGAATCCTCTTCCCTACATGCAAATATTCTTTCCCACAATCAATCCATAAACCATTTTATCAAATCTGGCTCATTGGACTCTACGCTTCGCCTCTTCGATGAAATGCCGGTTCGAGACGTCGTCATGTGGAACTTGCTAATCTCCAGGCACACTCGTCATGGCCATCCCAACCAGGCTCTCTCCATGTATTCCGACATGGTTCATAAGGGAACCTCGGAAAGTCCCACTACATTTTTGACCATTCTGATCCTCTGTTGCAGTGCGGGATTTCACGGGCAAGGTATTCAAGTGCGTTGCAGGGCAGTTGCCATTGGACTGACTTAGAATTTATTCAGTGGAACCTATCTCATCGATATTTACTTCCATAGGGTCTCCATGATGCCACCCTGAATTTGTTTCATGGCTTCCAGAAGCGTAACCTGGCATCATGGAACGTGATTTTATGCGGGTTCAGTGCAGCGGGTCTGTCGAGTGGGTTGCCGGAGCTGTTCAACAACAATAAATCAGACGATGTGGAGCCAAATGCCATAAACTAATGTTACCTGATGTGTGGAACAACTGGAGGCTACTGTTGGAAGGGAAGCAGCTGCACTATCACATGCGGAATATGGGGCTTCCAGAATCGAACGTGTTCGTCAAAAACGCCTTGATCGATCTCTACTCTGACTGCTGCTGCTTGCTCGCCCATGGGAATGAGACTGTGGGGAGGAGGGCATTGGATGAAAATTAAATTTTTATTTCAAAACCACTTTTGAGGAAAAAGTAGGAAATTATACAATATCAAACTTAAACATATAAATAAGACAAAAAATCATTAAATACGAGACTTAAATTATTGGAATCAAACACCCTATATAGCCCCCAATATTGAAGTGTAATTACCTTTGTATCCAAAGTGTTCTTGATAAGATCTTCAAAATGATTAATCATATTGTCCCAAATCTAGATATATTCCTCCATATTGATTTCCCTTCATTGAAGTCTCATGCTAAAATACATCCTTGTTTGTTAATCAACACGCCTTAGTTCTCATTTAGATCTACTTGGATCATTCTCTCATAAATGTTTTCCACCTCCTCCTTTCTGGCCTTGATCCAGACAACTCCTACTTGTAATTTTTCCTTCGAGTGAAAAATGAGCTCTCAAGTATTTTTCATTTTCTGAATCTTCCCTTTATGACGTTCCCTTATCAATAGGCCATGCTTTCTGAGGTGCAACTTCTATCTTTTCACCAATTTTCTCTTGTCCCTTAGGACTGCCATACTCCTCCATTAGGTTTTCACATTGCACATTAATTTCATTATTGTGTAGCTGGACCTTCATAGTATTTTTTCATTCAAGCACCTTGTTGGCCTCACCCTTTTTTGTCAGACCTTGTTTCCATCAATTTGGGAAAGTATGAATTGTCTTTTCATCCTTTAGATTTCCCCTTAGAAATAATGCATCCTCCTGAATCTCGATTTCCCTTTTTCCCTTTATTCCTCCTTGGGCTATGAAGTCCTTTCCCTTGCAGTCCCTCCAAACCATCCACTAAGAGTTGGCTGAAGCTATCATCACCTAATTATGTCTCGTATATGACATGTTGTTGGGAAATATGGCAAGCGATGAACGCGCAAACAACAAAAAACACGAACGTGCAGTGGAGAAATCTTTCCCTCAAACAACGGATGCGTAGCGACAAAAATAGGTGCAGAAAATAAAATTGACACCAGAAATTTTTACGCGGAAAACCCAAAAGGGATAAACCATGGGACCTAGTTCAGAAAGAGGGATCCACTAAAAGTAGATAAGTACACGGTAGAGACTCCCCAAAATTGGCAGGGATCTCAAAAGTAATACTTAGAAAAATAGTTGATCAAAGTCGGAGTATAGATGCAGTCTGAATGAAGCCTAAAATGAAGAATGCAGCCTGCTAAAGAAACCCAAATAGATCTGACCGTGAAAGCAGAAGATTGATGTCCGAACAAAAGTGCAGATGAAAAACACCGGGATCGGATCAAAAACCACCGCAGATGAAAGCTGATCAAATCAGAGTAGTTCCACCGGTTGCAGATCTGAGAATTGCTCCTTGAAAACACAATTGCACTGCCTCCAACAACTGCCGAGAGAAGAGCACATCTCCTATAAATAGAAGATAAAATCTCATGTATCTCCTAAAAAATATCTCATATCTGATTAAATATATTAAATATATTTCATCAAAGATATAAAATACATCTTCTCAAAGATATCATATATATCTTGCCAAAGATATCAGATATATCTTGTCAAAGATATCAAAATATCTTTTTTTAAAGATACCGGATATATAAAAAAATATTTATCGGGGCCAGATGAGGAGGCGCCCCAACAAACTCCCCCTCCGACTCAACTGGGGATCATCGCCAACCCTGCAATCAATCGGCAAGTCTCAAATTTTCCTCTAGGTAAACTCTTAGTCAACATGTCTGACCCATTGTCATCAGTATGGATCTTCTCAAGCTCTAACTGTCTCGAATCAAGAACATTACGAATCTAATGATACCGAACATCGATATGTTTCGACCTGCCATGAAAAGTGGAATTCTTTTCTAAACAAATAGCACTCTGACTATCACAAAATAAAACATATATGTATTTATTAAAATTGAGCTCTCAAATAAAAGATTTCATCCACAACAATTCTTTGCATGCCTCTGTAGCTGCAATAAACTCTGACTCTGTGGTAGATAAAGCAACACATCTCTGCAACCTAGATTGCCAAGATACGACTCCCCCTGCAAAAGTGATCAAATAGCCTGAAGTAGACTTCCTCGAATCGATATCTCCTGCCATATTTGAATCTGTAAAGCCACAAAGCATATGCTCCCCTTTGCCAAGACACAATCTCAGATCAGAAGTACCACGAAGATAATGAAAAATGTACTTCACTGCCCTCCAATGCTCTCTGCCTAGATTCAATAGAAAAAGACTGACCACACCAACTGCATGATCTATATCAGGTCTAGTACATACCATAGCATACATCAAACAACCAACGACAGATGAATAAGGTATGTGTTGCATCTCCTCTCTCTCTTCATCAGTAGAAGGTGACTGACTGGTGCTGAGCTTAAAATGTAAAGCAAGAGGAGTACTAACCACTTTAGCTCTATCCATAGAAAATATTTGAAGAACCTTCTCAATTTATCTCTCCTGAGATAACCACAATTTCTTGGACTTCCTGTCACGGGAGATCACCATGCCAAGAATCTGTCGCGCTGGCCCCAAGTCTTTCATCGCAAAAGACTGATAAAGATCCTTCTTCAATCTGTCAATTCTAGAAGCATCATGGCCAACAATGATCATATCATCAACATAAAGCAGCAGTATAATAAAATCATCATCAGTAAATCTCTAAACAAACGCACAATGATCAGAAGATGTCTTCCTGAAACCCTGATGAGAAATGACAGATTCAAACTTTTTATACCACTGTCTCGGAGCTTGCTTCAAACCATACAAACTCTTCTTCAATCTGCAGACATGATTCTCTTTACCTATTTCAACAAAACCCTCTGGTTTCTCCATATAAATCTCCTCCTCTAAATCTCCATGGAGGAAAGTAGTCTTCACATCCATCTGCTCAATCTGCAGATCCAAACTAGCATCCAAACCAAGAACAACCCGAATAGAAGACATTTTGACAACAGGTGAGAAAATCTCATTAAAATCAATACCTTTCTTCTGAAGAAAGCCTTTAACAACTAACCTTGGCTTGTATCGGGGAACAGAACTAGATTCTTCATTCTTAATCCGATAAATCCACCGATTTTGCAAAGCTCTCTTACCTGTCGGTAACTTCACCAGCTCAAAAGTGTGGTTATCGTGCAATGATGTCATCTCATCATCCATTGCCGCAACCCATCTATCCTTCTGTTCACTTTCCATCGCCTCATCAAAAGATTCTGGTTCTCCCCCTTCAGTGAGGAGTACATACTCACCAGGTGAATACCGAGTAGAAATGTTACGATGCCGAGATGACCTCTGGAGTGGAACTATGGGTTCATTGATAACCCCAGGAACCAGATCATCAGAAACAAAAGGTGCATCGGTAATATCAAATCCAACCTGTTCACCCTGAGCATCATTCTGCACATCAATATGATCATCAGAATCAACAATATGAGGTAAATGTGAACCAGAATCTGGCTGAAGACTAACAAAGCCATCAGAAGTTGGAGAAATGGACTTTTCTCCCTTATCAATATCTGCAATAATCTGGTCCTCTTTAAACACTGCATCTCGGCTTCTGACAAGTTTCTTCAAAGCAAGATTATAAAACCTGTACCCAAACTCATCGTGTCCATACCCAATAAAAATACACTGCCATGACTTATCATCCAACTTGGATCTCTCATCTCTAGGCACATGAACAAAAGCCTTGCAACCAAAAACTTTCAAGTGATCGTACCTGATCCTTTTTCCATACCAAAAATTATCGGGAGTGTCTATCTGCAAAGCAACTGAAGGTGATAAATTGATAATATAAGCAGTAGTAAGTAAAGCCTCACCCCAAAAGTGTCCAGGCAACTTTACTTCCGAAAGCAAACAACGAACTCTTTCCAACAAAGTCATATTCATCCGCTCAACTACACCATTTAGCTGAGGTGTCTTGGGAGGTGTCTTCTGATGCTGAATACCTTCCTGCCTGCAATATTGATCAAATGGACCACAATACTCTCCCCCATTGTCAGTGCGAATACATTTCAATTTCTTGCCTGATTCCCTCTCAGCAGAAACATGAAATTGCTTAAAAACACTAAGCACCTAACTTTTGGCATTCAAAACATAAACCCAAAGCTTCCATGAGTAGTCATCAATAAATTTCACAAAATAAAGACCGCCACTAAAGGTCTTAGATTTCAGAGGACCACAAACGTCTGAATGTACTAATTCAAGTACCTGTGACTTCCTGTGTGGAGAATGACTGCTGAAACTCACTCTACTCTGTTTCCCAGCCATGCAATGGTCACATGTGTCCAGTTTGATACTCTTCAAATCTGGAAGAATATTTCACTTGGCCAAACAACCAAGCCCTTTATCACTGATGTGACTGAGCCTATTATGCCACAACTTGGATGATCCACTGCACTCAACAACGCAAGAAGTATCACATGAAATAGATGCTCTAGTCTAGTACAAACCTGACTGCTTCTTCCCTCGAGCCAAAATCAAAGAGCCCTTGGAAAGCTTCCATTGGAAATCACCAAATGTGCTGATAAACCCTTCATCATCAAGAACTATAGTAGAAATAAGATTCAATCGAACCTCTAGTGTATGTCAAACATTCTTCAAAATCAGCTTACTTCCAGTACTAGTCTCTAAACAAACAGTCCCGATACCTACGACATCAATATGACCATCATTACCCATCTTCAAAATCCCAAAATTACCTGGGATGTAAGATGCAAACAACTCCTTCTTTGATGTCACGTGAAAAAAGGCACCACTGTCAACAACCCAACAAGAATGATCAGAAGAAATATTAATGGAGTCATAAATAATAACAAGATCACCCCCTGTAGCGGCAGCGACATGATCATCTCCATCGATATTTTTCTTTGGCTGATTTTCCTTCATTCTGTTTTCTCTTTTCAGCTGATAACAAAACTTCTTAATATGCCCCTTCTTACCACAATGATCACATTCAAAATCTCTCTGCTTTGATCTAGATTTGCTTCTGCTTTTACTCTTTCCTCGACTGCTCTGTCCCTGATTCTTTTCCTGGCTTCTCCCCCTGTTCTCTGTGACTAAAAGCTCTGAAGATTTCTCTTGAGTACGTCTCCTGACTTATTCATTCAAAATAGCAGACTTAACAAAACTGAATGTCACAACACCATTAGGAGCAGAACCGGTTAGAGTAACACGTAAATTCTCCCAAGAATCAGGTAACGTGTTAAGTAATAAAAGTGCCAAAACCTCATCTTCAAAATTAATACTCATGCCAGACAACTGATCAAAACATCCCTGATATTCACTTAAATAATCAGAAATAGATTTACATTCTCTGTACCTCAAATTCATTATTTGTTTGAGAAGAAACAATTTATTGTTTCCAGTCTTAGAAGCATAGGTAGTCTCGAGCTTCTCCCATAATGTTCTGGTGTGAGAGATGTTGACAATGTGATTCATCACGTTGTCTTAGACCCATTGGTGAATGAATCCACAAACCATCTCATGCTCAAACGCCCATTCTTCATCTGACATCCTTTCTGGCTTCTGGGTACTAAACACTGGAAGATGCATTCGCTTGACAAAAAGCAGATCCTTCATTTTAAGTCGCCACATATGATAATTGGTACCATTCAATAAAATCATCCAGCTATAATTGGCTTACATAATTAATATGAAATAAAAACCAAACCCTCTGACACCAGATGTTGGGAAAGATGGCAAGCGATGAATGCACAAACAAAAAAAAACATGAACGTGCAGCGGAGAAATCTTTCCCTCAAACAGCGGATGCGTAGCGACAAAAATAGGTGCAGAAAATAAAATTGACACCAGAAATTTTTACGTGGAAAACCCAAAAGGGAAAAACCACGGGACCTAGTCCAGAAAGAGGGATCCACTAAAAGTAGATAAGTACACGGTAGAGACTCCCCAAAA
This sequence comes from Viscum album, assembly GCA_963277665.1. Lineage (NCBI taxonomy): Eukaryota > Viridiplantae > Streptophyta > Magnoliopsida > Santalales > Viscaceae > Viscum > Viscum album. Next base: position 519,345,894 of record OY728144.1, read on the forward strand.
TTGGTAGGGATCTCAAAAGTAATACTTAGAAAAATAGTGGATCAAAGTCGGAGTATAGATGCAGTCTGAATGAAGCCTGAAATGAAGAATGCAGCCTGCTAAAGAAACCCAAATAGATCTGACTGTGAAAGCAGAAGATTGATTCCCGAACAAAAGTGCAGATGAAAAACACCGGGATCGGATCAAAAATCACCGCAGATGAAAGTCGATCAAATCAGAGTAGTTCCACCGGTTGCAGATCTGAAAATTTCTCCTTGAAAACACAACTGCACTGCCTCCAACAACTTCCGAGAGAGGAGCCGCACATCTCATATAAATAGAAGATGAAATCGCATGTATCTCCTAAAAATTATCTCATATCTGATTAAAGATATTAAATAAATCTCATCAAAGATATAAAATATATCTTCTCAAAGATATCATATATATCTTTCCAAAGATATCAGATATATCTTTTCAAAGATATCAAAATATCTTTTTTTAAAGATATCATATATATAAAAAAAATATTTATCGGGGCCATATGAGGAGGCGCCCCAACACATGTGTCTATTCTTGTACATCTAGAACTTTCAAGCAGTTTCCCAGATTTAGCACCAAAGCTTCCTTGTTGGGGCTCGACGTCCTCAGTGAGTTCACCCGTCCATCATTAGCATCAGAGGTGACCTTCATTGATTTATCCTAAATCCTACGGTCATAAGGATATTCCAATTTCCACCTCGCCTCTTGTTTTAAAACAACTCCAGTGCACACAACCTCAGAGTAAGATGAAACTATTGGGATGATAGTTTTTCAGTCCGAGGAACTCAATTCACTCACCCCCTTAGACCCCCTGTTCCTTGCCACAAAGCTATTAGATGAACCTGCTCCTCTGAACTAGCAGTCAACTTCAAACCCTTGTCATTAAGGTCTGGTTGTTCTGCCTCAACCAGTAAGGACCCCCCTCATAGTTAGCTTTATTTCAAATTTTCTCAGCCACATAACAAGTGGAAACCACAAAAGCATCAATTCCAAAAACCAGCAGCCTTAAAGGACATGACCCCTCTATCTCTTTTAAGCCCACCAGAACATGCATAACCGAGTTGTGATTTTACAAATCCCATTTCAACAGGTTATAAATATCCACCACCTTCGAATCAGGCTCCCTCAGGTGTGAATCCATCATAGTGGAGACAACATTCCTATCCCTATCTATATAGCACATCAAACATTCACCATACACAAGCACCAGACCCATGTCACCATGCCCAAACCCATCCTCATCCTTCATTTGGATCCTATCCCAGAACCCGCACAAATACATTGTCTTCTCGTGTCCCAACTTATTACATGATAGGACATAAATCAACCCATGTCTCAAAGATAACAGGTTGTTTGTATCAGAATTATTCCCCTACCATAATCCAAATGAACTCGACTGGCCTTCTTGAAACATCAACTTCAATGCAGATCCGCAGTAAAACAAGATAGAAAACAACCCTTGTTCTACCATCAGAGCAAATAAATCTACCAACTAAAATCCATAACATCCAGATAATTGAGGGATTCAGGAAAGGGAGAGGTAGTTCGAGAAAAATAACCCAGGGTGCTGTAGATGGGGAGTCACACTTCACGTAGAAATCATATGACCATTTGAAAAAGAAGAAGAAAGACCCATTGCAAAAAAAGGTGCATTGGACCAGGCTAGGATCATATCACTCTATGATGCGATAAATAAAATTATAGATACAATAAAATTAGTCTATAAAATATATAAAGCAGAGAAAAACAGAGCAAGACAGAAGTTTTTTAGAAATGCAACTTTGTTGTCTCTAAGTGGAGGATTAAAATTTTGAGGGAAGTGAATCCTCCCAAAAATCCCACAAGTTTCATAGTGGATGTGCTTCAATGATGTAACTTGGAGTGCTTCCTTTATTATCTTAACATTAACACAATGTCAATGGTCTTTTTTTGGGGATAATAAATATTTTTATAAACTATTGGAGTCCTTCCCATACCCATAACTCCTCTCATAACAAAAAATTAGAGTAAATATCCATGGTTTGAAAAACCACAACTTTATGTTATAAAAAAACTTTTACCATGACCTACTTCTCTCTTCTTTCTACCCCACCTGACCCTGGTCCCCCTCTCTTTTCACACACCGCTCGATTTCCGGCCCCCATCTATTGAGTGGGTCTTTGATTTGATTCTATATTCTTTGTAATGGTGTCCTCCCTCCCGGTCTATTACTTTATAAAATTTGAGTGTTGGATGTTTTTAGGGGAGGTTCTCGGAGATTTCAATGGAAGCTGGGGGTTCAGCAGAACTGCTACATGTTATACATGTTTTGTAAGTGTATTACATGATTTAAAAGTTAGTTTCATGACTTTTCCATGGATAGTTCATGATGTGTGTATAAAGACCCAAAAATTACATGGAATTTTTTTTTCTTAAATACATGGGAATTTTATGATTCTGCAAAAATTGACAGCGCATGATTCCGAGGCCCGGTTAGCCCAAAATCAATTTCTGAGGGTTTGTTTGGGTACGTTCAGTAAACATACGAGTGGGTTTCTATAACTTATAAATCGGTGCTTAGAATTGAAATCTGATGACATTGTTGAACTCCCAGTGCCGGTATTCGCTTAAGGATACCTTCACATCGATGGCAGTGGGTCGAGAATAAAAGTTAGTTTTTGGGTTTTTGTGGAAAATAATAAAATAAAGTGAGCTTGACTTTATTTTTATGTGAGCCACCATGTGGGTGTTTGGAGGTGGGTCCCACTAGATCTATAACCTCCTTGTGGAGGTTGGAAGTGGGGACCACCAGGCCATAACCTCCCATTAGAGGCTATGGTGGTGGGGACCACCATGCCTCAACCTCCCATGTGGGGTTAATATGGTGGGGACCACCTGAGACCACATAACCTCCCAATTTGAATAATAGGGGTCGGGACCACCCGACCCCTATTAATGGGAGGAGAGGAAAATCTCTCAACTCCCCTCATTAATGAGGGGGAGCCCCTTGACCTCCTCTACCACTTAATGGTGCCACCACCCCTCCACATTAATTCCTTGTGCCAACCTTATGAATTAATTAAGGGGAGCCAAGTTAATTAATTCCTCCATTTTGAATTTTGTGTGAAAAATTAAAAATAGATAAGCATAATCTATTATTTAGAATTTGGGGTGGAATATTGGGGAGAGGAGAGCTTGGGAGAAAAAGATTTCTCCAACGAAGAACCTCGTCTCCCAACGAAGAATAAAGAATGCGTTCTTCCAACAAAGAACGCCGACAACGATCTCCTTCGATCCTCTTCCCCAGAATCCTATCGATGTGGAGTGTCTTCCATGACCGATATGTGAACTCGGGATTGGAAGTGTGCGGAGGATGCGACAAATGATGATCTCCTGCATATTCTTTCTGCGACTTCATTGTCGAACAACGATCAATGGTAGGGGTTGTTTTATTTTATGTTTCATGTTCTTCTTTTCTTTCAAAACAAAGAACGGGGTTATGCTTCTTTTTGCGGGTGAGTTGAAGTTCATATTTCTTCTTACTTGATGAGCCAAATGTTACCACCCTAAACGCAGAGGGTGCGGGCCAAACCAATTTGGCCCGAACCCTCTGTCATTCTTATTTGTGATGATATTTGGCATGGCGATGAGGCGACTAGATGACAAAGGCAATGACCGTGCTACCCGCAGCCTCTGCGAACCGCGCCACCCTCGCGACACTCTGGTCGGACCGGATCTGCCGCCTCCGGCCGAACCGCGCTGCCCGCCGGCTTTCGAGCCCCGTCAGCCGTGTTGCCCATCGGCCGAGCCACCCATCGGCCCGAGCCGCGCTGACCTCCCGGCTGCCTGGCCTGCCCGCCAGCTGCCTGCTGGCCTGGCTGTCCCCTACCCGACCCCCTCTCAGCCACCCGCTGGCCCGCCTGTCGGCCTGCCTGGCCGCCTCCTGGCTCCCGACCTCCCGAGCCGCCTCCCATCCGAACCGGCGCATTGGCCGCGTCGACCTCCCTAGCAGGCCCACGACCCCCTCGCGGTGCCCTGACCGAACCCGCCCGGCCGCGCCCTCTAGGCCGAACCGCATTGGGCCGCACCCTCGCGTCGCTCTGGGCTGAACCGGCCCCGATTCCGGGCCGAATCACCACCGCGGCTGGCTGGGCCGGGCCGAACCTAACAGGCTGGCCTGCCCAATGGGTCGGGCCAGACTCAACTGGTCTGATTGGGTTGACTCAGATCGGGTCAGCCCAGACGAGGTCAGACCGGGTCTGACCGGACCGAGGCCCACTACCGACTCTTTAATTTCTTTGGCTATATCTTTGGCACCAGACGATCGTTTGATGAACCATCAGTAGCGATAGTTTTCTTGGAGCGCGACGATCCCTTTGAGTATACCCCACTAGAGTTTGGAGTATAGTTGAGATACAGTCAGGTTGGATCGTGCACAAATCGAATAGGGCCCCCAGAACTAAAAGACTAATAACTCACGGACCGGGTGTCCGATTGATGCACCGTCTATTGTGTTGAGACCTCTTTGACGTGGAGGACCTTTGAGATACTTCTACGTGGGATTTAGTGATAGTTGGAGTATCGACCATTAGCTCATGGAGTGGATCCTCCTAGAGACGAGTGAGCATAGCGCAGAGACCTAGTAGCTGGATGAGACCTGATGATTGTTGACCGATTCGACTCAGATTGACTCAACTATCCTAGTGGGGAGCACCTTGGTGTTGCAGCAGACCCATAGTGGGGATCGCCTTGGTGTCGCGGCAGACCCATGGTACTTGACAAGAGGAGTACCTTAGCAGGCTATGAGGGGGAGCGCCTTGGTGATGCGGCAGACCCACGGTGGGGAGCACCTTGGTGACGTAGCAGACCCACAGTACTTGACAGGAGGAGTACCTTAGCAGTCCAAGGTTAGTTTGAAGCGCCTTGGTGTCACGGCATGCCCACTGTACTCGATAGAGGAGGAGTTCTCCAGCAGCCGAGGTTTCGACAGTGTGACTGGGGATGTTACTTGATACTACCCCTAGAATAAAATCATGGTTTGAGCTGAGTTAGTAACTTTTGTGTTTGCCTCATGATTGAGATGAATTATTTGATAACTTAGATATATGTATGGGCATATACCTAAGTGAGGTTATCTATTTAATTCATACTTTGTGGTTTATCCTTGTTCGATTTTGTGAGACCTTGAGGGTCTCGGGGTCCCTACTGAGTATTGTTATACTCACCCCTGCATGGGCTATGCCCGCACCTCATTGTGTTAGATGCAGATGATGGATAGTGCTGACTAAGGCTGAGTGTACCAGGACTGGACGGTACCCGGAGGTGGACCACACGGCGTGATGGTGCACGAAGGAGACGAACAGACATGGAGTGCTGTGGAGGCTATATGTACCTACCCTTTAGGTAGGATTTCCTGATGGATGATCCATGAGCTTTTTTCCCTTTTTCTAGTACATGTACTTTCAGTTTCCTTGTAATTTATAGTTGGGCTTGTATTTTTGGGCCCCCTCTTACTTTTCAGCACTCCTTTTGTATACAGTTTTATTTAGTGTTTTTTTCCAGCTCGTACTCTATTGTGTGCATTTTCAAGTTATAAAGGAAATACCTTCTTAGTTTAGGGATTTACACCTTTGGTGCTAGTCTCCAGCCCATAGCCTATGGAAGTTGGGATTGGGGTAGTCACGGCACGAGCCCCAGGGGACAGGTTGTGAAAAATTGGTATCAGAGAAGTCGGTTCTAATGCAGAACTTAAGACTCTAATCTTTTCTGTGAAGCAATAGTGTTAAGGGTACTGAGTCTGATTTTCAGTTCAGGGAGTCCAGTGTTGGTGCGGTGAATGAAGTATCCATACACCAGGACCCTGACTATTGATTTCCAACTCAGTGCACGAAAACATTGATTGCGTGTGTGTTTTCAAAAGTTTTCTTTAAGTCAGCTCAACCAGGTCAGCTCACCAGGTATAATCTTTGACTTTATCGTATATGTTTCTTTCAGGATGCCTCCCTGTGGATGACCAGCGAGAGCCCTGAGATGTTTTCACGTATATAGCCCACCGAGCGATGAGGCCTCAGTGCAGGGCCCTTTTCCAGCGGGGGTACCAGCGGTACTACTTCCCGTTGGGCCACTGATGCCACCAGTCCCAGCAGCAGATGATGCACACCGCTTGAGTGCGTTGCATGATTTCCAATGCCAGAGGCCACCCGGATTCATGGGAGAGATGGACCCACAGGCGGTTGAGGATTGGCTGGAGGTTGTGGTGGGAGTTTTACGACTTGTAGGGACACCACCCGACTTCATGGTGATTCTTGCTACCAGTATTCTACAGGAAGCAGTGGGCAGATGGTGGATCTTGATGATCCAGGTGCACGACGAGATGAAACTTCTCTGGGTAGACTTTGAGAGCCTGTTTCAGGTGGAGTTTGTTCCAGTGACTCTCTGCAAAATGCGTATTCAGGAGTTACTTCATCTGAAGTAGGGCAGCATGATTGTAGCTCAATACTCAGCGAGGTTCACAGACCTCTCACACTACTCCACCGATATGGTATGAGAACCATTCTTCCAGGCTCAGACATTCAAGCAAGGGCTCAGGTGAGAGATCAGGTCTTCGAGGATCTCCCTCAGCATCCCAACGCAGACACGAGTGTTGGAGCGAGCCCTCTTAGTGGAGAGTTTCCTTGCTGAGCAGTCTCTAGCAGCGAGACCCACCACTAGTTGACATGCAGCAGAGTCTTCTGCAGCTGTCAGTAGATATATGTCGGAGAGGTCCAAGAGGACTAGACCCACGAGTGAATGACCGCATGACTCAGGATCAGTTTTGAGGGGCACCCAGGGTAGAGACATACATGCCAAGAGCAGGCAGTGTTTCTCATGTGGCGGGTAGGGTCACATGGCTCATGACTGTCTGACCCACTATTCAGATGATCATCATATGGTCAAAGGACCGCACAGGCAGAGACAGAGAGTTGATTGAGGCGGTCCACATAGAGCAGGTATATGTGGTAGAGGAGCTAGCTGTGCAGCTGGCAGCGAACGACGTTTTGAGATGTTACCACCACCACCACCAGGAGGTCCACCCTGATTGCAGGGAGTAGGTGGACAAGGGAGAGCTCATCTCCAGGTAGCTGAGGCTTATGATCACGGTTCTTCGGAGATGATTTGAGGTATGATCTATTTCTACTCGACCATAGCTACATTTTCTTTAGACACAGCTTTCAATCACTCTTTCATTTCCACTTCCCTTGTTCGGAGCTCAGAGAGTTTGATGGAGCCGTTGGCTTGATCCATACATCTAGAGACTCCTACAGTAGAAAAATTGATGATTACGCACTAGTGCCGGTAGTGTTAGCTTACTCTAGGAGGTGAGAGATTCGGCTAGGATCTCCTCGTAGTGGTGTCGAGGCCTTACAACGTCATCTTGGGTATGGACTGGTTATCTACAGTCCATGCTCAGATTGACTGTATTAGGCACAAAGTGCAGTGTTTCTGCATGAATGGGACTAGGTTTACCTTCACCAGTGAGAAGGGAGCCTTTGCAGCATAGGACAAACTTACTCGGAGGAGGGTGCAACCGATCACTCATCAGATGGTCTGCCTTACCCTCAGAGTAGTTGATTTGGAGAGTCTAACTTATCATGTAGTGGTGGACCAGTATGCGAATGTTTTCCCTGATGATGTCCCGGGTCTACCTCCTCACAGATAGGTGGACTTCTACATTGACCTGTACCCCGGGACGACATCGATATCTACACTAGTGTATCGAATGGCTCCTGCGGAGCTTCACGAGCTATAGGTACAGCTACAGGACTTGCAGGGGAATGGATTCATCTGGCCCAGTGTTTCTCCCTGGGTAGCCCTAATTCTATTCGCCCATAAGGTATATGGAAGCTTGAGGCTTTGTGTTGACTATCGTCGCCTGAACCAGGTGACTGTGAAGAACAAGTACCCACTCTTTAGGATTGACGACCTCTTTGATCAAATGAAGGGAGCACGGTGGTTCTTGAAGATAGACCTCAGATCAAGCTATCACCAGCTGAGAGTTCGAGATGAGGATGTGCAGAAGATGACTTTCAGATATCGGTACAACCACCACGAGTTCTTGGTTATGCCTTTCGTCATAACCAATACTCCATCAGTGTTCATGGGACTCATGAACATGATTTTCCAGCATTACCTCGATCGCTTTTTCATAGTATTCATCGACGACATTCTGATCTACTCTACTACTGAGGAGGAGCATGCCTACAAATTGCAGGTAGTACTGGACACACTCCGAGAGCACTAGCTTTATGGTAAGCTCTCGAAGTTCTAGTTTTGGATCCGAGAGGTTCAATTTTTGGGACATGTCATCTCAGAGGCTGGATTTGCAGTAGATCCAGCAAAGTTTGAGGTGGTACTTTCTTGGGAGCCACCCAGGAGTGTGACAGAGGTACAAAGTTTCCTGGGTTTTCCTGGTTACTACCGGAGGTTCGTTCCAGACTTCTCCAGAGTTGCAGAACCACTATCATCTTTGAAGAAGAAGGGGAAACCCTTTGTGTAGTCGGAGAGATGCCAGGAGAGCTTTCAAGAGCTAAGGTGGAAGTTGACTAGTGCCCCCATCTTGAGGCTTCCAGAGGGAGGCATAGGGTATGTAGTATACTATGACGCATCAGGGACCAAAATCAGGTGTGTCCTAATGTAGGAGTGAGCAGTGATCGCGTATGGTTCTCAGCAGCTGAGACAACACGAGCAGAACTACGCTACCCATGACCTAGAGTTAGCAGCAGTGGTCATCGCCTTGAAGATGTGGCGACACTATCTAATGGGTGAACGTTTTACCGTGTACTCTGATCACAAGAGTCTTAGGTATATCTTCTCTCAGAAAAACCTGAACCTAAGACAATGATGATGGATTGAGTTCCTCCAAGACTATGACTTAGAAATAGTCTATAATATTGGAAAGGGGAACGTTGTTGCAGATGCACTTAGCAAGAGATCTGGTATATAGCTGCTAGGTGAAGCGACGAAGTATCTAGCTGCTTTACAGATATCCTTTATGGATAGAGATGGAGCTGCATTCATTCAGTCCCTTACAGTCACTCCCCCACTTCTTTAGCAAGTCAGGGAGGCATAACATGGGGACCCTGACTGCGAGACACGATGTGCTCAGATATCCATAGGGTAGGAACCTGATGGATTTTCTGAAGGTGGGGAGCACGTCATCCTCTTTAGAGGACGTACTATGGTACCAGTGTCACTTCAGGAGGAAGTGTTCAGAGAGTTTCACACATCCCCTTTAGCGGTACATCCAAGAGTGGCGAAGATGTACCAAGACCTTCGACAACAACACTGGTGTCCAAGTGTGAATAAGGCAATAGTGGAGTTTGCCTCTCGATGCCTCACTTGTCAGCAAGGGAAGGCGGAGCACCATGTACCAGAAGGCTTTTTTCATCCATTAGAGGTCCCAAAGTGGGAGTGGGATGTGATATCCATGGACTTCATGATAGGACTTCCATGTACATCCAAGGGTCACGACTCAATTTGGGTGATCGTTGATCGACTCACCAAGTCGGCCCACTTCCTATCAATCAGAGAGCGGGGTTCAGTAGAGAGATTGGGATGCCTCTATGTGCAGGAGATTGTGTGGCTACATGGAGTACCTTCATCTATTGTCTCCGATCATGACACATGGTTTACTTCCTGGCTATGGAAGGGGTTGCAGGAGGCTTTCGGGACGTAGCTTCATCTGAGCACCACCTTCCATCCTCAGACGGATGACCAGACTGAGCAGACCATTCAAACTCTCGAGGACATGATCCGTGCATGCGTCCTCGACTTCAGTCATAGCTGTGAGGATCACTTACCTTTGGTGGAGTTTTCATACAACAACAGCTATCACTCCACCATTATGATGACACCTTTCGAGGTGTTATACGGGCGACCTTGCAGATCACCCTTGTGTTGGACTAACCCTGGGGAGTTAGTACTAGTGGGGACCAGAGATGGTACGAGCTACCACAGAGAAGGTGCAGATCATCCAGGAGTGGATGAAGACAGTACAGAGCAGACAGAATTTGTATGCTGACAGGATATGGAGACCTCTAGAGTTAGAGGATGGAGACCATGTCTCTCTACGGGTCTCACCTCGATGAGGTCTATAGAGATTTGGCTGAGGAGGCAAGTTATCTCTGAGGTTCATCGGGACTTTCTAGGTACTCAGCAGAGTAGGCGAGCTGGATTACCGCATGAATCTTCCACCTTAGTTTCACTGGGTGCATGACGTCTTTCACATATCTCAGTTGAGGAGATACGTGCAGGACCCTTCTCACATCATCAACCATGGAGATATGGACGTCGATGATGGGGCGGCCTTCATGAAGGTTCTAGTGGAGATTGAGGATCGACAGGAGCAGGTCCAACATGGACAGTCGATACCTCTGGTGCGCATTCTCTAACAACATAGGAACCTCCAGGAGAGCACATGGGAGCGGGAGGCTCAGATGCATTCTCAGTACCCCCACTTGTTCTCTTAGTTCAAGTTTTATCTTGTAGGGATGTAAAGCCCTGAGGTGGGGAGAATATAAAGACCCGAAAATTCTATGGATTTTTTTTCTTAAATACATGGAAATTTTATGAGTCCGTGAAAATTGATGATGCATGATTCCGAGGCCCGGTGTTCCCGGAATCAATTTCTAAATTTTTGATCAGGTACGTTCAGTAAACGTATGAGTGGGTTTTTATAACTTTTGAACAGGTGCTCAGAATTGAAATCTGAGGACATAGTTGAACTCTCTGCGCCGGTATTCGATTCAAGAGACCTTCACATCGATGGTAGTGGGTCAAGAATAAAAGTTAGTTTTTTGGTTTTCATGAAAAATAATAAAATAAAGTGAGCTTCACTTTATTTTTATTTGAGCCACCATGTGGGTGTTTGGAGGTGGGTCCCACTGGATATATAACCTCCTTGTGGAGGTTGGAAGTGGGGACCCCCAGGCCATAACCTCCCATGAGAGGTTATGGTGGTGGGGACCACCACGCCTCAACCTACCATGTGGGGTTAATATGGTGGGGACTACCCGAGACCACATAACCTCCCAATTTGAATAATAGGGGTGGGGACCACCCGACCCCTATTAATGGGAGGAGAGGAAAATCTCTCAACTCCCCTCATTAATGAAGGGGATCCCCTTGACCTCCTCTACCACTTAATGGTGCCACCACCCCTCTACATTAATTCCTTGTGCCAACCTTATGAATTAATTAAGGGAAGCCAAGTTAATTAATTCATCCATTTTGAATGTTGTTCCAACAGTTAAAAATAGATAAGCATAATCTATTATTTGGCATTTAGGGTGGAATATTGGGGAGAGGAGAGCTTGGGAGAAAAAGAGTTCTCCAATGAAGAACCTCATCTCCCAACGAAGAACAAAGAACGCATTCTTCCAACGAAGAACGCCGGAAATGATCTCCTTCGATCCTCTTCCATGGACTCCTACCAACGTGGAGCATCTTCCACGACCGACGTGCGAACTCAGGATTGGAAGTGTGCGGTGGATGTGATTGTAGACGCCGAAAAGTGCTTAAGTGTTGGAGAATGTTTCGAATCGACAAAGTGAAGTCATATTTGAATTCTAAGACCCAGTCTGGGGGGGCGAAGGGGTTGTGTGAAAAAAATGTTGAAGTGCGTGAAAAAATCTGTCCCGCACAGAAAGTACCAGGATTCGTGAAGAACCCTCAGTGAAGGTGTGAAATAATTTCATGCCTGCGCCCCGCGTGGTTGAAATTTTGCCCCGCTGCCTCTATCGCGCAATAATTTTACGCCGACCTGTATTTCCCACCCTGACTGCCTATAAATAGAAGGTTACCCCCTTCCTTTTTGGGGTTTAAGAATCTGAACCAGCTCTCATGCGCGTAATCGGCATTCCACGCGCGCGTAATATGGACTTCAGGTACAGTTATTTTTGCGCCCAGTCACCACGGGGTCCGCCTTCACACGAGATCCCCTTTGTATTAGAATGAATTCCAATCCCTTCGGGGTCTTCCCCTTGTGCGCAATTCCTTACATTGCGTGCAGGCCTACCAATTGTGCACAATTCCTTCCATTGCACGCACCCCCTGCCACTTGCACACAATTCATACTCCTTGTGTGCAATCCTTTCTAGTTGAGTGCAATGCCTTGGTTCAAATTCCACACAAGAATTACTGATTTCGCGCCAGCCCGATATTTTTTCACACATGACCCTTATTTCACTCGCAAACCTCAAGGGTTTCGCATAATCCCCTCGGGCACTCGCGTCATGCGCTGTTTTCTTGTATGGCCTTCCAATATCATACGAAGTAACTTCAAAGTCCCTTGGACGATACCTCCCATTGCGTTGCTTTTCCTCATGCTTCTTCGCATAGGCACGCTAACGGCTATTGCTTCTTCGCATAGCCATGCTAACGTGAACCCCTCGATGGTTCGCTCCGCGACACCCCCTCGCTACGGCCTTGCCGATGCCTTCCCTCCCACAAGGTACCAGGGGTATCGGTTATGTAAGTCATAGGGTTGTGGAGCAAACCCACCTCGTCCGAGTTGTAGGAGGTTAAACTACCATGCAACATCGTCCTCAACAAATGACGTTAAACTGTAACCTGGCCCCATGCCTCGCACGCAGGGTCCCCCTGCCTTGTACATTATCCACGCCCAATCATCTCCACGGGGATGGGATCACCCCTCATAGGGGATGATATCCTCTTTATTGGAGTGGCGTTTGTCCGCGGGGAAGGGAAACCACTTTGGTGTAAGCCCCTAGCTTTCCTTGCAGGAGGCACCACCCCTGCTCCTCACTTCCTCGGTGCCAAGCCAACAGAGGGTGTGATAGGGAATGAGACTCCTACTTTCTTCCATCCCAAAGCCCTCTCCCGCTGTGCTTTTTCACCATGGTCCTCCACCCTGGAGTAAGTACCGACACCTTGGGTCGCTCAACGCGTAAGCCCCCTCTTCATTTCCCACGGATGCACCCTTCGCGACGTCATCATTAGGTCTCTTCTAGCTCTTGTTTATCACACCAAGCATGACTCCTGTGAGCTTAGAGTGAGCACCGACCATGAAAATAATTGGGCCATCTCAGATTGTAAGCCCCAAATGCTATAATCTGAGCTACAGGACGTTAAACTGCCAAGCACCCTCATCCCACATGACGTTAAACTGTACACCCGAACTATGGGGACTTTGATTCGTGCTAAGGCATGGTATGTAGGAAGCCTCCACGAGGTTCAATCCCCACCACCTTGGGGCATCTGAGAGAGTAAGACCCAATCCATCCCAAACTACGGGGACTTTGATCCATGTCAAGGCATGGTATGTAGGAAGCCTCCACGAGGTTCAATCCCCTCATCTATCCAGACCCCAGGTCCACCTTCACGTCGGTTTACTGACACCATGGGTTGCCTCAGAGTGTAAGCCCCAGATTCCATCCGAACTACAGGGAATTTGATCCATGTCAAGGCATGGTACATAGGAAGCCTCCACAAGGTTCAATCCCATCAACCATTGGTCATTCTGACCCCATTCATGTCGGTTCACCAAACACCTTGGGCCACCTCAGAGTGTAATCCCCAATCCATCACCTTGGGCCACCTCAGAGAGTAATCCCCAATCCATCCTGAACTACGGGGAATTTGATCCATGTCAAGTCATGGTAGGTTGGAAGCCTCCACGAGGTTCGAGCCCACCACCTGATCGTTCCTTCACGTCAGGTTCACCCCCGTCCCCCATGACGTTAAACTGTATCTACCTTGGGTCGTCTTAGAGCATAATCCCCAATCCATACCGAACTATGGGGACTTTGATCCATGTCAAGGCTTGGTATGTAGGAAGCCTCCACGAGGTTCAATCCCTCCATCCATCTGGACCCCAGGTCCACCTTCACGTCAGTTTACTGACACCATGGGTCGCCTTAGAGCGTAAGCCCCAGATGCCACATGAACTACGTGGACTTTGATTCCTTGCCATGGGGATACATAGGAAGCCTCCACGAGGATCAAGAACATCACCCATGACTCATCCCGATCTCTCCCTCGAGCCTACATGTCTCAAGAAGCTCATTCCCTAACCCATAGTTTCCAATTCCTCTGGGTCCCATCCACTTCCTTTGGGGCTCATGCTTTGAGACGGCCCAAGTTTTGTCATGGCCGGTGCTCACTCTAAGCTCACAGGAGTCCCTTCAAGGCTCAAGACCAAGACCATCGTCCACACTGATTCTTACCTGGGCTACCACATATCAGTGGGTTCATTCCACCTCATCCCCCTCCATAATATTCGGAAATCCACCCACGTGCTGGCCCCAACATCGGTGTTCCCTACCGGGGGTTCCTCAGCCTGATCCACTCTTATCAGTGTTCCGATTAGTCTGATCTATCTCCACTGGACATTAAACTTGTGGCATACCCCGTGATAAACATGGGAAGTTGAAAAAAACCTCAGATACATGCCTATGGCATAGGATTCCCTATGTTCGATACGGGATGCCTCGGGCTTCCGCGCCCTCGAGAAGACCTATGATAAGCGATAGAAGACAGACATGCCAATCCCCCAGCGTCGAGACACGCCAGTGATGCCCAACACGACTACTCTCCTATCCTAAGGTTACTGCCTTGACCAGACTCCTTGAGCATCCCGACAGAAGTAGTGTAATTAACTGGTGTCCATGAAGATATGGCGTTAGGAAGAGTTTCACGAACTACGTCTTAAATATATGAGGGAGACCCGGACTAGGTGATGAACTCCAAGGAGGAATCCACCAAAGGAAGAACCGAAATCCCATCATCCCATTTCGATCAAGAAGCAGATGTCCCGAAATATAGAGTGGATGCCGCCCACCTTTTGAAATCAGGAATGTGGGTTAACAGCAGTGCGTCCTATGCGTGACGGATGTGCGCACCCCGGTGAAAGAATCGGAAACAAAAAATGGTGAACCCGACATGAATGACTTCTCCTCATCATGGAGGCTAGCAGCGTTTAGGGAATCCGTGGTTTAGCATGTTATCTGACCCCGTCATTCGGTATCAGGTCACACCAAATAGGCGTGATGTGAAACTCGCAAGAAGTTGGGACAGTCGGGACATTGAGCATTATGTTCTATGATGTTGTCAGTGTGGATCCCTCTGGTCGACCACAAATGATGGAATGGCTCTGGGGAACTAGTTCTCAATTCCTTTTCCTAGCAGTATTAATGAGTTTATATCCCTGCTTTCAGGAATCAATTCGTTGCATTCGGAGCTCGATCACCTGCCCACTAGTGTAGGGGCAGGGGAAATATCGATGTGGCTACCCCGCGTAGTTCTGCCTCTTCTAAAATGGCCCCGACCGCCACGACTGTTGGGCCCCCACACCCCCTCTCCCCATCAGAAATTATCCAGCGAAGGGTAATTAATGCCCTTATACATAGGTACGAGGAGAATGGGATTATCCCCACCAGGGATATGGCCCGCTTGGATCTCGAGGTAGCTACGCCTCACCATCAATGCCATCCCTGAGGGCCATGCAGGGAGCCGCTTCTCCCCACCCCAACATTCAATCGCTTCGTGAGCTTGTCCCCGGAGCACCTCAACAACTCCCTCCCCTACCCTGACGAGGTAGGGGATGTTCGGGTCGGCCCAATCAGAGTCCCGCTTCATGGGCTCCCAGTGAGGGCCCCCACCATGCTGTGTCAGCACCGCTGTTCAGTTCCCCATGCTGAGGAGCAGGTAATCCACGTGCCTGCATCACCTGCTCCAGTCCATCTGACCCAACTCCAGTGTCAGGCATGAGCGGAAGAAGACACTCGCCACGGGGCATCAATGTCAGCAACTACTGTGCCCGAGCCACCGCTGACTCATATACCCAACTACCTGCATACGTTGAGCAGGGACAGTTTCATGCCCGACCTAGATCGAGGCCCCAACCGCCCCACGGGCAAGCTGGGTCGACTCTCCTGGTCGCTGGCACAGGTGATGGCCACTACAGACCAATCTGCAGCTATGCCACCCCGCGCGGAGTCTCATTCTGCGCAGTCGCTAAGAAAGGTGCGGATCCTACCTTCTTCCAATATCGGCTTGGAGGTTTTCCCCACAACACCTTCGACCCAAGCGAGTGTCTTTCCCGTGACAACAACACTCCATATGGGGGTCTCTCCTGTACTAACTACACTAGGTACAAGGTCAATCCCTCTGCCACAGACTGCTGATATTGGGACATTGCATGTTCAGTCACCCATCAGTATGGAGGTCCTCCCCGTGTCCCTTTAAACATTTGTCCTGGTGCCCCTCGCACCCCAGCTTTCTCGGGTGGAAACCCTCTCCGCCCCAGAACCAGTGCGGCCAGAGGACCCCATGTCGGAAGTCATCCCTGTCCCGAGGATCCACCCAGGGGCAGGAAGGTGGGTCATCACCACCGCAATAGGAATTCTAGGGAAGGCTGGACATCAATCAGACCAATCCACTTCTTAGACTTTGAAGTGGAGTGCGACTCATCGCGAGAACCATCTCATCAATCCTCTGAGTCAAGGGTTGGGGCAGGAATGAGGCGCATTAGCCTCTTATTCCCCGAATACAAGATCCACAGGATCCCTGTTTCCCTCCTAAGGTATATCCAGGAGGACAAGACCTTGGCATGTTCCCTGGGGCCAACCGTGCAGTCACTACCGGCGTCTTCGGAAGCACCCTTTGTCTTGGCTGGAGGATACATAGAGATATTTTGGGGGTCAATGGCAGGAGAGCCGTGACATGGCTCACCCTCGGTGGATGCTGATGCTGTGTTGGGAGCCCTGGTTTCCGGTCCATCCTATCATGACATGGCGGCCAGATCGCTACAACCCTAAGAGGACAACCCAATATTTGGTGGCCAATCAGCCCGCTCACCGTATTCTTTGCCGGCCAGTCCGCCGTCCCAGCGGCCCGCCTCAGCTCTGCTTCTATTTCCTTAGCCACCCTCAGTTGACAAGTGGGGAAATCAAGGGCCAGACCCTGAATCTGAGCCGAGGAGCTTCTGGACCATCCTCGCAGCATGCCACTTCCCTGAGAAGTTTTGGCCGGTTACAAGACCAACTTTTTGTACGCCAGAATCAGTCACCTTGGGGGAGTTCGAATGTTTCTGCCAAACCCTCTGGGCAACTCACTTCTGTCTCCGCCACCGAAGTGTGACTTATCCTGGGAGCCAAGAGCACCTATAAGACATCAGTGAACAATGTTTTCTAGTTGACCTAGTAGCCCAACTCGCTTGGTGACGGTGAGGACATGCCCCTGAGAAGAGTGGCGGTCAACATGACCAATCCGTCGGGAGGGGAGAATGAGATGGGACTTCTTGATAGGGACGTCCCCCCTGAGGATGTCCTGCCACTGGACCCATCGGGGAGGATTACTCACCAGCAGAGGAACCTCCTAGGTCTCCCTCCACCCACTGAGGCATTGGTACTCAACCAGAATGTTAGCAAGGGGAAAGAGCACGTTGGAGCTGTCAAGCACTCAGACCCGCCTGTCTTAGTGCAAAAGACGGAAGAGGACCCTGAGAAGGCCACACTGTGCCAAAAGCTCGCTGAGAAGAAGAAGTTAGTCGATGAACTTATGGATGAACGCATTGTAGAGTGATGAACCGACTACGGTGATCCTAGTTCAGGGCAGTAGGGGCAGGAAAAACTACCCCTCAATGAGATTCTCCCTGGAAACCCTGATCATGACGCATTCACTGACAGGGCGGAAGCCGGAGCTCACAGCAAGAGGGTGCGGTACATCTCGTCAAACCCTCCAGAATGGCATGACAATCCAAGGAACCCCACTCAGGATCCCCTGGCCACCTGAAGGGTCACTCCACCAGCCACTCCACGAGCCGTTGTGCTTGTATACCGCATTGAAGAGCCTGACAACGCGCTCATGGTTAGGGATCACCATTAGAATAGGGACCTGCATCCAGATGATCCAATGGAAGCGCTCATCGTCCGCCTTGAGGCTTTGGAAACACAACTGGTGGCCATCCCAACTAATGGAAAGCCATATCCGGCATGGGTGGATGACATGCCAGCACCCCCGGGATTTGGGAATCCCACTTTCTACCCCTTTAATGGGATATGGGACCTGCCACAACACATGTACCACTTTAACTCGAGGTGTGGGCCTATGTTAGGGACACAAGCGTAGTAGGAGGCCGCCAAGCTCTGTTGTTTTGTACAGACACTGGAAGGGCCGACATTCATCTGGTACAACCAAATCCCCGTTGGATCTGTGACAAGTCGGGAGGACCTTCGCAGGCAATTCCTTTACCAGTTCAGCTCTACCACCCGGAAGACGAACTTTGTAGACCTCTTCAGGTGAAAGAAAAGGCCAAATGAGCAAGTTGTGGACTTCATCACCCGGTGGAAGGGGATCACATACTCCCTTGACATGCCACTGACTCAGGATAAATTACTAACGATGTGCGTGGGAAATGTAAAGACGGAACTGGTTCCCTCCATGATTACTCAGAACTATCCTGGAGGGTTCTAAGACTTCTTGGATAAGGCCCAGCGCCTCGAAGAAGATTTGAAATTGGCTAGTCAGGCACACCTACAGCCTCCTACAATTCCAACAAGGAGAGTTTCCAAAGCCGAGCCTACGACGGTGGCCCATATAGAGGCCCCCAGGCAGCTGGAATTACTACCACTGCCTAGGAAAGATAATCAAGTTCCACCTCCTTGGCAGCCTCCTCCATCCCCTCTCTATGGACAGGCTCCCAGAGCCCCCTTTCCAGACAGAAGGAATCAACCCTACTCATTTGACGAGGCTCAGGTCCCTGGCTACTTCCACAGTGCCTTAGAGCAGAGAATTGTACGACTGCCTGAGTGCTGGAAGCCAGAAGAGGCGCATCTCACTAATCACCCCAACTACTGCCCTTATCATTGGATCCTGGGGAACAACATCAAGCAATGATATGTGTTTAAGGACTGGATACAAGACCATATTGACAAAAATATAGTCAGGTTGGGCCTAGCCCCGGAACAAGTGGCAAGTGTCTTTGTGAGATCAGATAGCAGTAACGACGACGAAGGTGAGTGGCAGTGGGTTTCTGACCGTGGGTCTGAGAAGTATAGTGACTGGATGGCCCACAAGCCAGTTTCCCATGTCCATGGAATCATTCTGGCATGTCTAAATCCATCGGAGACTTTAAAATCTATGGCCACCACTTCTGCATTATCATCTCATCCATCCTCTTCCTAGAAGAGAAAGCATCGGCGACGCAGGAAGAAGCAACACGCCCCGCCAATGTTGTCGTCCTCTCACACTCTCGGCGACTTCATGCCCTAGGAGATGGTAATCTCTCTCAGAATATGACCAGTGGTGGATGATTCATCAAGTGACAGTCAAGGGTATGCTTCGATTAACACCATTGAGTTGGTAAATCCCTATTTGACTCCCGATGAGGGGGAGAGCTAGGAGAACCTCCCCAATATCCCCAGTCGACGCCAACGTCGGCAGAGCCACGACCATTTGGGTCATTGAGGTTCATCATTTGGAACCTCCATCCAGGCTGTGCATGCCACTGAGACCAGACAGCAGGCCCATCGCAGAACTCAGCACGCACAACCTCTTCATCCGGCATCGACAGGCCCACCTCCACCATCGTTTGTGCTGCTATATCAGGAAAAGCCACTTCGGTTTTGCCGTGAACAGCTTCGCCCCATTACACGCCGATCTCATTCATCTAGTATTCATGTGAAAGTGACCTTCCGAGCTTCGACCAGTGATCAACGAGATATACATAGCACCAGTCAGTCGTCGGTCCAGCCGATAGGGCCCTCCATGACTTCCATCATAGAGGAAATCCCGGCAAGAAGAAGTTCACACCTGGCATGGAAGTACGAAATTCTCAAGCACCTAGTCATCATACCAACAAGGATTTACATCCTTAAATCCCTTATCCTATCTCTAGATATGCGTGAAGCGCTCACCTAGTATTTAAAGAGCCCCCTCCAGTTTGAGATGGAGGTAGCAGCTGCAGAGGCCTTTCATGCTGAAATAGTTGAGGATCCCAAATGCAAGGACATCATTTCATTCTCGGGAGAAGATGAAGGCTCTCCCATAAGGGTCACATCCGCCCACTGTATATCACTGGCCAATTTAACGGTGTGGAGGTTCGCCGCTGTCTTGTTGACACCGGCTCTAGGATCAACCTTATCCCGATGTAGACACTGTGGAAGCTAGGGTTATCTGAAGATGACCTGACTCCCTCCGATTTGAGAATCCAGGGATTTGATAGGGTAGATTAGACACTGGTCGGTAATATCCTTCTAAAGAACCGGTTCGGTGGCCTGGTCTCCAGTACCGAGTTCATGGTCATCTCCCAGGACACCACATACAAAGCATTGATGGGTAGGCCATGGCTCCACCTACATACGGAGGTCCCCTCATCATATCACCAATGCCTCAAGTACTCCCTTAATGGTTGAGTAGGCGTACTCCAAGGCAATGCGTCTTCTTTCGCCTCTTACGAAGCTCGCTACTTGGATGCTGACTATTACAAGAGCAAGGATAAACAAGTCCAGGCAATTGAAGTTGAGCTTGTCGCCGCTACAACTGAACCTTGGGCAGTCTTGAATGACACCTACATCTTCCTGATCCATTAGCTAGAGGCCATAACCCTAGATATGGGGCAATGTTTTGTCATTTCTGGGACAAGAGGGAATCGTGCTCCCAAATCCAGGCAGCGTCGGAAGACCACTTTGTATTCTTATACGAACCAGGCTCTAGTGATTCTGGATCCTCCCACTCCCATCAGGTATAGGGATGTCTGATTCATGGCAATGACAATACGTCATACTTGTCTATTTCGCCGGGCTAGAATAATTCGGCTCTGGCATATGTGCCACTACTGCTTTGATGTTATCAAGCGTGGCCCCTTGGGCTGGAGACCAGATGGGATCGGGTTGACAACCTTCATATCCACAGTCGATGAGTTGGTATATGTGAACCTTGGTAGCAAGACAGATCCGAGACCTACGTTGATCAGTGCTGCCATGTCCCTCGAGGAGCAGCATTGGTACGTAGGCTTCCTCAAACTGCACCGTGATTTATTTTCCTAGATTTACAATGAGATACTGGGACTAGATCCTCAGGTATCCATCCACCACCTCGGTCACCCAATAAATCATCACGGGTTCAAGCATCCTCTGAGAAAGATGCACCCTTATCATGGTGCCATGGTCAAGGCCGAAGTTGAAAAACTCATCAGATCCAACATTATTAAGGAGGTTCATTACCCCAAGTGGTTAGCCAACATCATGCCAGTCAGGAATAAGAACAGACATATCAGAGTCTGTATCGACTTCCATGATCTCAACCGTCACTATCCGAAGAATGATTTTCCCCTTCCAGTGACAGAATTGTTGATCAAATCTACGGCTGGGTTACAATCCCTCTCCTTCATGGATGGTTACTTTGAATATAATCAGATTCAGACGGCCCCTGAGGAAACGGATTATACCACTTTCAGAGCACCTCAAGGTACTTTCTATTACCAGGTTATTCTCTTTGGACTGAAGAATGAAGGTTCCACCTATCAACAGGTCGTGCATCGTATATTCATGCCGATCCTCAGGACATTGGTGGAATATTATGTGGATGATCTGGTAGTCAAATCTCACCAGTTCCAAGACTATCTCAAGGACTTTGAGAAAGTGTTCGGCTTCCTCCACTCCTGCCACCTAAAGATGAACCCGTTGAAGTGTGCCTTCGGGGTCACCTCCGGGAAGTTTCTTGGCTTTGTTGTCAGGTACCGGGGGATCGAAATCAACCCAGAGAAGATCATGGAAATCAGTCAGATGCCTCCCCCGAGTAATATTCGGGAGCTTCGAGGTCTCCAAGGCCACTTAGCCTACATACACTGATTCATTTTGAATTTGGAAAAAAAGTGTAATCCCTTTTCCCGACTCATGAAAAAGGACCCGCTTATGAGTGGGACGAAGAGTGCCATACCCCCTTTGAGGAAATCAAGAAATATTTTCTCCAGCCTCTTGTCTTGATGCCACCCGTCTCTGGGGAGCCATTAGTCCTCTATTCCACCACCCTGGAGTGGTCCCTCGACACCCTTCTCGCCCAAAATAATAATGAGGGGATAGAAAATAACCTCTATTACCTCTACTGAATGCTCCCCGAGACAGATACCAGATACTCCACCATTGAGAAGAGTTTCCTCGCACTCGTGTTTGCTGTGCAAAAATTGCTGCACTACCTACAGCACCATGAAGTACAGCTGGTCTCTTGGGTAGTTCCGTTAAAGTATATTCTAAATCACCCCATGTTGACTGGCCGACTAGCGTGGTGGGCGGTGATCCTCTAGCAGTTTGACATCAGGTTCATGCCCTAGAAGGCTATCAAGGGGCAGACATTTGAGGAATTTATGGCTGCTCATCCAACCTCTGTAGATCAGTCCCTGGACCTAGATTTTCCTGATAAGGCAATCCTCTCAGTCGATCAGGTCGTACCATGTTGGCAGATTCACTTTGATGGTGCCTCCTGAATCCCCACTGATAGGAGGATTAATGATCTTAAGATCAACATAGTAGGTCTGGGTATTGTTTTCATTACCCTGGCGCAAGCCGTCCTACCATATTCAATCCTGTTATCTGAAGGCTGCACCAAAAACGAGGCAGAGTATCAGGCCCTCATTACTGATCTCGAGATGGCCCTTGAGATCGATGTGCCCCATTTGCATGTGAAAGGAGACTCCAAGCTAGTTATTAAGAAAGTCAATGGAGACTATGTTGTAAGGAATCTAGAGCTCGTACTGTTGTTAGAACACACTCTCCAGTTAATGGACCAGTTCCCTTCTCGGCCAGAGGTTATCCATGTCCCTCAGTCACAGAACAATCGAGCAGATTCTTTGGCCAGCCTGGTTGCATCATTTGCCAAGCTTGAACAGGATGATCTAATTATCCACGTGGCGCATCGGAGAGTCATTTCTCCCATCACCCCAGTGGATGGAGACGTACCACGGGTAAGCCATCTAACAGTCAGGGCTTCCACGTCAGGAACCCCAGGTTCTTCAGGTGTAGTGGTTGAAGCAATTCCCAACTAGAGAACCCTTTTTGTTGATTATCTCCAAAATGGTTGCCTCCCGGCTGATCAGTCCGAGCACGAGCGAATCTGAAACCATGCGCTGTAGTTTACCCTCCAGAGAGGTCCCAGTCTTGTGAAGATCCTCTATAAATGAATATTTGATGGTGTTATCCTCCGTTTCATTCAAGGGGTCTAGATCCCACAATTTATGCAAGAGGTTCATGCCGGTTCCTGTGGTGCCCATTAGGATGGGTCAAAACTATCTCATCAGATCTGGAGACTAGGGTATTTTTGGCCCTCCATGATCCACGACTGTATCGAGTTCTCCAATAGGTGCCATGCATTCCAAGTTCATGATAACTTTGTGCATCGGCCACCAGAGACTCTCCATACTTCCAAGTACTCTTGTCCCTTTGCAGTCTGGGGGTTAGATGTCGTAGGACCGTACCCACCGACAATGGCTCTCCAATGCCGATTCATTATGACCGCTATGGATTTCTTTTCCAAGTGGGAAGAGGCAATTCCTCTCAAGGAAGTCAAGGCCCATACTATCATGGACTTCATGAGTTCCAATATCATCCATCGGTTTGGAGTCCCTCACGCTATCCTCACCGATAACGGCACCAACTTTTGAGAAACCTAGTTGAAGAAGTTGTACGCCAAGTACAATATCTATTCTAACCATACCTCCCGCTATCATGCATAGGAAAATGGATAGATTGAGGCATTAAAAAAAACCCTCTCTAGCATTCTACAGAATATGGTTGGTCAGAACAAGAAGAGTTGGCCAGATAAACTCCCCAACACACTCTGGGCCTATCAGACGATGACTCATAACTCCACCCAGGTGACCCCATATTCCCTGGTGTACAAAATTGAGGTCGTCCTGCCCATCGAGATTCAGTTTCCCTCATTGCACACAGTGGTCTATGACCAGCAAGCACCAGATAGAGTCATCAGAGCAGGATGGCATGAGCTTTCAACAAAAGGGTTCGCCTCCGCTCTTTTTTGCAGGGTGACTTGGTACTATCCCGCAGAGCGCTAATGATCCCTGGTAGGAAACCACCCAAGATGGAGCCCAAATGTGAAGGAACTTTCATTGTTCATAAGGTTTATCCCAATGGTGCGTACTCCCTAGTGACCATGGATGATGAGCGTATAACTCCTCCCACAAATGCCAAGTTCCTTAAGCAATATTTTTCCTGACCCTACGGGGACCCCCATGACCTTAAACTAGATTACGGTCCTGCATGACCTTAAACATCAGTCCTTCATGACCCTAAACTGAAATTTTTTCCCGCATAATGTTAAACTACATGTTCATCCCACATGAAATTAAATTGTATATCGTCCCGCATGACGTTAAACTGTATGTCGTCCCGCATGACGTTAAATTGTATGTCATCCCGCATGATGTTAAACAATATGTCGTCCCACATGACATTAAACTGTATCTTTAAGAACTATGTGCAGATTGATTCCCATCCTTATGGAATATGTAGGACCGCCTGAACGTTTATATTTTGTGTCCAGCCCCATCTCTTAGAGGTCTCCCGATATCCCAGTCACCTAGGCCCCTTGGCATGTTCCTCTCCACGAGGGTGATTTATAGGTGTGGTACAGGGTTATGCCCTCCTTCGCCTTGGGTTTTGGCACCAAGCCCCCCTCCTCCTAGGAATTTTCCATCTCTTGGATGCTCTCAAGATGATCCCATCGAACCTTTGCAGTGGTTCACAAATGTGTCTAAGAGTACTTTGGTCTAGGACCTAGAGTGTCAGATTCAACTGGGGTAAGCTTCCATCCACTTGTCAATCTTCATGTTCCCCTTCATTTGGGCCCCCGTTATCTTTCACACCCGAAGGGACCCCCAAAAAACGGCATGGATACTACGCCTAAGGGCTCTCCTACCGTTACGGGCCAATTCCCCCGAGGGTTTCAGACAACCCATTGATACAAATCCCGCGTTGTGAACATGGTCAGTGGTCGATGCTCATTTGTTTGTCCCCATTTCAGGCTAATGTGACAGGATGTTGTGTTGCGAACATGGTCAACAGTAGTCCTTCGTCATCACGCCAGCCCCCTTCGGGCCATGAATGTTGGTCACATGATTCACATTATGTTTCACCCCCATCATGTCCATGTGGAATCTCGACACTCTTCTCACTATCCCTCAGTGCACCTCCGCACGTCAGGCAAACAAAGCTACAATACGGCGTCTCTCGGGGCTTCCGCGATCCGAGCACTAAGACTATAAGCCGGGATCTTCTCTAAGAGTTATGCGCAGCTTGTCCCTCATCCTCATGGGATACGCGGGGTCACCCGGACATTGAATTTCAAGTCCATCTAAACTGGAAGCTAGCGTCTTCTGCCCCTTATCCTCTGACCCTCGCTGGCCTCTTAGCCCGAGGCTCCTTTCCCAGAGTGGTGGACGGTGGTGATTTGGAACTCTTACTCATTCACGTTGGGTATTCTTTCTCACGTCGTGCACATTCCCCCAGGTCCAAGTCATATGACCTTAAACTATGCTGTCAGGTCCAATCACATGACCCTAAACCGTGATAATATCGTCCTGGCTGCAAGATGGAAAACAACACTACATTGTGATGGCCTCATCATAGAGGACATCACTTTGGGTATCGGTCATTTACCATACCATTTGTCAATGCCTGTATATGGATTGATTCTTGTGGCGATGCCAGGAATTTCTATCCTAGGCTGGTCGCTTCACAAAAAAAACACCATTCACCTTAAAGGAAAAACACGATAAATCAAATACCGCTTCTCTTGGTGAAAGGGCTAGACCCACACACCCCTTTCATCCTTTGCACTGGTACCTTACCAGGTTCCTTTATAGAACTATGTATGGCTTGATTCCCATCCTTATGGGATATTTAGGAACACCTGGGTACTTCCCCATGGGTGTAGCCAACCTTTCATGTTCAGTCCCTTGACCTGAACACTTCCCCATGGAACACGTGGTAATTTGGACTCATGCTACCATTCATGTCGGGTTTCGTTATCACCTTACCATGTGCCTCCTGAACATATTCTCGATCCTTGGTATGAGTTCTAAGACCTTAAACTAAGACCCTTTCCAGAACTATGTATGGCTTGATTCCCATCCTTATGGGATACGTAGGGACTCCCAAACATTTCGTCTTGGGTCCAGCCCCAGGAATCACAAATCCCATCCCTCCTCACTATAGGCCCCTTGTCCTGACCTCTCGAGGAGTTGTGTAACTACAAAATTTTCCCTGAACAATTTTGGGATGCCCCATGATGACATTGGGAAGTGATGGTTCCCTCAACAGAGAGGTCCTGTCTAAAAGTAGGAATGATCCATGATCATACTGATGTGTCCACCTAATGTGCCTTCACCATGGTTCCATAATCTTGGGAGTGTTGGATTCTGTTCAAACAAACCACCACTTCACTTTACACACTTTGAGTGCCCCTTTATTCGGATCTTCATCATCTTTCACGTTTGAAGGGACCCCCTAACAGTATGGATGCTCGACCTATGGTATGCCTGCTGTCCTAGGCCAACATTCCGAAAGACTGATCATGTTTGAAGGGACCCCATAACAGAATGGATGCTCGACCTATGGTTTGCCTACTATCTTGGGCCAACATTCCGGAAGACTGATCGATGATATTTGAGTTAGGTCTCGTGTTGCGAACATGGTCAGCGATCGACCCTCATTTATTGTCCCCATTTCAGGCTAATGCAATAGGGGTGGTATGTTTCGAACATGGTCAACAGTCGTAATTTATTTCCACATCCCTCCCATAGTGTTCCACATATGGGTAACGTGATTCATATTTCTCATTTTCCTATGTTCAGACTGATTCCAATGCCCCTATCATTACCCTAATCGTGCGATAGAGCACATTGAGAAGACAATACATCGATCGGTTTGAGGTCATCTTCCTTTGATTGGGCATCCCTCTTATCCTTGGGAATTCAGGTTCGAATTTCGAATTCTCAAAGCTTGGTTAACGCTCCCACAATCAAACGAAGTGAGAGTACGAGCCTCCTTCACTTCTCATGGACCATGTGAGCTTAGGAATGGATTGTTATTTATTTCGGGATTATTCTCAAGCATGTTAAACCAATGGAAAAGTAAATAAATTTGTCCATACATATAGTTCACAACAGAAAGTAGTAAGGTATAATAAGTTTATGGGTTCGGCCAAAACAAGGCCCCTAAGGGTTGGATTCTTGGATAGATCTCTCCAATGCCGCCACCTTTTCGATGGTGGCCTCCAGGACTGCCTCCCATCCCCTGAGGACCCTTTCTTCAATGGGGGTCGTGTAATGTAGTTCGCTAACCTTGGCCCATGCCCATGCTTGTTTCGTCTGGAGCTCGGTTATCTGGTGACTCTCTTCCAGGAGTTGTTCTTGGGCGTCTTCCAGCTAGGCCCTCAACTGCTCCACGAGCTCAGAACAATTTGAGATGAATATCGCTTCTTCTTTCGCATGTTCCTCAAGGTATCAGACCTCCTGCTCCGCCCTCAGAAATGCTCGAGTACTTCCCAACTCCTCCTGGAACTGGGTGACATCAGCACGCCGGCTGCTCTCACGCATCTTTTCGGCCATGTAATCACAGACCGTTAGGTGAAGGCATTGAGAATCTGCCCCTCCAGCACATAGGAAAAACAGCTAGGTGTGGAGTGACCCCATCTGCTTCAGCCATTCCACCTAAGGATGACTAAGAAAACACCAGATGCACTTCCATCCCTTTCATCATGTCATCTAGATCTCCTCAGCAGCTTCTGAATCGAAATCATCGATTTCTCCAGGGTCAGCAGGCTGATAGGCAGGGAAGATAGCCAACAGGCTAGCAGCAGGGTCTTCCTCAGCGATTCCTCCTAGGGGAATCGGCTCACCATCATTTGGGTGACCTTCCTCTCTCCCCTCGATCCTGGTGGAACCCTCGTCGACTTTCCTCCCTGCCCCGACAGCAGCTCCACTGGGGTCTGCTGCTCCCCGCTCGCCAATTGTTGGGGCCAGCTTAGTTTGGGAGGCATGTTCTAGATGGGGTGGTATGTTTTCCATCAGCACACTCGTAGATGGTCCAGGCTCAACATCCCGACGAGCCTCCAATGTCGTGATCACTGTACAGACAAGGAGCACCCTAATCAGTTGAGTTCTCTGACAGTAGGTACTGGCATCAAAGCAAGGGACTTACAAGAACCCAAGGCATCAACCTCTAGTGCTCTGGCTGCTATAGGAGCTGTCGTGGCGGGGGATCCCTCAGCACTTGTCAATTCAATAATGGGCATCGGTACCCCGCCTTGCCCCATTGGCGCTTCCTCCCCTCCTTCAACTGGAGATGTTTGATCAGTGCTAATGTGCTCCTGAGTAAAGATAAGGAAGGTGGGTTAAGGATTGCAAAGGAAAGAGAATACAGAAGAAGATAAGGGTCGAAGCATACCTCGAGTATCCATATCGGAGTCGACGATCTCGCCGCTCTCCCGGAGACTCCCTTGGTGGGGAGCCCCCTGAGACCCTTCACCTTCCCGATCCTCCTCTCCTTCACCCTCCCCCTATCCTTCTGCCTCCTCTCCTGCCTCGCCGCCCTCTGACTCATCGTTGTCATCTTCCATTGGTGGGATCGTTTTCAAATCACGCTCCTAGCCGAGCATCACTTTCACCAAGAGAGGTGGCTCCACACGCCGACCCCGTTGGCATACGTACGTGTCCATGTCCATTAGATATGCATTCCATCGGTGGAAGTTCACTCTGTCGGCGACCCGGACAAGCCTGACTTCTGTCAGCTGGATCCCGTCTTGCACTATCTTCTGCCAGAGGGATTCAGTACTCATTGACTATTGCAGGGTTAGCCAGGCCGACCATAGTGCAGGGAAGATCGCATCATGGGAAGGTTGAAGCAGGTAACTTATTTTATTCCTAGGAAGTTATCTGGCTGCTCTGTGGGATGCCGCTCCTCTAGGCGACGAGGGCGCGACCACGCCATGCGATGCCCCCACTACTGAGGTCCCAGCCTATGCGGGCCCCGTTGCCTAAGGTGCTTCTGACCCTCCCCCTCTAGCAGCAACCTGCCTGCTCTCTCACCATCGAGGTTCCACACTGGCGACTTTGAGATTCCGAACTCGCTTCCAAAGAAGGCCCTCAGGGTACGCTATGGTCCAATGTTCATCATACTCAGTTGAGAGTCCATCGTTGACTCCGGTGGGAGGAAAGGTGATGATGTCTCTAGAGACGTAGGTTTTGAACATCAGCCACAGCTGATGAAGAATACAGGGATGCCTCTCCTCTCATACGTATGTGTATACTCTCTTCAACATTCCCTGGAGTCACCCAAACTTCCTAGAGAACCTGGACAACACATAAGGCTCACAGAAGATCTTCCCATCACTACAGGCCACAAGAACCCCGCCTCTGATGCCCTAGAAGTACTCCTAATCTAGTGAGCTTTTCCCATCATCTATCAGCTGACCAATTGGGGTGGGGAATGGGCTGAAAGAGAAGTTGGCATGGTTACCAATCCTGATCCATACTCCCTCCTCGTTGAGCGTCATCAGCATGACCCTAGAAATGTTCAGCAGAGAGGGCCGCATGCTGTTTCTTGGAGGACGGATGACATTTGGGAAAGTGTATCCGCCTTAGTGAGCCGCAACCCACCCATGGAAAATCTGATAGGGTCCACATACTCTCCTAGGCGATCCGCCTCTCGAGATGCATCCTAAGATGGAATACAGCCGAGATAGCATGGAGACACCCAGTTTGAACCTCTTATTGGTGTCCATGATGCCCACCATCACCAGGGTCACTGGACGGATTCCCATCCTTGTGTCCCTCACCGGCAAGAGCCACCCGCTCAGGAATGTAGCAAGAAATCCGGTGTACCATGTAACAACCCGAGATTTTATAAGACACATTCTTTTTAATTTCATTCATATCTTCTATTGTATGACACACCAAGATTATCTTGTGCTATACGCAACACTGTATTAGCTTTCAGTATACGCAACACTTTTCTTGGCTCTTGTTACACAAAATTTCAAGTTTGTTTGATAGAAGTTATTCTACGCAACATTGAGTGTATATATATATATATATTCAATGTATAAATAAAATATGATTGGATTCTGTTATACGCAACAACAAAGGAGTTGTGCACTACACGCAACCCTAACTTGGCTTGCATTACACGCAATCGCGACCTTCCTCGATAGCGTGTGTTGTACGCAATACCGGGTTTTACTAAACAACGATATATTATTATAATATTGTTATGAACTAGCCATTATGAATAGTGTTAACTAAATTTTGAATTTTATTACATTATTATTCATCTTACACATTTCTGGAACATGGTATAAGAACAAAATAAATTTTTCGGGTAAAATAAGTATTTTTCAAAAAATGCAGTTTTGCCGCCTTTTGATGGCGCACCCACTTTAAATCTAGTTTTTTACATGTTTATAAGTTCAATTTGACAAAATAAAATTCTTCTTTTGAATCAAGATATAAAAAATTTACATTAGATAAAGTTTTGATATTTTTCTGATAACTTTCATATTTTAATGAATAATAAAAACAAGCTATATTTTAATTAAAAACAACTTTTTTCATTGTAATATCTTATGTGGTTAAATTATAATATTGAATGGTTTTAAAGTATAAATAGAATATATTTTTACCATTTAATATAATGTATGTCATTAGCATTTATTTTACCTTGAATTCGTAGGTTAAATCAATTCAATCTTTTGCAATGTTTTAAAGAAAAACCCGTTTTCTTTCGACAACGGGATTAATTTTAATTCAATTTATGCAACTTCTGTGTATTGAATTTAGAAAAATGGATTCCATATTTGGAATCAGTTGATCCAAATTATGTTAATAAGCTACTTTTTATTTTTGGGAATTATGAATAGTAACTACGGTAAATTTTATTTACCATAGTTAAAGGTAAATCGGGTAATTAAGGGTAAATATAATATTATAAAATTACCCTAACACATGTCAAAATCCTATTGGATGACTAAAATGCGACCCATATCACCTAAGGGACGGATTATATTCATTTTATGGACTTGTTTCCATGAAAATAATTTAATTATTATTAAAACCAAAGAATGTGACACCATGTCACTTTCTTAAATCTTATAAGTATAATAATTTTAATGTAGTGATAAACTTCATGAAACTTCGAACATGAATAGTCTCCAGAAATATAATAAAATTATATACATCATAGGAATTTATTTAGAATTTTTAGGGATTAAATAATTATCATTTATTATGACACAAAGATGATGCAGTAATTGTCTTATTAATGAAATATTGACATAATTGATGTTATAAATTCACAAATAAATGTAATTTGAGACTTTTTATGACTTAAATTAATTTTATAGGTTAATATGACATGTTATTGTTGATATACGTAACTTGGTTTCAACTTATCATTCTGTTATGAATTTAATAAAAATCATGTACCAAATAGTGTCAAAATTGACATAAATTTGTTTTTAAAACAAAGATTATATTATTAATTGTTATTTAATTCCTAAAAATTTAAGGTTTGGCCAAATGACTTAGATAAGGATATATATATATTAATAATAAACAACTTGGGGTTTTTTTGGCTTGTTATGGTAATTTTATTAACCATATAATGTAAGAAAACAAAAAGACACGGTAAAAGTTAAATTATTTAACTTAGAGTTAAATCTAACTGATAAGGTTAAAATAATAACCTAAACTTGTCTAAATACTATTTGATGAGAGTATTTCGACCCATCCCCACTTTATGTTCGAAATAAGACCCTTTGGAACCATTATAAACCAAATTTGACCTTAATATAAAATAATATTTTGAGATTTTCTTATGGTGCCCCTCTCCTCCCTTATAAAAGGGAACCTCCTCCCTCTCCTCCTCACACCAATTTGAGCATTCAAGCTCGGCCAAACCCTGAAAAAATCTCTTCTCCACTTCCCTAGTATCATCCTAGAGGTCCTGGTCTTCTTCAAATATCATCCTTAGTTCTTTAAGTGGAGGTTAAGTGAAGGCGCGTCAAAAAGAGGTAATATCCATTACCGATCTTTTTCAATTTCTTTCTTCTTCAACTTCTTCTTCTTTAGTTGATTAATGATAATATAATAACATCAGTATTTATTATATACTGATATGTTATTATAAATATGAAACAACTCTAATTAACCTTCTATCCATCCTACGGAAAAAGGAAATCACCGCGCGTGCGTACGTATGGAATACCGTCTCCACGCCGTGGTGTAATATATTTTCCGCCACCACCTTAATTGGATGGGTATAATGGTGTAATGAGTAACTATATATGATTATTATAAATTTATATTTATACTGAAATAGTATACATACACTTCAACACAATTCCACGACCATGGGAACGATATCATCGCTCGTGCGTACGTACGGACTACCGTCTCCACGACGCGATGAGATTCATTATCCATGTTAACCATTCCAAAATGATTATAAAGTATATATAATGAATAATAATGAAATATATGACATGGTAAATATACTGGGTTTATGTATATATATATATGTCATCTACTTACTTCCATTCAAGATAATAAGGAAAGGAAAACAGCGTTCATGCATACGTACGGACTACCGTCTCCATGAACGGTGTGTTTCATTTCATTTATCTATCTATTGTATATATATATATATATACTGAATATATATGATATATAAATCATATTTTATATTCTTGAAGTAAGTAAATCATGATATAAGTAATAATAATGTCAAGAACAACAAGTCCAAACACCTACGATAAATGAAACGATTTTACCCAAAATGATTCTTTAACATGGAATTTACAAAAGAACAGGTAATATAAAGTCATAAGTGAACCATATATGATATCATAAAAATGAATATGATTCTGTAATAAGTTAATGACATTATTTAAATCATTATACAGGAGTTTCGGATACGTACAAAGCATATCAGATATAAGGTAAGGGAAAATATCACAATCTCATTTTTATTCGAGATTGTTTATACTTTGGAATTTACGGGGGTGTATTTTATCATCCACATCCATGTTTCCTCAATATGTAATATTTATATCCTTCTAAAATAGTTTATATGCAATTTTACCCTTTGGTGAGTTTTTAGTAAAAGATATGAAAGGAATCTTTTGTCGATTTTTGTACGAGGTACTTTTTGACTTTTCTGACAAAAGTACGAGAAGAATGTTTTTTTTAACTTATACGAAATGAATGGATTTTTAAAACATTATTTCTAAGAAGCTTCCTTTACAATTTTTCAAGTTTATTTTTAATCAACTTCTTTTAGTTTAAAATTGTATGACATGTTAAGAAAGGAAAAATGTTTTTAAAGTAGAAAGGATATTTTCCTCGAGAATGGAGTTCAAGTGTTTTATCAAAATTATTTTCCACCTAAGATAATAAAGGGTTCTGTTTCTATCCCTATTATGACATTGATTTGATTATGTTGTGATGGAATTATATTTATGAATTTCTTTATCTTATATGAATTTTTTTTATGATGTCACGATGTTTAAGATTCCCATTTTTATTACATGAGATATGCAATGATGTATGAATTATGATTTTGTGGCACACATAATAATGGTATCATTATGAGATTGGTGGGACCTATATCTCCCTCTAATGCATTGGGTAAAGATTTTGTATCTCATGAGATAGACATGGCTGGAATGGTAGGTTATACCGGTTCAGTGAAACAAGACTAAAACGAGGGTGACTCGGTTCAGAAATGGACTTTTTCCACTAAGATAGTCTTGGAAATGAGTCTTGACTAATAAGATATGATTCTCTATGATTATGTGTGTATGCCACAAAGTTTCATGTTTTAAGTTATGATTATTGGGATTACATTTCACTACTATGATTTATCCCATGTTATGAAATTATGATCTCTTTTGCAGGTTAAGATTTACAAAAGTTATGTGCTTATGTATATGATGTGATTGATATTTCTTTTGTTTAACCTAACTGAGCATTTGAGCTCACACTTTTATGTTTTTTCCCCAGGACATAAAGAAATGATTTAGGTTTAAAAAAAAGAAGATCTTTATGGGAGATGTTGAAGATCTTTCACCATGACTAGAAGATTATATTCTGAGTTTCCAAAGACACTAAACTATTATGGTCCTTGTGTGTGTGTTTTTGTTATGTACTAAATATTCCACAAAAGTAATGTCATGTCAATGTACGTCAATCTTCGGTTCTCTACATACCAAATGTTCAGGTCCTGGGTCTCATTCACACTATATCCCCATGACTGGTAGTGCCCTGCCTCCAGGACCCTCCAGTATGATCCGCTCTTACTCCTCTGAGCCACAGTTGTACATTGTTTCCCCTACCCTGGCATCTTGACTTCCGGGTCCTTCTCCAGGAATAGGCTGAACCAGTCCTTGTAGGCGATGTCCTTCAGGAAGTCCTTGACCCTCAGCTTCTCCTTGGCCAACTCCAGCAAGTGCCACGTCAGTATGGGGGTTTGAGTTCTGTCACCCCAGATGTTCATTAGAGGGAGGAATTTATCATATTTATGGCCCTCCAAAGGGATTCCCCCAATGTAGCAGATTTCCTAGAGACTGATGCCAATTTCCCCATGGTGAAGGTGGAAAGTGTTGGTATCGGGGGACCATCAGGTGAACAACTCCAGACCAACATCGGGTTGGCGGTAGAAATGGAATTACAATGTCCACACCGCCTCAAACAGACCAATGTGTCGTAGCTCGGACCCAAATTGGTCACATGTATGGCAAACCCAGTATTCCCAGGCCCACTCACTGGTGAAGTTGCCTCTGGACCACAGATCCCAGTCCTGGAGCCAGCCTTTGGCTTCGTCAGTGACGCTCTGATGGAAAGTGCTCACGTAGAGGGCCGGAGAACTCTCCGCAACAAGGTCACCCCCAGCAATGGTCTCGGTCCAAGGATTCAGGACATAGACGTCCATATTCCTGGTTTCTCTGGAAGGGTTACCGTATTGGTGATGTTGTATCGAAGAAGGCCGTCTTCACAGGTCACCCATGATCGTGGTGTATCAATCTCGAAACTCGGCAGAGGGACCTCCTCTAGAATGTCAAAGTCCCACAGTGGCAGATTGTCAGACAAGGCATACTCCTTTTGGGAGGGGGTTAGCATATTGAAGAGGGTGTGGTTATTTGAAACAACCCTTTTTGCGCCATAAATTTCCAGGTTCGCAACCATTTCAGCTCTGCGAGCAACGAATTCCCCCTCATCAACCAGGTTTGCTGCCATCTTCTTCCGACCAAGTGTTTCGGAGGTGTTGCGTGAAATTTGGAAGGATGGCGTGAAATATGGGAGCCTGGTGCATAAAATCAGCGGATGTCATGGAATTTCAGGCCATGGTGTGAAAAAATCTGAGTTTGCACGTAAAATGTCACCAAATCTCGGTGGAATTATGCGCTTCCAAGGCGGTTTTTCACGCTGGAGCAGAAGAAATTTTGCACATGAGAGCTCAAAGATTATCACGCGAGAAAAGTAGTATGGAGCTTGGGACCCTCAGTTGATTTTATAGGCTAATCCCGGATTTCACGCCCGCACAAAAAGGGGATTCCGTGCCTAGTTGAGTTTTGCGTGTCGCTTCAGATTTTTGCACACAGGGGACCGATGGAGCCCTGCATTTCGGCGTTTCCATCGGAATCTGATCATTGCGACCCCTCACCGATCCAATTCTGAGGGGGGGGGGGCATTTGTAGATGCTGAAAAGTGACTAAGTGTTGGATAAAGTTTTGAAATGACAAAGCGAAGTCATATTCGAACCCAGAGACCCGGTCCGGGGGGCCCGGAGGGGTTGCGCGAAAAAAATGATGAAGTGTGTGAAAAAATCTATCCTACGCGGAAAGTATCGGGATTCGCGAAGAACCCTCGGCGTAGGCGCGAAATAATTTCACGACCGTGCCTCCAGCGGTTGACATTTCACACCGCTGTCTCTGTCGCGCAATAATTTCACGTTGACCTGTATTTCTC
This sequence comes from Viscum album, assembly GCA_963277665.1. Classification (NCBI taxonomy): domain Eukaryota; kingdom Viridiplantae; phylum Streptophyta; class Magnoliopsida; order Santalales; family Viscaceae; genus Viscum; species Viscum album. Next base: position 519,381,931 of record OY728144.1, read on the forward strand.
ACCCTCGACCGCCTATAAATAGAAGGTGACCCCCTTCTTTTTCGGGGATGAAGAATCTGAACTGGATCTCGTGCGCGTAATTGGTATTCCGCACGCGTGCAATATGGCCTTCAGGTACGGTTTTTTTCGTGCCCAGTCGCCCCGGGGTCTGTCATCACGCGAGATCCCCTTTGGCTTAGACTGAGTTCCAATCCCTTTGGGGTCTACCCCTTGAACTCAATTCCTTCCATTGCGCGCAGGCTGGCCAATTGCACGCAATTCCTTCCATTGCGTGCACCCCCTTGTACTTGCGTAAGACCTCTGCCACTTGTGCGCAATTTATACTCCTTGCGCGCAATCCTTTCTAGTTGCACGTAATGCCTTGGTTTTAATTCCAGGAAAGAATCACCGATTTTGTGCCAGCCCGGTGTTTTTCACGTAGGACCCTTATTTCGTGTGCAAACCCAAGGGTTGTTCATAATCCCCTCAGGCACTCGTGTCATGCGCCGTTTTACCGTAAGACCTTCCAGGCTCGTATGAAGTAACTTCAAAGTCCCTTGGATGATACCGCCCATTGCATTTCTTTGCCTCACACTTCTTCACATAGGCATGCTAACGACTATTGGTTCTTCGCATAGCCATGATAACATGGACCCCTCGATGGTTCGTTCCGCGACACCCCCTCGCTATGGCCTTGCCGATGCATTCCCTCCCACATAGGGCATGGGGTACCAGTTATGTTAGTCCTAGGGTGAGGATAAAACCCAACTCGTCTGAGCTGCAGGATGTTAAACTGCCAAGCAACATCGTCCTCAACACATGACGTTAAACTGTGACCTGGCCCTATGCCTCGCACGCAGGGTCCCCCTGCCTTGTAAATTATCCACACCCACTCGTCTCCATGGGGATGGCATCACCCCTCACATGGGATGATATCCTCCTTATTGTAGTGGTGTTTGTCTGTGGGGAAGGGCATCCACCTTGGTGTAAGCCCCTATAATTCCTTTTAGGATGCAGCACCCCTACTCCTCTTCACTTCCTCAGTGCCAAGTCCAGTAGAGGGTGTGATAGGGAATGGGAATCCTCCTTTCTTTCGTCCCAAATCCCTCTCCCATTGCGCTTTTTCACCATAGGCCTCCACCCTGGAGTAAGTCCCGACACCTTGGGCCGCTCAACGCGTAAGCCCCTTATTCATTTCCCACGGACGCACCCTTCACGACATGGTCGTCGGGTCTTTGGTAGCTCTTGTTTCTCACACTGAGCATGACACCCGTGAGCTTAGAGTGAGCACCGGCCATGAAAAACCTTGGGTCATCTCAAAGCGTAAGCCCCAAATGCTATCGTCCGAGCTGCAGGATGTTAAACTACCAAGCACCTTCATCCCGCATGACGTTAAATTGTACACCCGAACTATGGGGACTTTGATCCGTGCTAAGGCATGGTACATAGGAAGCCACCACGAGGTTCAATCCCCACCACCTTGGGCCATCTCAGATCGTAAGCCCCAATCCATCCCGAACTACGGGGACTTTGATCCATGTTAAGGCATGGTACGTAGGAAGCCTCCATGAGGTTCAAGTCCCCATCCATCCAGACCCCAGGTCCACCTTCACGTTGGTTTACCGACACCATGGGTCTCCTCAGAGCGTAAGCCCCAGATGCCATCTGAACTATGGGGACTTTGATCCATGTCAAGGCATGGTACGTAGGAAGCCTCCACGAGGTTCAAGCCCATCACCCATTGGTCTTTACGACGCCATTCACATCGGTTCACCAAAAACCTTGGGTCGCCTCAGAGTGTAAGCCCCAATCCATCACCTTGGGACACCTCAGAGTGTAAGCCCCAATCCAACACCTTGGGCCGCCATAGAGTGTAAGCCCCAATCCATCACCTTGGGCCGCCTTAGAGCATAATCCCCAATCCATCCTGAACAATGGGGAATTTGATCCATGTCAAGGCATGGTATGTAGGAAGCCTCCACGAGGTTCAAGCCCACCACCCGATCGTTCCTTCAGGTTAGGTTTTCCCCTGTCCCGCATGATGTTAAACTGTATCCACCTTGGGCCGTCTCAGAGCGTAAGCCCCAATCCATCCTGAACTATGGGGACATTGATCCATGTCAAGGCATGGTACGTAGGAAGCCTCCACGAGGTTCAATCCCCCCCTTCCATTCAGACCCTAGGTACACCTTCACATCGGTTTAACGACACTATGGGTCTCCTCAGAGCGTAAGTCCAAGATGCCACATGAACTATGTGGACTTTGATTCCTTGCCATGAGGATATGTAGGAAACCTCCACGAGGCTCAACCCCATCACCCATGACTCATCCTAATCTCTACCTCGATCCCATGTGTCTTGGGAATCTCATTCCTTAACCCAGAGGTTCCAATTCCTCTGGGTCCCATCCATGCGTCCATTCTCATGGGTCACCTCCTCAGGTGTCCCCTCGTTTCACCAAATTATGTGGACTTTGAATCCCTTCCACGGGGATATGTAGGAAGTCTCTTCGAGGCTCAAGCCCAAGACCATCATCCATCCTAATTCTTACTCAGGCCATCACATCCCAGTGGGATCATGCCACCTCATTCCCCTCCACAATATTTGGGAAGCCGCCCACGTGCAAGCCCCAATATCAGTGTTCCCTCCCGAGGGTTCCTCAGTCTGATCCACTCTTATCAGTGTTCTGATTAGTCTGATCTGTGTCCTCTAGACGTTAAAATTACGGCATACCCTATGTTAAACATGGGAAGATGATGAAAACCTCAGATACATGCCTATGGCATAGGATTCCATGCATTCGATGTGGGGTGCGTCGGGCTTCTGTTCCCTCAAGAATCCCTATGATAAGGGACAGAAGACAGACATGCTAATCCCCCAACATCAAGACATGCCAGTGATTCCCAGCGCGACTACTCTCCTAACCAAAGGTTGCTGCCCTGACCGGACTCCTTGGAGAGTCTCGAAAAAAGCAGTGTAATTAACTGGTTTCCCTGAAGATATGTCACCGGGAAGAGTTTCATGAACTACGTCTTAAATCTATGAGGGAGACCCGGACTAGGTGACGAACTCCGAGGAGGAATCCACAGAAGGAAGAACCGACATCCCCTCATCCCATTTCGATCAAGGAGCAGACTTCCTTGAATAAGGAGCAGATGCCACCCACCTTTGGAAAGCAGGAATCCGGGGTAACAATAGCACGTCCTCTACGTGATAGATGTGTGCGCCCCGACAAAAGCACTGGAAACAGCAACGAACGATGATATCCTTCGTCTTCTTTCCGCGACTTCATCGTCGAACAATGATCAAAGGTAGGGGTTGTTTTCTTTTATATGCCATGTTATTATTTTCTTTCAAAATGAAGAATGAGGTTATGCTTCTTTTTTCGGGTGAGTTGAAGTTCATCTTTCTTATTACTTGATGAGCCAAATGTTACCACCCTAAACTCAGAGGGTGCATGCCAAACTAACATGAATCTACCCCTCCATTGTTCTTATTTGTGATGATCTTCAGCATGGCGATGAGGTGACGAGACAACGAAGGCAACGGTCACGCTACCCGCACCCTCCGCGAACCACACTGCCCTCATGGCGCTCCGGCCAAACCGGCTCTGCCGCCTCGGGCCGAAACCTGCCGCCCACCAGCTTCCGAGCCACACTGGCCGCACCGCCCGTCAGCCGAGCCACCCACCTGCCTCCCGGCTGCCGACCTGCCCGTCGGCCTGGCCGCGCCCTGCCCAGCCACCTCTCGGCTGCCCACTGGCCCGCCTGTCGGCCTGCCCAGCTGCCTCCCAGCTCCCGGCCACCTGACCTCCCGATCCGCCACCTGACCGAACCAACGCCCTGGCCGCGCCAGCCTCCCTAGGCGGCCCGCGACCGCCCTCATGGTGCCCTGGATGAACCAGCCCGACTGTGACCTTCGGGTCGAGCCGTGCCAGTCCGCACCCTCATGACACTCTGGGCCAAACTGGCCCTGAGCTTGGGCCGAACCGGCCCCGAGCTTGGGCTGAACCACCCCCGATCCCGGGCCAAACCGGCCTCGATCCCGGACCGAACCACCCCTGTAGCCGGCTGGGTTGGGGCCAGCAGTCCGGGCCAAACCTAACAGGCTGCCCCGCCCAATGGACCGGTCCAGACCCAACTGGTCTAACCGGGTCAGCACAGACTGGTTCAGACCGAGTCGGTCCAGACCCGGGCCCACTACCGACCCTTTAATTTCTTTGACCATATCTTTGGCACCGGACGACCATTTGACGAATCATCAGGGGTGCTGGTTTTCTTGGAGTGCGACAGTCACTTTGAGTATACCCCACTGGAGTTTGGGGTATAGTTGAGATACAGTCATGTTGGATCATGCATGAATCCAACCGGGCCCCTGGAACTAAAAGGCTAATAACTCACAGACCGGGCATCCGATTGATGCGTCGTATGTTGATTTAATACCTCTTTGATATGGCAGACCTTTAAGATACTTCTACATGGGACTTCGTGACAGTTGGAGTATCAACCATTAGATCATGGAGTGGATCCTCCCGGAGATGAGTGAGCATAGAGAAGAGACCTAGTAGCTGGTTGAGACCTGACAACTGTTGATCGATTTGACTTGGAGTGACTCAACTAGCCCAGTGGGGAGCACCTTGGTGTCGTGGAAGACCCACAGTGGGGAGTGCCTTGGTGTCACGACAGACCCACGATACTCGACGGGAAGAGTACCTCAGCAGTCTACGAGGGGGAGTGCCTTGGTGACATGGTATACCCATGGTGGGGAGCACCTTGGTGACATAGCAGACCCACAATACTCGACAGGAGGAGTACCTTAGCAGTCCAAGGTTAGTGGGAAGTGCCTTGGTGTCGCGGCAGGCCCACTATACTCGATAGAGGAGGAGTTCTCCAGCAGTCGAGGTTTCGACAGTGTGAATGGGGATGTTACCTGATACTACCCCTAGAATAAAATCTTGGTTTGAGCTGAGTCAGTAACTTTTATGTTTACCTCATGAATGAGATGGATTTCTTGATAACTTAGGTATATGTATGGACATATACCTAAGTGAGGTTATCTTTTTAATTCATACTTTTTGGTTTACCCTTGTTGGATTTTGTGAGACCATGAGGGTCTCGGGGTCCCTATTGAGTATTGTTATAATCACCCCTACACGGGCTATTCCCGCATCTCATTGTGTTGGATGTAGACAACGGACAACGCTGATTGAGGCTGAGTGTACCAGGCCTGGATGGTTCCTGGAGGTGGACCACACGACCTAATGGTACACGGAGGAGACGAATGGACATGGAGTGCTGTGGAGGCCATCTATACCTACCCTTCTGGTAGGATTTCCCGGTGGATGATCCAGGAGCCGTTTTCCCTTTTTCCAGTACATGTTCTTTCAATTTCCTTGTACTTTACAGTTGGGCTTGTATTTCCGCCCCCCTCTTACTTTTCATCACTCCATTTGTATATAGTTTCATTAAGTGTTTTGTTTCTAACTCATACTCTATTGTGTGTGTTTTCAAGTTATAAAGGCAATGCCTTCCAAGTTTAGGGATTTACACCTTTGGTGCTAGTCGCCAGCCCCTGGCCTATAGAAGGCGAGATTGGGGTAGTCACGACATGGGCCCCGAGGGATGGGTCATGACAGTGTGGGTTTCCAAGGTTAAATAATAAAAAACTGATAAAATTTTCGACAGAACCTAGAATCCCAAGATTACACAACTTGAAAGGGGATTACATGTAATGTAATTCCCAAATTTTGTACAGTTTTAAAGGTTTCATCCTCTTGGGTTACTTATCAAACCCTATGGTAGTGACTCCCTCTCTCATTCAGGAAAATCCAGCAATGACTTCGTCGAGTGTTTTAGATTCCTTTCGATAGGAATCGATCCTTCAGCTTCTGTCATCGATCCATGGAGAGTTATCTTCTCGTTATAATACGTTTTCTTATGTTCTTCTTCAAGGTTTTACTACAGTGGTGTTTCCTTGGTTTGGGGTTCATTTGGGTTGAGTTTTAACCACAATCTAGTGTGGTATAGGTGGATCTGTGGTTTCTCGTGGTGTGGTTGTGAGTCATGGGTGTTCTTCTTCACCTTGAAGTGCACAACAAGTTTAAAATATTCTTTAAGGAAGGGATTCCCTTGCTTCTCTTTATTGTGTATCATAAGGGAGGGTTTTATATTTTTTTATCTATGGGATATGGTTGTGCTAGATTAATCAAAGATAAAGAATTGGTTAAATTGAAATTAAAGGGTAAAGGGGTTTGTTGGCATATTTTTACAACATTATTTTTATTGTGATATTGTTATTATACAGGCTTGATTCCCTTCTAAAAATGATGATCGTTGGGGGATTTTTTTACACTAGATATATGTGATGTTATTTCTACTTTGGTTTTGATTGTTGTGATATCACCCTAAATGGAATTTGGCTAATTACTTATACTTGGATAATTAAATGGTTGGCATAAGATTTTTTGTGTGTGATAACACCCCTAAATTAAATTTGAATGTGATAAAATCCCCTTTATAAATCTATAAATGGCTCTTGATGTCTTGGGATGTGTGTCCGTGCTTGTGGGATGATGATGTGTGGTTGGGTCATTTGGGGTTGATGGTTTGTGGTCCGTTCTTTTGGGGAGGCGATGTAATGATTACTTTATGCTAGATACCTGAGTAGTGATGGAATAAATTATTAATAATGATTGAGACATGAGTTGGTTTGGTTAATAAGATAAAAAATGTTAAATAATGATTAAATGATGGGTTGTGTGATTAAATGTGGTTGATTCTAAATAATAATAAAAATGAGATGATTAAATGAAATTGGTTGGAAATGAGAAATGGGGTTTGTGACTTGTTATGTGGTGTTATGCATTTAGAGGTGGCAGAAAATGTGATGGTGCTCTGAGTTGGAAATTTTGTGAACCCATAGGTTGGTCTTGAGTGTTTGATACTATATATATATATATATATATATATATATATATACTTCTATATTACCGTGATTTATATATGCACCCACCCACTTTTATCACTATGTTCTGAACACCTGCCTAATCACGTGGGGGTGTCTTTCCCAACACCCCAGTAGGAGGATGGATGGTTGTACACCCACTCTTACCTGCTCCCTCTTATAGGAGATGATCGCCCAAGCTTCTTTGGGAAGGATGTGATGAGATGTGGTTTCCTAGGTGTCTTCTGGACAAGTTGTGATGTGGTGGCCCTTGTGTCTTCAGGATGAGTGTGATGTGGTGTCCCAGGTGTCTTTGGTATCAGTTGTGTCATGCTTTATCAGGTGTCTTTAGGATGAGATGTGATGTGTTGTGAAACCCAAGTGTTTACAGGAGGGATGTGTTGTGAGGACTAGGTGTGTGTAGGTAGGATGTCTTATGAGGCCCAGGTGTGTGCAAGCGAGATGTGTTTTGAGGCCCAGGTGTGTGCGGGTGGGACATGATATGGTATATTCGGAAGAGGTGGGAGTTCCAAGAAGTTTTCCATTGGTGTCACGACCCATCCCCTAGGTCCCATGCAGTGACTACCCCAAGCCCGCCTCCCATAGGCCAGGGGTTGATGACTAGCACTGAGTAGGATTTTCCCAGAAAGGGGAGGCATTTTCCTATAAACCTACACACATGAAACTGCCCCAAGAAAAGTACTGAACTGAAAATAGTAAGTAAACATAGATGCAAACCACTAAGAAAACCCACCCAGAGTAACATTACAAACTGAAAAGTAAATGGTCCAGAATACAAGCCCAACTGAAATAGAAAAGTATAAGCTCCTGGATAACATCAACAGAAAACCCTACCTAAAGGGTAGGTACAATAAGTTTTCTTAATTTTGCTGAAGCGTACCCCGTCCGTTGGGTCACCCTAAATCACCCCTATCTCCAGCCCACCAAGGGCTTTGTCAAATTTATCAATCTTCTACACAAGGCACAACACATTCGGGCAAATCCCATGAAGGAGTGATTAAAACAATACTCAGTAGGGACCCAAAACCACAAAGGAATTACACAAATTAAGCCACAAGGAAATCACTATGAAATATAATACAAAGAAATCACTAAGAAATATACCACAAAGGAATCACTAATAAATGCACCAAGTAGATTAATAAAGAGGTACATGAAGTGTATCCCCTAAGAAATACAATCAAAAGAGTCACTATAGCCAGGTCACACCAAATATAGGTCTATGGTACATAAACAAGATTGTTGTAAGAATCTACAATATCCTCAAGTAGGTAACACATGGAGTGTAGGTAACACACAAATTGTTGGTAAAACATGGAGTGTCAGTAACACACATAGTGTGTCAAAGATTAGAGGACCCACACCCTGGTGGGACAGGGGAGTACCAACTCATTATAGGTAAGAAAAATAGTCTAAGTAAGACACACAATCTAGGTAAGACACAAAGTCTAGGTACGACACACAGTCTAGGTAAGAAACACAGTATAGGTAAGACACATAGTCTAGGTAAGACACACAGTCTAGGTAAGACACATAGTCTAGGTAAGACTCACAATATAGGTAAGCACATAACTTCTTGATCGCATCCAGCCACAAGATTTTGTCCTAAGCACGCTCGTTCTGAGAGCACCTACTCCTTAAGCCAATAGTATGTATTCCAAATTCCATGGAAACTCACTTAGAGTATATAAAAAGGACCAAATCAGTTCAAGGGTCCCAACACCATAAGCATATCAGCAAATGGAGACATAGTTTGAGAGTTATGGGCATTTAAGTAAAAAGGGGTCGATGGGGTCTCAGTCCTGCCTGACCTGACATGCTGGGTTCGACTTGACCTGCCAGGTATGAACCAACCCTCTAGGTTTGGACCAAAACTCCATCACCCAAGACTACAATATTGAGCTAGAAACCATATACTTTCGAGCCATCGATCCAGTGGTTGTTTGCTACCGGGTGGCCGCGCCACCGTGCGCCGCCTCCGGTGGCCCTCCTTCCACGGGTTGCCTACTGCACTCTGGTGCTCCATTTTTCGAAATAGAAGCACTACTTTAACCCTCAGGTCATATTTTTCATCACGATGGACTTCAAATCATATTTACATAGATTTGGGGGTTTTTTCATGTTAGGAACCTCTCGAAAAATCCCGATGCGACCACAGGGGTCCATCGATGAAGAACATAAGAAAAGGGATATGAAAGGCATCAAGAACACCCTTTAGAATGACCCAAGCCTTTATTTTTTTGAACCAAATTCATTCTTGTTAGAATGATGATGAAGAATGAATTAAAATCACAAAGATCTAATTCCCACATTAATCCCTCATTTTTAATCATCCTCCATAAATGATCAAATCGTAAATCAACCTATTCATGGGCACTACCACAAAACTGGGCAAGGGAAGCGCTGCCCTTTATCAGTGCTAAACAGAAAAAACTGATAAAGGGGTATGCCTTTATCAGTGCTAGTTAAAAGCACTAATAAATGTAACCTTTATCATCGCTAAAATAATCACTGATAAAGGTATACCCTTTATCAGCATGTTTTTAGCGCTGATAAAAGGTAACATTTATCTGCGCTTATTTTAGCGCTGATAAATGTTATTATTCTTCATTTATATAAAATTATAATATTTATAATAAAAAATAATGTTTTTTTGTATATATTAACAATTATATACCAATATTTATAAAAATATACTCTTTATTGTTATAATTATTAATAAATAGATATATATTTATCTTATATGCCATTTTAAATAAATATATAAGTATATAAATAAATTATTAAATAAAAACCACTAGAACCTTTATCGGTGCTTGTTGAAAGCGCTGAAAAAGGTATATTTTATCAGCGCTAAAATAAATTCACTGGTAAAACATACATTTATCGGCGCTTTTTTAGAGTTTATAAAGGTGTCTCTTTATCCGCGCTAAAAAATGATGATAAATGTATGCTTTATCCACTCTTTTATTTTAGAACTGATTAAACATACCTTTATCAGCACTTTCAATGAGCACTGATAAAGGTTCCATCCTTTTTTATTTATTAACCCTAACATGCCCCCCTCTCTCACACATGGTCAAGCTTTCGTAAAAGCTGAACCAGGCCCCTCTTCCGCCGCGACATCTCCTCCTCCTCCTCCCCCACCGCTACCTCTACTGCCGCTGGGTTTTCCTCCTCCGCCACGACTGTCACTGCCTCCGCCGCCACTGGTTAGTGTAGCAGTATTTTCATTTTCTTGGGTTATTATATTTCTTTAGATAGGCCTTCCTTTAGGTGATATCCTTGGGGAAGATTGGTGACCCTACCTAATTTGAGTGTTATTGGATGAATCACATTCTATTGATAGAGCTACCTGATGGGATTCTTAGCAAGGGATATTAGTATGGGCTTGTACCTTATATTTTACTAAAAATTGCTAATGGATCCCTTCAAACCAAAATGAATTATATTCCTACCTTTTAGTAGTTGTTTAGTTATGTCATCATCCTTTTTTAGGTTGGAGGGGAGCAGGAATGTGTGATTAATTCAAAGATTCAATTAGGATATACTAGTTCTCATACAAGACATATGTGAGAATATGAATCTAATCCTATGTTTTTCTTGGGATATGCTAACATTCCTCTTGAAGGGGTGTGGGGATATAGGCCTGGTATCATATGAAAATTGGGATATGATGTTACCATTCTCATCATTTATAGAAGCATGAATATGGGCTTATCCTTATGTGATATTTGAGATATTTAGATTACCACTTTCTACTAATTCTTCCAATATATGTTGACAAATATTTAAGACATGGGTGGGGATATAGGGTTGTTTTTATATTTCATCCAAGTGGTATTGATGGGATTCTATAATTGCAATAGGATTATGAGCCTGTTTGTTTGTAGAAGTGGGGATATATACCTACTCTTTCCCCTCATCCACTTCCATAAGAAATTGGTGGAATTTATGAATGGGTGTGGAAATATGTGTGTTCCCCCTAATTTTTTTCAAGATGTACGGTTAGGCTCCTTGAGTTTGAATAGGGATATGAACCTACTCACTAGATACCACATGTTGTGTTGGAAAACTTATTATGGGGAAGTGGGGTATAAACCTTCTCCCTATGATCAATAGATCTTAATTCCTAGAGAGACCTCATAGATTCTTGGATCTAAGATATTAGGGAAGGGGTATGTATTATAGTTCCCTCAACAGGATTATAAGGGTTAGTGGTCACATGATGTTGGCAATAGTGGCAATTTTTAGGAGCCCTACTGGGTGACCCCTGAACTGAGTTGAGGTCATGGATGAATTCTTGATCCACTTTACTAAGATAAGGAATATACTGATTATCATTCTCTATGGATATAATTTTGAATTTATTAATGGTGGTGGTAGGTGCCACTTTCTTTATTATAGTTTCCCTATAATGGGGTGGGTTTTTAGGCTTCAACACATGAATACCCTCATATGAAACTTCAAGAGTGGGAATGGTACTATGTTAGTGGTACCCCCTTACCATCATGTCATCCACCTAGTTTTGAGGTCTCCGAATAGGCGATGTATTCCTTTGGATCATGGGGGTCGTAGATTTGGCAGAAATTGAAGCATGGGAACATCTAGTGGATGAAGAGACCTTCACTTTCGATTGAATGGAGCTCATAAGGGGTACCTATATACAAAAACTACCAAACAAATAATATTTATTAGTGAATTATTACAAATAAGTATATTCGATTAATCATTTTAACAAGTAAAGGATTCATGTTATATTAAAAAAATTTGTTTATGTGGAAAACATGAAACAAAATAGCCTGACATCCTAGGAACACCATTATATTCTCATTGAATAATTCAAATTGGGTTCACTATTTTTTTGTATGTGACACACAAATAAAATGTCTTGGAATGTGGGGAACCTAATTTATTTAGTTATTGAATAATTTCATGTTAGTTTAATCATTTTTTATTCAAATAAAAACAACATAGCCTAATTCTTGGTTGTGAGGGGGACTGAGTATGGTAGCACAATATTTGTGTCAGGTTATGATTCTTTTTCAGACAATTTTCAATGGGTTTATTCATATAACTAGAAACACCTAATGTCTCACACATTCGTAAGTTAGGTAAGGGAAGGATGCAGATGATCTCATGAGGAAGATGGATTCATGAGGATGGGTATGAAATATGAGGATTGGTTTAGAACTCAAGATGGAATATTACATATCTTATCGAAATAGGATTCAAAGTCCACATAGTTTAAGGGAAATAGTTTAAGGTTGTTTGAAAAGATTGTACCATGAAATTTAAAGTCATGCGATTCGGATGCACGTGTCGTGAAAGGTGTGATAACAGAGGATTGATCAGGGCTTAATCATTTGGGATGTACTATCTATAATAAACTTGGGGATTATACCTAGTAAGGAGGACCTATTGGTCTGGGCTTACCCATTGAATGTTCACCTTTTATATTTTAAAAAGTCTATTGAACTCGTTCTATTGGAGGTGGGGTCTTTAATTTCTTGTTATCTTAAGGTGTGTTTAACCATGGTGTGGGTTTATTTAGGTTTTAGTAGGTTCTTGGGGTTTGTGGGATGTGGTAAATGGTGTACTCAGTTTTAGATTTTTTATTCTCATGGGTTTCCCCTATTTTATGTTTTCTTTTCAGTTGGAAATATCCTCTGTTGTGCGCCTCTCCTCTGCCACAAATGAACCTCTGCCGTGTGCTTAACGACACCTTCACAGTGAGTTTACTCCTATTACTCATTGGTTTCCTCTTGTTCGCATATTATTACTGTTTGATATTGATGGTTATAATGTGAAATGTATGGGCTAAACACCCCGCTGAAAATCATGGTCGTTGGTGGTCCTTGTTTTCACACTAAATTAATTGCATGTTGGTTGGTTCTTGTTGAACATTTGAATATAAAAATTGGTAATTTACGTATACTTGACTTATGAATGAATTCCCCAGGATGATAAAACTTCTGTGATAACCCCTGAATTAACAAACAAAATTAAATAAGGGATGCTTTGTAAAATCTAAAATTGTGTTTGTTTGGTTTGTATGGTGTTGCGATTGTGAGCACGATTGTGTTTTTGTATGGTGTTATTGTTGTTGGCATGATTGATATTCCATTTGTTTTCCATGTTGTATTTATTAGACTATTGAATATCAATCCAAAATTTACCCATTTCAACGACACCACACTTTTTTACTAGTGCAATTCCACAGAATCCTAGAATACCACTTCTAGAGGACTCTATGAGACACTTTATGGTGTGAATATGATGTTTTTCAGATTCTATATATTTTTAAAATACATGGTATGTAGTCTTGTTAAATGGAACATGCTTTACCATACATGGATTCCATATAGATTTTAATGCCACACAACATTTATCTCCAAAATTTACACCACATGACTCATCTTCTGACTCAAACTTGGAATAAGTTTCATTTTAAATGTTACATGTCATGTGAACCTAGGTCACACACAATGTATCTCCAAGACATATACTTAAACATGAAACCATGTACATGCCATGAAATAATGTTAGAACCATATGATATGTGTTTTACTTCACTCACACCATGTATAGATACCATTGAAACTTGATGTGTATAGACTATACACCCCTAGTGGTCATGTAAGGACTACACACCGTGTATTCCACAAAAATGTGATGAATTTACGATGAGGTGACTCAGTATGTATCTAAAGTACACGCCTTTAGATCAAGTTGTTCTATATGTCATGTATTTTCAAAGGCATCATGCAGTATTTGTAAGACTAACATAGAATTAATTTGATATATGTCCGATTAAATCAGGTATCTTATCCATACATGATGTTTACCCTACTGGACACACTATGTATATAGATTTCACATGAGTTTAGAAATGGTAGTATACAACCAACCTTGACTGAGAACCCTACACACTATGTATCCATTGAAAAAATTGTGTGCTATGTTATTTTCATTATTATTATTTGTTTTCACTTACATGATAGTATTTCATGTATGAGTATACCATTATAATTTTCTTTACTCTTCTTGAGAGTTGACAAGTGACAAGTGAGATGTTTGGAGAAAATATGGAGTATGGTACTCCCCCATGTTTCGGTGAAGAGTCCTCCATGTATAGGTTTTAGGTACTCCATGGAGATATACAAAAGACAGGGCACAGTCCCCCGTATATAGATAGAGTTCAAGTACTTTAACATGTTTTGGGGTAGGTTCCTCTATTTCATTGTAGAGGCATTGTACCATGATTTTTTTTATAAAACCCAAACAATGCTACTTGATTAATTAAAACATAATATTAGGCAAGTTCAAGATCAAACCCATAAAGATGATGAATATGAATAAAGAATGGATGAATTCCTATCGGTTGACAAAAGAGTATGAAGATGGCGTGAAAGAGTTTATCAAGTTTGCAGAAGATCATGCATGTGACCCTTCTCAAATCCTTTGTCCATGTTTATGTTGTTGTTATTCAAGACAAATTAGTCCAGAGTATTTGGAAGAACACTTGATCTGTCACGGAATAAATTGAAGTTATACATGTTGGAATAAACATGGGGAAAAACAAATGTAGGTAGTGGCTCAGATAACACAACGTTTTATGGATCATCTGATATGATTACAAGCGTGAACAGTAAAGATGATCATATGCAGGGTATGATTACAGATGTGAATGATGATGAAGATCGTATTGAGGAAATGACAAGGAAAGTTGAAGATGAACTTCGTGATTGCCCAAAATTGTTTGAAAAGTTAAATAGTTGTGAAAAAACACCATTGTATGCTGGTTGCACTAAATATACAGCATTGTAATCCATACTGAAGCTGTATAATCTGAAATCAGGAAATGGGTGGAGTGACGCGAGTTTTATGGAATTACTTGCTCTTCTGAATGACGTGCTCCCAAAAGATAATGAATTCCCAAGCCGAACATATGATGCCAAACGAATGCTACGATCGATGGGTATGATCTCTGAAAGAATACATACCTGCCTGAATGACTGTATATTGTTTCACATAGACCACAAATCACTTAAAGAATGCCCAAAGTGTGTTGCTTCTCGATACAATAAAGTTGATTCTAGTCCTACGAAAGTTTTATGGTACTTTCCAATCATTCCAAGGTTTAGGCGCCTATATGGAAGTGAGGAGACTATACGACAATTGACATGGCATGCAGATACAAGAATTAAAGATGGGAAACTAAATCACCTGACAGACTCTACTCATTGAAAGAGAATTTTTTACGAGTATTCTGAATTTGGAAACGAGCTGAGAAACCTTCGTCTGGCATCATCTAAAGATGGGGTGAATCCTTTTGGTTTTTAAAGCAGCAGTCACAGTACATGGCCAGTTATGTTGGTAAATTATAACTTACCATCATGGTTATGCATGAAATGAAAATACATCATGTTATCTATGCTTATATCAGTCCCAAAACAACCAGGTAATGATATTGATGTTTATTTGGCCCCATTTATTGAGGATTTGAAAATATTGTGGGATTTAGGTGTTACATTGTATGATGCTTACAAAAATGAAGATTTCACTTTGAAAGCCATGTTGTATGGGATGATAAATTAATTTCTTGATTATGAAATTTTTTTAGGATATAGCATTAAAGGAACTCGAGGGTGTCCCATTTGTGAAAAAGGTACACAATCTATTAGGTTGAAACATTCATCGAAAACCGTGTTTCTAGGACATCGCAGATTTCTACCCCAACGGCATAAGTACCGATCTTGGACGACATCATTTGACGGAAGTTCAGAAGAATGTACAACACCATATCCACTAACAGGTGATCAATTGTTTGAGAAATTAAAAGATTTGGACTCTAATTTTGGTACACCATTTTCAAAAAACCTTACGAAAACTGGTTGAAAAAAAGATCAGTTTTTTTTGAATTACCATACTGAAATTGTTTGTATGTCAAACATTTTCTTAATGTTATGCATGTTGAAAAAAATTTATGTGATAGTGTCATCGGCACATTGCTAAATGCACCCGGGAAAACAAAGAGTGTAATTAAGGCTAGATTTTACATGGTTGAGATGGGAATACGAGAAGAGTTGGCACCAGTGAAGGGTGAATGTAATGACCCGGACCTCTCCAGTCCATTCCTTTGTGAAAATGTGGGGCCATAGGTGTTTTGGGAAATCAAGGTGACTTGGGGTTGCATTTGGGTGGACCTTTAAGGAAAACTAAATGGGTAATGGCCTTCGCACGGGAGGCGCACGTTTTGTCAAACCGTGCGGCCAAACCGTGCGAGGTTGGTGTTGGAGGTAGTAGCCTTCGCATAGGAGGCACACAGTTTGTCAAACCACGCAGCCTAACCATGTGAGGTTTGTTATCGTGATAGAAGCTAACACACGGTTAGCACACAGTTTGTTAAACCATGCGGACTAACCATGCGGGCACTTAAAGTTAGATCCTAAAATTGTGGATCTGAACTCTTTTGCCTCTAAATGGTTTGTTTAAGCCCCTAAGCAGCCATAACTCAGGATTACCTTTCCTTAGAGGTATAAGAACCTCTCCCAATCATTTTGGAGGCGATTCATAGGCTTCTATTCTCAAATCGAATCCGGTTTCTCAAGGTATGTGATCGTTCTTGTTGGGTTCTTAGATATTCTTAGATTTACTCCTTCTCTTCCCTTAGTTTCTTAAATCTACACCCGATATTGGTAGATCTAAGTGTGTGGATGTCAAATATGATGATTCTTGGTCTTTATCTTGCTAGGAGGATAGATCTAAGGTGGGGTTTTGGAGAATAGACCCGGGTTCCTTGAGTGTTCCTTGATCGTTGTGGTTTCCATCAAAAACCTTTGAGGTAGGGATTTTACATTCGTCTCTCTAATTTGTGCATAATGCGGGATGGGTGTCCTCTTTCTTTCAAGAGACATATTTGAACCAGTTTAAATTAAGATAATAACTGGCTTAAATAATGGGGATGGTGAAGTTGTTATGTTTATCATTTTTTATCCTATTGTTATGTTTTGAATTGAATAGGCTTATGCCTACTGAAAATCACAGTCGTTGGGGGCCTTTGCTTATGCAATTAAATGTTGCCCTATCTTTCTAGACCGTTTTGTGGATGGAAACTTTTTAGAATATAGAAATTGGTTAATCACGTAAAGTTGGCTGATTAAATGAATATTCAGAACCCTTGTGTGATCACCCCGGTTGAAAAAAATGGAATAATGAACACGTGGGTGTTGGTGTGTGAATCCTGGGTTATTACGAATAGGATGGATAGCGGGGCTGTGATAAATGATATTAAAGGGTAAATGATGTGGCACGAGCCTTGTTTTGTGATACGGTTGTGGAGATGTGGTTATAGTGGCAGTAGGGCGGCAATAATGAGTTGTGATATTAAAAGAAAGTGGAAAGTTGATAGATGAACTGTGGGCAACAATAATGAATTAAAAAAAGGAACAATCAATGGGGTTTGATCGATGATAAAAATGTTGGTTTTGTGTTGTTTGTGTTCTATCTAACTTGATTTGTGGTTGGCATGGTTTTGTTCTACAAAATACTTGATTTGGTTTGATAATTTCCCAGTAGTTAAGGAACTAATAAACTAATATTGTTGATACATGAAAACCTAAATGGGGTTGGGTTTGTTTGTTGTATGCATGATTTGTAGTAGCAGTGTCGTGGCGCGTGCTCAGTTTCTCTATTTAGAAGCCATAGGTTGGGTTGTGTGTTTGGTATATATATGTATCTGTATCTTTATGTTTTTTCGCACCCCACCCATGTTGAGTACTTAGTGCTGAACACTCCCATTTCATGGGAGAGGGTGTTTTACCCTTAGTTAATAGCTCCTTCCTACTCCTTCTTCCATAGGTTGTGATGGCTTGAGGTGACCTTACACCCAAGACTCTTTGGGTAGGTTTCTATTGGTGTGATTTTATCCCAAGACACTTTGGGCAGGTTTGTTGTTCCCAAGAACCTTCGGGATGAGGCCCAGGTGTGTTCAGGTGGGGATGTGATTGTGGTTTGTGAGGCCTAGGTGTGTGCGGGCAGGATATGTGGTTTGTGAGGGCCAGGTGTGTGGGGGAGGGACATGTGGTTTGTGATGCCCAGGTGTGTGCAGGCAGGAAGAGTGTGGTAGCATCAGGACGTTCTCCATTAGGAAGAGCGGCTAGCTAGTGGGGGGAGATGGTGCGGGGTACCCAATAATCTTGTTCTTATATACTACTACCTATTGTTTTGTGTTTTTGTGAGCATTTATGGTGAGGTAGGGTGGATAGAATTCCTTTCTAGGTTTTGGTTCATGATACATTAGGATGTCTCCCACCTGTGCACGAGAGCTTTAGGTTTCCTTACTGAGTAAACTTGTATTCTCACCCTACGTTTACTTTTAGGTTTCCAGGAGGACTACCAGGGCTGTGCGGGGCCCTACTAGTTGGGGTAGTTGGATTTTTTGTAGTTTTTGTACTCTTATTCCTTTTGGTATTGCACTTTTGATTTTTCTTGTACTTGTACATTGTTCCAGAATTGTTTAAACATGCATGTGGGATTGGCTTGGGTTTATCTTCATTTACTTGTTCCTTTTCCTTTTGGTGTTTGACTCATCCTATTTCTCAATAGTAAATAATAAAAAGGGCAATTCCTCCCATATTTGTGAAAACTCATACCCTTGGTGCTAGTTGCCACTCTGGGGCCTACTGGAGGTGGGACTCGGGGGTCATTATCTCCCTTTCACCATTGCCAGCTCAGAAGGGGCATCTTTGGTGGGAGGGGGTCATGACAGAATTGTATCAGAGCTTATGGTTGATAGATAGGATGGAGTCTAGAGTTAGGCACAGTGAGGATTACATTGGATGGTAGGGCAACAGTGTTAGGTGATATTGGTGCATGACATAGGCCATGGAAGACTGGCTAGGACACATGATTTTAAGGCCCCCCGTGATCTGATGCAAGGAATCTGAGCCTACCAAACGACCAAGTGATACTAGATTGATTGCAGGGTAGAGACCCCAGTGAAGTTACATGCATCATCATGTTTGTGTTTTACTTGATTTGGGTGTTTTGGGAAAGAAATTGGAATAAAGTGATAAAATGAAACCTTGAGAAATTTCCTTACTACTTGGGATTAGGTGATCTTTGTTTACCGTACAGCTATGGCACCTGGACATCGTCCCCATGTGACTCAGACAGTCGAGACCCAGCAGATTCAGGTGGTCGATCAGTTGAGGATTGACCGAGAGGAGGAATATGATCAGTGGAAGAAGACTCTCCGTTCTTTCCAGCGACAAACCCTCAAGAAGTACGAGGGTAGCACTTCAGATATGGAGAAAGAGGAGTGGATTGAGGAGCTAGGGATCGCTTTTACTTTGATTCGTGCTCCGAGGTTGTACTGGGTTACCCTAACAGTTAGTCAGCTGAGAGGTGCGGCACGTCATTGGTGGATGATCTACCTCGGGGAGAGGTTAGAGGCAGAGGGTCTGTTGGCTGACTTTGAGAAGGAGTTCTGAGAATAATTCCTTTCTTCCATGATCAAGGTAGAGAAGTGGTAGGAGTTACTCTCCCTCCAGTAGGGGAGTATATCAGTATGAGAATTGGGGATCAAGTTCAAGGATCTCATACGCTTTGCTCTAGATCTCTTTTCGGATGAAGAGTCTCAGGTGAGACGTTTGGAGGAGGCACTTCGTCCTTCACTCCAGTATGTTGTGACCCCCTTCACCCTTCCGATGTAATTGAGAGTACAGAAGAAGTCATAGGTTGTAGATAGGATGCACTCACAGGGATGTGTACCACAAGAGGGGATCCAGCCGAGTTTTTTGAAGGGGAAGGCAGTCACCAGTAGGTCTCCTGTGACAGGACCTTCTAGATTCAGGCCAGTAGGGATCAGGCCCCAGAAGTTCTAGTTTAGATCTTCGGGTCCTCGTCCCTTTTTCACGAGAGAGCCATGACCGAAGTGTTTCTCTTGCAGAGTTCTCAGGCACATTCAGAGTCGGTTCTTGACCCAATCTTAGTACGGTGGAGGTGGGCAGGTTCACTGGCCCCCTAAGCAGCACCAGTTGCCGATGAGGCCCTTCCAGTAGCAGCAAGACCCTGCTCCTCTGAGGGAAGACTTTGCAGGAGGAGGCTAACCTCAAGGTTATCCTCAGGGACCTCGACCAGGGTGTGGCTGGGGAGGTGGTCGACATCAGAGAGGTAGAGGATCTGGGCGTGGACAGTTTCACACAGCATATTTGGCGGCTCCGGCAAAACCATAGGTGGTGTGAGGTACGATTTTTTTGTTCAGCACTCTCATTTCTGCTTTGTTCGATTCAGGATATTCACACTCCTTTTTTTCACCTGGTCTAGCCCATGCTTTGGGTCTAGATATAGAGAGACTTTCCGTACCCCTGGTGCTGAGTACACCAGTTGGAGGTCAGACAAGTGTATCTTGTGTTTTCTGGGGATGTGGGATGACGTTGGGACTGCATCGATCTAGTGGGGATCTTCTTTTTCTATAGATGTAGCCATACGATGTCATCATAGGCATCGACTGGTTGTTTTCTATTAGTGCCGTTATCGACTACTTCCGAAGAAGAGTCATGTTCTCTGACATGGATGGGAAGCGTGTAGCTTATGTTGGCGAGAGGAGCTATCAGGTGGGAGGACAGCATGTGAAGCCTCCCCTTTCCTTGTTAGGTGGATTATTAGTGGGTTCAGCTGATATAGAGATGATGGATGTTCCATAGGTTGTTGGGGGAGTTCCTCGATGTTTTTCCCGTGGAGGATGTGACTCTACCCCCCCCCCCCCCGACGTGACATTGAGTTCGGTATAGACTTACAGCCTGGTGCCCGTCAAATTTCTATGGCCCCTTATCAGATGGCACCTTTGGAGTTGCGTGAGTTGAAAATTCAGATTGACGATCTAATGGAGAAGGGTTTTGTTCAACCCAACATGTCGCCATGGGGTGCTCCAGTTTTTTTTGTGAAGAAGGCAGATGGTGATCTTAGGCTATGCATAGACTACCTAAGGTTGAATCAGGTAATGTTCAAGAACCGTTACCCCCTTCCAAGGATAGATGATCTCTTCGACCAGATAAGGGGTGCATGTTGGTTTTCTAATATTGATCTATGATCTGGATATCATCAGATGAGGGTAAAGGATAGTGACATCTCGAAGACGACTTTCAGGTGAAGGTATGGGAACTTTGAGTTTGTAGTGATGTCGTTTGGAGTTACAAATGCACTAGATGTGTTCATAGGACTTATGAACTTTGTCTTCCGAGAGTTTTTGGATTAGTTCGTCGTTGTGTTTATCGATGACATCCTGATCTACTCAATATCAGAGGAGGAGCACGTTCAGAATCTCAAGGAAGTCTTGGAAGTCCTTCTACACCACCAAATTTATGGGAAATTGTCGAAGTGTAAGTTCTTGACGCAAGAAGTACACTTCCTTGGGCACGTGGTGTCTCAACATGGAGTGTCAGTGGACCCGTCGAAGGTGGAGGCATTTGTTTCTTAGGCGGCACCCAAGAGCGTGGCAGAAGTCCGTAGTTTCTTGGGGCTGGAAGGTTATTATCGAAGGTTCGTTTCAGACTTCTCTTGAGTTTCTGCTCCATTGATAGCTTTGAATAGGAAGGAATAGGTCTTCCTATGGAGTGAGCAGGGCCAAAAAGCTTTCAACTACCTGAAGGAGAAGTTGGTTAGTGATCCATTACGCAGATTTCTAGAGGAAGGGTTGTTGTATGAGGTGTTTTGTGATGCTTCTGGACTTGGTTTGGGGTGCGTACTGATGCAGAAGAAGGGTGTGATTTGTTATGACTCTAGGCAGTTGCGCCCTCACGAGCGTAAATATGCGACCCATGACCTAGAGCTTGCAGCAGTAGTGTTCGTACTAAATTTGTGGTGACATTACCTCTTTGGAGAGAGCTTTGTGGTCTTCTCAGATTACAAGAGCTTACGTTATATATTCTCCCAACGTGACCTGAACTTACAGCAGTAGAGATGGGTTGAGTTTCTCCAAGACTATGACTTCGAGATCTCTTACACTGAAGTTAAGGGCAACATTGTGGCTGATGCCCTGAGCAGGAAGTCACATAAGGAAGTGGTTCAGGAATCCGCTGATGCTTGGAAAACTATGGGAGAGTTGGCTGCCTTGCACTTGGATGCAAGGGTAGAGGGTGTTAGAGGCTGTTTGTTTCAGATGAAGGTGCAATCCTCCTTATTGCAGTAGGTGTAAGAGTCTCAGTGGGGAGACTCCGAGGGAGAATTAATGTGGGAATGTATCGATTAAGGAAATGCTCCAGAATGATGGTCAGAGGACAGCCGACATCAGATGCCTTTTCATGGAAGGTTGTTTGTTACAGAGGTGATGCGTGAGGAAGTTCTCTATGAGTTCCATAGCTCAGCCTTGGCGGTACATCCGAGAGTTTCAAAAATCTACTGAGGCCTGAGGGAACAGTTTTGGTGGCCTAGGGTGAAACGGACAGTGGCGGAGTTTGTGGCTAGGTGCCTAGTGTGTCATAAAGTAAAGGCTGAACACTATGTCCCCAGTGGGTTGTTGCATCCTTTAGATGTCCCCAAGTGGAAATGGGATGACATCTCAATGGACTTCGTCATAGGACTACCCAGAGCTCAGGGTGGTTATGATGCTATCTGGGTAGTGGTGGATCGACTGATGAAATCAGCTCACTTCTTAGCAATTAAGGAGTCAGGCCCGGTGAGTACCTTAGTACAGAGGTACGTAGATGAGGTGGTGAGTTTGCATGGAGTTCTTAATACTATCATCTCAAATCGGGATACTCGGTTTACCTCATGAGTCTGGAGGGGGTTAAAACATGATTTTGGCACCCAGCCATGCCTTAGCACTACTTTCCACCCTCAGACTGATGGGCAGATAGAGTAGACTATCCAGACATTGGAGGAAATGCTGTGAGAATGTGTTCTAGATTTTGGAGGGTCATGGGTGAAACACTTTCCTTATTAGAGTTTTCCTACAACAACAGCTCCCACTCTACTATTGGCATGGCACCATTTGAGGCTTTGTATGGAAGACCATGTCATTCACCCATTTTTTGGGCAGAGGTTGGTGAGACAGGTGATCTTGAGCCAGAGGTAGTACAGAGCACCACAAAGAAATTTCAGCTTGTGCATGAGAGGATGAAAGCGGCTCAGGACCAACAGAAGTCTTATGCTGATCGTTGGAGGAGGCCCTTGGAGTTCAAGGTGGGAGATCATGTGTTCTTGAAGGTTTCCCCTCGACGGGGGCAGCGGATGTTTGGGAAAGGGAGTAAGCTCTCCCCTAGGTTCATCAGACCTTTTGAGGTGCTGAGGTGAGTCGGAAAGGTGGCATATCAGCTGGCCTTGCCACCACAATTGGAGAAGGTTCATGACGTCTTCCACGTCTCCCAGATTCTTCGGTACTTACACGATGAATCTCATGTTATCGACTGGGGAGATCTAGATATGGGAGACAAAGTGACCTTCAAGGAATGAACAGTTAGAATCGAGGATCGTGAAGAGAAGGTGCTTCGTGGATAAACCATCACCTTGGTTCGTGTGTTGTGGAGGCATGGCGGCCTTGAGGAGAGCACTTAGGATCGGGAGGCTCAGATGCACGTTCAATACCCTGAGTTGTTTTGACTTGTGTTTTGCTTTGTTCTTCTGAGCTTTTTTTGGATGTTATACTCTGTACCTTTGTTATATGGAATGCTTGTCTTGTCAGTTGTGAGACGTTTTGTTTCCTTGTTCTCTGTAAGAGTTTAACATGTACGGATGTGTGGGGAAAGGGAAAAACCTGATCTTTAATCAATAGGAATTAATGCGGATGTGATTGAACCCATGTGGGCGAGTTAGTGCCGCTTAAAGCAGATAATATCTCAACATGTGAGAAGGAATTCCCAAATCCATGTGTTCGGGCAGTGTGTTGGTTGTACGGTGTTGGGGGTAGTGTAAGGTGGAAAAATCCTAATATATGGAAGTGGGAAGACCCAATTCTTAATCGAGACCCATTAATGCGGATGCGATTAAACCCGTGTAGGTGAGTCAGTGCCGCCTAAAGCAGATAATATCTCGACATAAGAGAAGGAATTCCTAACACATATGATTAGGGTTGTTGGTTGGATTCCTGTTATAATGAGATCCCTGAGAGGTATCTTACAGGGTGGTTGTTTGGACCTTTCCTTTTTTTATGGGTTGTTTTTTAATTCTCAAGGAAGAGAATGTTTTGAGAGGTATATGATGTAATTTCCCAGACCTTTCTGGTCCATTCCTTTGTGAAAATGTGGGGCTAGAGGTGTTTTGGGAAATCAAGGTGACTTGGGGGTGCATTTGGGTGGACCTTTAATGAAAACTAAAGGGGTAATGGCCTTCGCACAGGAGGCACACAGTTTGTCCAACCGTGCAGCCAAACCGTGCGAGGTTGGTGTTGGAGGAAGTAGCCTTTGCATGGGAGGTGCACGGTTTGTCAAACCGTGCAGCCAAACCATGTGAGGTTTGTTGTCGAGATAGAAGCTAACACACAGTTAGCGCACGGTTTGTTAAACCATGCGGACTAACCGTACGGGCACTTAAAGTTAGATCCTAAAATTGTGGATCTGAACTATTTTGCCTCTAAATGGTTCATTTAAGCCCCTAAGCATCCATAACTCGAGATTACCCTTCATTGGAGGTGGAAGAACCTCTCCCAAGTGTTTTGGAGGTGATCTGGAGGCTTCTCTTCACAAATCAAAGCCAGTTTATAAAGGTATGTGATTGTTCTTGTTGGGTTCTTAGATCTTCTTAGATCTACTCCTTCTCTTCCCTCGGTTTCTTAAATCTACGCCCGTTATGGGTAGATCTATGTGTGTGGATGTCGAATATGATGATTCTTGGTCTTTATCTTTATAGGAGGATAGATCTAAGGCGGGGTTTCAGAGAATCGACCCGGGTTCCTTGAGCGTTCATTTACCGTTGTGGTTTCCATCAAAAACCTTTGAGGTAGGGATTTTACCTTTGTCTATCTAATTTGTGCATCATGTGGGATGGGTATCCTCTTGCTTTCACGAGACATAGTTGAACCAGTTTAAATGAAGATAATAATTGTCTTAAAGAACAGGGATGGGGAAGATGTTATGTTTATGATTGTTTATCCTATTGTTATGTTGTGAATTGAATAGGCTTATGCCTACTGAAAATCACGGTCATTGGGGGCCTTTTCTTTCACAATTAAATGTTTCCCTATCTTTCTAGACCGTTTTGTGGATGGAAACTTTATGGAATATGGAAATTGGTTAATCACTTAAAGTTGGATGATTAAATGAATATCCAGAACCCTTGTGTGATCACCCCGGTTGAACAAAATGGAATAATGAACATGTGGGTGTTGGTTTGGTTACGTGGTGTGTGAAAGGGGGGGGGGGGGGTGAATCCTGGGTTATTACAAATAGGATGGGCAGTGGGGCTGCAGAAAATGATATTAAATGGGAAATGATGTGGCACAAGCCTTGTTTTGTGATATGGTTGTGGATATGTGGTTATAGTGGCAACAGGGCTACAGTAATGAGTTGTGATATTAAAAGAAAGTGGAAAGTTGATAAATGAACTGTGGGAAATGATAATGAATTAAATGCGATAACAATCAATGGGGATTGATTGATGATAAAAATGTTGGTTTTGTGTTGCTTGTGTTCTATCTAACTTGATCTGTGGTTGGCATGGTTTTGTTCTACGAAACACTTGATTTGGTTTAATAATTGCCCAGTAGTTAAGGAACTAATAAACTAATACTGCTGAAACATGAAAACCTAAATGGGGTTGGTTGTTTTTGTTGTATGCATGCTTCATAGTAATAGTGTTGAGGCATGTGCTCAGTTTCTCTGTTTAGAAGCCATATGTTGGGCTGTGTGTTTGGTATACATATATGTATTTGTATCTTTATGTTTTGTCGCACCCCACCCATGTTGAGCACTTAGTGCTGAATACTCCCATTTCACGGGAGATGGTGTTTTCCCCTTAGTTATTAGCTCCTTCTTGCTCCTTCTTCCATAGTCTATGATGGCTTGAGGAGAACTTACACCCAAGACTCTTTCCATATGTTTCGATTGGTGTGATTTTATCCCAAGACTCTTCGGGTAGGTTTACTGTTCCCAAGAACCATCGGGATGAGGCCCAGGTGTGTTCGGGCGGGGATGTGATTGTGGTTTGTGAGGCCCAGGTGTGTGCGAGTGGGATATGTGGTTTGTGAGGCCTAGGTGTGTGCGGGAAGGATATGTGGTTTGTGAGGCCCAGGTGTGTGCAGGAGGGATATGTGGTTTGTGAGGCCTAGGTGTGTTTGGACAGGATATGTCCTTTGTGAGGCCCAGGTGTGTGCGGGCAGGAAGAGTGTGGTAGCGTCAGGACGTTCGCTGTTAGGAAGAGCTGCTAGCTAGTGGGGGGAAATGGTGCGGGGTACCCAATACTCTTGTTCTTATATACTACTACCTGTTGTTTTGTGTTTTGGTGAGTGTGGCTGGTGAGGTTGGGTGGATAGAATTCCTTTCTAGGTTTTGGTTCTTCGGTTGTTCTCACGGGACATTAGGATGTCTCCCCACCTGTGCACGAGAGCTTTAGGTTTACTTACTGAGTATACTTGTATGCTCACCCTACACTTACTTTCAAGTTTCCAGGAGGACTACCAGGGCCGTGCGGGACCCTACTAGTCGGGACAGTTGGAGTTGTTGCAGTTTTTGTACACTTATTCCTTTTGGTATTGCACTTTTGAGTTTTCTTGTACTTGTACTTTGTTCCAGAATTGTTTAAACATGCATGTGGGATTGGTTTGGGTTTATTTTCATTTACTTGTTCCTTTTCCTTTTGGTGTTTGACTCATCCTATTTCCCAATCTTAAATAATAAAAAGGGTAATGCCTCCCATATTTGTGAAAACTCATACCCTTGGTGCTAGTCGCCACTCCGGGGCCTATTAGAGGTGGGACTCGGGGGTCATTATCTCCCTTTCACCATTTCCATCTCATAAGGGGCATCTTTGGTGGGAGGGGGTTGTGACAGTGAAAAACAAACATTTCTTCCCCCTGCTACTTACACTCTTTCCAGGTAGGTGATATATTAGTTTTGAAACTTTGTGAATGACGTAAAGGTTCCAGAGGGGTATTCATCAAATATAAAGCACATCGTGTCAATAAGAGATTTAAAATTAAAGGGTCTGAAATCACATGACTGTCATGTTTTGATTCAAGATCTAATTCTTATAGATTTATGTTGCATTTTTCCCAAGAATGTTCAACATACATTAACGAAGCTCTATTTCTTCTTCAAAGCTATATGCAGCAAAGTTATAGACCTAGAGAAATTTCCAACTATGGAAAGAGAAATTGCCATCATATTATATGAATTGGAAATGTTCTTCCCACCGAAATTTTTTGATATGATGTTTCATTTGATGGTTCATTTGGTGAGAGAGATTCGACTATGTGGTCCTGTACATTATAGATGGATGTACCCCATTGAACGGTATATGAAAATTTTGAAATGGTATGTTAAAAATCGAAGTCGGATAGAGGGTTGTATTGTGGAGCAATATATTGTTGAGGAAGCTGTTGAATTTTGTACGGAATACTTGTCTGGTGTGTAAAACGTTGGCCTACCGAAATCTCATCACACAGAATGACTTGAGGGTGAAGGAATTTCTGGATGATAGGTTGTCACAATCAATATTACAGATCAGGAGTAGGCTCACCTTTATGTTTTGCATAACAGTTTCGACGTTGACCCATATGTTCAAACCTACAAAGAAATTATTAGGTGTTTGAATCCATCTTGGGATAAAAAATGGATATCAGATACACATAATTGAAAATTTATAGGATTGTTTTGGGACCATATTTTTAAGCAGTTAGATGAAAATCCAGACTCAATTTCAGAATGACTTCGATGTCTAGCTGGAGGAGCAAGTGTGTATGTATTATCTTACAATGCTTATGCAGTTAATGTTTATACATTCTATACTAATGAACATAATGAAGACAATACCATGCAGAATAGTGGGGTTACACTTGTGGCTAAGGTGATGCATGTTTCCGGTGCTAAGGACAAAAATCCAATTTTTGCGAATATGTCATACTTTGGCATCATCAAACGAATATGGGAGTTGGATTATACAAAATTAAAAGTTCTGATTTTTCAATGAAAGTGGGTTGATAACAGGAGTGATGTTAAAATAGATGAATTAGGATTCATGAAAGTTGATTTCAGTAAGGAAGGGGAGAAAGACAAACCATTTATAATGGAATCACATGCAGTACAAGTATTTTATGTTCCAGACCCCATAAACTGAAATTGGTCAATTATTCTGTTATCGTCCAAAACAACCGAAGGGTTAGATGAAAGTTCAATGGAGGATGACCCTTCTATAGGGACTTCACAATCATTTCACAGGGTTCCCAATGTAGACGATGTTTTTTATGTCATAGGAGACCACAATGAAGGGATTTACATAGTCGATAGAGGAGTCAAATCTCTTCAGCCTTTAAAGAAAAAAGAAAGAGTACAATAATCAGGTTATTTGTTTATTGTAATATACATTGTGTTACTTTTATTATCTATCCACTTCTACTTTTATGTAATCTAAATTATATGTTAAACCATTTCTGTAGATAATGACTTCTCCACCTGCTAATGCACCCGATCCCAAGGCACAAAAGGTCTCTCAACCAGCTGCAGGTGGTCCCAGTGCAGAGCAACAATAGGTTTCTCAACTAGCTGCTGGTGGTCCTAGTGCAGAGTAACAACAGGTTTCTCAACCTTTTGTTGCCGGTCCCAGTGCTGAGGTACAACAGGTTTCTCAACCTATTGTTACTGGTCCCAGTGTCGATGCTAGCGCTCCGGAGGAACATATTGATGATACTTCTGAGAAAATGGTAGGAAATGAAACCCTGAAAGTGCAATAAAAAACAAGAGCATCGTTGTCACGCGGCGCACGATGGGATCGTGGGGGAGAAACGTGCACTACCTGATGGTTTATTAGAGAAGATTGGGTTCTACTTAATCACTCATATTGGGTGCATCGTTTTTACCTCAAAATTTCCAACAGTTCCATATCCAGCAATATGTGGACCTGCTTTCCAAAGGCAGTCATTCACTGGGTGGTTTGAACAACGATGCTTAAGAACTCACATTGGTCGAGAGGATCAAAAGTCGGGCTCGTCGCACCCTTTTGGGGGGAATTATTTCCTGTTTTAGAACTCTCATATATAT
Organism: Viscum album; assembly: GCA_963277665.1. NCBI lineage: Eukaryota > Viridiplantae > Streptophyta > Magnoliopsida > Santalales > Viscaceae > Viscum > Viscum album. Next base: position 519,411,066 of record OY728144.1, read on the forward strand.
ATTTAAGACATATTCATATGTTAATGAATATTTGGTTTATACCCAAGCATAGTATCCATGAATTACTCCTGGTTGGAAATGGTCAGTTGGACGTAGGGGTTCAGAATCATTTATGCCCGAGGTTTACCATCCCTTGTTGGATTAATGACCCAGAAGAGCCTGGACTCATTGAGACAACACTAGTTTAAATCCTCGTAACCAGGCACTCTGGAGTTTATTGTCATCCAGGGGGGACAAATAATGACTTGAGCATTTGGATCGAACCCGTGGTATGTGCCTCCTACATATCCTTGCGAGAGGAATCAGAATTCATGTAGTTCAGTATGGTAAGGGGCTTATGCTCTAGGCTGCCCAGGGTTGGTGTGGTGAACCGATGTGAAGATGGTTGGATTAACCGGGTTTTGGGATCGAACCTCGGGGAGACTTTCTATGTACCTTGCCTAGGAGACAGGGATCAAAGTCCACGGAGTTCGGGTTGGGATGGGGCTTACACTCTAAGGCGGCCCAAGGTGTGGGTAAACCGACGTAAAAGGGGGGGTCGGAATGACTGATTGTTGGGCTTGAACCTCATGGAGGCTTCCTACGTACCCTGCCTAGAAGACAGGGATCAAAGTCCACGTAGTTCGAATGGGGGTGTCGGAGAACCGACGTGAATGTGGACCCGAGGGTCCGATGGTGATCGGGCTTGAACCTCTTGAAGGCTTCCTACGTATCCATGTGGTGGGGAATCAAAGTCCACGTAGTTCAAATTGGCATGGGAATTACGCTCTGAGGCAGACCAGGGTAATGTATTGGGGCTTACACCCTGAGGAGGACCAGGAGAGGATGTCATGGTCGATGATTACTCTAAGCCCATGTGAGTCATGCTCGGTGTGAGAAACAAGAGGAAGCATGGACCAGACGATCACGTTGCGAAAGGTGCATCTGTGGGAAGTGCGATGGGGCTTATGCATGGGGGTGGACCAAAAAGTTGAGGCTTACTCCGAGATGGATGCCCATGGTGATAAAGCCCAGCAAGAAAGGGACTTGGCCCCAAAGAAGAACGGAGCAACACCCTTCCCTACAACACCCTTCCTTGGCCATGGCCATGGGGAAGTACGGAGGTGCATGGGTGATTCCTTCTGATGGGTAGTCCGCCACTCCCCATGGAGGGGAGAAGTTCCCCAGTCCTAACCGGTGGAGGGGCAGAAAGGGGACTCCCAGGCTCAGACTCTGCATTACCGTGGAAATGTGAACCCAAGAATGCTTTGGGAATCTGCTCAAGGGCCGGAGAAACCCCTTCGCCATTGCTTACCGTGGGTATGTGAACTCAAAACGACGTGCTGATGCGCCTGAAGGTTACATCACACAGGTCCAGTGGCTTTGGTGGAGGCCTCGTCTTGGGTCCGATGAATGGGCCAATGAGGGGGGTGCGAAGGATTAGGCTGGATTGGAAGGATTTTATCTGGATTGGGGAATGGGAACTATGAAGGATTTGGCGGGCCACACGGGTGTGTGAGGGGTGGTGACCTTTGTGTAGGGAGGTGCTACGCGGCTGGAGAGGCCGTCCGCGAACCAGGGTGGTCCGCGGACTGATGGGCATCCTGCAAACTAGGGTGGTTCGCGGCTTCAGGTTCATCCCATGTACCAGGTTGGTACGCGGAGGGGTCCACGCGAGCAGCAGCAGCCGAGGGCGATGCCGCTTGGAGGTTCGTCGGTCGGGGCTTCCCCCGCGTAGGAGGGTGCTACGCAGTGCGATTGATCGGAAAAGGGGCATAAACTCCCTGGTCCATGGGGAGTGCATCTGCAGAGGGACCATGGTTCACGGTCTTCTTTTCTTTTTTATTTTAAGTTCATCGTTCACCAAGTTGTTATGCATTTTTCGGTTCCTTATTAATTCATTTCTAGCTTCATACCTATTCTGGTTCGTGAAATGGAACTTCGCTGTTTGCGAAATCCTAAGCTCCTTCCTTCGAAATCCTTCCACTCGAATCTGATTGATCTCCCTTTTCTATTCCCCATCAAACACCTTTTATAGAGTGGGGAAAGAGATGTATATGTGGTCATTTGACACCTTTTGCAGAGTCCCATGACCGAAAACCCAGTTTACAGATGACTTGGTCAATCCGCAACTCGCTGGGGGCATTGAACGCAACTCTCACGCGAACCAAACTAGCTCGGGGAGTGCTTTGCTGCCGTGAAGGGTTCCGCCTCCATTCCGCGAATGACAGCAGATGCAGCCCTGGGCCAATTGACATGGTTTGCAGTTGGGAAGGTTCATGATGGTGGACCAGGTTAGCGCCCGTCCTGCTTCGCGCCCGTGGAGGATCCCTGCCTCTCTTCCGCGAACGACAGCAGTCTGCGGAGGGGGGTGCTTTGCGGAACTGGCCACATACCGTTATCATTGGACCAGTCTGCCGACCGGTTTGTATTGTGTCATCCATTGAGTATTCTCCATACTTTTCCCCAATTCCTTGAGGGGAAATTTGGTAGAATCTCCCTTGAATTAAATGGTATTCTCATTCTTCTTTGAGGGTTTTTTAGGACCCTACAAATGCCCCCCATCGGAATGGGGTCCGATCAGAATGAAGAGGAGGCCATTCCGATGTAGAGTGGTCCTAAAACTTGGATGGTTTGCAGTAGGGGAGTGGACCTGGTAGGGGACGATGCCTATAAATATGGGGGGCCTTCCTTTTTCTTTTACCAGACTCTTCGCAAAACCAGATCTCTCTTGATTTTTGTCTCTGTGTGCTTGTTCCTTCGTGAAACACCTCATCCGCGAACTAGCTTCCACTTCTGCAAACCATTCCTAGTTCGCGCCTGACTTCACCCACAAACCAATCTCCCAGCCATGAACTAACACTTTTAATTAATTAAAAATCAAGTCACGATGGGATGTAAAGGAACTCGCTCCACGATTTTGATGGTCCATGGACTGAAATCTTCCAGACTTTGAAAATTTCTTAAGTCTTCCGAAACTAACTATTTAAATTTGGGATTAAGATTCCATGGAGCAACCTAGTTTGCGGTTTTCTGGACAACGCTATGTGGGCCAGACTACCACGGACCTCTTCCGCATAGGGTTGGGTCATGGGATGCAGTCTTCACGAACCACATTTTGAGGCCTGCTTGCGGACCTCATCATGAAGGCTTCTTGACTCCTTTGCCATATTCTTGGTATTTTTGTCCAAATTGTATTATTCCAGACTAACCATTTTCCTAGTTTTTATAATTTAGGGAGAAAACATGGTTCCCCCTCGCCCTTCACCCAGGCCTTCTGCCAAGCCTCTTCTGATTGGTTCAAGGAGACGTCTAGCTATGATTCGTAGAGTAGAGAGCATCAAAGAGGACCCTAGTTGATCGATCATTCCAAAAAATGGTGTCTTGAAGGAATTTCTCTCTCCTGAGCTCCTGGGTTATCCAATATCAAATAAACTTCCACTTTACTGCTTCGGTCTTCAAGACGACGTCCTTAGCCCCCTACTTTCTCAGGTCTTCCATATCCTTGCTTGGAAGCATCACCAAAGTGCATTTAGGCAAACCTTGCCTCATTGGGGGAGATGATCTCTAATTATGATCTGAAAGACACTTTCATTTTGAGAGGCTCTGTTTGACCCAAAGTGATCAATGCAATCAAGAATTCTCTCAAGAAGCTGTCTTCAAGAGTTACCCCTCTATTATCAACCTTGCTCAAGTGGATCCTGACACGGTGTGGATTCCTAGGTGGGATCTTTGGTCTGGTGGGATTTTCTCAAATGAATGGGCCTGGGCCTTCTGGGTCCATCATCATTGATGGGAATCTCCCGAGTCACTAGAAGCAGTCAATTAGTACCCCGTAGTGTGGGCCTCCCAATTTTCTGTTTACCAACCATCTTTGATCTGTCCTGACCTGCTCAGTCGCTGGTGTTCAAGCACTAATACTTTCCACCTTTCCCATAGTGAAGTTGGCATTAGTTTATGGGACATCTACCAATCGAAAGGGCTTCCGATCATTGGTGAGATGTATGATGAGTTTCTTCCCACTCCTGATGTATAGGACGACGTCGAACAAGTGCCTTTGTTAGCGAGGGATCTGCTAGTTATGGCGGAGCGGTCACTGGGTCAGGCCTTGCATTCCCGCTCTCTTATTCCCTATAACACCTGGATAGGGTTATTTCTGAACACCACTGGTCCTGTGCTAAAGATCAAGCTCCCCAAGACTCATCCTTCTCAATAGTCACGAACCATCCCAGGTTCCTACTAGTCGGTTCTGGAGGCGGGTGACTACCTTTCATGGGGTTATGAGGTGAACCCCAGTGTGCTGCATATGCTCAGGCTGGCAGGTCTGTTTGCTATGTTTTTGAGCGGGTGGCTATTCCCTTCTCAGGATATCAACCCAGGCATTAGGGCTTTCACCTTGATTATGACAGTTGAGTTGGCAGAGGGTCGCCTGATGAATTTGGTCATGCCCACTTTGGCTCGTATTTACAAAATACTGAGCCACATGTAGGAGGGAAGGTCACCCTACCGTCTGAGGGGGGCATTTCAATTCTTATTCGGCTGGATAGCGAATCATTGCCACTGTTATGTGTATTGTCATAAAAAAGTCATCCTTCTTCCTACCTTTCATCCTACCTTGCTCGATATAGCTGGGGTTCGCTTGAAGTCCCTCAGTTTTAATGAATTCATCAAGATTCTGAGTGAATTCTCCCAGTTTGCTTTCGCTCCCTACCCCACCCCTTCCGACATCGTGGTTGACAACTACAGGGGTAGCCTGGAGGAGAATTCTTACATGATTTCACTATGGGATGGGTTTTTGTCCACGCGGATTGATGGGGTTTCTCTGTGCGAGTTGTATGCCCCATATCGTTTTTCCTGACAGTTTGGTTGTATGCAACTCTAAGTTTCCATTCCCCCTCCTCAGGCTCGAGGACTGCACCCGGCCACTCTCTGTCAATGGTGGTTGATGCTGATGCGGGAGGGATCTGACACAAGCATTCTATTTCCTGGCATAGGACTGGCTTCCAACCTATCCTTGGAGTACACAAGAATGTGGGTAAAACATTATCCTGATGGGATCCTGGGGATGGTTGTCTGGAAGGTTCCCAAATCAGGAGTCATTATGGCTGTTGTGCCTACAACAGCTTCCTCATCAGCTCTAAGGGAGGACCGACTGATGGCTCATCAGTCAAAGCGACTCAAAGGATTTTTCTCTCCCAGCCCCTCTACGGCCGACGTTCAGACAGACCCAACTTTCTTGGACATGGATGAGGGTGACCCTGTGGCTTTGGCTCCCATTGAGACAATTCCTGAAGTTTTTCCGGCTGATACCGGACTTAGCAAATTGATTCCCAAGCCCAAATTGGGGTTATAAGCTTCAGACCTTCTATCTTCAGAACCATCTTCTACTGTGCACATGTCTGCGCTGATCGTAATTCCATACTTCGTTCCCATGCTATATAGTGAGGATACCAAAGATCCTCGTGTCATGGTAGACCACCAAGTAGTGCATAGGTGGGCCTGGCCCTGGATTTGTGAGATTTTTTCCAAAACTCCTCTAGATGAGATGGAAACTAAAATTGAAGCTCTCTGAAAACTCTTCATGGTTTTGGGGTCAGGTGGCTTTGACTATCAGCAGTTTCATTTTCTTGATTTCTAGGTTGTCATGGCCCGTGAGGAAGTTTCCGCTAGTGAACACAAACTTGCTCACCTCGTTTCCTCTCATTGCAGGACTTGAGACTTGGAGGAAGCCATGATAAAGCTCCATCAGCTGATAGCATGGGAGGGGATCTCTCGAGATCAGGTGGCCACCCTATCTACCGAGTTGCATGAATGTGAAGTACGGGCAGCGATGCTAAGGGATAAGTTGTCAACTTTGACTGGTAACCTTGAAGCCACCAGGAAAAGGATCAATGACCTCTAAACGGCAGTGAAACATACTCATTCGGTGGCCGAAGTTGAGGCCAGGTAGAAGGCCGTTCTGGAGCATACTTGCAACAACCTTCTTCGAACAGTTGCTGATATGATGGAGAGAGCGAGCCAGGATCCTTTTTGATGGTCAGAGCCATTCCTGTACACTCTGTTTTTCTTACCCCCCCCCCCTTTTCGTTTCTATGAGGGAGAGGCCCCAGCTTGTGGATGTCCTCCATTTTTGTTCAAATGGAATAAAATCTATTTCAATATTTCCTTTCTCTAAAATTTGATTGTTACTGGAACAATTATTGTGTAAATAACAACTCACTGAACCAGAATTAATCATAATTCAGGAAAATAGAAACAAACTCTAACTTTTTCCTGGACCATGGGATCCAGCGAGCATAGTTTTACTATTGCTAGGGTTTTGTAGAAAACCCCCACAAACTTATTGTATTTTCTGTTAATACCCAAATTTTTCCTGGGCTCATTTGGTGTGGACCCAGTGGGTATGGCCTGACTTTTTCTTAGGTCACCCTTTTTGGTTTTTCGGCCTAACATGCTTTGTGCCTCTTTTTGTGATTGGTTTAATGTCCCGCCTATAAGACTATCATTACTGATGTTTTAGGTTGAACAGCTTTGACCAGATATGGTGGGGCGAGGGCCCCAATGAGGTTTGGTTAATCAAAAGATGTCTCAATACCCTTCAGACACACGTGGGGAAGAAATGTTTAGATTTGAACGACATGCAGGGCATGTCTCAAGGCATGGGAGCCATATCGGTGTGCGGAGGTCGGAAAACCATTGCCTAAGGAAATCTTTCCTTTGGTATATGGGCCAGGGGAGATCAATATAAAGATCCGCTCAGGTCATGGTATTCATAGTCGTGCAAAGGTTTCCTTAAGTCAATAACTCTCCATTTCTGATGGCCTGGGGACTTCATGGAAGTCCATCTTATGGACATCACCATGGGTGGCTTAGAGAATTATGAAAACCACCAGGGGTGGCTCGGAAAGGGTGTGTAGCGTCTGAAAGGGTTTGAGAACATATGTATCAATTGGGAGTGTGGAAGCAAGGTCCATGTCCTACGCATTTATCTAGCGTAAAGGATGGTTGGAGCTTGGCGCAATTTAAAGTCATGGAGCTGGGACATTATCTAGAATGGAACGTCTTCTCCTAGTTCCTGGTAATCTCTTCAGAGATGTTCCACCATATTCAGTCAGGGTCATGAAAGAGGCAGGTAAACTATAGCTCAGAGGGTTTCCGAATCCTAGGATGGACATGGGGGCTCAGGGGCCAAGAGGCATACGGAGTGAAGCATTTACCAAGGAAATATTGCCTTTGGTAGATGGGCCAGGGGTGATCAATATGCAGAGCCGCTAAGGGCATGGTATGCATAGTCATGCAAAGGTGTCCTTAGGTCAATGATTGCATCCTCCAGATAGCTAAGCAAATTCAGGGAAGTCAAGATTCGGGACCACCAGGGGTGGTTTATGAGAGTTCAGATTTTTCTGAGTAAAGAGTATGGTTTATAAGGAGAGGGTTCCTGGATATGGGAGACACATCTAGGCTAAATTTTCCAAGAATGGGTGAAGTCATTCCTTCTGACCTGTGCACTGAGGGACAAAGAAAATCCTCTGTTCCTTAATGAACCCATGACAGGTTTGACCATGTAGTTTAACGTCATGCGGAAAGGATGGCTTCTGTATAGTTTAACGTCATGTGGTAAAGACGAGGAGCATTATTAAAGGATATTGTGCAGTTTAACATCATGCAGCGAGGATGTGGGGAATTTTTTTCCGATGCTGTACAGTTTTAACGTTGTGCAGTGAGGACATGGGGCATTTTTAAACTAGTGAAAATTCTTGTATTTGGAGTCATTTCCTTGGATGTTTAATGCTTGGTCTTTGTAGCTTTATTCCAAGCAGCCAAGTTATTTTCAGTGCTGTTTTAATGTCATGCGGTAAAGACATAGTTGCAAAGGATGCTCTTGATTAGAATGTAACAGGGCTTGAACATCTCGGAATTCCCAAGATGTGGAGAGGGGTTTATTGGTGTAAATCATGGTTCCGGGGCTTCTTGGATCAGGAGAAATGATATGGGGGATCTGAGGCCAGTAAGCGTAGGGAGCTAGGAAGAGTATCGCCTGAGGAAATCTTGCCTTTGGTAGACGGGCCAGGGGATATCAATATGCAGAGCCGCTGAGGGCATGGTATGCATAGTCATGCAAAGGTTTCCATGGGTCGATAACTTTCCACTTTCGATGGTTGTGAATGGTTATGAGGATCTGTGATTGTCCGAGCCATGAAGTCTATCATTTGGTAAGAAAATATCTGGACATGTCCGACATATTTGGCCCTGGTTGCTGTTAAAGCTTAGAGAGCTCCCTGTGCTGATTTATCTTGCACCTGGGGGTGTACCTTCACTCCATACAGTTTAACATCATGCGGTAAGAATGTAGTACTCCTCGTTTAGCAGTCATAGAGCTCAGACCATTGGGTGGCTATTGCTGTAGTCACTCGAAGGATAACTGAGTTACCATGCTCTGATATACTCTGAACAGGGTGAGGGATGGAGGTTATAAACTGTAACTCTGAGGTTTCCCGGATCAGGATATGTGGTGTAGGGGCTCTGAGTCCGGTAAGCATACAGATCTAGGAAGAGTACCACCCGAGGAAATCTTGGCTTTGTTAGACGGTCCAAGGGCTATCAACATGAAGAGCCGCTGAGGGCATGGTATGCATAGTCATGCAAAGGTGTCCCTGGGTCGATGAATTTCCACTTCCGATGTCCATGAATGATTATGAAAACCCGAGATTTCTCATAGTAAAAAGTTCGACATGTAGGGATAATGGTGTTCGAGCATACAAGAAACATCTTCACCGCAATTGTCAGTTGATTCCAAGTAGCCTAGCCCTGGATTGATGTTCATAGATACAGGTTGTCATGTGAACTATGGCCAGATACATAGGCTAATTGGGTAGGGATACCCTGGAAACGTTTGGATGTGAAAAGGGGGATGAACTTGCAAACCACTGCTCCATAAATTTCTGGATCGAGAGATATGATACGGGGGCTCTGAGGCCAGTAAGAGTACGGAGCTAGGAAGAGTATCGCCTGATGAAATATTTCCTTTGGTAGATGGGCTAGGGGATATCAATATGAAGAGCCACTAAGGGCATGGTATGGATAGTAATGAAAAGGTGTCCACGGGTTGATAACTTCCCACTTTCGATGGGCGTGAATGGTTATGAATATCCATAATTATCCAGGTCGTGGAGTCTGATGTATGGAGAGGATGCATCTAAATGTGCAAGAATTATTTTCATCTCATTTTGCCATATATATTGGGTGGGTCACGAAGAAGTCCATAAAGTTTTAACATTGTGCGGTGAGCACAAAGTCCGTGCAGTTTTAACGTCGTGCGGTGAGGACAAAGTCAGTGCACTTTTAATGTCGTGCGGTGAGGATGAGGAATACACCCTGTGCAGATCTGGTTCATACATGAGGTAAGAGGTAATTCTTTTAAATCTTTATTTGGGAATGGTTGGGCCAGGATGGGAAACCCTAACGTCACTATGCATCCTACGAGGACAAGAATCAAGTCATGCATAGTTCCCTGAAGGAGGTACACCCCGCGCAGGGTTAGTCCGTACACGAGGGAAAATGGCATTTTTGACTTTCATTTGGGGACGGATGAGCCAGGGTGAGGGACCCTAGTGTCACTACATATCCTACGAGGGTGGGAATCAAGCCTCATGTAGTTCTCTAAAGTTCATAAAGTTTAACGTCGTGCAGTGAGGACGAAGAATACACCCCGTGCAGGTCTGGTCCGTACACAGGGGGAGAGAGCATTTTTTTGGAATGGCTAGGCCAGGATGGAGAACCCCAGAGTCACTATGTATCCTTCAATGGAAGGAATCAAGCCTTATGTAGTTCTTTTTGGGAATACACCTTGTGCGGGTCTGGTCCGTACGGGGGAAGGGGGTATTTTTGGCTTCATTTGAGGTGGCTGGGCCATGGTGTGGAATTTTGGTGTCACTACGTATCCTGCGAGGGCAGGAATCAAGCCTCACATAGTTCTTTGAAAGAAAATACACCCCGTGCAGGTTTAGTCCGTACACATGGGACAAGGGGCATTTTTTTATCCTTATCCATGCAGTTTAACATTGTGCGGTAAGGAAGATTAATACACCCCGTGCAGGGTTGGTCCGTACACGGGGGAAGAGGGAATTTTTAACTTGTATTCGGGGGTGGCTGGGCCAGAATAGGGAACCCTGGTGTCGCTACGTATCCTATGAAAGAAGGAATCAATTTGTACGTAGTTTTCTGAAATAAATACACCCCATGCATGGCTGGTCCGTACACGGGGGAAGGGGAATTTTTTTTAATTTTATTCCATTTGGGAGTGGCTGGTCCAGGATAGGTGATTCCGGCATCCCTACGTATCCTGCGAGGGCAGGAATCAAGCCGTACGTAGTTCTCTAAAATCCGTGCAGTTTAACATCATGCAGTGAGGAAGAATTACTCTTAGTTTAGGGTTATAGAGTTTGGACCGTTGGGTGCTTGGCAGTTTAACATCCTGCAGCTCGGATGATAACTAATTTTAGTTATGTCGGTGAGGACAAAATAATCTTAGTTTAGGGTCATAGAGTTTGGAACGTTGGGTGCTTGGCAGTTTAACGTCTTGCAGCTCGGACGATAACTGCTTTTGATTTCTACGCGAAATACTTCTTCTGGAATATTGTATTTATAGGAGCGGTAGTGAACTGCCCATCCATGGAGGTCAGGGCATTTGCTCTATTGGATTATAAATTGTGTATAACATATGGTCCATCCCACTTGGGCTCTAGATTTGGATGTTTCTTTCTAGGTATCCTGGGGTCCAGAGGACCAATACCAATTCTCCTTCCAAGAAAGACTGAAGAAGAACATTTTTATTGAAGGCTCGTGTAATCCGATTCTGATATACTTCTAGATGGTGAAAAGTGTGCAATCGCTTCTCATCTAGCTATTCCAATTTACCTAACTACTTTTCTGATTGCTCATTATTGGATAATTGATCACAGATGGCAATACATAGTGAGGGTAATTGGAGCTCAATGGGAAGGACCGTTTCTATTCCGTATAATAATGAGTACAGAGTATCCCAAGTAGCGGTGCAGATCGTGGTTCGATAATCCCACAATGCTTGAAGGAGTTTATCCGGCCCCAATTTATTGTCTTTGTCCACCATTTTCCGGATAATGTTGGATAGGGTCTTTTTGCAATCCTCTATCTGTCCGTTGGTCGCTGCGTGGTAGCGAGATGAGTGGTTAGCCTTGATACCATATTCTTGGTATAGTTTCTCCAATTCAGTAGAGTAGAATTTGGTGTCGTTATCTGTCAGTATGGTATGAGGGACACCAAATCTGGTGATGATATTGGTTTTCAAAAAGCTGACAATGTTTCTTGCCCTGACTTCCTTACGGGGTACAGCTTCTACCCATTTGGAAAAGAAGTCGGTTTCCATGAGGATATACTTCAGATGTTCGGTTGTGGTGGAAGGATATGGTCCTACGACGTCCATTCCCCAGATAGAAAATGTCCAGGAGTACTTGTCCTAATGAAGTAACTTCGAGGGTTGGTGTATGAAGTTGGCATGAATTTGGCATGAGTGGCATTTTACGGTAAAGCACTTGCAAACTTGTGCCACTGTGGGCCAATAGTACCCAAGTCTTCGAACCTGATGGGAAAGCTTGGACCCCGGCTAATGTGCCCCACATACTCCAGCATGTACTTAAGTCATGACGACATCAGTTTCTTCTCCATCAATGCATCTGAGGAGGATTCTTTCGAGGCCTCATTTGTAGAGGACCTCTTGCTGACCCACACCACCATATAGGACAAAGTTGATTTCCCTTCTCTATATTTTCTCTCGTTCTACCCTGTTTGATGGAAGTTCTCCTCGTTTAAGGTAGACTACAATGGGGGTCATCTAGTCTGTGGCAGGAACATATGGTTAAGGGACAGGACTGACTTCGTGGATTTCTTCTGTCTTAGTTTGAACAAATGGCAAGACCATTCGACACTGAGCAATACTGATAACTATTTCATCTTGGTCAGGGTCAGCTAGGCCTGTGGACACATTATCTAATGCATAGCCCTAGGCATTCTTAGACTGGGGAATATAGGTCACTGTTGGATCTGTGGAGAATTCCGCCATTAAACCTCAGACATGGTCAAACAGGGGAATCAACTCCTTTTTAATAGCACAGTCACCATTGACTTGCTTGATGACCAGTTCTGAGTCACCTTTTACCTTAAGGTGTTGTACTTGTGCCTGGAGTGAGAGCTCCAGGCCTACAATGAGGGCTTGATACTCCGCTTCATTGTTCGTACATCCCTATGAAATGAGGAAGGAATATGGCAAGACTTCGTTTTCTGGGGACATGAGTATTATCCCCAAGACAAACTTGTTAAGTTTGGGATCTTCCATCCTCTTCCCAATTGGGCTTCAGGATGCGCCGTCGAAGTACATTTCCCATGCTGGGAACTCCTCTTGAACCGAGAAGATGTCATCATCATATAGCTCAACGTCCGGTGCGGTGGTCCCCATTTAAGGGTGCTCTGCTAGAAAATCTTCTAATACCCGGCCCTTGACGGATTTATGAGGCACAAACCATATGTCGAACTGTTGCAGGATGACTGCCCATCGGGACAGGCGCCCGGTCAGCATTGGGTGGCTAAGGATGTACTTGAACGGGTTACTATGCGAGACCAAATAGACTTCATGATGCTGTAGATAATGTCACAATTTTTGAACTGCAAAGACCAAGGTCAAACAACTCTTCTCGATGTTTGAGTATCGAGTATCAACATCAATCATGGTTCGACTGAGATAATAGAGACTGTTTTCACTACCGGCGTCATTCTTTTGTGTGAGGAAGGCTCCCAATGACTGCTCTAGGGCCGTCACATATAGGATGAGAGGTCTTCATTCAACCGGGGGCATGAGCACCGGTGGGCTTAAGATGTACTTCTTTAGGCTGTTGAACGCCTCTTGGCAGTCATCTATACATTGGTACGTGACTCCCTTCTTCATTAACCAAGTAAAGGGAAAACATTTTCCTGCCAGGTTGGCTATAAACCGCCTGATGTAGGCCAGGTGTCCTTGGAATCCCCTCAACTTAGTGAGATTGTGGGGAGGTGGTAATCCAAGGATATCCTTTGTCTTTTCAGGGTCGACTTTGATGCCACGATGGCATATGATGAAGCCAAGGAATTTCCCTAAGGTAACCCCAAAGGTGCATTTCATGGGGTTTATCTTCAGGCTATGCTATCGAAGTTTATTGAAGATGGTCTCAAGTTCTAACAGGTGATCTGAGCACTGTCTGGACTTATCCCCCAAGTCATCCACGTAGAATTCAATGCATCTCCCTAGGAATAGTTTGAAGATATGATGTAAGGCATTCTGATATGTGGTGCCAGCGTTCTTGAGACCAAAGGGCATAACCCTGTAACAAAATACTCCTTTAGGGTCCCTGAAGGAAGTGGCTTCTTCGTCTTCTTGGTCCATAATGATTTGATTATACCCAAAATAGCCTTCCATGAAGGATAAAGCCTCATACCCGGCCGTTGCATTGATTAATAACTCAGTGATCGGGAATGGGAAATCATCTTTCAGATAATGCGGATTGAGATCTCTGAAATCAATGCAAACACATATTTGTCCGTTCTTTTTCTTGACAGGGACGATGTTGGCCAACCAGATGGGGTATTGGACCTCCCGAATGAAGCCTTCTTTAACAATATTATCGACTTCAGCCCCTATTTTGGTAGCATGTGAGGGGTGTGTCCTTTTTGTGGCCTATTTATAGCCCTGGTGGTCTTCTGGTAGACCCAGGTGATGTGTCTCCACTTCGGGATAGAGTTTCGGAATTTCTGTGTAATTCTAGGCAAAAACATCTCAATGTTGCATTAAGAAAGTGGTATATACCTCGTGCTCCTCAGGGGACATGGCTGAACTAACAAGAGTGGGCCTCAGGTCTTCCTTGGTACCCAGGTTTATTTCCCTGAGCTCGTCCACCGTGGTGGAGATACCTTACTCAAATACGGGAGGTGCAACCCTAAGATATTCTGCCTCTTCTTCTCCCAAATCCTCATCTTCATGATCTGACGAGGGGAGAGATCTTTACTCGGGCTCCTGGGAGTCTGGAGGTGAGGCATTGTGGGCATCCTCGCTCAAGTATTTGAGCCCAAATTGAGGGTTGGAGGACGTTCCCGTATTGTCACTCTCGACCGTTATGACTGAAGTCATGAGGATAGCTGAGTGTGTGTCCAAACTTGAACTCCTGCTCTCAACATGGTTGATGGGAAGTACGTAGTCTCTACCAAGCTGTATGAGGGGGTCCTCAAGAACCATTTCCAGGTCTTTTGAAGTAGGGATCCAGTCAATAACATCGAGCAACGTCTTCTTCTTCTTTTTCTCATAAAACCCGAAATCAATATAGTGTGACTCGAAGAGCTCGAAAGGGGCCTTATTGGTGTGTAATGTCCCACTTTTCCCATTGATGCAGTACTTAATACACTAGTGGTAGGATAAAGGAACGACCATGTGCTTATGGAGCCACGACCTTCCCTGTAGGGCATTAAATGTTGTGTTCTGCCGGACCACCAGGAATTCCGAGTGGGCCACAAGGTTGGCAAAATGGGTCTTTAGCTTAATTTGTCCCATTGGCTTCTGTTCACTCTTGTCGTAACCTAGCAGAGTTGTGGTCGAGGGTATTAAATCACCCTCACTATAGCCCAACTTATGAAGTGTCTATAGGGGAAGGAGGTTAATTCCATAGTCATTGTTAATAAAGACTTTACGGATCTCAACATCATCTAGTGTGCTGGACACATATAGTGGTTTGATGTGTCCTTACATGATAACATCTTCATCTAGATCAATGAAGGAAATCACTGCATTGCATTCATCCAGGCCAGTCTCCGTCCAGTAAATCTCGGTGGCATCTTGTAACACCCGAGACTTTTATGTTATATAAATCATCAAAGGAATCTTTTTCTACACAACACTTGCTTGGCTTGCTTTACACGCAATCGCGACCTTCCTCGATAGCTTGCGTCGTACGCAATACCGAGTTTCACTAAACAACAATATGCTATTAAAACTAGCCGTTATGAATAGTAATAACCACTTTTTGAAATTTTATAAATTTTATTTTTCAAAATGGACTTCATTTTTGGACTCAGAATATCGAAATTAGCCTAGGGTGAAATTTTGGTATTTTTCTGAAAACTTTCAATTTTTGATGAATAGTGAAACCACTAAGTGGTAGGTTAAAAACTGAATTTTGCATAAAACTTAATTTTACCGCTTCTGTGAATGGAATTTCAAAAATCCGAGAGACACGGTTAATATCAAGGACTAAAATGTGGTTCAATGAGATGAAAATAATTTTTTGGTGAATAGTAACTTTTTACTATTTTTACCGCGGTTAATAGTAAATAGGGTAACTAAGGGTAAATATGATATCAATATTACCCTAACACATGTCCTAATTCTATTGGACAAGTGTAATTCGACCAAAAACAAACTTAGGAATAAAATATGACCATTTAGGCCCACTTGGATTAGATTAGGACATTTATTATTAATTTATTTAAAGAAGGGTTAAAATAGTTAAAATCAAAGTTTAATAAGTAAATCATTTTTAATATAGGGTTATACATATGATAAATTCGATTGTAAATATTCATTAGAAATATAAAAAGATTTCCTACATGATGGTATTTTATTTGTAATTTTTAGACATCAAATAATTTAATTTATGTATGACACAAAGATGATGCAGTAATTATCTTATTAATGAAATATTGACAAAATTGATAATATAAATACCAAAATAAATGTAATTTGAGACTTTTTATGAATTCCACTAGTTTTCTAGGTTACTATGATATATTAGTGTTGATTTAATAAACTTGGTTCGAACATATAATTCTGTTATGACTTTCACAAAAATCATATATCAAATAGTGTCAAAATTGACACAAAATAGTTTTTAAATCAAATAGTATATTATTAATTGTTATTTTATTCCTAAAAATCTAAGGTTCGGCCAAATGACTTAGATAAGGATATATATATTAATAATAAACAATTTGGGGTTCGTTTGGCATGTTATAGTAAGTGTATTAACCATATAGTGAAAGAAAACAAAAAGACACGGTAAAAGTTAAATTAATTAACTTAGAGTTAAATCTAATTGATAAGGTTAAAATAATACCCTAAACTTGTCTAAATATTATTGGTTGATAGGATTTCGACCCATACCCACTTTATCTTCTAAATAAGACCCTTTGGAACCATTATATACCGATTTTGACTTTAATATAAAATAATATTTTGAGATATTCCTAAGGTGCCCCTCTCCTCCCTTATAAAAGGGCACCTCCTCCCCCTCCTCCTCACACCAATTTGAGCACTCAAGCTCGGACAACCCCTGCCATTTTCCCTTCTCCACTTCCCTAGAATAATCCTAGAGGTCCTGGTCTTCTACAAAGACCAATCTTAGTTCCTTAAGTGGAGGATTCAAAAAGGCGTTCCAAAGAAGAGGTAATATCCATTACCGATCTTTTCAATTTCTTTCTTCTTCAACTTCTTCTTCTTTAGTTGTTTCATGATAAAGTAATAACATCAGTATTACTTACATACTGATATGTTATTATAAATATGAAACAACCCTAATTCACCTTCTATCCATCCTACGGAAAAATGAAATCACCGCGCGTGCGTACGTACGGAATACCGTCTCCACGCCGTGGTGTAATCTATTTTCCACCATCACCTTACAAGGATGGGTATAATGGTGTAATGAGTAACTAAATATGATTATTATGAAGTAATATTGATACTGAAATAATATATATATACTCCAATACAATTCCACGATCATAGGAATGATATCATCACTCGTGCGTACGTACGGAATACCGTCTCCACGATGTGATGCGACTCGTTCTACATGATCTTCATTTCATAATGATTATATAAATGAATTGAATGAATGAATATGGTATATAATACACTAATACCATTCTGTAAATGAATTATCTATAACCTAAAGATAAGAATAAGAATTTATTCGACAAAACACGCATAAGAACAAAAAGTTATAAAGACCCGAGTAACAAGTAACAATGAAATATTACTAACAAGAAGCTAATAATATGACCATATATGATCTCATATCAATATGTATGATTCTGGAATAAGTCAATAACATTATTTAAACCATTATACAGGAGCTTCGGACACGAACAAAGCAAATCGGACCTAAGGTAAGGGAAATATCACAATCTCATTTTTATCCGAGATTGTTTATTCGTAAGTATTTACTGGGGTGTATTTTATCATCCACATCCATGTTCCCTCAATATGTAATATTGTTTCCATCCACTTGAAATAGTTTAAATCCAATTTTACCCTTAGGTGAGTTTTTAGTAAAGAATATGAAAGGAATCTTTTGTCGTTTTTCCGTACGAGGTACTTTTTGACTTTTCCGACAAAAGTACGAAGAATGTTTTTTTTAACTTATACGGCATGAATGGATTTTTAAAACATTACTTCAAAGAAGCTTCCTTTACAAGTTTTCAAGTTTATTTTTAATCAACTTCTTTTATTTTAAAGTTGTATGACATGTTATGAAAGGAAAAATGTTTTTGAAGAAGAAAGGATATTTTCTTCAAGAATTCAATTCAAGTGTTTTATCAAAATTATTTTCCATCTAAGATAATAAAGGGTTCTGTTTCTATCCATATTTTTACATTGGTTTGACTATGTTGTGATGGAATTATGTTTATGAATTCATTTATCATATATGAATTGATTTATGATGTCATGATGTTTCAAGAATCCCATTTTTGTTATATGTGTTATGCGATGATGTATGTTTTATGATTATGTGGAACACATAAGAAAGGATTCATTATAAGATGGGTGGGACCTATATCTCCCTCCAATGCATTGGGTAATGATTTTACATCTCATGAGATAGACATGGCTGGAACGAAAGGTTATTTCGGTTCAGTGATACAGGACTGAAACGAGGAGTGAACTCGGTTCAGAAAGGGACTTTGTCCACTAAGATAGTCTTGGCAATGAGTCATGACTAACAAGAAATGATTTTCCATGATTATGTGTGCATGCCACAAAGTTTCAAGTTTTATGTTATGATTATGGGGATCTCATTTTCACTTCTATGATTTATTCCATGTTAAGATATTATGATCTCTTTTGCAGGTTTTGATTTTCATAAAAATATGATATGATTTTTATTTCCTTTATTTGCCCTTGCTGAGCATTTGAGCTCACCCTTTTATGTTTTCTTTTCCCCAGGTCAGGAAGATGGATATTAAGTAGAATATGCTAAAAGGGACCCTATATATGATGAAATAAATGGGAGACACTGTAGAAGATTTATGAACCAGTTGTTTATGTTTCCCAGTTTCTAAAGACACTATACCTATACGGTCCTTTGTGGTTTTGTCATATGTTGTAATAAGTGTGCTTCAATTTTGAAGTATTAACAATGTATGTAAAGTATGGGTCGTTATAGTTGGTATCAGAGGAAAGGTATAGTCAACCTTTGGAAACTAGGATGTGAAAGCCTTAGTAAGAACCCTAAGGATAAGTCTAAGCATAGAACACAATCTTAGAAATGGCCATGAATAAACTAGGATAAGACCTTAAGCATGAAAATTTTATTCTTGAATTATGTGGTTTCCTATTATAATTAGTGTTGCTCACACTATTCTTCTTGGTTTTAGTCAATGGCTGGAACCCGAAGGAACCGTGTTAATGCGGAATGCGATGGGCAATGCAATGATTGTCCCCCTGAGCAACCAAACGATATGGGAGCTGGAATGCAAAATCTTGTAGCCATGCTCACACAACTTTCTCAAGCTATGAATCATGCAGGATTTCCAAACGAACAAAGGAGGGAGCAACATTCTATTGAATCCTTCATGAGGCAGCATCCACCATCTTTCAGCGGGTCTACTGATCCATTAGTTGCTGAACAATGGATTAGTACTACTGAAAAGATATTTTCAGTTCTTCAATGTTCTGAGCATGATAAAGTCATCCTAGCAGTGTATCGTTTGGAAGGAGATGCTGATCAATGGTGGAATCTTGTTAAGAATACAAGGCAAAGGGATGAAATTGAGTCTATGGAATGAGACGAGTTCAAGAACTTATTTTTCAATAAGTACTTCCCTCGTATTCTCCGAACAAAGATGGAGAAAGAGTTCCTTGAACTGAAGCAAAGGGATGATGAATCTGTTGGTACCTATGAAGCAAATTTTACCAGACTTGCAAGGTACGCTTCTGGTATTATTATCCAACCTGAGAGTAAGATCGATCGATTATTTAGTGGATTAAAACCAAGTCTTCGAAGGGCGTTAGCCATAAGGGACTTCAATAGCTACGAGGAAATCGTTCGATGTGCTCTCAAAGTCGAGATGGAGATTGGAGTAACCCATCAGTCACATGGGTTTGATAAGAAGAGGAAGATGGAATTCAAAGAAAAATCTAAAGAGCACACGGAAAAGAAGATGAACTTTCCCTTATGCTCAAAGTGTGGAAAGAAACATGAAGGGAGTTGTCTTAAAGGGACAAGTAAATGTTTTAAATGTGGAAAGGAAGGTCATCGGGCATTTGAATGCCGTGATAATGGGAAGAAGATGTCTAATGATGCAAACAAAGGAAGGGATACACAGAATGAACCTGCTACACTTCAATGTTTCAAGTGCAAGGAGATGGGGCATTATGCCAATCAATGCCCAAATCCAAGGGTTGATGATGATGGTCGACGTCAACAAACTCTTAAGGCTAAAGACAAAGGAAAGTCACATGCAATTTCTATCAGCGATGTGGAGTACGATAACGATGTGGTGAAAGGTACACTTACCATCCACTCTAAAGTAGCAAATGTTTTATTTGATTCTGGATCCACCCACTCTTTTATTTCTGAAGACTTTTCTAAGGGTATCACCGTACTACCTCAACAATTAGATGTTGAGTTAGCTGTGACAACACCTAATGGCACATCAATCGCATCAAAAGTTTATAATTCTTCTCCGATCGAAGTTTGTGGGAAAGTGCTTCCTGCAAATCTTGTGATCCTTCCTTTAGTGGAATTTGATGTGATTCTTGGCATGGATTGGCTTTCTCTACATGGAGCTCATATCTATTGCCAAAGAAGGGAAGTCACATTTCATATTCCAGATCAATCTACGATCGTCTATCAATGCAAGGATGAACATAACCTTCCAGTGGAAATTCCTTCCATCTTATGGGTCATGATTCCACTAAATGAAGGTTATTTATCTCAAATGGTTGGAGAGAAACTTACGATTAAGAATATGCCCATTGTACGGGAGTTTGATGATGTCTTTCCGGAGGAATTACCAGGTCTTCCACCAAATCGTGAAGTTGAGTTTTCAATAGAACTCGTACCGGGTGCTTTGCCTATTTCAAATACACCTTATAGAATGGCCCCAATTGAGTTGCAGGAATTGAAGAAGCAACTCCAAGAGAATCTTGATAAGGGATTCATACGCCCTAGTGCGTCACCTTGGGGAGCACCTGTTCTATTTGTTAAGAAGAAAGATGGATCAATGAGACTCTGCATTGATTATCGAGAACTTAACAAGATCACTATCAAGAACAAATATCCTCTCCCACGCATTGATGACTTATATGACCAACTACGCGGAGCTCAATACTTTTCCAAGATTGATCTTCGTTCAGGGTATCATCAATTAAGGGTCAAAAGGGAGGATATACCAAAGACGGCTTTCCGTACAAGGTATGGACACTATGAATTTATAGTGATGCCATTTGGTCTTACTAATTCCCCTGTTATCTTCATGGATCTAATGAATAGAGTCTTTAGAGACTATCTTGATCAATTTGTGGTAGTCTTTATAGACGATATTCTTGTCTATTCAAAGAGCAAGGAAGAACATGAAGATCACTTGAGAATTATATTGAAGACCCTGAGAAAGGAGAAGCTTTATGCCAAATTTACCAAGTGTGAATTTTGGCTTCAAAAAGTTGCATTTTTGGGTCACATAATCTCAAAAGAGGGGATATCTGTGGATCCAGCAAAAACAGAGGTTATCGAAAGATGGTCGAGACCAACAACAGTAACTGAGATCCGAAGTTTTCTTGGTTTGGCTGGTTATTATCGACGTTTTGTAAAAGATTTTTCACGATTATCTAATCCACTCACCAAGTTGACTCGGAAAGGAGTTAAGTTTGTCTGGACAGAGGAATGTGAAGAGAATTTCAAGGAGTTGAAAAGAAGGTTATCCAGTGCACCTGTGCTCACACTGCCTTGTAGTGGAGAAAGGTTTGTGATCTACAGTGATGCATCCAAGAAGGGATTGGGGTGTGTTCTTATGCAAAATGATATGGTGATAGCTTATGCCTCACGACAGTTGAAAATCCATGAGCAAAATTACCCAACACATGATTTGGAGTTGGCTGCGGTAATCTTTGCATTAAAGATTTGGAGGCATTACCTTTATGGTGAAAGGTGTGATATTTATACTGATCATAAAAGTTTAAAGTATATTTTCACACAAAATGAGTTGAATATGCGTCAAAGAAGATGGTTGGAGCTGATTAAGGATTATGACTGCTCAATCCATTACCACCCTGGGAAAGCAAACAAGGTGGCAGATGCATTAAGTCGACAAGACCATGCTAGTTTATCCATGATGAGGATCACAAAAGATCCAATATTTATGGATTTACAAAGGATGGATCTTGGAATTATAATGGAAGGGGAAAAATCTTATCTTTCTCAAATGAATGTTCAACCATCTATACATGTGAAGATTAAAGAGGCACAAAAAGAAGATGTCGAGTTACAAAAGAAGGTGAGAAATGTTCCTGAATTCAACCTTGATTGTGATGGGATAATAAAGTTCAGGAATCGGGTTTGTGTTCCTCCCATCCCCGAATTAAAGAAGGAGCTGCTGGATGAGGCTCATAGTTCTTCATTCTCTATTCATCCTGGAAGCACGAAGATGTATAGGGACCTGAAAGAGTACTTCTGGTGGGATGGCATGAAAAGAGATGTTGCTGAATTTGTCTCTCGATGCTTGGTTTGTCAACAAGTTAAAGCTGAGAGACAGAAGTCTAAGGGGATGTTACAACCATTACCCATACCCGAATGGAAATGGGAAAACATCACTATGGACTTTGTCACAGGACTTCCTAAAACATCCAAAGGCAATAATGCTATTTGGGTCATAGTTGATCGTCTTACAAAGTCTGCACACTTCATTCCTATTAGAGAGGATTTCTCTCTAGATCAGCTTGCCAGGATATATGTAAAGGAAGTGGTAAGATTACATGGAGTACCACTTTCTATTATATCTGATCGGGATCCGAGATTTACCTCGAAGTTCTGGCGAAGTCTTCAGCATACTCTGGATACAGAGTTGAGTTTCAGCACTGCTTATCATCCCCAGACAGACGGTCAGTCTGAGAGAACAATTCAAACCCTAGAAGATATGTTGAGAGCTTGCTCTATGGATTTCAAAGGAGGTTGGGATCAACACCTACCTTTGGTGGAATTTTCTTATAATAATAGCTTTCACTCCAGTATTCAAATGGCTCCTTATGAAGCTCTCTATGGAAAGAAATGCAGGACTCCAACTTGCTGGGATGAAGTTGGGGAAAGAAAGCTATTAGGACCTGATCTCGTTGATGAAATGGCAGAAAAGGTCAGATCTATTCAACAACACATAAGAGCAGCTCAGAGTCGACAGAAAAGCTATGCCGACAACCGAAGAAAAGACCTAGAGTTTGAAGTGGGTGATAAAGTGTTCTTACGAATATCTCCCTGGAAGAGGGTTATGAGATTTGAAAAGAAGGGGAAGTTGAGCCCTAGATATATCGGTCCTTTTGAAATACTGGATCGTGTTGGGAAGGTAGCTTACCGATTGGCGCTTCCACCGAATCTCTCTCAAGTTCACGATGTGTTCCACGTATCTCTCCTGAGAAAGTACATACCAGATCCTTCACATGTACTCAGCTCAGAAGTTGTACCGCTGGAGCAAGATCTTTCTTATGAAGAACAGCCGATAGAGATTCTGGATCGTAGCGAAAAATTCCTACGAAACAAGACCACTCGCTTGGTGAAAGTTTTATGGAGAAACCACCAACTTGAAGAAGCTACATGGGAGCTTGAGGATATGATGAGGGAGAAGTATCCTCATTTGTTTGTTGCAAAGTGACGAATTTCGAGGGCGAAATTCTTTTTAAGGGGGGTAGAATGTAACACCCGAGACTTTTATGTTATATAAATCATCAAAGGAATCTTTTTCTACACAACACTTGCTTGGCTTGCTTTACACGCAATCGCGACCTTCCTCGATAGCTTGCGTCGTACGCAATACCGAGTTTCACTAAACAACAATATGCTATTAAAACTAGCCGTTATGAATAGTAATAACCACTTTTTGAAATTTTATAAATTTTATTTTTCAAAATGGACTTCATTTTTGGACTCAGAATATCGAAATTAGCCTAGGGTGAAATTTTGGTATTTTTCTGAAAACTTTCAATTTTTGATGAATAGTGAAACCACTAAGTGGTAGGTTAAAAACTGAATTTTGCATAAAACTTAATTTTACCGCTTCTGTGAATGGAATTTCAAAAATCCGAGAGACATGGTTAATATCAAGGACTAAAATGTGGTTCAATGAGATGAAAATAATTTTTTGGTGAATAGTAACTTTTTACTATTTTTACCGCGGTTAATAGTAAATAGGGTAACTAAGGGTAAATATGATATCAATATTACCCTAACACATGTCCTAATTCTATTGGACAAGTGTAATTCGACCAAAAACAAACTTAGGAATAAAATATGACCATTTAGGCCCACTTGGATTAGATTAGGACATTTATTATTAATTTATTTAAAGAAGGGTTAAAATAGTTAAAATCAAAGTTTAATAAGTAAATCATTTTTAATATAGGGTTATACATAAGATAAATTCGATTGTAAATATTCATTAGAAAGCTAACAAGATTTCCTACATGATGGTATTTTAGTTGTAATTTTTAGACATCAAATAATTTAATTTATTTATGACACAAAGATGATGCAGTAATTATCTTATTAATGAAATATTGACAAAATTGATAATATAAATACCAAAATAAATGTAATTTGAGACTTTTTATGAATTCCACTAATTTTCTAGGTTACTATGATATATTAGTGTTGATTTAATAAACTTGGTTCGAACATATAATTCTGTTATGACTTTCACAAAAATCATATATCAAATAGTGTCAAAATTGACACAAAATAGTTTTTAAATCAAATAGTATATTATTAATTGTTATTTTATTCCTAAAAATCTAAGGTTCGGACAAATGACTTAGATAAGGATATATATATTAATAATAAACAATTTGGGGTTCGTTTGGCATGTTATAGTAAGTGTATTAACCATATAGTGAAAGAAAACAAAAAGACACGGTAAAAGTTAAATTAATTAACTTAGAGTTAAATCTAATTGATAAGGTTAAACTAATACCCTAAACTTGTCTAAATCCTATTGGTTGATAGGATTTCGACCCATACCCACTTTAGCTTCGAAATAAGACCCTTTGGAACCATTATAAACCGATTTTGACTTTAATATAAAATAATATTTTGAGATATTCCTAAGGTGCCCCTCTCCTCCCTTATAAAAGGGAACCTCCTCCCCCTCCTCCTCACACCAATTTGAGCACTCAAGCTCGGCCAACCCCTGCCATTTTCCCTTCTCCACTTCCCTAGAATAATCCTAGAGGTCCTGGTCTTCTACAAAGACCAATCTTAGTTCCTTAAGTGGAGGATTCAAAAAGGCGTTCCAAAGAAGAGGTAATATCCATTACCGATCTTTTCAATTTCTTTCTTCTTCAACTTCTTCTTCTTTAGTTGTTTCATGATAAAGTAATAACATCAGTATTACTTACATACTGATATGTTATTATAAATATGAAACAACCCTAATTCATCTTCTATCCATCCTACGGAAAAATGAAATCACCGCGCGTGCGTACGTACGGAATACCGTCTCCACGCCGTGGTGTAATCTATTTTCCACCATCACCTTACAAGGATGGGTATAATGGTGTAATGAGTAACTAAATATGATTATTATGAAGTAATACTGATACTTAAATAATATATATATACTCCAATACAATTCCACGATCATAGGAATGATATCATCACTCGTGCGTACGTACGGAATACCGTCTCCACGATGTGATGCGACTCGTTCTACATGATCTTCATTTCATAATGATTATATAAATGAATTGAATGAATGAATATGGTATATACTACACTAATACCATTCTGGAAATGAATTATCTATAACCTAAAGATAAGAATAAGAATTTATTCGACAAAACACGCATAAGAACAAAAAGTTATAAAGACCCGAGTAACAAGTAACAATGAAATATTACTAACAAGAAGCTAATAATATGACCATATATGATCTCATATCAATATGTATGATTCTGGAATAAGTCAATAACATTATTTAAACCATTATACAGGAGCTTCGGACACGAACAAAGCAAATCGGACCTAAGGTAAGGGAAATATCACAATCTCATTTTTATCCGAGATTGTTTATTCGTAAGTATTTACTGGGGTGTATTTTATCATCCACATCCATGTTCCCTCAATATGTAATATTGTTTCCATCCACTTGAAATAGTTTAAATCCAATTTTACCCTTAGGTGAGTTTTTAGTAAAGAATATGAAAGGAATCTTTTGTCGTTTTTCCGTACGAGGTACTTTTTGACTTTTCCGACAAAAGTACGAAGAATGTTTTTTTTAACTTATACGGCATGAATGGATTTTTAAAACATTACTTAAAAGAAGCTTCCTTTACAAGTTTTCAAGTTTATTTTTAATCAACTTCTTTTATTTTAAAGTTGTATGACATGTTATGAAAGGAAAAATGTTTTTGAAGAAGAAAGGATATTTTCCTCAAGAATTCAATTCAAGTGTTTTATCAAAATTATTTTCCATCTAAGATAATAAAGGGTTCTGTTTCTATCCATATTTTTACATTGGTTTGACTATGTTGTGATGGAATTATGTTTATGAATTCCTTTATCATATATGAATTGATTTATGATGTCATGATGTTTCAAGAATCCCATTTTTGTTATATGTGTTATGCGATGATGTATGTTTTATGATTATGTGGCACACATAAGAAAGGATTCATTATAAGATGGGTGGGACCTATATCTCCCTCCAATGCATTGGGTAATGATTTTACATCTCATGAGATAGACATGGCTGGAACGGAAGGTTATTTCGGTTCAGTGATACAGGACTGAAACGAGGAGTGAACTCGGTTCAGAAAGGGACTTTGTCCACTAAGATAGTCTTGGCAATGAGTCATGACTAACAAGAAATGATTTTCCATGATTATGTGCGCATGCCACAAAGTTTCAAGTTTTATGTTATGATTATGGGGATCTCATTTTCACTTCTATGATTTATTCCATGTTAAGATATTATGATCTCTTTTGCAGGTTTTGATTTTCATAAAGATATGATATGATTTTTATTTCCTTTATTTGCCCTTGCTGAGCATTTGAGCTCACCCTTTTATGTTTTCTTTTCCCCAGGTCAGGAAGATGGATATTAAGTAGAATATTCTAAAAGGGACCCTAGATATGATGAAATAAATGGGAGACACTGTAGAAGATTTATGAACCAGTTGTTTATGTTTCCCAGTTTCTAAAGACACTATACCTATACGGTCCTTTGTGGTTTTGTCATATGTTGTAATAAGTGTGATTCAATTTTGAAGTATTAACAATGTATGTAAAGTATGGGTCGTTATACATCTACCTTGGCTTGAAACTCCTGGGGGCTGAGCAAGGCTTCTATAAGCGCCTCCCTGAGGTTTGCTGACAAACTCAGGGCTTCCATGATTGATAGTTTGGCTGGTACCGACACCAGATGCTTAAGGATATCGTATTTCTGCTCCAATGGCCGATGCTTCTCCGTTGGTGGGGGAGTATTAGCAGGTACATTGGGAGGTGGAGTATGTGACGAGGACAGACCGGCTGTGGGGTTGGATGTCGATGGTGTTCCCACGTTTTGGGGATTCAGCACGACCGATCTGTTTGTGCCCACTAGGCGGCTAGACGCTTGTTCCTCATCTGATGGGTACCGCATAATAATGGGGCCAGAGTGGATGCTTGTGGAGGTAGAGGGACATTCTTTCTCCTTCTGAGTCTATTGAAGGTCTCTCCCATGGGTTTCCGCGATATTGACAGTTTGGGCCAAGGTCCAATCGTAGGGTTGGTTTCAGCCACAACTGTGCCTCCCCTAGTATCCCCTGCCTCTAAGATTCCTCATCCCGACTCCTTGTATTAGGAAATCGGGTTCATAATCATACCCTGTGTTAGGGATTGATTCCATAAGATGGATGACATTTATGGAAACAAATATTGGCTCCTCATCCTCTGACAGGTCAGCCCGGCCGGTTTCCCTTGATGGTGCCGTTTGGTAGGTCGGTGCCCACGACGCTAAGTTTGAGGGCATAAAATCTGATAGTAACAGGGCTAACTTTGGCCTCATTGTGGACTGTTCTTCTTGCGCTTGTCTCCCCCCTTTTTGATTACTCCTGTATGACGGGCTCATGGAGGGTTGCAAGACCGATATTGTTGGTTGCGCGACATTAGGGGCTATTGGTGGCAACACTAGCTACTGTAATTGAGCTCAGAGTATGACCTGAGCTCGGTTGACAGTCGTCCGAGTCATCCAGCTATCAAATTTCTACCCCTTCTTGCTTGTTACTTCCTTCCACCCCTCCCCTTTTTCGGAGTCGGTGGTAGAAATATATGTCACATGTGCTGGGGGTGGTCCCAGATCGACCTGCCCAGAGTCTACCATCCTTTACAGGAGGTCTTTAAAGACGATTCATTCCCGAATATTGTTCCCCATCATTCGATGGTAGGGAAAGTAATCTGGCCTATCATCACGGCCAAATTCTTTGGGTTTCCTTGGCTCCGAGAGGCAGAACAAGTTGCAATTCATGGAGATGATGCAGTAGCTGTGAACTTGGTCCTCTCAGAATGAGTATACTTTGTGTCTTTGTTCCTAAAACTGGTTCTGATTAGATCCTCTCTGATCATCCCACTTAAGCGAAGGCGGCCGCTGATATACAAGGGCCCTTGACAATTTGGTGGAGGCCTGGGCATTGGAGCAGGCGCAGGGGATGGCTTGAGCGTGACAGAGGATGCTTCAGCTCTAACTGTTTGCTTTTTAGGAGCCTGTGAGGCTATTTCGGACTTCATATTAGTCCACTGCTGTAGAGACCCGAAGCCTGACGTACATGGACATTACATTACTTTTGCGGAATACTTAGTACATAACAAAAACACACACACAAGGATCGTAATAGTTTAGTGTCTTTGGAAACTCGGAACGTAATCTTCTAATCGTGGTGAAAGATCTTCAATATCTCCCATAAAGATCTTCCCTTTTTTTTACCTAAAACCTTTCTTTATATCCTGGGGAAAAGAAAACATAAAAGGGTGAGCTCAAATGCTCAGTAAGGGTAAACAAAATAAATATCAATCACATCATATACATAAGAACATAGCTTTTGGAAATCTTAACCTGCAAAAGAGCTCATAATATCATAACATGGGATAAATCATAGAAGTGAAATGTAATCCCAATAATCATAACTTAAAACATGAAACTTTGTGGCATACACACATAATCATAGAGAATCATTTCTTGTTAGTCAAGACTCATTGCTAAGACTATCTTAGTGGACAAAGTCCCTTTCTAAACCGAGTCACCCTCATTTCAGTCATGTTTCACTGAACCGGTATAACCTACCATTCCAGCCATGTCTATCTCATGAGATATAAAATCTTTACCCAATTCATTGGAGGGAGATATAGGTCCCACCCTTCTCATAATGATACCATTCTTATGTGTGCCACAAAATCAGAAAACCATACAACATAGCATAACCCATGTAATAAAAATGGGAATCTTAAACATCGTGACATCATAAAACAATTTATAAAGGAATTCATAAAAATATAATTCCATCACAACATAATCAAATCAATGTAATAATAGGGATAGAAACAGAACCCTTTATTATCTTATATGGAAAATAATTTTGATAAAACACTTGAACTCCATTCTTGAATAAAATATCCTTTCTGCTTCAAAAACACCTTTCCTTTCTTAACATGTCGTACAATTATAAACTAAAAGAAGTTGATTAAAAATAAACTTGAAAACTTGTAAAGGAATATTCTTGGAAATATTGTTTTAAAAATCCGTTCGTGCCGTATAAGTTAAAAAAACATTCTTCTTGTACTTTTGTCGGAAAAGTCAAAAAGTACCTCGTACGAAAAACGACAAAAGATTCCTTTCTTATCCTTTACTAAAAACTCACCGAAGGGTAAAAATGGATTTAAACAATTGTAGGTGGATTGAAATAACATCACATATTTATGAAACATGGATGTGGATGATAAAATACACCCCAATAAATACCAAAGTATAAACAATCTCGGATAAAAATGAGATTGTGATATTTTCCCTTACCTTAGGTCTGACTTGCTTCATAAGTGTCCTAACCTCCTGTATAATGATTTAAATAATGTCATTGACTTATTAAAGAATCATATTCATTGTTATTATATCATATATGGTTCACTTATGACTTTATATTACCCGTTCTTTTGTAAATTCCATGTTAAAGAGCGTTTTGGGTAAAATTGTTTCATTTGTTATCCGTGTTTTGACATGTAATTATTCATATGATTACTTAGATCTTGATTACTTAATTCCAGAATATAAAACATGATTTAGATATATATATTCAGAATATACATATATATAATAAATTAGTAAATGGAAATAAATACACCGTTCATGGAGACGGTAGTCTGTACGTACGCATGAACGCTATTTTCGTTTCCTTATTGAATTGAATGGAATTAAGTAGATGACATAAATATAAATATATATAAATCCAGTATCATTATTATTTTATATATTTCTTTAGTACTTATTATATATAATTTATAATCATTCATGAATGGTTAATCATTGAGAATGAATCTCATCGCGTCGTGGAGACGGTAGTCCGTACGTACACACGAGCGATGATATCGTTCCCATTGTCGTAGAATTGTGTTCAAGTGTATGTATACTATTTCAGTATCAATATAACTTTATAATAATCATATATAGTTACTCATTACACCATTATACCCATCAAATTAAGGTGGTGGCGGAAAATAGATTACACCACGGCGTGGAGACGGTATTCCGTACGTATGCACGCGCGGTGATTTCATTTTCTGTAGGATGGATAGATGGTTAAATAGGGTTGTTTCATACTTATAATAACATATCAGTATATGAGTGATACTTATGTTATTACTTCATAATGAAACAACTAAATAAGAAGAAGTTGAAGAAGAAAGAAATTGGAAAGGATCGGTAATGGATATTACCTCTTCTTTGAAGAGCTTCTTTGAGACCTCCTTTTAGGGAACTAAAATTGGTCTTTTAAGAAGACCAGGACCTCTAGGATGATACTAGGGAAGTGGAGAATATATTTTGGCAGGGTTTGGCCGAGCTTGAATGCTCAAATTGGTGTGAGGAGGAGAGGGAGGAGGTGCCCTTTTATAAGGAAGGAGAGGGGCATCTTAGGAAAATCTCAAAATATTATTTTATATTAAGGTCAAATTCGGTTTATAATGGTTAAAAATGGTCTTATTTCGAAGATAAAGTTGGTATGGGTCTAAATACTCTTATCCAATAGAATTTAGACAAGTTTAGGTTCCTATTTTAACCTTATCATTTAAATTTAACATTAAGTTAAATAATTTTACTTTTACCGTGTCTTCTTGTGTTCTTATACTATAAGGTTAATAAACATACTATATCAAGCCAAACGAACCCCAAATTGTTTATTATTAATATATATAACCTTATCTAAGTCATTTGTCCGAACCTTAGATTTTTAGGAATAAAATAACAATTAATAATATAATATTTGTTTTAAAAACTATTTTATGTCAATTTTGACACTATTTAGTAATTGATTTTTGTGAAACTCATAACAGAATGATAAGTTCTAAAAAAGTTAATTAAATCAATAATAACATTTCATATTAACCTATAAAATTAGTTTAATGCATAAAAAGTCTCAAATTATACTTATTTAGGCATTTATAATATCAATTATTCTAATTTTTCACTATTATGGTAATTACTACATCATCATTGTGTCATAAATAAATTGAATTATTTAAAGTCTAAAAATTACAAATAAAATACCATTATGTAGGAAATCGTTTTATCTTTCTAATGAATATTTATAGTCGAATTTATCTTATTTATAACCCCATATTAAAATTTTTTTACTTATTAAACTTTGATTTTAACTATTTTAACCCTTCTTTAAATAAATTAATACTAAATGTCCTAATCTAATACAAGTGGGCCTAAATGGTCATATTTTATTCCTAAGTTTGTTTTTGGTCGAATTACACTTGTCCAATAGAATTAGGACACGTTTTAGGGTAATAATAATATCATTTTTACCCTTAATTACCCTATTTACTTTTAACCGTGGTAAAAAAAAGGTAAAAAGTTAATATTCACCAAAAAACTATTTTCATCTCATTGAACCACATTTTACTTACTGACATCAACCGTGTCTCTCAGATTTTTGAAATTCCATTCATAGAAGTGGTAAAATTAAGTTTTATGAAAAATTCAGTTTTTTAACTACCACTTAGTAGTTTCACTATTCATCAAAAATTGATGTTTTTCAGAACAATGCCAAAATTTCATCCTAAGATATATTTCATATTCCGAATTCAAAAATGAAGTCTATTTTACCAAATTCATAACATAGAAGTTTCATTAATTAATTTTATAATTAAATCCCGCTGTTAAAACAAATAGCGTGTTTTTAAGAAACAATATCTATCAAAAGATTGACACTTTTTTATGTCTGGTTTAAATGTGAAATTACATCCAATGACCAACATTGTATTAAATTGTAAATATATTCAAAATATAATTTAAAACTACTCAAATTAATAATTTATCACTATTAATTATTTCGATTGAAAAAGTTGTTTTTAACTAAAATTTAGTAATTTTCACTATTCATCAAAATATGAAATTTATCCGAAAATTACCAAAATTTCACCCTAAGCTAATTTCGATATTCCGAATCCAAAAATGAAGTCCATTTTGAGAGCTAAAATTTCTAAAATTTTAAAAGGTGGTTATTACTATACATAACGGCTAGTTTTAATAATATTTTAATAGCATATCGTTGTTTAGTGAAACTCGGTATTGCGTACTACACACGCTATCGAGGAAGGTCGCGATTGCGTGTAATGCAAGGCAAGTCAAAGATGCGTGTTGTGCAAGATCCTTTTGGTGTAGCGTAGAACACAAGACATTAATAAAATTAAAAAGAATATTTTTCATAAAATCTCAGGTCGTTACAACTGCAGGGAGTCCTCAATTTTCTGGGCAATGACAGAGAGATGGTGGAATCTAGTGGTGCACTCCACTAGTATGAGCGGCGTTCGCATCCCATCTCAAAGATTATCGATGCATATGGAAAGCATCTCATCTTGAGGCATTGGACTTTTCAGAGAGTATGTCAGACCTTTCCATCTAGAGATGAAATATGAGACCCTCTTGTTCTCCCTCTGCTTGTAGTTCATGAGGTCGCTAACCGTTGTTTTAGGAAACATCAATCTGAATTGGAACAGGAACTACTGTCAAAGGTCTTCCCATCTTTTTATTGACTGTGATGGCATACTTATATACCAGACAAAGGCCAATCCTTGCAAGGTCTGTATGAAGCATCTGAGTTTCACTGCTTCTTGTTGTTCCGGAGTTCTCATCATAGGGTCGCAATAAGACACTTAATGCATCAAATTATTTTTCAAATCGCCTGATCCATTGAAGATAGGGAATACAGGGCTCCCAAAATTGTGTGGAGGTGGTGTGTTGCTCACCCAATCTGGGTAGGGATTCCTCTTTGGATGTATCAGAGCACATCGACCTTCCATCGCTTAAAATCGAGCTGTCAGTGCCTCGATGGTACTGGTGAGACCCTAGTTTACATCCTGTTAGGCCCGGTCCTGGGAAGGTGTAGCCCGAGGCATTACTTGAGGATCTATCTCGGTTGGCACCAGGGGTGCATGTGCCATTTGTGACACCTTCAGAGGGTTCAGAGGTAGTCGCTCTCATTTCTTCCTGAGTGGAGGGAAGTCTTGGTATTCATACAGATCCACATTTAGGTAGTTGGATGTGTCGGGAACCTCATTGGGCAGGAGCCCTGACCGTGCTTCGTTTGTTGGGGAAAACCCTGGTCTTTGAGGTGCACTTACTGGGAGTGCGTGGTGTAGTCCTTCTTGGGAAGCGCTTTCAATAAGACGGTTGTTCTGGAGTAGCTCAGCGTTAATCCGTGTCAATTATTTCATTTTCTCTTCCTGTCGAGCGAACCTCTCTTTGAGCGTAAGTGGATCGTTTTTATCGAGAGAAGGTGGAGGGTTAAGGGTAACTGGTCCTTTTTTATTATCCTTATTGTAAGCTCATAGGTAAGTGGAGGAAGGTTAGCTGAAGGAGCGTCCATATTTAGAGAGGACCTCAGGTTCTGAGTGTTCACACCTGGTGGTTCGTTGTGAGTCACAGCCTGACCAGAACCATCATCTCCTGATCCATCTGGATTTTCACCATCTTCGGTGTTACACATGGGGTTAACCTCTATGGTGTTGATGGATGCATATCGTGGGGAGGAGAAGATGTCATATTTTAAATAGGAAGAGGATCTCTTGCGTCTTTTTCTGGTGTTCCCTTTCATGTCCCGGGATCGCTTTTGGACTCCTTGATGAAGGGTGATGCAGAGAGTTCTTTGATGCGACCTTATGGTACACCTCCCTTTCAGAGGGGATGATGATTTAAACGACGGGATAGGGTAGGAACCTCCTCTTATGACTGTCCTCCCTAGACGAGAGAATAATAATTCTCGTGGGGGAGGTTGTTGTTGAGGAGGTAAAAATGCCCCCAGCCCTGAGGGCTGGGGTTTTCTCCGTTCCTTGGACATTGAGTCTCTTCCCATTTTTATTGGTCCTATGGGGGAATTTGTTGTTAAAAATTCCCCCATCCCTACTGGATGGGTTTGACCCTCGATTTTGGTAGTGGATGCTGCTATCGCTACCTGCCTGATCTTGCGTGCCCCCATTTGTGGGTGGACTGGGTTTGATGCCGAGTTATTCTATGAATCAATCCCTTCTAGGGAGGCATGAAATGACCGCTGATTGGCCTCTCTTAGGCAAGAGGCCTATTATATGCTCTCAGTGGCCTGATTCAGGAGTTCTTGGATGTCTTATTCTTGTCGGGCCTGACGCTTCTGGGACTTACTCAATGCCTATCTCTGTTGGGTGTGTTGTCTCTCCTGAGCAGGGACCCCACTCGATTGCTGTCTTGATGTGATGACGTTGAAAGACACCATGCCGAATGGGTTCTTCTGGGCGGGGAGTGGAGTGAAATGCAAAGCTCCATGTTTCCTTTACGACTCCCAGGTTCCTGTTTCCATGCCGAAGGAAGATATTCCAGGTCGATGCAACGCAGGAGGTCTCATATTGTCTTGAAATGGTCTACATACCCCTCGTAGGGCAAGAAGCTTGATTTCATTCGACGGAGGGTTGTCCATATATTGCAGTGGATATCGTGAACGCATTCTTTCGACAACATTATGGGTATGTCGAATTGAGAGGTGGATGTGGGCCAAAACATAACTGGTATATCATCCTTGGTAGGTCATTTCCTCAGGTGAAACATGTCATCATACTCCTCCTATAGTGATTCCTCTACTTGGTCAGCCCAACTGAGATTCTCACTGATAGTGTGGTCGGAGGCAGTGGGACCGGTAGGTATCAAGTTATCATGTGGGCGATTCTGAGGTGGTTTAGAAGATGAACGTGGCCCCGAAACATCTCCCAATTAAATAAGTACATCATTGGAGACTAGCTGGGAATCTGACATGCTTGATCCCATCCTTCTGAGTGCCTCGTCATACGAGGGTTTTTCTGTGCTTGATTCGGCAGAGGGAAGACCTTCCTATCGATATGATATGTCATTGCGGGGAGGACCTTTGCAATGGCGGCCTCAATGGAGAGGATAACCATTACTTATTGACGCCTCACTGCATAGAGGACTTTTGCAGTGCATACCCTAGGGAGGACCTCCAAGGCGTTTCATGGAAAGGGGAGGACTTTATGGCTACGTAGCGTTGTTATGGGGAGGGCCTTCGCAACAACTGCCATCATGGTGAGGATGACCATCATGGTTTTACATTCGATGTGCATCCTAGGGAGGACCTTCAAGACACACTGCGACAAGGGGAGGACCTTCTTGTTGCTTGGGGCCATTGCGGGGAGGACCTTCACAATGGCGACCGTGGTCGTGAGGACTACCATCACGAATGCTGCAATGGTGAGGAGTACCATTACAGCTACTGCAGGGAGAATATCTATGGGGTACACCCTTTGGAGGGCCTTCAGAATGTACCGCAATGAGGGGAGGTCCTTCTCGTTGCTTGACGTCTCTACGGGGGGGACCTCCGTTATTAAGGTGGCGAGGACTACCACCGTGATCTGATGCCCAACTGCATGGAGTGTCATTATAACATAACCCCTGGGGAGGACCTTTAGGGAAGGCCATGAAAATGGGATGACCTTCTTGTCGTGATGAGATGTCACTATGGGGAGGGCCTCCGTAGTTGCGACTATGATAGCGAGGACTACTATCATAATCTGTGGTCCCACTACATGGAGAGTGATTGCAGTGTATACCTCAAGGAGGACATTCAGGGTGGACCAAAACAAGTGGAGGACCTTCTCGCTGCTCGATCTTCTGGTCACACGGAGGGTTGCCATGACTCGCATCAAAAGAGAATCTCTTGTGATCGATCATTATATTCCTATGGGGGAGGCCCCCGAAGGTGCTCTGGGGAGGACCTTCAAAGCCTCTTGTAGTGACATTGCGGGGAGGGCCTTCACAACTGCTACTGCCACTCCCATAATATGGTAATGGGTGGGCAGGGTTCTGAGCCTTCGATATGTTCTTAGCGGTATTGGGAACCCCAACTTCCAGTAGAGTGGAGTCATGAACGCGTTCTTTATTTTTCGGCTGCCTTCGGTGCATTTGGGGGGATTTCTTACGGGAAGCGGGGACCATCTTCTTTTGAAAACGGCCTTCACCTTTGGTTCCCAGTCTAATTGGGTCTTGTGATGTTGTCGGGATACGCCGACGAACATCTTGACTTTTAGTAGGAATATATACCTGCTCTGGAGCATCCACCTTGATGGATGAGTGTCCCGCAGTTGGAACGAGTGAATCTGCTCAATCCGGTTACCCTTGTATCACAGAATATAGTCGATGACCCTCCTGGGAGAAAGAAGGGATTCAGATCTGCTCCGAGGTGACTATCTTGTCTCTTAGACGAGTCTTATCAATTGGGGAGACGGGCTCACGGGCTCGAGTCCTTGCTGTTTCCGCTGATGCAATCACATTCTAGGAAGTCTGCAAGATATGATCTGGGATCAATACATACTCCTCCATCATTTCCATGATATGTAGAGAGACATATTTGGATGGAACGGGTATGAAGGCCCATTCCGGTATCGGAGTAGGAATATCCTGCTCTGGTCCTCCGGTGGTCAGTGGGTACTGACAATTCTTCTATGTCGGGGCAGGTGACCAAATCTTCCCCTGGTCTGGGATATGCCAGTTTATCTCTCCATTTTTGGCCACATCGGGATGGCAGAATTTACTTGAATCCATAGGGAGATGGCCCTGCATATGTTGGTTTCCCACCGTATCGAGTCGGTGGCCTTTGTTGGCATAGAGACGTGTCCGCCTATTAAGTTCCTCCACATCTGTATGGCGGGCTTTGTTGATCGCCACCATGCTGGGATGGTAGGCATCAAGAGTATCTTCTAGGAGATGGTCTTGGAGGTACTAGGTCTCCACCACGTCAGGTTGGTGGGATTCACGACCCTAGGCAGGGAGAGGTGTCTGTCGGGTAGGTGCCATCCTACGTGAGATATTGGCTTGATGGAGCCCGGTGGGGATGCGCGCCTGCTCGTATGATGTCGCCATGTCTGGATGGTGGGCTTTGGAGGAGAGAACAAGTGTATGTGCCTATTCATGATACGTATCCATGACTGGGTAGCATAGCTCCTCATCAGGGACAAGGGTGATGACCGGTCCCTGGTTGTACATTTCCCACCCTTTTCGGGCAGTCCGAGGAGCTCGAGGAGCGTGGGCCTGGATCCTTGGGGAAAAATCCTCCTTATTGTGAGGATGTTGAGTAGTGGCGTGACCACGATGACGCCTTCTAGAGAAGGCCTTGGAGCGGAACCCCCATTCAGCGGGGATGAAGTCCTCATCATCGACCTCATCCGCATCCTTAAGATAAGGGAGGTACGTGTTGTCTCGTTCCAGGGATAGACTCCTGAAATGGTTTGAGACGACAACAAGGGCTTTCTGGATATGCTTTTGTGGCCGCTGCTAGGCAGGCGACCGGCAAGTCCTACTGGATTGGAGGGCGTGCATGGCCGCCTCCACCATTGGGAGAGTACCGTTCAAGTGGTACTCTTGGATCAGCGCGTCTGAGACCCAGTTTTGAAGACACTGGGTAGGTGACGGGGTCCTCCGTTGGTGAGGATGTCCGGTCATTGCATTGTAGGAAGCACGTGCCTGTGAGTTCCTTCATGACACCATTCGATTGAAGGGAGTTCTGAGTGGTACTTGTAAAATATTTTATCAAAAACAAACAGAAAACCCGTAAAAGTAGTATCTCATGACCCTATGCGTAATTAATGACATTTATTGCCCTCCTTATGAGTATAAAGGGGGAACAGGGTGGGAGGTTAAATTTTTCATTCTTAGTTAAATATTCACGTGGGGTTCACCATTTTTTGTCTCACGGCGCATGATGGGATCGTGGGGGAGAAACGTGCACTACCCGACGGTTGATTAGAGAAGATTGGGTTCTGCTTAATCACTCATATCGGGTGCACCGTTTTCACCTCGAAACACCCAATGGTTCCATATCCAGCAATATGTGTACCTGCTTTCCAAAGGCAGGCGTTCCCTGGGTGGTTTGACCAGTGATGCTTAAGAACTCACATTGGTCGAGAGGATGGGAAGTCGGGCCCATTGCACCCTTTTGGGGGGAATTATTGCCTGTTTCGGGACTCTCTTATAGATTTAAGACATATTCATATGTTCACGAATATTTGGATTATACCCAAGAATAGTATACACGGATTACTCTTGTTTGGAAATGGTCAGCTGGACACAGGGGTTCAGAATCATTTATGCCCGAGGTTCACCATCCCTCGTTGGATTAATGACCCCGAGGAGTCTGGACTCATTGAGACAACACTGGTTTAAAGCCTCTTAACCAGGCACTCTGGAGTTTATTTTTATCCATTGGGGACAGATAACGACTTGAGAATTCAGATCGAACCCATGGTACGGGCCTCCTACGTATCCCTGTGAGAGGAATCAGAATTCACGTAGTTCAGTTTGGTAGGGGGATTACGCTCTAGGATGCCTAGGGTTGGTGCGGTGAACTGACGTGAAGATGGTCGGATCAACTGGGTGTTGGGATTAAACCTCGGGGAGACTTCTTATATACCTTCCTAGGAGACAAGGATCAAAGTCCACGTAGTTCGGGTTGGGATGGGGCTGACACTCTGAGGCGGCCCAAGGTGTGCGTAAACCAACGTAAATGGGGGGGTCGGAATGACCGATTTTTGGGCTTGAACCTCGGGGAGGCATCCTACATACCCTTCCTAGGAGACAAAGATCAAAGTCTACGTAGTTTGAATGGGGGTGTTAGAGAACTGACGTGAATGTGGACCCAGGGTTCTGATGGTGATCGGGCTTAAACCTCTTGGAGGCGTCCTATGTATCCCTATGGTGGGGAATCAAAGTCCATGTAGTTTGAATTGGAATGGGGCTTACACTCTGAGGCAGCCCAGGGTAACGGGTTGGGGTTTACACTCTGAGGAGTCCCAAGAGAGGATGTCATGGTTGATGCTTACTCTAAGCCCATGTGAGTCATGATTGGTGTGAGAAACAAGAGGCAGCAGGGACCAGCCGATCACATCGCGAAAGGTGCGTCCATGGGAAGTGCGATGGGGCTTACACGTGGGGGTGGCCCAAAAAGTCAGGGATTACTCTGAGATGGATTCCCATGGTGATAAAGCCCAGCGGGAAAGGGACTTGTCCCTGAAGAAGAATGGAGCAACACCCTTCCCCACTACACCCTTCCTTGTCCATGGCCGTGGGGAAGTACAAAGGTGCATGGGTGCTTCTTTCTGATGGGTATTCCACCAATCTTCATGGAGGGGAGAAGTGCCCGAGTCCTAACCAGTGGAGGGGCTGAAAGGGGACTCTTGGGCTTGGACTCTACATTAGCATGGGAATGTGAACCCAGGAATGCTTCGAGAATCCGCTCAAGGGCCGGAGCAACCCCTTCGCTCTCGCTTACCATGGGTATGCGAACTCAAAACGGCGCGCTGATGTTCCTGACGGTTACATCACACGGGTCTGATGGATCTGGTGGAGGCCTCATCTTGGGGCCAATGAATGGGCCAATGAGGGGGGTGTAAAGGATCAGGCCAGATTGGAAGGATTTTATCTGGATCTGGGAATGGGAACTCTGAAGGATTTTGCTGGCCACACGGGTGTATGAGGGGTGGCGCCCTTCACGTAGGGAGGTGCTACGTGTTTAGAGAGGCTGTCCGCGAACCAGGGTGGTCTGTGGAATAATGGGAATCTCACGAACCAGGGTGGTTTGCGACTTCGGGTTTAGCCCACATACCAGGTTGTTACGCAGAGGGGTCCACGCGAGCAACGACAGTCGAGGGCGACGCCAGTCAGAGGTTTGTCGGTCGGGACTTCTCCCACGTAAGAGGGTGCTACACGGTGCGACGGATCGAAAAAGGGGCATAAACTCCCTAGTCCGTGGGGAGTGCATCCCCGGAGGGGCCATGGTTCACGGTCTTCTTTTCTTTTTTATTTTAAGTTCGTGGTTCACCAATTTGTTATGTGTTTTTCGGTTCCTTATTAATTCGTTTCTAGCATCATACCTACTACGGTTTGCGAACTGGAACTTCATTGTTTGTGAAATTCTAAGCTCCTTCCTTCAAAATCCCTCCACCTGAATCTGATCGATATCCCTTTTCTCTTCCCCCTACATCTCCTTTTATAGAGTGGGGAAAGAGATGTATCTGTGGTCATGTGACACCTTTTGCGGAGGCCCATGACTGGAAACCCATTTTACAGATGACTTGGTCAATCCGCAACTCACGGGGGGGGGGGCATTAAATACACCTCCCCCGCGAACCAAACTAACTCAGGGAGTGCTTTGCAGCTGTGCAGGGTTCCGCCTCCATTCCACGAACAACATCGGATGCGGCTCGGGCTGGTTGATGCAGTTTGCAGCTGGGGCAGTTTGTGATGGTGGACCGGGTTGGCGCCCATCCTGCTTCACACCCACGGAGGATCCCTGCCTCTATTCTGTGAATGACAGTGGTCTACTGAGGGGGTGCTTCGTGGAACCGGCCGCGTACCGTTATCATTGGACTGGTCTGCGGACCGGTTCATCTT
Organism: Viscum album; assembly: GCA_963277665.1. Classification (NCBI taxonomy): domain Eukaryota; kingdom Viridiplantae; phylum Streptophyta; class Magnoliopsida; order Santalales; family Viscaceae; genus Viscum; species Viscum album. The sequence goes on from OY728144.1 coordinate 519,451,752, forward strand.
GTGCTATCCGTTCAGTATTCTCCATACTTTTCCCCAATTCCTTGGGGGGAATTGGGTTGAATATCCCTTGGATTAAAGGGGATTCTCATTCTCTTTTGTGGATTTTTCAGGACCCTATAGTCGTAGTTTGATAGTGTTATCCGAAATCCTTAAGAGAAAAGCAAAATGCATCAAATTTGAGGTGGGATGGAATAAGCGAGGCCAACATGTTAACCCCAACAGAGCCATCTTTAGTAGCTATATTGGAATAGTCACTCGACAACGCGTGCCGATTGATGTACAGTCGTGGAACCATGTTGTCACCGGGCTGAAGACACTAATGTGGGAAGATATTATGCTAACATTATGATATCATTTTTTTTAATTTATTAAAATAAAATATCAAAACATCGACTTACTCTTCATCATCCATTACAGAGTGCATTTATATTAGATGCCTCGCACAAGGAATGTGTATTAAGAGTTGCAGGAAGGATTCATAGAGTTTTCCACACAATTTTAATTAAATATCATCTTAAATATGCTAAAGGGGGAATAAAGCCACACCCACCTCCTCTTTATGTACACTTGATATCCCAAGAAGAGTGGGATATATTTAGCAACCGTCATGGGGAGAAGACTTTTCAGGTACATTGTGTGGGGTAATACGTTGTTTGACGTTGCTTGTATTCAACACTTTGATTGACAATTTTTTATTTATGAAACAACAATTGAGTGCTGAAAATAAAAAACACGCAATAGAACCAGCGTACACTTACTGTAAAGCAAGGATGGGGTACGCTTCACTTGAGAAAAAATTGGTACGTCTTCTAAATCTACCGTACTACTTGTATGGGACATAAAACAACACCATAACCATGCTTCTCTATTTATATGTAGATTGATGAATTGAAATCAAAATCCATATCCATCCCATGCTATGTGCAATTGATGGAGGCTTGTGTAAATAAAGAGGGGATACTGATAGATGAAAACACCCAAAAAGTGTAGGAAACATGTGCAAGTATGACATAATATAAATTTTATTTTCTTTAAATCACTATTAAATTACAATGACTACTTTTTTTATACATTTTCTAGCTGACATAGTCACAGGAATCAACAAAAACCACACCAGATGCAGACATACTTTCAGCATCCTTGAAGCAGCCAGAATAGTATGGTCGTGTCAGAGGTGCGGGTTTTGGGGTGACATGTAACACCCGAGATTTTTATGAGTAATATTTTGTTTTTATATATCATCAAAGGAATCTTTCATTACATACTATCTTGGCTTACTTTACACGCAATCGCGACCTTCCTCGATAGCTTGCGTCGTACGCAATACTGAGTTTCACTAAACAGCGATATGCTATTAAAATATTATTAAAACTAGCCGTTATGAATAGTAATAACCACTTTTTGAAATTTTATAAATTTTATTTTTTAAAATGGACTTCATTTTTGGATTCAGAATACCGAAATTAGCCTAGGGTAAAATTTTGGTATTTTTCTGAAAACTTTCAATTTTTGATGAATAGTGAAACCACTAAGTGGTAGGTTAAAAACTGAATTTTGCATAAAACTTAATTTTACCGCTTCTGTGAATGGAATTTCGAAAATCCGACAGACACGGTTGATATCAGTAAGTAAAATGTGGTTCAATGAGATAAAAATAATTTTTTGGTGAATAGTAACTTTTTACTTTTTTTACCGCGGTTAATAGTAAATAGGGTAACTAAGGGTAAATATGATATTACTATTACCCTAAAACATGTCCTAATACTATTGGATAAGTTTAATTCGACCAAAAACAAACTGAGGAATAAAATATGACCATTTAGGCCCACATGGATTAGATTATGACATTTATTATTAATTTATTTAAAGAAGGGTTAAAATAGTTAAAATCAAAGTTTAATAAGTAAATCATTTTTAATATGGGGTTATACATAAGATAAATTCGACTATAAATATTCATTAGAAAGCTAAAACGATTTACTACATAATGGTAGTTTATTCATAATTTTTAGACATTAAATAATTTAATTTATTTATGACACAATGATGATGCAGTAATTATCTTATTAATGAAATATTGACATAATTGATTTTATAAACACCAAAATAAATGTAATTTGAGACTTTTTATGAATCCCACTAATTTTCTAGGTTACTATGATATATTAGTGTGGATTTAATCAACTTGGTTCGAACATATAATTCTGTTATGACTTTCACAAAAATCATATATCAAATAGTGTCAAAATTGACACAAAATAGTTTTTAAATAAAATATTATATTATTAATTGTTATTTTATTCCTAAAAATCTAAGGTTCGGCAAAATGACTTATATAAGGATATATATATTAATAATAAACAATTTGGGGTTCGTTTGGCATGTTATAGTAAGTGTATTAACCATATAGTGTAAGAAAACAAAAAGACACGGTAAAAGTTAAATTATTTAACTTAGAGTTAAATCTAATTGATAAGGTTAAAATAATAACCTAAACTTGTCTAAATCCTATTGGTTGATAGTATTTAGACCCATCCCCACTTTAGCTTCGAAATAAGACCCTTTGGAACTATTATAAACCGATTTTGACTTTAATATAAAATAATATTTTGAGATATTCCTAAGGTGCCCCTCTCCTCCCTTATAAAAGGGCACCTCCTCCCCCTCCTCCTCACACCAATTTGAGCACTCAAGCTCGGCCAACCCCTGACAAAATCCATTCTCCACTTCCCTAGAATAATCCTAGAGGTCCTGGTCTTCTTCAAAGATCAATCTTAGTTCCCTAAGTGGAGGATTCAAAGAGGCGTTCCAAAGAAGAGGTAATATCCATTACCGATCTTTTCAATTTCTTTCTTCTTCAACTTCTTCTTCTTTAGTTGTTTCATGATAAAGTAATAACATCAGTATTAATTACATACTGATATGTTATTATAAATATGAAACAACCCTAATTCACCTTCTATCCATCCTATGGAAAAATGAAATCACCGCGCGTGCGTACGTACGGAATACCGTCTCCACGCCGTGGTGTAATCTATTTTCCACCATCACCTTACAAGGATGGGTATAATGGTGTAATGAGTAACTATTTATGATTATTATAAAGTAATATTTATACTGAAATAATATATATATACTCCAATACAATTCCACGATCATAGGAACGATATCATCAGTTGTGCGTACGTACGGAATACCGTCTCCACGATGTGATGCGACTCGTTCTACATGATCTTCATTTCATAATGATTATATAAATGAATTGAATGAATGAATATGATATATACTATACTAATACCATTATGTAAATGAGGTATCTATAACCTAAAGATAAGAATAAGAATTTATTCGACAAAACACGCATAAGAACAAAAAGTTATAAACACCCGAATAACAAGTAGCAATGAAATATTACTACTAAGAAGCTAAGAATATGACCATATATGATATCATAAAAAATAGTATGATTATGGAATAAGTAAATAAAATTATTTAAATCATTATACAGGAGGTTCAGACACTTACAAATCAAGTCGGAGTTAAGGTAAGGGAAAATATCACAATCTCATTTTTATCCGAGATTGTTTTTTACTTTGGCATTTACTAGGGTGTATTTTATCATCCACATCCATGTTCCCTCAATATGTAATATTGTTTCAATCCACTTACAATAGTTTAAATCCAATTTTACCCTCTGGTGAGTTTTTAGTAAAAAATATGAAGGGAATCTTTTGTCGTTTTTTTTACGAGTTACTTTTTGACTTTTCCGACAAAAGTACGAAGAATGTTTTTTTTAACTTATATGACATGAATGGATTTTTAAAACATTATTTCCAAGAATCTTCCTTTACAAGTTTTCATGTTTATTTTTAATCAACTTCTTTTAGTTTATAATTTTATGACATGTTAAGAAAAGAAAAGTGTTTTTGAAGAAGAAAGGATATTTTATTCAAGAATGGAGTTCAAGTGTTTTATCAAAATTATTTTCCATCTAAGATAATAAAGGGTTCTGTTTTTATCCCTATTATTACATTGATTAGATTATGTTGTGAGGGAATTATTTTTATGAAGTCATTTACCTTATATGATTTGTTTTATGATGTCATGATGTTTCAAGAATCCCATTTTTGTTACATGTGTTATGCGATGATGTATGATTTATGATTATGTGGCACACATAAGAAAGGATTCATTATAAGATGGCTGGGACCTATATCTCCCTCCAATGCATTGGGTAAAGATTTATATCTCATGATATAGACATGGTTGGAACAGAAGGTTATTTCGGTTCAGTGATACAGGACTGAAACGAGGAGTGAACTCGGTTCAGAAATGGACTTTGTCCGCTAAGATAGTCTTGGCAATGAGTCATGACAAACAAGAATTGATTTTCCATGATTATGTGTGCATGCCACAAGGTTTCAAGTTTTATGTTATGATTATGGGGATATCATTTTCACTTCTATGATTTATTCCATGTTAAGATATTATGATCTCTTTTGCAGGTTATGATTTTCAAAAAGATATGATATGATTTTTATTTCCTTTATTTGGCCTTGCTGAGCATTTGAGATCACCCTTTTATGTTTTCTTTTCCCCAGGTCAGGAAGATGGATATTAAGTAGAATATGCTAAAAGGGACCCTAGATATGATGAAATAAATGGGAGACACTGTAGAAGATTTATGAACCAGTTGTTTATGTTTCCCAGTTTCTAAATACACTATACCTATACGGTCCTTTGTGGTTTTGTCATATGTTGTAATAAGTGTGCTTCAATTTTGAGGTATTAACAATGTATGTAAAGTATGGGTCATTATAGTTGGTATCAGATGAAAGGTATAGTCAACCTTTGGAAACTAGGATGTGAAAACCTTAGTAAGAACACTAAGGATAAGTCTAAGCGTATAACACAATCTTAGTGTTTTAGAAATGGCCATGAATAACTTAGGATAAGACCTTAAGCATGAAAATTTTATTATTGAATTATGTGGTTTTCCTATTATAATTAGTGTTGCTCACACTATTCTTCTTGGTTTTAGTCAATGGCTGGAACCCGAAGGAACCGTGTTAATGCGGAATGCGATGGGCAATGCAATGATTGTCCCCCTGAGCAACCAAACGATATGGGAGCTGGAATGAAAAATCTTGTAGCCATGCTCACACAACTTTCTCAAGCTATGAATCATGCAGGACTTCCAAACGAGCAAAGGAAGGAGCAACATTCTGTTGAATCCTTCATGAGGTAGCATCCACCTTCTTTCAGCGGGTCTAATGATCCATTAGTTGCTGAACAATGGATTAGTACTACTGAAAAGATATTTTCAGTTCTTCAATGTTCTGAACATGATAAAGTCATCCTAGCAGTGTATCATTTGGAAGGAGATGCTGATCAATGGTGGAATCTTATTAAGAATACAAGGCAAAGGGATGAAATTGAGTCCATGGAATGGGACGAGTTCAAGAACTTATTTTTCAATAAGTACTTCCCTCGTATTCTCTGAACAAAGATGGAGAAAGAGTTTCTTGAACTAAAGCAAAGGGATGATGAATCTGTTGGTACCTATGAAGCAAATTTTACAAGACTTGCAAGGTACGCTTCTGGTATTATTATCCAACCTGAGAGTAAGATCGATCGATTCTTTATTGGCTTAAAACCAAGTATTCGAAGGGCGTTAGCCATAAGGGACTTAAATAGCTACGAGGAAATCGTTTGATGTTATCTCAAAGTCAAGATGGAGATTGGAGTAACCCATCAGTCAAATGGGTTTGATAAGAAGAGGAAGATGGAATTCAAAGGAAAATCTAAAGAGCACACTGAAAAGAAGATGAGCTTTCCCTTATGCTCAAACTGTGGAAAGAAACATGGAGGGAGTTGTCTTAAAGGGACAAGTAAATGTTTCAGATGTGGAAAGGAAGGTCATCGGGCATTTGAATGCTGCGATAATGGGAAGAAGATGTCTAATGATGCAAACAAAGGAAGGGATACACAGAATGAACCTACTACACTTAAATGTTTCAAGTGCAAGGAGATGGGGCATTATGCCAATCAATGCCCAAATCCAAGGGTTGATGATGATGGTCGACGTCAACAAAATCTTAAGGCTAAAGACAAAGGAAAGTCACATGCAATTTCTATCAGTGATGTGGAGTACGATAACGAAGTGGTGAAAGGTACACTTACCATCCACTCTAAAGTAGAAAATGTTTTATTTGATTCTAGATCCACCCACTCTTTTATTTCTAAAGAATTTTCTAAGGGTATCACCGTATTACCTCAACAATTAGATGTTGAGTTAGCTGTGACAACACCTAATGGCACAACAGTCGCATCAAAAGTTTATAATTCTTCTCCAATTGAAGTTTGTGGGAAAGTGCTTCCTGCAAATCTTGTGATCCTTACTATAGTGGAATTTGATGTGATTCTTGGCATGGATTGGCTTTCTCTACATGGAGCTCATATCAATTTCCAAAGAAGGGAAGTCACATTTCATATTCCAGATCAATCTACGATCGTCTATCGATGCAAGGATGAATATAACCTTCCAGTGGAAATTCCTTCCATTTTATGGGTCTTGATTCCACTAAATGAAGGTTATTTATATCAAATGGTTGGTGAGAAAATCACGATTAAGAATATGCCCATCGTACGGGAGTTTGATGATGTCTTTCCAGAGGAATTACTGGGTCTTCCACCAAATTGTGAAGTTGAGTTTTCAATAGAACTCGTACCAGGTGCTTTGCCTATTTCAAAGACACCTTATAGAATGGCCCCAATTGAGTTGCAGGAATTGAAGAAGCAACTCCAAGAGAATATTGATAAGGGATTCATACGCCCTAGTGCATCACCTTGGGGAGAACCTGTTCTATTTGTTAAGAAGAAAGATGGATCAATGAGACTCTGCATTGATTATCAAGAACTTAACAAGATCACTATCAAGAATAAATATCCTCTCCCACGCATTGATGACTTATTTGAACAACTACGCGGAGCTCAATACTTCTCCAAGATTGATCTTCGTTCAGGGTATCATCAATTAAGGTTCAAAAGGGAGGATATACCAAAGATGGCTTTCCGTACAAGGTATGGACACTATGAATTTATAGTGATTCCATTTGGTCTTACTAATGCCCCTGCTATCTTCATGAATCTAATGAATAGAGTCTTTAGAGACTATCTTGATCAATTTGTGGTAGTCTTTATAGACGATATTCTTGTCTATTCAAAGAGAAAGGAAGAGCATGAAGATCAATTGAGAATTATATTGAAGACCCTGAGAAAGGAGAAGCTTTATGCCAAATTTACCAACTGTGAATTTTGGCTTTAAAAAGTTGCATTTTTGGGTCACATAATCTCAAAAGAGGGGATATCTGTGGATCCAGAAAAAACAGAGGTTATCGAAAGATGGTCGAGACCAACAACAGTAACTGAGGTCCAATGTTTTCTTGGTTTGACTGGATATTATCGACGTTTTGTAAAAGATTTTTCACGATTATCTAATCCACTCACCTAGTTGACTCGGAAAGGAGTTAAGTTTGTTTGGACAGAGGAATGTGAAGAGAATTTCAAGGAGTTGAAAAGAAGGTTATCCAGTGCACCTGTGCTCACACTGCCTTGTAGTGGAGAAAGGTTTGTGATCTACAGTGATGCATCCAAGAAGGGATTGGGGTGTGTTCTTATGCAAAATGATATGGTGATAGCTTATGCCTCACGACAGTTGAAAATCCATGAGCAAAATTACCCAACACATGATTTAGAGTTGGCTGCGGTAATCTTTGCATTAAAGATTTGGAGGCATTACCTTTATGGTGAAAGGTGTGATATTTATACTGATCATAAAAGTTTAAAGTATATTTTCACACAAAAGGAGCTGAATATGCGTCAAAGAAGATGGTTGGAGCTGATTAAGGATTATGACTGCTCAATCCATTACCACCCTGGGAAAGCAAACAAGGTGGCAGATGCATTAAGTCGACAAGACCATGCTAGTTTATCCATGATGAGGATCACAAAAGATCCAATATTTATGGATTTACAAAGGATGAATCTTGGAATTATAATGGAAGGGGAAAAATCTTATCTTTCTCAAATGAATGTTCAACCATCTATACATGTGAAGATTAAAGAGGCACAGAAAGAAGATGTCGAGTTACAAAAGAAGGTGAGAAATGTTCCTGAATTCAACCTTGATTGTGATGGGATAATAAAGTTCAGGAATCAGGTTTGTGTTCCTCCCATCCCCAAATTAAAGAAGGAGCTGCTGGATGAGGCTCATAGTTCTTCATTCTCTATTCATCCTGGAAGCACGAAGATGTATAGGGACCTGAAAGAGTACTTCTGGTGGGATGGCATGAAAAGAGATTTTGCTGAATATGTCTCTCGATGCTTGGTTTGTCAACAAGTTAAAGCTGAGAGACAGAAGTCTAAGGGGATGATACAACCATTACCTATACCCGAATGGAAATGGGAAAACATCACTATGGACTTTGTCGCAGGACTTCCTAAAACATCCAAAGGCAATAATGCTATCTGGGTCATAGTTGATTGTCTTACAAAGTCTGCACACTTCATTGCTATTAGAGAGGATTTCTCTCTAGATCAGCTTGCCAGGATATATGTAAAGAAAGTGGTAAGATTGCATGGAGTACCACTTTCTATTATATCTGATTGGGATCCGAGATTTACCTCGAAGTTCTGGAGAAGTCTTCAGCATACTCTGGATACAGAGTTGAGTTTCAGCACTGCTTATCATCCCCAGACAGACGGTCAGTCTGAGAGAACAATTCAAACCCTAGATGATATGTTGAGAGCTTGCTCTATGGATTCCAAAGGAGGTTGGGATCAACACCTACCTTTGGTGGAATTTTCTTATAATAATAGCTTTCACTCCAGTATTCAGATGACTCCTTATGAAGCTCTCTATGGAAATAAATGCAGGACTCCTACTTGCTGGGATGAAGTTGGGGAAAGAAAGCTATTAGGACCTGATCTTGTTGATGAAATGGCAGAAAAGGTCAGATCTATTCAACAACACATAAGAGTAGCTCAGAGTCGACAGAAAAGTTATGCCGACAACCGAAGAAAAGACCTAGAGTTTGAAGTGGGTGATAAAGTGTTCTTACGAATATCTCCCTGGAAGAAGGTTATGAGATTTGGAAAGAAGGGGAAGTTGATCCCTAGATATATCGGTCCTTTCGAAATACTGGATCGTGTTGGAAAGGTAGCTTACCGATTGGCGCTTCCACCGAATCTCTCTCAAGTTCACGATGTGTTCCATGTATCTCTCCTGAGAAAGTACATACCTGATCCTTCACATGTACTCAACTCAGAAGTTGTACCGCTGGAGCAAGATCTTTCTTATGAAGAACAACCGATAGAGATTCTGGATCGTAGTGAAAAAGTCCTACGAAACAAGACCACTCGATTGGTGAAAATTTTATGGAGGAACCACCAACTTGAAGAAGATACATGGGAGCTTGAGGATATGATGAGGGAGAAGTATCCTCATCTGTTTGATACAAAGTGACGAATTTCGAGGGAAAAATTCTTTTTAAGGGGGGTAGAATGTAACACCCAAGATTTTTATGAGTAATATTTTGTTTTTATATATCATCAAAGGAATATTTCACTACATACTAGCTTGGCTTACTTTACACGCAATCGCGACCTTCCTCGATAGCTTGCATCGTACGCAATACTGAGTTTCACTAAACAGCGATATGCTATTAAAATATTATTAAAACTAGCCGTTATGAATAGTAATAACCAATTTTTGAAATTTTATAAATTTTATTTTTCAAAATGGACTTCATTTTTGGATTCGGAATACCGAAATTAGCCCAGGGTGAAATTTTGGTATTTTTCTGAAAACTTTCAATTTTTGATGAATAGTGAAACCACTAAGTGGTAGGTTAAAAACTGAATTTTGCATAAAACTTAATTTTACCGCTTCTGTGAATGGAATTTCGAAAATCCGACAGAAACGGTTGATATCAGTAAGTAAAATGTGGTTCAATGAGATAAAAATAATTTTTTGGTGAATAGTAACTTTTTACTTTTTTTACCGCGGTTAATAGTAAATAGGGTAACTAAGGGTAAATATGATATTACTATTACCCTAACACATGTCCTAATTCTATTGGATAAGTTTAATTTGACCAAAAACAAACTTAGGAATAAAATATGACCATTTAGGCCCACATGTATTAGATTAGGACATTTATTATTAATTTATTTAAAGAAGGGTTAAAATAGTTAAAATCAAAGTTTAATAAGTAAATCATTTTTAATATGGGGTTATACATAAGATAAATTCGACTATAAATATTCATTAGAAAGATAAAACTATTTCCTACATAATGGTATTTTATTTATAATTTTTAGACATTAAATAATTTAATTTATTTATGACACAATGATGATGCAGTAATTATCTTATTAATGAAATATTGACATAATTGATGTTATAAACACCAAAATAAATGTAATTTGAGACTTTTTATGAATACCACTAATTTTCTAGGTTACTAAGATATATTAGTGTGGATTTAACCAACTTGGTTCGAACATATAATTCTGTTATGACTTTCACAAAAATCATATATCAAATAGTGTCAAAATTGACACAAAATAGTTTTTAAATCAAATATTATATTATTAATTGATATTTTATTCCTAAAAATCTAGGTTTCGGAAAAATGACTTAGATAAGGATATATATATTAATAATAAACAATTTGGGGTTCGTTTGGCATGTTATAGTACGTGTATTAACCATATAGTGTAAGAAAACAAAAAGACACGGTAAAAGTTAAATTATTTAACTTAGAGTTAAATCTAATTGATAAGGTTAAAATAATAACCTAAACTTGTCTAAATCCTATTGGTTGATAGGTTTTCGACCCATCCCCACTTTAGCTTCGAAATAATACCCTTTGGAACCATTATAAACTGATTTTGACTTTAATATAAAATAATATTTTGAGATATTCCTAAGGTGCCCCTCTCCTCCCTTATAAAAGGGCACCTCCTCCCCCTCCTCCTCACACCAATTTGAGCACTAAATCTCAGACAACCCCTGCCAAAATCCCTTATCCACTTCCATAGAATAATCCTAGAGGTCCTGGTATTCTTTAAAGACCAATCTTAGTTCCCTAAGTGGAGGATTCAAAGAGGCGTTCCAAAGAAGAGGTAATATCCATTACCGATCTTTTCAATTTCTTTCTTCTTCAACTTCTTCTTGTTTAGTTGTTTCATTATAAAGTAATAACATCAGTATTACTTACATACTGATATGTTATTATAAATATGAAACAACCCTAATTCAACTTCTATCCATCCTACGGAAAAATGAAATCACCGCGCGTGCGTACGTACGGAATACCGTCTCCACGCCGTGGTGTAATCTATTTTCCACCATCACCTTAAAAGGATGGGTATAATGGTGTAATGAGTAACTATTTATGATTATTATAAAGTAATATTGATACTGAAATAATATATATATACTCCAATACAATTCCAAGATCATAGGAATGATATCATCACTCGTGCGTACGTACGGAATACCGTCTCCACGATGTGATGCGACTCGTTCTACATGATCTTCATTTCATAATGATTATATAAATGAATTGAATGAATTAATATGATATATAATACACTAATACCATTCTTTAAATGATGTATCTATAACCTAAAGATAAGAATAAGAATTTATTCGACAAAACACGCATAATAACAAAAAGTTATAAACACCCGAATAACAAGTAGCAATGAAATATTACTACTAAGAAGCTAAGAATATGACCTTATATGATATCATAAAAATAATTATGATTCTGGAATAAGTAAATAACATTATTTAAATCATTATACAGGAGGTTCAGACACTTACAAATCAAGTCGGACCTAAGGTAAGGGAAAATATCACAATCTCATTTTTATCCGAGATTGTTTTTACTTTGGCATTTACTAGGGTGTATTTTATCATCAACATCCATCTTCCCTCAATATGTAATATTGTTTCCATCCACTTACAATAGTTTAAATCCAATTTTACCCTTTTGTGAGTTTTTAGTAAAGAATATGAAAGGAATCTTTTGTCGTTTTTCGTACGAGGTACTTTTTGACTTTTCCGACAAAAGTACGAAGAATGTTTTTTTTAACTTATACGGCATGAATGGATTTTTAAAACATTATTTCCAAGAAGCTTCCTTTATAAGTTTTCAAGTTTATTTTTAATCAACTTCTTTTAGTTTATAATTGAATGACATGTTAAGAAAAGAAAAGTTTTTTTGAAGAAGAAAGGATATTTTCCTCAAGAATGGAGTTCAAGTGTTTTATCAAAATTATTTTCCATCTAAGATAATAAAGGGTTCTATTTTTATCCCTATTATTACATTTATTTGATTATGTTGTGAGGGAATTATTTTTATGAATTCATTTAACTTATATGATTTATTTTATGATGTCATGATGTTTCAAGAATCCCATTTTTGTTACATGTGTTATGCGATGATGTATGATTTATGATTATGTGGCACACATAAGAAAGGATTCATTATAAGATGGGTGGGACCTATATCTCCCTCCAATGCATTGGGTAAAGATTTATATCTCATGAGATAGACATGGCTGGAACGGAAGGTTATTTCGGTTCAGTGATACAGGACTAAAACGAGGAGTGAACTCGGTTTAGAAATGGACTTTGTCTGCTAAGATAGTCTTGGAAATGGGTCATGACTAACAAGAAATGATTTTCCATGATTATGTGTGCATGCCACAAGGTTTCATGTTTTATGTTATGATTATGGGGATCTCATTTTTACTTCTATGATTTATTCCATGTTAAGATATTATGATCTCTTTTGCAGGTTATGATTTTCAAAAAGATATGATATGATTTTTATTTCCTTTATTTTCCCTTGCTGAGCATTTGAGCTCGCCCTTTTATGTTTTCTTTTCCCCAGGTCAGGAATATGGATATTAAGTAGAATATGCTAAAAGGGACCCTAGATATGATGAAATAAATGGGAGACACTGTAGAAGATTTATGAACCAGTTGTTTATGTTTCCCAGTTTCTAAAGACACTATACCTATACGGTCCTTTGTGGTTTTGTCATATGTTGTAATAAGTGTGCTTCAATTTTGAAGTATTAACAATGTATGTAAAGTATGGGTCGTTATAGTTGGTATCAGAGGAAAGGTATAGTCAACCTTTGGAAACTAGGATGTGAAAGCCTTAGTAAGAACACTAAGGATAAGTCTAAGCATAGAACACAATCTTAGTGTTTTAGAAATGGCCATGAATAACCTAGGATAAGACCTTAAGCATGAAAATTTTATTCTTGAATTATGTGGTTTTCCTATTATAATTAGTGTTTCTCACACTATTCTTCTTGGTTTTAGTCAATGGCTGGAACCCGAAGGAACCGTGTTAATGCGGAATACGATGGGCAATGCATTGATTGTCCCCCTGAGCAACCAAATGATATGGGAGCTGGAATGAAAAATCTTGTAGCCATGCTCACACAACTTTCTCAAGCTATGAATCATGCAGGACTTCCAAACGAGCAAAGTAAGGAGCAACATTCTGTTGAATCCTTCATGAGGCAGCGTCCACCTTCTTTCAGCGGGTCTACTGATCCATTAGTTGCTGAACAATGGATTAGTACTACTGAAAAGATATTTTCAGTTCTTCAATGTTCTGAACATGATAAAGTCATCCTAGCAGTGTATCGTTTGGAAGGAGATGCTGATCAATGGTGGAATCTTATTAAGAATACAAGGCAAAGGGATGAAATTGATTCCATGGAATGGGACGAGTTCAAGAACTTATTTTTCAATAAGTACTTCCCTCGTATTCTCCGAACAAAGATGGAGAAAGAGTTTCTTGAACTGAAGCAAAGGGATGATGAATCTATTGGTACCTATGAAGCAAATTTTACAAGACTTGCAAGGTACGCTTCTGGTATTATTATCCAACATGAGAGTAAGATCGATCGATTCTTTAGTGGCTTAAAACCAAGTATTCGAAGGGCGTTAGCCATAAGGGACTTCAATAGCTATGAGGAAATCGTTCGATGTGCTCTCAAAGTCGAGATGGATATTGGAGTAACCCATCAGTCAAATGGGTTTGATAAGAAGAGGAATATGGAATTCAAAGGAAAATCTAAAGAGAACACTGAAAAGAAGATGAACTTTCCCTTATGCTCAAAGTGTGGAAAGAAACATGGAGGGAGTTGTCTTAAAGGGACAAGTAAATGTTTCAAATGTGGAAAGGAAGGTCATCGGGCATTTGAATGCCGCGATAATGGGAAGAAGATGTCTAATGATGCAAACAAAGGAAGGGATACACAGAATGAACCTACTACACTTCAATGTTTCAAGTGAAAGGAGATGGGGCATTATGCCAATCAATTCCCAAATCCAAGGGTTGATGATGATGGTCGACGTCAACAAAATCTTAAGGCTAAAGACAAAGGAAAGTCACATGCAATTTCTATCAGCGATGTGGAGTACGATAACGAAGTGGTAAAAGGTAAACTTACCATCCACTCTAAAGTAGAAAATATTTTATTTGATTCTGGATCCACCCACTCTTTTATTTCTAAAGAATTTTCTAAGGGTATCACCGTATTAACTCAACAATTAGATGTTGAGTTAGCTGTGACAACACCTAATGGCACAACAGTCGCATCAAAAGTTTATAATTCTTCTCCGATTGAAGTTTGTGGGAAAGTGCTTCCTGCAAATCTTGTGATCCTTCCTATAGTGGAATTTGATGTGATTATTGGCATGGATTGGCTTTCTCTACATGGAGCTCATATCAATTTCCAAAGAAGGGAAGTCACATTTCATATTCCAGATCAATCTACGATCGTCTATCGATGCAAGGATGAATATAACCTTCCAGTGGAAATTCCTTCCATTTTATGGGTCTTGATTCCACTAAATGAAGTTTATTTATATCAAATGGTTGGTGAGAAACTCACGATTAAGAATATTCCCATCGTACGGGAGTTTGATGATGTATTTCCAGAGGAATTACCGGGTCTTCCACCAAATCGTGAAGTTGAGTTTTCAATAGAACTCGTACCAGGTGCTTTGCCTATTTCGAAGACACCTTATAGAATGGCCCCAATTGAGTTGTAGGAATTGAAGAAGCAACTCCAAGAGAATCTTGATAAGGGATTCATACACCCTAGTGCGTCACCTTGGGGAGCACCTGTTCTATTTGTTAAGAAGAAAGATGGATCAATGAGACTCTACATTGATTATCGAGAACTTAACAAGATCACTATCAAGAACAAATATCCTCTCCCACGCATTGATGACTTATTTGACCAACTACGCGGAGCTCAATACTTTTCCAAGATTGATCTTCGTTCAGGGTATCATCAATTAAGGGTCAAAAGGGAGGATATACCAAAGACGACTTTCCGTACAAGGTATGGACACTATGAATTTATAGTGATGCCATTTGGTCTTAATAATGCCCCTGCTATCTTCATGGATCTAATGAATAGAGTATTTAGATACTATCTTGATCAATTTGTGGTAGTCTTTATAGACGATATTCTTGTCTATTCAAAGAGGAAGGAAGAGCATGAAGATCACTTGAGAATTATATTGAAGACCCTGAGAAAGGAGAAGCTTTATGCCAAATTTACCAAGTGTGAATTTTGGCTTCAAAAAGTTGCATTTTTGGGTCACATAATCTCAAAAGAGGGGATATCTGTGGATCCAGCAAAAACAGAGGTTATCGAAAGATGGTAGAGACCAACAATAGTAACTGAGATCCGAAGTTTTCTTGGTTTGGCTGGATATTATCGACATTTTGTAAAAGATTTTTCACGACAATCTAATCCACTCACCAAGTTGACTTGGAAAGGAGTTCAGTTTGTTTGGACAGAGGAATGTGAAGAGAATTTCAAGAAGTTGAAAAGAAGGTTATCCAATGCACCTGTGCTCACACTGCCTTGTAGTGGAGAAAGGTTTGTGATCTACAGTGATACATCCAAAAGGGATTGGGGTGTGTTCTTATGCAAAATGATATGGTGATAGCTTATGCCTCATGACAGTTGAAAATCCATGAGCAAAATTACCCAACACATGATTTGGAGTTGGCTACGGTAATCTTTGCATTAAAGATTTGGAGGCATTACCTTTATGGTGAAAGGTGTGATATTTATACTGATCATAAAACTTTAAAGTATATTTTCACACAAAAGGAGCTGAATAAGCGTCAAAGAAGATGGTTGGATCTGATTAAGGATTATGACTGCTCAATCCATTACCACCCTGGGAAATCAAACAAGGTGGCAGATGCATTAAGTCGACAAGACCATGCTAGTTTATCCATGATGAGGATCACAAAAGATCCAATATTTATGGATTTACAAAGGATGGATCTTGGAATTATAATGGAAGGGGAAAAATATTATCTTTCTCAAATGAATGCTCAACCATCTATACATGTGAAGATTAAAGAGGCACAGAAAGAAGATGTCAAGTTACAAAAGAAGGTGAGAAATGTTCTTGAATTAAACCTTGATTGTGATGGGATAATAAAGTTCATGAATCAGGTTTGTGTTCCTCCCATCCCCGAATTAAAGAAGGAGCTGCTAGATGAGGATCATAGTTCTTCATTCTCTATTCATCTTGGAAGCACGAAGATGTATAGGGACCTGAAAGAGTACTTCTGGTGGGATGGCATGAAAAGAGATGTTGCTGAATATGTCTCTCGATGCTTGGTTTGTCAACAAGTTAAAGCTGAGAGACAGAAGTCTAAGGGGATGATACAACCATTACCCATACCCGAATGGAAATGGGAAAACATCACTATGGACTTTGTCACAGGACTTCCTAAAACATACAAAGGCAATAATTCTATCTGGGTCATAGTTGATCGTCTTACAAAGTCTTCACACTTCATTGCTATTAGAGAGGATTTATCTCTAGATCAGCTTGCCAGGATATATGTAAAGAAAGTGGTAAGATTGTATGGAGAACCACTTTCTATTATATCTGATCGGGATACGAGATTTACCTCGAAGTTCTGGCAAAGTCTTCAGCATACTCTGGATACAGAGTTGAGTTTCAGCACTGCTTATCATCCCCAGACAGACGGTCAGTCTGAGAGAACAATTCAAACCCTAGAAGATATGTTGAGAGCTTGCTCTATGGATTCCAAAGGAGGTTGGGATCAACACCTACCTTTGGTGGAATTTTCTTATAATAATAGCTTTCACTCCAGTATTCATATGGCTCCTTATGAAGCTCTCTATGGAAAGAAATGCAGGACTCCTACTTGCTGGGATGAAGTTGGGGAAAGAAAGCTATTAGGACCTGATCTTGTTGATGAAATGGCAGAAAAGGTCAGATCTATTCAACAACACATAAGAGCATCTCAGAGTCGACAGAAAAGTTATGCCGACAACCGAAGAAAAGACCTAGAGTTTGAAGTGGGTGATAAAGTGTTCTTACGAATATCTCCCTGGAAGAAGGTTATGAGATTTGGAAAGTAGGGGAAGTTGAGCCCTAGATATATCGGTCCTTTCGAAATACTGGATCGTGTTGGAAAGGTAGCTTACCGATTGGCGCTTCCACCGAATCTCTCTCAAGTTCACGATGTGTTCCATGTATCTCTCCTGAGAAACTACATACCTGATCCTTCACATGTACTCAACTCAGATGTTGTACCGCTGGAGCAAGATCTTTCTTATGAAGAACAACCGATAGAGATTCTGGATCGTAGCGAAAAAGTCCTACGAAACAAGACCACTCGATTGGTGAAAATTTTATGGAGGAACCACCAACTTGAAGAAGCTACATGGGAGCTTGAGGATATGATGAGGGAGAAGTATCCTCATCTGTTTGTTACAAAGTGACGAATTTCGAGGGCGAAATTCTTTTTAAGGGGGGTAGAATGTAACACCCGAGATTTTTATGAGTAATATTTTGTTTTTATATATCATCAAAGGAATATTTCACTACATACTAGCTTGGCTTACTTTACATGCAATCTCGACCTTCCTCGATAGCTTGCGTCGTACGCAATACTGAGTTTCACTAAACAGCGATATGCTATTAAAATATTATTAAAACTAGCCGTTATGAATAGTAATAACCACTTTTTGAAATTTTATAAATTTTATTTTTCAAAATGGACTTCATTTTTGGATTCGGAATACCGAAATTAGCCTAGGGTGAAATTTTGGTATTTTTCTTAAAACTTTCAATTTTTGATGAATATTGAAACTACTAAGTGGTAGGTTAAAAACTGAATTTTGCATAAAACTGAATTTTGCATAAAACTTAATTTTACCGCTTCTGTGAATGGAATTTCGAAAATCCGACAGACACAGTTGATATCAGTAAGTAAAATGTGGTTCAATGAGATAAAAATAATTTTTTGGTGAATAGTAACTTTTTACTTTTTTTACCGCGGTTAATAGTAAATAGGGTAACTAAGGGTAAATATGATATTACTATTACCCTAACACATGTCGTAATTCTGTTGGATAAGTATAATTCGACAAAAAACAAACTTAGGAATAAAATATGACCATTTAGGCCCACATGGATTAGATTATGACATTTATTATTAATTTATTTAAAGAAGGGTTAAAATAGTTAAAATCAAAGTTTAATAAGTAAATCATTTTTAATATGAAGTTATACATAAGATAAATTAGACTATAAATATTCATTAGAAATCTAAAAAGATTTCCTACATAATGGTATTTTATTTATAATTTTTAGACATTAAATAATTTAATTTATTTATGACACAATGATGATGCAGTAATTATCTTATTAATGAAATATTGACATAATTGATGTTATAAACACCAAACTAAATGTAATTTGAGACTTTTTATGAATCCCACTAATTTTCTAGGTCACTATGATATATTATTGTTGATTTAATCAACTTGGTTCGAACATATAATTCCGTTATGACTTTCACAAAAATCATATATCAAATAGTGTCAAAATTGACACAAAATAGTTTTTAAATCAAATATTATATTATTAATTGTTATTTTATTCCTAAAAATCTAAGGTTCGGCCAAATGACTTAGATAAAGATATATATATTAATAATAAACAATTTGGGGTTCGTTTGGCATGTTATAGTAAGTGTATTAACCATATAGTGTAAGAAAACAAAAAGACACGGTAAAAGTTAAATTATTTAACTTAGAGTTAAATCTAATTGATAAGGTTAAAATAATAACCTAAACTTGTCTAAATCCTATTGGTTGATAGGATTTTGACCCATCCCCACTTTAGCTTCGAAATAAGACCCTTTGGAACCATTATAAACCGATTTTGACTTTAATATAAAATAATATTTTGAGATATTCCTAAGGTGCCCCTCTCCTCCCTTATAAAAGGGCACCTCCTCCCCCTCCTCCTCACACCAATTTGAGCACTAAAGCTCGGCCAACCCCTGACAAAATCCCTTCTCTACTTCCCAAGAATAATCCTAGAGGTCCTGGTATTCTTCAAAGACCAATCTTAGTTCCCTAAGTGGAGGATTCAAAGAGGCGTTCCAAAGAAGAGGTAATATCCATTACCGATCTTTTCAATTTCATTCTTCTTCAACTTCTTCTTCTTTAGTTGTTTCATGATAAAGTAATAACATCAGTATTAATTACATACTGATTTGTTATTATAAATATGAAACAACCCTAATTCACCTTCTATCCATCCTACGGAAAAATGAAATCACCGCGCGTGCGTACGTACGGAATACCGTCTCCACGCCGTGGTGTAATCTATTTTCCACCATCACCTTACAAGGATGGGTATAATGGTGTAATGAGTAACTATTTATTATTATTATAAAGTAATATTGATACTGAAATAATATATATGCACTCCAATACAATTCCACGATCATAGGAACGATATCATCACTCGTGCGTACGTATGGAATACCGTTTCCACAATGTGATGCGATTCGTTCTACATGATCTTCATTTCATAATGATTATATAAATGAATTGAATGAATTAATATGATATATAATACACTAATACCATTATGTAAATGAGTTATCTATAACCTAAAGATAAGAATAAGAATTTATTCGACAAAACACGCATAAGAACAAAAAGTTATAAACACCCGAATAACAAGTAGCAATGAAATATTACTACTAAGAAGCTAAGAATATGACCATATATGATATCATAAAAATAATTATGATTATGGAATAAGTCAAAAACATTATTTAAATCATTATACATGAGGTTCAGACACTTACAAAGCAAGTCGGACCTAAGGTAAGGGAAAATATCACAATCTCATTTTTATCCAAGATTGTTTTTACTTTGGCATTTACTAGGGTGTATTTTATCATCCACATCCATGTTCCCTTAATATGTAATATTGTTTCCATCCAATTACAATAGTTTAAATCCAATTTTACCCTTTGGTGAGTTTTTAATAAAGAATATGAAAGGAATCTTTTGTCGTTTTTCGTACGAGGTACTTTTTGACTTTTCCGACAAAAGTACGAAGAATGTTTTTTTAAATTATACGGCATGAATGGATTTTTAAAACATTATTTCAAAGAAGCTTCCTTTAAAAGTTTTCAAGTTTATTTTTAATCAACTTCTTTTAGTTTATAATTGTATGACATGTTAAGAAAAGAAAAGTGTTTTTGAAGAAGAAATGATATTTTCCTCAAGAATGGAGTTCAAGTGTTTTATCAAAATTATTTTCCATCTAAGATAATAAAGGGTTCTGTTTTTATCCCTATTATTACATTGATTTGATTATGTTGTGAGGGAATTATTTTTATGAAGTCATTTACCTTATATGATTTGTTTTATGATGTCATGATGTTTCAAGAATCCCATTTTTGTTACATGTGTTATGCGATGATGTATGATTTATGATTATGTGGCACACATAAGAAAGGATTCATTATAAGATGGGTGGGACCTATATCTCCCTCCAATGCATTGGGTAAAGATTTATATCTCATGAGATAGACATGGCTGGAATGGAAGGTTATTTCAGTTCAGTGATACAAGACTGAAACGAGGAGTGAACTCGGTTCAGAAATGGACTTTGTCCACTAAGATAGTCTTGGCAATGAGTCATGACTAACAAGAAATGATTTTCCATGATTATGTGTGCATGCCACAAGGTTTCAAGTTTTATGTTATGATTATGGGGATCTCATTTTCACTTCTATGATTTATTCCATGTTAAGATATCATGATCTCTTTTGCAGGTTATGATTTTCAAAAAGATATGATATGATTTTTATTTCTTTATTTGCCCTTGCTGAGCATTTGATCTCACCCTTTTATGTTTTCTTTTCCCCAGGTCAGGAAGATGAATATTAAGTAGAATATGCTAAAAGGGACCCTAGATATGATGAAATAAATGGGAGACACTGTAGAAGATTTATGAACCAGTTGTTTATGTTTCCCAGTTTCTAAAGACACTATACCTATACAGTCCTTTGTGGTTTTGTCATATGTTGTAATAAGTGTGCTTCAATTTTGAAGTATTAACAATGTATGTAAAGTATGGGTCGTTATATGACACCTCGAACATATTTTCAAAAACAAAAATAGGCGGAGGATCAAAATAAAAAAAAATTGAAAAGATTCCAGAAAAATTAACTATTTATCAAGAAGAATTACAATACCAGAGAGAGATGATAACAAAATTTATTGGGGAGAGGCAAAGAGAAGAAAAAACTCAACAACAAACCATGTGTGATGATCCTACCCCATCCTCCACCAGCTTTGAGGTGAGCCATTCCCCTAAAAAACCTGACTTAGCTGAGGTGATCAATATTTTAATAATTGTTTCATGAAATTTGATTAACATAGACACTGATACATTTTCTATACTAATATTATACATGGTGAAACTAACTGTGATTTATATCAATCAACTCCTACCTATTGCCTTGTAGCGAGGGCTACGGTGCTCAATACGCAGAAGGACATGCTACACAACAGACAGCTTTCAACATATCATCTTAGTGTCAATTAACGTAGCTAATGAGCGGAGTGCCGAGCTACCTGTTCTAAATGATGATGATGAAATTCATACAGTTGAATAAGATGTTAATATAATTGCAGGCTCATGTGGATACAAAGTTGATAGACGAAAATGCTCACATAGTAGTTTTTGAAAACAATATGTACGGATAAGAAACATTAGATTTCATTAGTGCTGAAAATGTAAATGAAATCCTTAAGTATGAATGGCTAGGCACCTCAGTTATACATGTATACATGAGGTATGTTTTCATGATTTGATTTTAAAAAAGTTGATATACTCTAATTATTATGACTAATTACATTTTATATTTTTCGCAGGCGTATATATGAAAAACAATTGAAGGGATTTCCCCATGAACAAAAAATTGGACTTGTTAGTCCTCACACCACCTCTTCAAAAGACGAAATAGATTCTGATAAAGAGGCTGCAATAATTTCATCCCTACTCAAATCATTTGAATACAAAATTATAGATGACAGACTCTTTTTAATACCAATGATGTAGGGGTAAAACTCTACAATTTAATCATATCAAATACATTTTAATTTCTTTCTTTACTTATTCCTTTTTGTATTTTTAGGCAGCATTGGATACTAATTACAGTAAATTTGGATACTCCAAATATTTATTTTCTGGATTCAATGCATGGATATCCAACAAACCGACCATGCATGATGGCATTTGTTAATTTGTAATACACTAGATCCAACATTTTAAAACTAAACATCTAGTTATATAATTTATGTTATCTTTTAATGAGGATTCTATTATGATAGGGTGGTGCATCAATATCGTCTATTGCATGGAATGAATCCAGAGTCTAAGGATAAGAACACCTATAAGATCTATAATAAGAAAATTATCCTAGTATATATAATAACATTTCACTATCCAAACACATATCAAAACAAATTACTTATTTTTGTCGATGTTTCTGCAGTGTCCAAAACAAACAAATGGAAATGATTGTGGTTATTATGTTTGTAAATTTATGAAAGAGATTGTATTTCGTCAAAAAACTAGCATCCCTGAAGAGGTATTTTCGAAAATAATTACGAGTTCATTTAAAATATTTATTAATCCTTTGTGTATTTATATTTTTTCAGTACTACCATGACTATCGCAAAAACCCATATTCAAAAGATGATATAGATGTGTTTAGAAACAAATGGGCAACATACCTGATGGATGATCGTACACAAATAGGATGAAGGTGAATTCCTACTAATGTTTTCTATATATAATCATTGATATATCCCTTGTTTACACTTATTTAGCATATATGATCACCCTTTATTATGTTTTATATCATAAGGTTATGAAGAATGGTTTTAGAAATGATTTGTCTTTCTAGTAAATCATAACCCATTGGACTACACTGGTCGATAGTGTGGAAGTCGACTGATGCATAGTCATGCAGTCCACTCACAAGCATCTTAAAAGCTCGATGGGAACCAATATCTTAGATTTTCAATTTTTTTAATTTTAGTTTCCCTTATATGTGGGTGGGGGTGTCCAGAAGGGAGGGGTTGTCCAGGAGTGCGAGGGGGGTGTCTAGGAGGGGGGGTGTCCAAGAGGGCGGGGGTGTCCAGGTGTGAGGGTGTCCAGGAGGGGAGGGAGGGGGTGCGTCCAGGGGGGTGTCCATGAGTGGGGTGTCCAAGAGGGGAGGGAGGGGGGTGTCCAGAAGGGAGCAAGGGGCTGTCTGACTATCCTGACGATACACCCATTTCAGTTCTGCCGGATGGGTTGCCAAATGAGGGTACCGTTCAGTCCACACTAATCATGGGGACAACACTTTGCACTGTGGCAACTCTTCCTGACACCACTGATGACACTCCCACCAGCCAGTTTTTGGGAGTCTTCCTACATATTGAGGATCCAGACACTTTGATGTTTGTAATACTACCGCTCGATCCACAACAGATTGAGTCAGCTCATACATGGGCTCTTGTTATTTTACCACCAGTTGTACAGGGCTCACTCATTGTGTCAAAATGGTATCTCCAAGTTCATGAAGGCGGTTCTTCCATTTTTTCTCCCCTGCAGCCAGGTGGTACCAACTATACTTGCAGCTCAGCTCACAACATGACCTTTCCACTTGATGGAGGTCATACATTTACAGCGAAAGACCCTCTCACCTTTTCCTCTTCATCCCTGATCCATGCTAGAGGTCGACGTGTTTGGGAGATTGCATGGCGAACACCTATGGAACAAGCACATTATACAGGACTACAGTGGAGGATATGGAAGATTTCATGGTACCGCTACCTGTCTGGCACCCCTTGTCCTTCATTCCCTACAGCACATATGATATGGCAGATCACCTAGCATGCTTATGCGATCCACCACCCTGAGGACAAGGTGGTTTTTCGGGATGGTGGTAGTGATAGAGAACTTCTTCCAATTAGTTTGGGGGTATTATTGTCTTTGTAAGGGGGTGAGTTTGTTAGAGTTATTTATGGGGGAATTTTCTTAGTTAGTGGGGTGAGTTTGTTAGAGTTTGTTATGGGGGAATATTCTTAGTTTGTTAGGGAGGGAGATTATAGTTAAGGGTGGAGGGTTAAGGTGAGAGGATCCTGGAGCTTATCAGTTTAGTGGGATTCTTTGAGAAGATTGGCCGATAGGCTTGGGCAGGTTGAGGGTGAGTCCCCTTACCGATTTTCTCTTCCTCCCACTGTTTCTCTTTTCTTCCCATTTTTCTGCTGTTTTTTTCCTCCTTTCTGTTGTATTTATGTTCCCTTATTATATAAATAAAAAGTAGCCAGTGCTTGGTTCCTATCAGGATTTCTAGACAAAGATCCATTCAATTCCATTCAATACTAATAATATACAGTGGGTAGATCACATATAGAGTAGCCTGAAGTGGGTTCGTAGTGAGGCATCAAAAGTTCCAACCAACCAAACCAATTCCATTCCCATGTAAAGGCACAAGAATTATATTCTAGTTCAATTTGAGGCCCAATATATCTTATTTAATGTCATAAAGACCCAACATATGCATCATTTACCTTTCTCACATTATATTCATGTGAAATTTCGTTCCTATTCCTCCAATATATATTTTTTTGTGTTTTTCCTTGATTTATTGAACTATTTCTCTTCAAAATATATATGATTTTATAATTAATATTATTGAATGATGGTGTATGATTAATATTTATTCCATTATCAAATATATTATGAAAATATAGTTGGATAAATAAGGTTATTAATGGGTATACACTAAAGAACTAGGAGGGAGGGGGTGTCCAGGAGGGAGGGGGTGTCCAGGTGGGAGGGTGGGTGGGGGTTGTCCAGGAGGGGAGGAGGGGCTATCCAGAAGGGGAGGGGGCTATCCAGGGGGGAGGGAGGGTCTATCTAGGGAAAGGAAGGGAGCTGCAAGGGGAGGGAGGGGGGTTGTATAGGCAGAGGGAGGGGGTTGCAGGTGGAGTGGTGGGAGGGAGGGGGCTATAAGGGGAGGGGAGGGGGCTGTCAAGGGGGGCTGTCTCAGGGAGGGGAGGGAGAGAGTTTTCCAGGAAGGAGGGGGTGTCCAGTAGGGGAGGGGGGGCTATCCAGGAGAGGAGGGGGGTTGTCCAGGAGGTGGGAAGGGGGCTATCCAGGGAAAGGGATGGCTACAAGGGGAGGGAGGGGGGTGCCATCCAGGGGAGGGGGTGCTATCCAAGGAAATATGGACATGTAAAGGTTGTAACAAGTAACAATTGACATTTTATTAATGTATTATTTCATATTAAGGTTTAATTTATTTTATTATTGTATTACTAACATAATATTTTTTTCTTATATAGGTGAAATCTTTTTCTTGAGTTCGAATGCTTTTTTCGGCAATTAATACCATGGAAGACAATTTTTTAGAGCAGATCATGGATGAAAAAAGGATGAAACATCAATGTTTTTTAACTATTTGTTGGATAATTGTAATTGTAACCAAATTAAACATTGTTTGAAATATATATAGCAGTGTGTTGTTTTGTATTCATGATTTCAATTATATGTATAAAACATTTTTGTTCTTCTGTTCTTTGTGTGTGGGTGTTGTTTCTGCTATGTGCAAGTGCTTTTGTGTGTTCAGGTTCTGGGTTTGCATAGGGAATTTGGCCTTTATCAGCACTAATTAAGCACTGATAAATGGATAATATATCAGCGCTTGCTTAGCGCTGATAAATGTAGTATTTATCAGTGCTTTTTTCAGCACTGATATATTATCCATTTATCAGCACTGAAAATAGAACTGATAAATACTGCCTTTATCAGTTCTAGGAAAGTGCTGATAAAGGCCCACCTTTATTAGCACTTTTTTTAGCGTTGAAAAAGGGGACCCCCATTTATCTTCTCCAAGATTAACAGCACTTTTTTAGTGCTGTTAAAGGCAGTTTTTAGCGCTATTATAAGCCCTATTTGTAGTAGTGGTTGGTCCACATTCATCCTTGGAAGCAATAATGGGAAAATAAAAAAATTAAACCCTTACCTAGAGTGCGGATCTATCGGTAAATAACATTCTATATTGTAAGAGATCCACCCATGAATGATCTCGATCCGTCGTCTCATCGTCGTTCATCGTTCGCCAACAAGAGGATTTTCCAACACATTTTATTTCTTTGGACCCTCCAGGGAATTCCCCAGGATCATGTATAATTCTATATCCCTGCCAAGATATTAATTGAGTAAATGTATTTCAGCGTCGCTATTTCATTGAGTTGCAGCATCGCCACACTGTTTAATTTATGAAAGGAAACAACTGCCATGTTGCTACATCATAGCATTTCTGCGTCGTCACTAAATGTTAAAAGAAAAATAAAATAATATTTTGAATTTTATTTATTTTATTATTTAAAAATTCTGAAAAATATTTTCCATAGTCGACCCATGCCGGTCGAAGTTAGGTCCTACCTAAGAAAAACTCGTTGTTCTGAACACAAAGCTTCCCTCAGATTTCAAATCCGAGCACTCATTTAAAAGATACTAAAACCAAGCAGGCACACTATTTTTAATAAACTAATAAAATACATTAAAGATTTATTTAGAGAACCTCAGACCTCGAAATCACAATCCATATCAGTGCCTGGTCTCAATATAATCCCATATAATTTTAAAAAAAATTACATGGAAAATTAGGGACATTACATTTGGGGTGTGAGAGCGGCTAATAAGTGGGAAAGCTGTTAGGTGTACCCTATAATAAATGTGATTTATATGATATTATATTACTTGGATTGGGTTATTTGGTGAGCATGCCTTGGTGAGGTTGGCATGATTAGTATACCTTGATAGGCGTTGTTTGGTAATTCTGTTTTCTCATAGGTTCATTAGTATGCTCCTTTCACATGTTCACAAAAGACTTTGGTTTTCCTATTAAGTGTACTTGTATGCTCACCCTATATATATAAAATTGTTTTCAGGTTTCTAATAGGATTTAGTAGGCCGTTCTGGACCTTACTAGCTCGGATCCTTGATAGTTTCTATGTCACTGCTATAGCTTAACTTTTGGTACTTACCTGGGAGACTTTTATCTATATTAGTTATATTTATACATGCATATGGGATGGTTTGGGTTTCTATTTTATGTTTTTTCTTGTAGTTTTTTGTGGGTGATTTATTATATCTCCCAATATTTTTTCTTATAAAGGGAAATTCCTCATATATTTTGATATTTGTACACCCTTGGTGTTAGTCTCTAACTCGGGGCCTATTGGAGGTGGGACTCGAGGGGTATTATCTCCCTTTCTTCATTTCCATCCTAGGAGGGGAATCTTTAGTGGGAGGGGGCATGAAAGAGTGGTACCAGAGGTGATGGTTGATAGATATGATGGATTTTGGAGTTAGGCATAGTGAGGATTTTATGAGGTGGTATGGAAATAGTGCTAGTTGATGTTGGTGCATGACATAAGCCAAGGAGAATGCCTAGGACATGAGATTTTAGGGCCCCCCATGATCTTGTGCATGAACTCTAAGATTATTTATTGACCAAGTGAAATGGACCTGCTTGGAGGGTGGAGACCTAGGAAAGGTACATGAATCATAATGACTTGTGTTCTTATTTTAATTTGGTTATTTTGGGAAGATTAAAATCGGTAAGAAATGAATTAAATGAGTCAAATTAATATTAATAAAATTACACACTATCGGGATTAGGAAATCATTGTTTTCCTTTTCTATATGGACCTTGTTCATTGTGCATGTGTGGATCATGCATTTGAGGTACAGTAAGATGATCTGATTGATCACTATAGGGTTGATCTGGTTGAGGAGGATGATTAGTGGCATATGATGTTGTGTGCTTTACAACATAAATATTTAGGGAAGTATGAGGGAAATGTTTCATACATGGAGATAGAGAGATGGATAGAGGAGATAGAGATCACTTTCAGTTTGATCTAGGTGCTGAAGGATTACTGAGTCCCTTTGGAAGTTAGTCAGATTCGAGGATTTGTGCGTTAGTGGGGTACATTGTATCTTGGTTAGTGGAAGAAGACATATGTTCTATGGGTCGGATTCTAGATAGAGTTTTGGGAAGAGTTTCTTCCATCAACAATAAAGGCTGAGAAGAGGAATGAGATACTATATCTTAAGTAGGGGAGTATGTCTGTATGAGATCTTGGGATCAAGTTCAAGTAACTTCTATGCTTTATCCTAAACCTTTTTCTAGATGAGGAGTCCCGAGTGAGGCTTCTTGAGGAGTCACTTCATCCTTCGATCCAGTATATAGATACACCTTTTACATTTCCAACATATATGGAGATTCATAAGAAGGTAGAGGTGATCAAGAGGATTTAATAATGAGGAGGTTTTCCATGGGAGGGGAACTAGCAGGGTTCCTCGAGGAGTATAGTTTCTAGTGGAAGGTCTCAGGCACTACGACCTTTGAGGTTTCGACTAGCTGGGAGTCAACCTCAACAGATTCCCTTTCAACTTTCTGGTCTTTGTACCTTTCTTGTTGTAACACCCCGAGATTTTATAAAAAATGTTCTTTTAATTTTATTGATGTCTTGTGTTGTACACTACACCAAAAGGAGCTTGCACTACACACATCCCTAACTTGTCTTGCATTACACACAATCGTAACCTTCCACGATAGCGTATGTTGTATGCAATACCAAGTTTCACTAAACAACGACATGTTATATAAACTAGCCATTATGAATAGTAATACCCACTTTTTGAAATTTTATTTTTCAAAATAGACTTCAATTTTGGATTCAGAATATCGAAATTATCCTAGGGTGAATTTTTGGTATTTTTCTGAAAACTTTCAATTTTTGATGAATAGTGAAAACACAAGGTTACTATTTAAAAACCGAATTTTTATTTAAATTTATTTTAGGTCAAAATTGATACATAATACCTATATAAGTTCAATGTAATTCATTGGAGTCATTTTATAATAATTTTAGATATATAAAAATTTTATTGAACTTTTCACCGTCTTTTACCCACCTCCTAGGAGAATTTGAAAATTTACATAAAACTTAATTTTACCGCTTCTGTGAGTGGAATTTAGAAAATCCGAGAGACACGGTTAATATCAAGGAGTAAAATGTGGTTCAATAAGATAAAAATAATTTTTGGTGAATATCAACTTTTTACTTTTATTTACCACGATTAAAAGTAAATATGGTAATTTAGGGTAAAAATGATATTAATATTACCCTAAAACATGTCCTAATTCTATTGGATAAGTGTAATTCGACCAAAAACAACCTTAGGAATAAAATATGACCATTTAGGTCCACTTGGATTAGATTAGGACACTTATTATTATTTTATTTAAAGAATAGTTAAAAGTGTTAAAAACAAATTTTAATAACTAAAACATATTTAATATAGGGTTATACATAAGAATCATTCAACTATAAATATTAATTAGAAAGATAATAATATTTCCTACCTAATTTTATTTTTTTATAATTTTTAGACATTAAATAATTTAATTTATTTATGACACAATGGTGATGCAGTAATTACCAAAATAATGAAATATTAAAATAATTGATATTATAAATACCCAAATAAAAGTAATTTGAGACTTTTTATGAATTAAACTAAATTTATAAGTTAATATGACATGTTAGTATTGATTTAATTACCTTTTTTTGGAACTAATCATGCTGTTATGATTTTCACAAAAATCAATTACCAAATAGTGTCAAAATTGACATAAAATAGTTTTTAAAACAAATATTATATTATTAATTGTTATTATATTCCTAAAAATCTAAGTTTCAGCCAAATGACTTAGATACGGTTATATATATTAATAATTAAGAACTTGGGGTTCTTTTGGCTTGTTATAGTAAGTTTATTAACCATATAGTGTAAGAAAACAAGAAGACACGGTAAAAGTTAAATTATTTAACTTAGAGTTAAATATAAATGATAAGGTTAAAATAGTAAACTAAACTTGTCTAAAACCTATTGGTTGAGAGTATTTAGACCCATACCAACTTTATATTCAAAATAAATCAATTTTGAGCTATTATAAACCGAATATGACTTTATTATAAAATAATATTTTAAGTTTTTCCAAAGGTGCCCCTCTCCTCCCTTATAAAAAGGGCACCCCTTCCCTCTTCTCTTCACACCCTTTTGAGCCTTGAATCTCGGCCAACCCCTGACAATTTCTCTTCTCAACCTCTCTAGTTACATCATAGAGGTTATTTTCTTCTCAAAAGACAAACTCTAGTGCCCTAAGAAGAAGTTTAAAGGAGGTGTGTCGAGGAAGAGGTAATCTCTTCTACCGACTCTTTCAAGTTTCTGTCTTCTTATACTTCCTCTTATTTAGTTTTTTCATTATAAAGTAATAACATAAGTATTAATTATATACTGATATGTTATTATAAATATTAAACAACTTTATTCCACCTTCTATCCATCCTACGGAAAATGAAATCACCGCGCGTGCATACGTACGGAATACCGTCTCCACGTCGTGGTGTAATCAGTTTTTCCACCACCACCTTACTTGGATTGGTATAATGGTGTAAAGAATAACTATATATAATTATTATAAAATAATACTGATTCTATGATATTATATCATCCACTCCAATACCATTCAATAAATATGGGAACGATATCATTGCTCGTGTGTATATACGGATTACCGTCTCCACGACGCGATGAGATTCATTTTCAATGTTAACAATTCAAGAATAATTATAAAGTATATATAATAAGTAATCATGAAATATATGGCATAATAACTCTACTGTATTTATGTATATATATATGTATGTCATCTACTTAATTCCATTCAATTCAATAAGGAAATGAAAAACAGCATTCATGCGTACGTACGGCCTACCGTCTCCATGAACAGTGTATTTATTTCCATTTATCGATCTATTATATATATGTATATTCTAAATATATATTATATATAAATAATGTTTTATATTCTGTAATTAAGTAATCATGATCTCAATAATCATATTAATAATTACAAGTCAAAACACAGATGATAAATGAAATGATTTTACCCAAAACGTTGCTTTAACATGGAATTGACAAATGAACAGATAATATAAAGTCATAAGTGAATCATATATGATATCATAAATATTATTTTTTTTCTATTATAAGTTAATAATATCTTTTAACCCACTATACAGGAGTCTCAGACACATATAGAAGAAATTGGAAATAAGGTAAGGGATAACTATTCCAATCTCGTTCTTATCTGAGATTGTTTATTCGTAAGTATTTACTGGGATTATTATTATCATCCATGTCCATGTTTTTAAAAAAAAATTAATATATGTTTATTGTCCTTTATACCCATTTTTGACTTTTACCACATGTTATGGAAGGAATCTTTTTTTTGTTTACCATACGAGGAACTTTTTGACTTTTCTGACAAAAGTATGAGAAGAATGTTATTTTTAACTTATACGGCGTGAACAGTTTTTTACGATTCCATAACGCCTTATTTTCATGAAGCTTACTCTACAATATTTCATTACTATTTTCAAAAAAATACTTTTCTTTTAAAATTTAAAGGCATTTTGTGAAAATAAAATGATTTTGAAGAAGAAGGGATCTCTTCCTCAAGAATTCATTTCATGTGTTTTATCAAAACCATTTTCCATCTAAGATGAAATTATTTCATATGTGTATGTTTCAATTATAATTTCTATTTGATTTACATGGTTTCAATTTTCTAATGATGAAATGATATCCATTTGTTTTATATGGATTATGTTATGATCAGATGATGTTTATGAAACACATTTTACTCTTTGGGTTATGATGAATGATTTATGTTTGTTTTGTGGCACAAGTAAGAATGATTTCATTACGAAATGGGTGGTACCTATATCTCCCTCAAATTAATCAGGTAAAGATTTATATCTCATGATATATACACGGCTGGAATGGTAAGTTAATCCAGTTCAGTTTTACAGGACTGAAACGAGGAGTGAAATCGATTCAGAAAGGGACTTTATCAACTAAGATGGTCTTGGCAGCAATGCCTTGGCTACTATGCAAATCATAACATGTGCTTAATGGTTGCCACAATTACATGTTTTATTCCCATGCTCTTTTATCAAGATTAATGTTTCTTTATGATCTATATCTTACGTACTGCCATATTTTATGTCATTGCTCAAGATTTTGATGTTTAAACATTATGTTCATGTTTTTTTAAGTTCAAATGTATATGATTTGTTTTATTTTCTACATGATTACCCTTACTAAGCATTTGAGCTCACCCTTTATATGTTTTATTTTCCACAGGATTTAAAGAAACGTTTTATGTAATAAAACAAAAGGGGAAGATTTTTATGGGAGATGTTGAAGATCTTTCATCACGATTAGAAGATTATATTCTGAGTTTCCAAAGACACTAAACTATTACGGTCCTTGAGTGTTGGTTTTTTGTTATGTATTAAGTATTCCGAAAAAGTAATGTAATGTCCATGTACATCATGATTTGGGTCTCTACATTTGGTATCAGAGGAAAGGTTTAGTCTACCTTAGGAAACTAGGATGCGAAAACTTTAGTGAAATCCCTAGAGATATTTCTAAGGTATGTATAGGGATGTCCCTAAGGATAAGTATACGTATAGGTTATAGTCCTAGAATTACAGTAACGATCATAGAATTAAACCTAAGATGTTAGATATTGAAGGTACTCCCCCTTCATTATGTTGTTTCCCCTAGCATGATTTTTGCCTCTCACACTATTCTTTTTGGGTTTTAGAAAATGGCTGGAAACATGAAGATTC
This sequence comes from Viscum album, assembly GCA_963277665.1. Classification (NCBI taxonomy): domain Eukaryota; kingdom Viridiplantae; phylum Streptophyta; class Magnoliopsida; order Santalales; family Viscaceae; genus Viscum; species Viscum album. The sequence goes on from OY728144.1 coordinate 519,485,022, forward strand.
ACGATAATGGAGGATATGATGGACAATGGAATGATATTCTTCATGAGCAACCAAATGAAACAGGATTTGGATGTCCAAACATCGTTATTATGCCTAATCAGTAATCTCATAATATGATCAATAATCTCAACTTTGGTAAGTTTCCTGACTCAGCTAATAAGAGAAAGATGGAGTTTCATGATGATCATAGAGGAAATAAAGTTCAATTTTTCTCATGTAAATCATGTGGGAAGAGGCATCAAGGAGAATGTTTCAAAGGAACTGGAAGATGCTTTGGGTGTGGAAAGGAAGGACACAAAGCCAGTAAGTTCAAAGGAAAAGGTTCAGTTAACACCATGGACAAGGATAATGGTATTTCTAGGACATCAACAATGGTTAAATGTTTTAAATGTGGAATGTATAGGCATTATGAAAACCAATGACCTAAGGGAAAGTCTCATGAAGAGAATCATCATGGTCGTATGGGTAGTTTTTATGTTGATGATGATGAAGAGACTACAAATGATATATGAGATGAAAGAATTGTTCAAGATCGGTCAATGGTTTAAGAATGTAGTGGAATGATTTGTGTTTATCAAGAGTTATGTTGTATAAGTAATGGTACTATGGAATAAAGACACATCTAAGGATTGTTACACTATTGTTTTTCTTAAAGTATTTGAAAGTATATGTTGAATGGTACCGGTAACCATGAAAGGTTATTCAAATATTTTTGGAAGGTAGATGATATGTGCATAAAGAAGGGATAAGGAGATAATGAAATTTTGGATAGTATAAATGAGCTCATGACTGATATAAGGACAAAGTTATATCATGGTTTGAGTATATAGAAATTTTGGGATTTTGGTATGTGGAAAGTGTTAAATTTTGACAGCATTCATGTTTTCACTAAGGTTCAATGGGTATTCATTTTTCAAGAGAATACATGATTAAGGTATTCACATGTTTTTAATTTGACCAACAAGATATATCGTATGATATATGGGGGATAAATGATGGTATTCACATGTTCGGCAGATGAAATTTCTTGTAATTGTTTTATTTATACTATGAGCTTGGACAGAAGTATTTTGGATAAGCCTAAAGATTGGAATGGATTATTTTGGAAATAATTTAGTCGATATTATTTATGGAATGTTATAATAATGTAGTTTTAGAAAAAGGACAACCTGCAGGATGGGCGGCAACCCGTCGCGTCGGACAAGGTTATGGGAATTGGACCCACAACCGAAGTGCGACATGCCTTTATCGCCTACCACTGGCCTACAGGAAGTCCCTGGTTAGTAGAAACTAGTTTTATTATATTAAGAAGTATGATATATGAAGTATAAGTCCATTTTAGGAACCATATATGTTTGATCTCACTATAGATGGACTTATGTATATTTGATAACTTTTGCTAACCTTTTGTTTGAGACAGATGGAATGACCCATCATTCTATAACATGATCTGCTAACACTTCACGAATGACAAATTCAACTTCATTTCTTTAAGAGATGAAGTGTAATTTGTCTAAGGAACGACCAACGGTGAGATTGTACCAAAATCAAGAAAGTATTTCTTCTAATTCCAATTTCTTCAACTTTAGGGAAATGATCTTGAAAACCAAAAATGTTGTCCTAGTGCACTTATATCTGATGAATTAGATGGTACCTTAGATAATAAAAAATTTATGGCTTTGTGATTATTGGATTTTTCATAGCCATGTCCTCTACCACTCTTCATCAGAAGTTGATGGTTATATTTCTCTTCCATATATATATTTCCACCTATGTTCTCCAATGTGGAGACCCAGTGATGAGTTAATCTGGGTAACCGTTGCGTTTCTTACTTTACTTTTTAAAATTAAGTTTTAGTATTCCTTTTACGATGTGAGTTTTTACGAATGAAACTTTCAAGTAATAAACGATTTATAACACCGATGAATTTTGAGCGTGAAATTCATTTTAAGGGGGGTAGAATGTAACACCCCGAGATTTTATGAAAAATTTTCTCTTTAATTTTATTGATGTCTTGTGTTGTACGCTACACCAAAAGGAGTATTCACTACACGCATCCCTAAAATGGCTTGCATTACACGCAATCGCGACCTTCCACGATACCGTATGTTGTACGCAATACCGAGTTTCACTAAACAACGATATGTTATATAAACTAGTCATTATGAATAGTAATACCCACTTTTTGAAATTTTATTTTTCAAAATGGACTTCATTTTTTGATTCGGAATATCAAAATTATCCTAGGGTGAATTTTTTGTATTTTTCTGAAAACTTTCAATTTTTGATGAGTAGTGAAAACACCGGGTTACTATTTAAAAACTGAATTTTTATTTAAATAATTATTTATTTTATTTAAATTTATTTTAGGTAAAAATTGATACATAATACCTATATAAGTTCAATGTAATTCATTGGAGTAATTTTATAATAATTTTAGATATAAAAAAATTATTGAACTTTTCACCGTCTTTTACCCACCTCCTATGAGAATTTGAAAATTTACATAAAACTTAATTTTACCACTTCTGTGAGTGGAATTTCAAAAACCCGAGAGACATGGATAATATCAAGGAGTAAAATGTGGTTCAATAAGATAAAAATATTTTTTGGTGAATAGTAATTTTTTACTTTTATTTACCACGGATAAAAGTAAGTAGGGTAATTAAGGGTAAAAATGATATTAATATTACTGTAACACATGTCATAATTCTATTGAAAAGTGTAATTCGACCAAAAACAACCTTAGAAATAAAATATGACCATTTAGGTCCACTTGGATTAGATTAGGACACTTATTATTATTTTATTTAAAGAAGAGTTAAAAGTGTTAAAAACAAAGTTTAATAACTAAAACATATTTAATATAGGGTTATACATAAGAAATATTCGACTATAAATATTCATTAGAAATATAAAAATATTTAATACCTAATGGTAGTTTATTTATAATTTTTAGACATTAAATAATTTAATTTATTTATGACACAATGGTGATGCAGTAATTACCTAAATAATGAAATATTAACATAACTGATATTATAAATACCAAAATAAATGTAATTTGAGACTTTTTATGAATTAATTTAATTTTATAGGTTAATATGACATGTTATTATTTATTTAATTAACTTTTTTTGAACTAATCATACTGGTATGATTTTCAAAAAAATCAATTACAAAATAGTGTCAAAATTGACATAAAATAGTTTTTAAAAACATTATTATATTATTAATTGTTATTATATTCCTAAAAATCTAAGGTTCTACCAAATGACTTATATAAGGTTATATATATTAATAATTAACCACTTGGGGTTATTGTTTCTTGTTATAGTATGTTTATTAACTATATAGTGTAAGAAAACAAGAAGACACGATAAAAGTCAAATTATATAACTTAGAGTTAAATCTAAATGGTAAGGTTAAAATAGTAACCTAAACTTGTATAAAACCTATTGGTTGAGAGTATTTAGACCAATACCCACTTTATCTTATAAATAAATCAATTTGGAGCTATTATAAACCGAATATGACTTTATTATAAAATAATATTTTAAGTTTTTCCAAAGGTGCCCCTCTCCTCCCTTATAAAAAGGGCACCCCTTCCCTCTTCTCTTCACACCCTTTTGAGCCTTGAAGCTCAGAAAAACCCAGACAATTACTCTTCTCAACCTCTCAAGTTACATCATATAGGTTATGTTCTTCTCAAAAGACAAACTCTTGTTCCCTAAGAAGAAGTTTAAAGGAGGTGCGTCGAGGAAGAGGTAATCTCTTCTACTGACTCTTTCAAGTTTCATTCTTCTTCTACTTCCTATTATTTAGTTGTTTTATTATAAAGTAATAACATAAGTATTAATTATATACTTATATGTTATTATAAATATGAAACAACTCTATTCCACCTTCTATCCATCCTACGGAAAATGAAATCACCGTGCGTGCGTACGTACGGAATACCGTCTCCACGCCGTAGTGTCATCAGTTTTTCCACCACCACCTTACTTGGATGGGTATAATGGTGTAAAGAATAACTATATATAATTATTATAAAATCATACTAATTCTATGATATTATATCAACCACTCCAATACCATTCAATAAATATGGGAACGATATCATCGCTCGTGCGTACGTACGGATTACCGTCTCCACGTCGCGATGAGATTCATTTTACATGTTAACAATTCAAGAATAATTATAAAGTATATATAATAAGTAATCATGAAATATATGACATAATAATTATACTGGATTTATATATATATATATATATATATATATGTATGTATGTCATCTACTTAATTCCATTCAATTCAATAAGGAAACGAAAAACAACATTCATGCATACGTACGGCCTACCGTCTCCATGAACGGTGTATTTCATTCCATTTATCAATCTATTATATATATGTATATTATGAATATATATTATATATAAATAATGTTTTATATTCTGGAATTAATTAATCATGATCTAAGTAATCATATTAATAATTACAAGTCAAAACACGGATGATAAATGAAACGATTTTACCCAAAACACTGCTTTAACATGGAATTGACAAATGAAAAGATAATATAATGTCATAAGTGAATAATATATGATATAATAAATATTATTATGGTTTTATTTTAAGTTAATAATATGTTTAAACCCACTATACAGGAGTCTCGGACACATACAGAAGAAATTGGACATAAGGTAAGAGATAACTATTCCAATCTCGTTCTTATCCGAGATTGTTTATTCGTAAGTATTTACTGGGGTTATTGTTATCATCCATGTCCATGTTTTCTAAATTTTTTTTCATGTATGTTTAATATCCTTTATACCCATTTTTTACTTTTACCACATGTTATGGAAATAATCTTTATTTTTTTTACTATACGAGGAACTTTTTGACTTTTCTGACAAAAGTACGAGAAGAATGTTATTTTTAACTTATACGGCATGAATGGATTTTTACGGTTCTATAACGACTTATTTTCATGAAGCTTACTCTACAATATTTCATTACTATTTTCAAAAAATCCTTTTCTTTTAAAATTTCAAGGCATTTTGTGAAAAGAAAATGATTTTGAAGAAGAAAGGATCTTTTCCTCAAGAATTCATTTTATGTGTTTTATCAAAACCATTTTCCATCTAGGATGAAATTATTTCATATGTGTATGTTTAAATTATAATGTATCTTTTATTTACATGGTTTTACTTTTCTTATGATGAAATGATATCCATTTGTTTTATATGGATTATGTTATGATGGGATGATGTTTATGAAACCCATTTTACTCTTTGGGTTATGATGAATGATTTATGTTTGTTTTGTGGAACAAGTAAGAATGATTTCATTATTAGATGGGTGGGACCTATATATCCCTCCAATTCTTTGGGTAATGATTTATATCTCATGAGATAGACATGGCTGGAACGATAAGTTAATCTGGTTCAGTGTTACAGGACTGAAAGAAGGAGTGAACTCAATTCAGAAAGGGACTTTGTCCACTAAGATGGTATTGGAAGCAATGCCTTGGATACTATGGAAATCATAAAATGTGCTTAATGGTTGCCACAATTACATGGTTTATTCCCATGATTTTTTATCAGGATTAATGTTTCTTTATGATCTATGCCTTAATTACTGCCATGTTTTATGTCATTGCTCAAGATTTTGATGTTTAAACATTATGTTCATGTTTTTTTAAGTTCAAATTTATATGATTTGTTTTATTTTCTCCATGATTACCCTTACTGAGCATTTGATCTCACCCTTTATATGTTTTATTTTCCCCAGGATTTAAAGAAAGGTTTTAGGTAAGAAAACGAAAGGGGAATATCTTTATGGGAGATGTTGAAGATCTTTCATCATGATTAGAAGATTATATTTCGAGTTTCCAAAGATACTAAACTGTTACGGTACTTGAGTGTTGGTTTTTGTTATGTATTAAGTATTCCAAAAAAGTAATTTAATGTCCATGTACGTCAATCTTTGGGTCTCTACACTTGTTGTCTTAGGGCTGATGTGTTTGTTCTTTCGGGTTTGTGGCCATCTTCATAATCGGTTCCCATTGGCTTCTCGAGCTCATTTTGGTGGAGGTGGACGAGTTCAATGCTTGTCTCAGTAGTAGTTACCAGAAAGGCCATTCCAATAATAAGGGAGACAAGTTTATGGTCTAACTAGGGTAGATGAAATAGGTAGAGGGAAACCTTAGTATGTTCCCTAAGCTCAGGGACCTCAAAATGAGCATGGATGTGGAGGTGGTCATCATCAGAGAGGCAGAGGAGTTGAACGTGGTCAGTTTCACAAAGTGGAGGAAACTATTCCAGAGGGGATAAAGATCGTAAGAGGTATGATCAGTTTATTTAGTACCCTTGTTTGTTCCTTGTTTGATTCAGAAGTTTCACACTCATTTGTTTCACGTTCTCTATCCCATGCTCTAGGACTATATGTAGTGAAGATTATCATTCCTCTGGTGTTGACTATACCTGTCAGATGCCATAAAAAATTGTTTGATGTGTGCCGAGGGTTTAGACTGATGATGATACCACATCAGTCATGTGGGGATATTTTTTTACTACAGATGTAGTTATATAATTTCATCCTCAAAATCAACTGGTTGTATTCTATATGTGATGTTATCAACCACTTTTTGAGGAGATTCATATTTTCAAATGTGGATGGAAAACATGTGGTGTTTGTTGGAGAGAGGGGTTGTAACAGCCCGAGATTTTATGAAAAATATTCTTTCTTATTTTACTAATGTCTTGTGTTATACGCTACACCAAAAGGAGCTTGCACAACACGCATCCTTGACTTGCCTTGCATTACACGCAATCGCAACCTTCCTCGATAGCGTGTGTGGTACGTAATCCTGAGTTTCACGAAACAATGATATGCTATTAAAATATTATTAAAACTAGCCGTTATGAATAGTAATAACCACTTTTTAAATTTTAGAAATTTTAACTCTCAAAATGGACTTCATTTTTGGATTCGGAGTATCGAATTTAGCCTAAGGTGAAATTTTGGTACTTTTCGGATAACTTTCATATTCTGATGAATAGTGAAAATTACTAAATTATAATTAAAAACAACTTTTTTAATCGAAATAATTAATAGTGATAAATCATTAATTTGAGTGGTTTTAAAGTATATTTAGAATATATTTTTACAATTTAATACAATGTTGGTCATTGGATGTAATTTCACGTTTAAACTAGACATAAACAAGTGTCAATCTTTTGATAGATATTGTTTCTTAAAAACACGCTATTTGTTTTAACAGCGGGATTTAATTATAAAATTAATTAATGCAACTTTTATGTTATGAATTTGGTAAAATAGACTTCATTTTTGAATTCGGAATATGAAATATAGCTTGGGATGAAATTTTGGCATTGTTCTGAAAAACATCAATTTTTGATGAATAGTGAAACTACTAAGTGGTAGGTTAAAAACTGAATTTTGCATAAAACTTAATTTTACCGCTTCTGTGAATGGAATTTCGAAAATCCGAGAGACACGGTTAATATCAAGGACTAAAATCTGGTTCAATGAGATGAAAATAAATTTTTGGTGAATAGTAACTTTTTACTTTTTTTACCACGGTTAATAGTAAATAGGGTAACTAAGGGTAAATATGATATTAATATTACCCTAACACATGTCCTAATTCTATTGGACAAGTGTAATTCGACCAAAAACAAACTTAGGAATAAAATATGACCATTTAGGCCCACTTGGATTAGATTAGGAAATTTATTATTAATTTATTTAAAGAAGGGTTAAAATAGTTAAAATCAAAGTTTAATAGGTAAATCATTTTTAATATGGGGTTATACATAAGATAAATTCGACTATAAATATTCATTAGAAATATAAAAAGATTTCCTACATGATGGTATTTTATTTGTAATTTTTAGACATCAAATAATATAATTTATTTATGACACAAAGATGATGCAGTAATTATCTTATTAATGAAATATTGACATAATTGATAATATAAATACCAAAATAAATGTAATTTAAGACTTTTAATGAATTACACTAATTTTATAGGTTACTATGATATATTAGTGTTGATTTAATCAACTTGGTTTGAACATATAATTCTGTTATGACTTTCACAAAAATCATATATCAAATAGTGTCAAAATTGACACAAAATAGTTTTTAAATCAAATATTATATTATTAATTGTTATTTTATTCCTAAAAATCTAAGGTTCGGCCAAATGACTTAGATAAGGATATATGTATTAATAATATACAATTTGGGGTTCGTTTGGTATGTTATAGTAAGTTTATTAACCATATAGTGAAAGAAAACAAAAAGACACGGTAAAAGTTAAATTATTTAACTTAGAGTTAAATCTAATTGATATGGTTAAAATAATACCCTAAACTTGTCTAAATCCTATTGGTTGATAGGATTTCGACCCATCCTCACTTTAGCTTCGAAATAAGACCCTTTGGAACCATTATAAACCGATTTTGACTTTAATATAAAATAATATTTTGAGATATTCCTAAGGTGCCCCTCTCCTCCCTTATAAAAGGACACCTCCTCCCCCTCCTCCTCACACCAAATTGAGCACTCAAGCTCGGCCAACCCCTGCCATTTTCTCCTCTCCACTTCCCTAAAATAATCCTAGAGGTCCTGGTCTTCTTCAAAGACCAATCTTAGTTCCCTAAGTGGAGGATTCAAAGAGGCGTTCCAAAGAAGAGGTAATATCCATTACCGATCTTTTCAATTTCTTTCTTCTTCAACTTCTTCTTCTTTAGTTGTTTCATTACGAAGTAATAACATCAGTATCACTCATATACTGATATGTTATTATAAGTATGAAACAACCCTATTTCACCATCTATCCATCCTACGGAAAAAGAAATCACCGCGCGTGCGTACGTACGGACTACCGTCTCCACGACGCGATGAGATTCATTCTCCATGTTAACCATTTAAGAATGATTATAATGTATATATAAGAAATAATAATGAAATATATGACATTATAAAGCTACTGGATTTATTTATATATATACATATGTATGTCATCTACTTACTTCCATTTCAAGACAATAAGGAAAGGAAAACAGCGTTCATGCGTACGTACGGACTACCGTCTCCATGAACGGTGTTTTTCATTTTATTTATCTACCTATTATATATATATATATACTGAATGTATATGATATATAAATCATATTTTATATTCTGGAAGTGAGTAAATCATGATATAAGTAATAATGATGTCAAGAACAACAAGTCAAAACACCTACGATAAATGAAACGATTTTACCCAAAACACTTCTTTAACATGAAATTTACAAAAGAACGGGTAATATAATGTCATAAGTGAACCATATATGATATCATAACAATGAATATGATTCTGTAATAAGTCAATAACATGATTTAAATCATTATACAGGAGGTTCGGACACTTACAAATCAAGTCGGACCTAAGGTAAGGGAAATATCACAATCTCATTTTTATCCGAGATTGTTTATACTTTGAAATTTACTGGGGTGTATTTTATTATCCACATCCATGTTTCCTCAATATGTAATATTATTTCCATCCACCTACAATTGTTTAAATCCAATTTTACCCTTCGATGAGTTTTTAGTAAAGGATATGAAAGGAATCTTTTTTCGTTTTTCGTACGAGGTACTTTTTGACTTTTCTGACAAAAGTACGAAGAATGTTTTTTTAACTTAAACGGAACGAACGGATTTTTATGGTTTTATAAAGCCTTATTTTCATGAAGCTTCCTCCAAAAGATTTCATGACTATTTTTAATAAAATCTCTTTCTTTCAAAATTGCATGATGTTTTGTGAAAAGAAATTGATTTTGAAGAAGAAAGGATATTTTCCTCAAGAATTCATTTCAAGTGTTTTATCAAAATTATTTTCCATATAAGATAATAAAGGGTTCTGTTTCTATCCATATTTTTACATTGATTTGACTATGTTGTGATGGAATTATGTTTATGAATTACTTTATCTTATATGAATGGTTTTATGATGTCATGTTGTTTAAGAATCCCATTTTTATTACATGGGTTATGAAATGATGTATGATTTATGATTTTGTGGCACACATAAGAAAGGATTCATTATAAGATGGGTGGGACCTATATCTCCCTCCAATGCATTGGGTAAAGATTTTATATCTCATGAGATAGACATGGCTGGAATGGTAGGTTATACCGGTTCAGTGAAACAGGACTGAAACGAGGGTTACTCGATTCAGAAAGGGACTTTGTCCACTAAGATAGTCTTGGCAATGAGTCATGACTAACAAGAAATGATTTTCTATGATTATGTGTGTATGCCACAAAGTTTCATGTTTTATGTTATGATTATTGGGATTACTTTTTCACTGCCATGATTTATCCCATGATTATGAAATTATGCTCTCTTTTGCAGGTTATGATTTCCAAAATGCTATGTTCTTATGAATATGATGTGATTGATATTTATTTTGTTTACCCTTACTGAGCATTTGAGCTCACCCTTTTATGTTTTCTTTTCCCCAGGATATAAAGAAAGGTTTTAGGTAAAAAAAAAGAGGAAGATCTTTATGGGAGATTTTGAAGATCTTTCACCACGATTAGAAGATTATAGTCCGAGTTTCCAAAGACACTAAACTATTACGGTCCTTGTGTGTGTGTTTTTGTAATGTACTAAGTATTCCGCAAAAGTAATGTAATGTCAATGTACGATAAGCTTCGGGTCTCTACAGTTGGTATCAGAGCAAAGGTTTAGTCAACCTTTGGAAACTAGGATGCGAGAACTTTAGTGAGATCCCTAGAGATATTTCTAAGGTATGTCTAGGGATGTCCCTAAGGTTAAGTATACGTATAGGTTATAGTACTAGAATTACGCTAACAGTCATAGAATTAAACCTAAGATGTTAGATATTGAAGGTACTCCCCCTTTATTATGTTGTTTTCCCTAGCATGATTTTTGCCTCTCACACTATTCTTTTTGGGTTTTAGACGATGGCTGGAACCCGAAGGAACCGTGTTGATCAATGCAATGGACAATGCAATGATTGCCCTCCTGAACAAACAAATGTTATGGGAGATGGAGTGCAAAATCTTATTGCTATACTTACACAAGCTATGAATCATTCTGGACTTCCAAATGAGCAGAGAAGGGAACAATATTCTATTGAGTCCTTCATGAGGCAACGTCCACCTTCTTTCAGTGGGTCTTCTGATCCACTTGTGGTTGAACAATGGATCAGTACTACTGAAAAGATATTTTCAGTTCTTCAATGTTCTGAACATGATAAAGTCATCTTAGCAGTATATCGTTTGGAAGGTGAAGCTGATCAATGGTGGAATCTTATCAAGAATACGAGGCCAAGAGAGGAAATTGAGTCCATGGAATGGGACGAGTTCAAGAACTTGTTTTTCAGTAAGTACTTCCCTCATATTCTTCGAACAAAGATGGAGAAAGAGTTTCTTGAACTGAAGCAAAGGGATGATGAATCTGTTGGTACCTATGAAGCAAATTTTACAAGACTTTCAAGGTATGCTTCTGGAATTATCATCCAACCTGAAAGTAAAGTTGATCGATTTTTCAGTGGCTTAAAACCAAGTCTTCGAAGGGCATTAGCTATAAGAGACTTCAGTAGCTATGAAGAAATTGTGTGTTGTGCTATCAAGGTAGAAATGGAAGTTGGTGTTACATATCCATCTCATGGTTTTGATAAGAAACGAAAGATGGAGTTCAAGGAGAAATCTCAGAATAATGGTGAAAAAAAGTTGAATGTTTCCTTATGCACAAAGTGTGGAAAGAAGCATGGTGGAGATTGTCTTAAAGGGACTAGAAAATGTTTTAAGTGTGGAAAAGAAGGTCATCGAGCAGCTGAGTGTCGAAGTAATGGAAAAAGGGTTTCTAATGATGTGAATAAAGTAAACACTGCAGAGAACGCACCACCAACACTTCAATGCTTCAAGTGCAAGGAAATGGGGCATTATGCTAATAATTGCCCTAATCCAAGGGTTAGTGATGATCAACATGAGCAACCACTGAAGGCAAAGGACAAAGGGAAATCACATGCGATCACTATTGGCAATGTTGAATATGACAACTATGTGGTGGAATGATTAAGTGTTTATGTAATGGGATTCCAAAATAATGTTGTATCATTGAGTATTGCAATATTTATTGATGTGGTATTCAAAGTGATTGAGATATTTTTTGGAAATAAGATGATATGCGCATAATGAAGACGAGAAAATGAAATGTTTAATAGTATTCATGAGCTCATGATTGATATAAGGACTAAGTGATATCATGGTGTTAGTATATAGAATTTTGAGGATTTTGGTATGTGGAAAGAGTTAACTTTTAATAGAATTCGTGTTTTCAATAAGGTTCAATGGGTATTCAAGAGAGTACAAGATTAAGGCCTTTGAATGTTTGGAATGTGACCAACATAACATATCTTATGATATATGGGGATCAACGATGGTATTAAATCTCTGGTAATCGTTTTCACTATGTTATGAGAGTGAACTGCAGTATTATGGATAAGCCTAAAGATTGGAATGGATTATGTTGAACATAAGTTAGTATTGTTTAAGGATCGAAGTTTTCTCGATATTATTGATGGGATGTTATAGTAATATAGTTTTAGAAAAAGGACAACCTGCAGGACGGGCGACAGCCCATCGCTTCGGACAAGGCTGTAGGAATCGAACCCACAACCGAAGTGTGACTGGCCTTTATCGCCTACCACTGACCTACAGGAAGTCCCTGTTTAGTAGAAACTAGTTTTATTATATTAAGCAGTATGATATATGAAGTATAAGTCCATTTTAGGAACTATATATGATTAATCTCACTATAGAATGACTTATGTATATAACTTTTTCTTACCTTTTGTTTGAGACAGATGGAATGACCCGTCATTCTATCACATGATCTGCTAACACTTCACGAATAACAAATTCAACTTCATTTATTTAAGAGATGAAGTAGAAATTGTTCAAGGCACGAACAAAAGTGAGATTGTACCAAAATAAAGTAAGTATTTATTCTAAGCAAATTTTCAACTTTAGGGAAATGATCTTGAAAACCAAAAATGTTGTCCTAGTGATCTTATACCTGATGAATCAGATGGTACCTTATATCATCACAAATCTATGGATTTGTGATTACTGGCTTTTCCATAGCCATGTTCTCTACCACTCTCCATCAGAACATGATGGTTAGATTTCTCTTCCATATCCATATTTTCACCTATGTGGAAACCCAGTGATTAGTTTATTTGGGTAATCGTTACATTTCATACTTTAGTTTTTAAAGCCAAGTTTTGGTATTCCCTTTTACGATGTGGGTTTCTATTAAAGAAACATTCGAATAGTAAACCATTTATAACCCCGACGAATTTCGAGGGCGAAATTCATTTTAAGGGGGGTAGAATGTAACAGCCCGAGATTTTATGAAAAATATTCTTTCTTATTTTACTAATGTCTTGTGTTATACGCTACACCAAAAGGAGCTTGCACAACACGCATCCTTGACTTGCCTTGCATTACACGCAATCGCAACCTTCCTCGATAGCGTGTGTGGTACGTAATCCTGAGTTTCACGAAACAATGATATGCTATTAAAATATTATTAAAACTAGCCGTTATGAATAGTAATAACCACTTTTTAAATTTTAGAAATTTTAACTCTCAAAATGGACTTCATTTTTGGATTCGGAGTATCGAATTTAGCCTAAGGTGAAATTTTGGTACTTTTCGGATAACTTTCATATTCTGATGAATAGTGAAAATTACTAAATTATAATTAAAAACAACTTTTTTAATCGAAATAATTAATAGTGATAAATCATTATTTTGAGTGGTTTTAAAGTATATTTAGAATATATTTTTACAATTTAATACAATGTTGGTCATTGGATGTAATTTCACGTTTAAACTAGACATAAACAAGTGTCAATCTTTTGATAGATATTGTTTCTTAAAAACACGCTATTTGTTTTAACAGCGGGATTTAATTATAAAATTAATTAATGCAACTTTTATGTTATGAATTTGGTAAAATAGACTTCATTTTTGAATTCGGAATATGAAATATAGCTTGGGATGAAATTTTGGCATTGTTCTGAAAAACATCAATTTTTGATGAATAGTGAAACTACTAAGTGGTAGGTTAAAAACTGAATTTTGCATAAAACTTAATTTTACCGCTTCTGTGAATGGAATTTCGAAAATCCGAGAGACACGGTTAATATCAAGGACTAAAATGTGGTTCAATGAGATGAAAATAAATTTTTGGTGAATAGTAACTTTTTACTTTTTTTACCACGGTTAATAGTAAATAGGGTAACTAAGGGTAAATATGATATTAATATTACCCTAACACATGTCCTAATTCTATTTGAAAAGTGTAATTCGACCAAAAACAAACTTAGGAATAAAATATGACCATTTAGGCCCACTTGGATTAGATTAGGACATTTATTATTAATTTATTTAAAGAAGGGTTAAAATAGTTAAAATCAAAGTTTAATAGGTAAATAATTTTTAATATGGGGTTATACATAAGATAAATTCGACTATAAATATTCATTAGAAAGCTAAAAAGATTTCCTACATGATGGTATTTTATTTATAATTTTTAGACATCAAATAATATAATTTATTTATGACACAAAGATGATGCAGTAATTATCTTATTAATGAAATATTGACATAATTGATAATATAAATACCAAAATAAATGTAATTTAAGACTTTTAATGAATTACACTAATTTTATAGGTTACTATGATATATTAGTGTTGATTAAATCAACTTGGTTCGAACATATAATTCTGTTATGACTTTCACAAAAATAATATATCAAATAGTGTCAAAATTGACACAAAATAGTTTTTAAATCAAATATTATATTATTAATTGTTATTTTATTCCTAAAAATCTAAGGTTCGGCCAAATGACTTAGATAAGGATATATGTATTAATAATATACAATTTGGGGTTCGTTTGGCATGTTATAGTAAGTTTATTAACCATATAGTGAAAGAAAACAAAAAGACACGGTAAAAGTTAAATTATTTAACTTAGAGTTAAATCTAATTGATAAGGTTAAAATAATACCCTAAACTTGTCTAAATCCTATTTTTTGATAGGATTTCGACCCATCCTCACTTTAGCTTCGAAATAAGACCCTTTGGAACCATTATAAACCGATTTTGACTTTAATATAAAATAATATTTTGAGATATTCCTAAGGTGCCCCTCTCCTCCCTTATAAAAGGACACCTCCTCCCCCTCCTCCTCACACCAAATTGAGCACTCAAGCTCGGCCAACCCCTGCAATTTTCTCCTCTCCACTTCCCTAGAATAATCCTAGAGGTCCTGGTCTTCTTCAAAGACCAATCTTAGTTCCCTAAGTGGAGGATTCAAAGAGGCGTTCCAAAGAAGAGGTAATATCCATTACCGATCTTTTCAATTTCTTTCTTCTTCAACTTCTTCTTCTTTAGTTGTTTCATTACGAAGTAATAACATCAGTATCACTCATATACTGATATGTTATTATAAGTATGAAACAACCCTATTTCACCATCTATCCATCCTACGGAAAAAGAAATCACCGCGCGTGCGTACGTACGGACTACCGTCTCCACGACGCGATGAGATTCATTCTCCATGTTAACCATTTAAGAATGATTATAATGTATATATAAGAAATAATAATGAAATATATGACATTATAAAGCTACTGGATTTATTTATATATATACATATGTATGTCATCTACTTACTTCCATTTCAAGACAATAAGGAAAGGAAAACAGCGTTCATGCGTACGTACGGACTACCGTCTCCATGAACGGTGTTTTTCATTTTATTTATCTACCTATTATATATATATATACTGAATATATATGATATATAAATCATGTTTTATATTCTGGAAGTGAGTAAATCATGATATAAGTAATAATGATGTCAAGAACAACAAGTCAAAACACCTACGATAAATGAAACGATTTTACCCAAAACACTTCTTTAACATGAAATTTACAAAAGAACGGGTAATATAATGTCATAAGTGAACCATATATGATATCATAACAATGAATATGATTCTGTAATAAGTCAATAACATGATTTAAATCATTATACAGGAGGTTCGGACACTTACAAAGCAAGTCGGACCTAAGGTAAGGGAAATATCACAATCTCATTTTTATCCGAGATTGTTTATACTTTGAAATTTACTGGGGTGTATTTTATTATCCACATACATGTTTCCTCAATATGTAATATTATTTCCATCCACCTACAATTGTTTAAATCCAATTTTACCCTTCGATGAGTTTTTAGTAAAGGATATGAAAGGAATCTTTTTTCGTTTTTCGTACGAGGTACTTTTTGACTTTTCCGACAAAAGTACGAAGAATGTTTTTTTAACTTAAACGGAACGAACGGATTTTTATGGTTTTATAAAGCCTTATTTTCATGAAGCTTCCTCCAAAAGATTTCATGACTATTTTTAATAAAATCTATTTCTTTCAAAATTGCATGATGTTTTGTGAAAAGAAATTGATTTTGAAGAAGAAAGGATATTTTCCTCAAGAATTCATTTCAAGTGTTTTATCAAAATTATTTTCCATCTAAGATAATAAAGGGTTCTGTTTCTATCCATATTTTTACATTGATTTGACTATGTTGTGATGGAATTATGTTTATGAATTACTTTATCTTATATGAATGGTTTTATGATGTCATGTTGTTTAAGAATCCCATTTTTATTACATGGGTTATGAAATGATGTATGATTTATGATTTTGTGGAACACATAAGAAAGGATTCATTATAAGATGGGTGGGACCTATATCTCCCTCCAATGCATTGGGTAAAGATTTTATATCTCATGAGATAGACATGGCTGGAATGGTAGGTTATACCGGTTCAGTGAAACAGGACTGAAACGAGGGTTACTCGATTCAGAAAGGGACTTTGTCCACTAAGATAGTCTTGGCAATGAGTCATGACTAACAAGAAATGATTTTCTATGATTATGTGTGTATGCCACAAAGTTTCATGTTTTATGTTATGATTATTGGGATTACTTTTTCACTGCCATGATTTATCCCATGATTATGAAATTATGCTCTCTTTTACAGGTTATGATTTCCAAAATGCTATGTTCTTATGAATATGATGTGATTGATATTTATTTTGTTTACCCTTACTGAGCATTTGAGCTCACCCTTTTATGTTTTCTTTTCCCCAGGATATAAAGAAAGGTTTTAGGTAAAAAAAAAAGAGGAAGATCTTTATGGGAGATTTTGAAGATCTTTCACCACGATTAGAAGATTATAGTCCGAGTTTCCAAAGACACTAAACTATTACGGTCCTTGTGTGTGTGTTTTTGTAATGTACTAAGTATTCCGCAAAAGTAATGTAATGTCAATGTACGATAAGCTTCGGGTATCTACAGGGGTTTTTAGGTGGGAAGTCAGTGTGTGGAGCCCCTTATTTCCTTGTTAGCTGAGTTTTCACTGGAATTAGTGGATGCTATGATAGTGGAGGTTCCTATGGTTATTAGGGTGTTGTTGGATGTTTTTTCCAAGGAGGTTGTGATGCTACCCACTTGATGTGATGTTGAGTTCAGGATATACTTCCAACCTGGTGCTTCTCTAATTTTGATGGCATCTTATTTAATGGAACCTTCTAAGTTATGAGAGTTGGTGATTCGAATATATGTTCTGATAAAGAAGGGTTTTATCTGTCCTGGTGTGTCATTGCGGGGTGCTCCAGTGTTGTTTGCAAAGAAGGCATACATTGATATGAGGTTTTACATAGAATACCAGAGGTTGAATCAGGTGATGGTCAAAAAATGGTTACCCTATTTCAAGGATATACAATCTTTTAAACTAGATATGAGGGGTGAGTTGGTTTTCTAAAATCAACATGCGGTCTGGATATCACCAGTTGAGGGTGAAGGATGGAGATATCTCGAAGACTGTGTTCAGATGCTGGTATGGGAACTTCGAGTTTGTATCCATTCTATTCATTGTTCTGAACGCATGATCCATGTTCATGGGGCTTATGAACTCCATGTTTCATGATTTCCTAGATCGGTTCTTCATCGTATTCATTGATTATATCTTAATCTAATTGAAGTTAGAGGAGGAGTATGTTGAGAATCTCAGAACTATCTTGAATATTATTCAATGCCCCTAGCTTTATGGATAGTTGTCCAAGTGTAAGTTTTAGACATGAGAGGTGAATTTCCTTGAGCATGTGGTGTCTTAGTAGGGTGTGGCAGTAGGTACATCAAAGGTTGAAGCAATTTTTTCTTGGGAATCACCCAAGACCATGATAGATGTTCACAGTTAACTTGGTCTCGTAGGTTATTATCGAAGGTTTTACATACTTTATCTTGATTTTTAACCCCATTGATATATTTGAATATTAAATAACAAGCTTTTGTGTGGAATGATCAGTGCCAAGAAGCATTCAGTTACCTGAAGGGGATGTTGGTTTATGCACTAGTGGTCTATTTGTATGAGGAAGGGGTGATGTTTGAGGTGTTTTGTGATGCTTCCAATCTAGTATTAGGATTTTTAATGATTTATAAAATAGTAGTGATCTCATATGGGTCTAGGTTGTTACATATCCATGAGCATAACTATGCCACCCACAATATGGATCTAGCAGAGGTTGTGTTTTTGCTGAAGTTGTGGTGGTATGACCTCACTCTATAGTGATTTATGGTCTTCATGGATCACAAGAGTTTGAGATGTATATTTTCCTAACGTGACCTTAATATAAGATAACAGAGGTTTATGGAGTTCCTTTATGACTATGATTTTGAGATCTCTTGTACCATAGGAAATGTAAATTTCATGGCTGATGCTTTAAGAAGAAATTCATAGAAGGATGTTGTTTGGTAATCTATGGATGATTAGAGAGAGATGAAGGATTTTGAAACACTAAAATTAGATTAAAGGGTGTATGGTGGTAAAGGATGTTTGTTTCAGATGATGGTGTAGTATTCTCTAATATAGTAGGTGGAGGATTCTCAGTGGGGAGACTTAGAGGTAGAGGTGTTGTGTGATGGTATTGGCCATGGTGATGCTCCAGAGGGATGGTCGAAGGATGTTTAGAACCAGATGTTGTTTCAATAAAGGCTGGTTGTTCTGGTAGTAGTGCACAATGTATTTTATCATGATTTCCATATCTCACCTTGGTGGCACACCCAATCATTTCTAAGATGTACCGTGGATTGAGGATTATGTTTTGGTGTCCCGAGATAAAATAGGAGGTGGTAGAATTTGTAGAAAAGTGTTTTATTTTACAGTAAATAAATGATGAGCATCGTGTTCCTGGTAATTTTTTTGCAACCCTTGGATGTTCCCAAATGGAAATGGGATAAAATATCAATGTATTTCATCATAGGGTTACCTAGATCTTGGGGAGGTTCTGATGCTATCTAGGTGGTCATGGATCAATTGATGAAATTATCTCACTTCTTAGCGATCAAGGAGTCGAGCGCAATAGATTCTTTAGATAAGAGGTATGTGGATTAGGTTGTGTGGTTTTGTGGATTTACGAGGTCCATTGTATCAGAACGGGACAAAAATATTACCTTACAAGTCTAGAGAGGATTGGAACATGTTTTTTTTTCACTCAGTTAGGCCTCAACACTAATTTCCACCCTCAGAAAGATGGGAAGACAGAACAGACTATCTAGACGTTAGAGGATATGTTGCGGGCATGCGTCTTGGACTTTGGTGGATCTTAGGTATGAAAGCTTACCTTGGTAGAGATTTCTTATAATAATATCTACCACTCTTCCATTAGCATGACCCCGTTTGAGGCTTTGTACGAGAGACCGTGTTGTTCTCTATTGTGTTGGGTGAAGGTTTGGGAGACTATTGTTCTTGGTCATGATGTGGTGCAGAGCACGATAGAGAAATTGCAACCTGTTATAGAGAGTATGAAAGCATCAAAAGACCGGTATAAATCTTATGTTGATCTCATAATGATTCCCTTGGAGTTTGAGGTTGGGGACTATGTGCTCTTAAAGGTTTCTCCTCGATGTGGGAAACATAGGTTTAGAAGGGGGATTAAACTTTCTCCCAGGTTTTTTGGGCCCTTTGAGATGTTTGGGTGAGTCAGCCGGGTAGCTTACCAATTTTCACTTCCACCTTGACTGGAACAAGTCCATGATGTCTTCCATGTATCTCATCTTCCTCGATATCTTCACGATGACTCCCATTTCATTGATAGGTGAGATTTGGATATCTAGGATGACACGACATTTGTGGAGTGATCGGTAGAGAACCAAGATCAACAAGAGAAGGCTCTACATAGACAAAAAATTCCTTTGGTTCGTGTGTTTTGGAGGCATGGTGGCTAGAAGAATAGTACTTAAGAGTGAGAGACATAGATGTGTGCCCAGTACCCAGAGTTTTTTTCAATTTTTCCTTACACTGTTTTTCTTTGTGATGCAATATATATAACTTTCTATTTATGAGATGAACTATTTTCCTTGGTTTATGATGTTTGTGGTGTGATGTGTGATAAATTCATAACATACAAAAAGGGGAGGACCAGATTCCTAATTAATACACATTAACTGTGATGCGATTAAACCTATGTGGGTGAGTCAGTTCGACCCATAGAGGGTAGTATCTTGACACAGAGGATGGAATTCCCTGATTCATATGTTCAGATGGTGCAGTTTGTTGGATGAAGCCATTTTTGATTTGGGTTGTGTGGAGGTTGCAATGGTTGTGCAGTAGTTGTGTGGTAGTGTGGTTGTGTAAGAGGAGACAACTTTTGGATTGGGGTGATGTGGCTATGCAATTTGTTTTTTGGTTTTTTGGTTTTGTGTTTTTGGGTGGTGGTAGTGTTTGAGGTATGATGAGATCCTTGAGAGGTAACTCACGGGGTGGTTGTTCGGACCCCTTTACTTTTGGGATGGATTTTGGATTCTTGAGGGTGAGAACCATTTTAGAGGTATCTGATGTAATTATATATTTCCTCTCGGTCTGTTACTTTTACAGTTTTTGAGTGTTGGAGGTGTTTGGGGGAGGATCCCAGAGTTTTCGGTGGAAGCTAGGGGGAAATAGAACTATTGTAGGAAATATACATTTTGTAAGTTTATTAAATGACGTGAAAGTTGGTTTCATGGTTTTTACAGGGCTGGTACATTACATCTTGGTTTTCGAGGTTAAATAATAAAATGGTGGTGCATTTTTCAGTGGAACTTGGAATCCTGATATTACATAATATAAAAGGGGATAACACGTCATGTAATTCCCGAATGCTCTATAGTTTTAAAGGTTTCAAACACTTAGGTTATTTATCAGACACCACATTAGTGTATCCCTCTCTCGTTTTGGATGATCCAACAACACCTTCCTTAAGCGTTTGATATTCCTTTCAAGGGGGATCGATCTTTGGGCTTCTGTCTTCAATCTATAGAGAGTTCTCCTCTAGTTATCATCTGTTTTCTTCTGTTCTTCTTCGGGGTTTCACTATGGCAGTGTTTCTTTAGTTTGGGGTGTGTTTGGGTTGTTTTTTTACCACCCTATGGTGTGGCACAGATTGATCCATGGTTTCTCATGGTGCATTTGTGGGTTTCTGGCATTCTTCTTCACCCTACAGTGCACAACAAGTTTAAAAGATATTTTGGGGTAGGGATTCTATCTTTTCTCCTTATTATGTATCATGCAAGAGGGTTTGGATTTTTTTTATCTATGGTACATGGTTGTTCTGACTTAATTAAAGATAAATAATTGGTTAAATTGAAAATAAAGGGTAAACAGGTCTATTCAAATGTTTTTACAGCTTTATTGTTATTGTGATATTGTGATTATACTAGCTTGATATGCCGCTAAAAAATATGGTTGTTGGGGAATTTGTTTGTGCTGTATATATTTGCTGTGATTTATGCTTTGGTTGTGATTGTTGTCATGTCACCCTAAATAGAAATTGGTTAATAAATTATACTTGTATAATGAAATTGTTTCCCCAATATTTTTTGTGTGTGATGACACCCCCAAATTAAAGTGTAATGTGATTAAATCCCCTTTATAAACCTGAAAATGGATCTTGATGTGTTGTGATGTGTGGTTGTTCTTGTGGGATGGTGATATGTGGTAGGGTCATTGGGTAGATGGTTTTTGGGTTGTGATTTTTGGGTTGTGATGCGGTTTGTGGTCCGTGCTTTTGGGGAAACAAGTTGGTGATTTCTTTGTTCTAGATGCCCGAGTAGTGATGGAACAAATGATTAATAATGTTTTAAATGACATGAGTTAGTTTGGTTAATGAGATAAAAATTGTTAATTAATGATTAAATGATGGGTTTTCTGATTAAATGTGGTTAATTATAAATAATTATAAGAATGATATGATTAAATGAAAGTGGTTGTAAATTTGAAATATTATTTTTGACTTGTTATGGGGTGTTATGCATTTAGAGGTGGTATCAAAAGTGATGGTGTTGTGAGTTGGTTAGTTTGTGAAAAAATAGGTTGATATTGAGTGTTTGATACTATATATATGTATATACTTGTATATTCATGTGATATATATGCTCACCCCACCCACAATGAGCACTATGTGTCAAACACCCACATAGTCACATGGGGGGTGTCCTTCCCAAAATCTCAGTGGGAGGATCGATGGCTGGACACCCACTCTTCTCTGCTCCCTCTTCTAGGTGATGAAGAACCAAGATTCTTTGAGTAGTATGTGATGAAATGTGGTTTCCCAAGTTTCTTAGGGATGAGTTGTGATGTGGTGTCCCACGTGTCTTCGGGATGAGTTGTGATGTGCTTTCCCAGGTGTCTTGGGGATGAGATGTGATGTATTGTGAGGCCCAGGTGTGTTTGGGTGGGATGTGTTGTGAGGCCCAGGTGTGTGTGGGTGGGGTGTGTTTTGAGGCCTAGGTGTTTTCAGTCAGGATGTTTTGTGAGCCCCAGGTGTTTGCAGGTGGGATGTGATCTGGTATATTTGGAAGAGGTGGGAATGCTAGAACATTTTTCGTTGGGGTGTGAGAGTGTATAATCAATGGTAAAGTGGTATGGGGAAACCTATCATAGATGTTATTTATATTATATTATATTACTTGTATTGTGTTATTTGGTGAGCATGACTTGGTGAAGATGGGATGATTAATTTACCTTGATAGGTGATATTTGGTTCTGCTATTTTCTCACAGGTTTATTAGTATGATCCTTTCACATGTGCATGAGAGAATTTTGTTTTACTTCTGAGTATACTTGTATGATCACCCTACAAATATAAAACTATTTTCAAGTTTCCAGGAGGATTTAACAGACCATTTTGGACCTTTCTATCTCATATCCTTGATAGTTGTTGTGTCACTGCTTTATCTTTACTTTTGGGTACTGACTTTGGAGACTTTTATATGTATCAGTTCTATTTGTACATGCTTGAGGGATGGTTTGAGATTCTCTTTTTATATTATGTATTGGATTTTTTTGGATTATTCATTCTATCCCCCGATCTTATTTCTTATAAAGTGTACTACCTACCATATTTTGATATATGTACACCCTTGGTGCTAGTCGCCAACCTGGGGCCCACTGGAGGTAGTACTCGGGGGGTTATTATCTCCCTTTCTTCATTACCAGTCCAGGAGGGGCATCTCTAGAGGGAGGGGGTAATGAAATTCTCTTTATGTTTTTATAATTATAATAACTTTTAATTTCATATTCAAATAATTATAATTTCCCACAGTATCATTCACTTATTGCCTGATCATCTTTATTGTGGTAAATTACCATGTATAATGTTTTACAAGAAGGATTCTACAGTCACTATTTTATTATATTTCTGAAAATTTTCAAATTATATGTTTAATTTTTCAAGCTTATTTTCTTTTCCAAACATACATGATTACTTTTTTGAAATTACTTTTCCGAAGTTGTTTAATTTTTAGAATTATAGTACTTTTCCAAAAATATACTCTTTCATGAAGTATGTTGACATTTTTTGGTTAAAGTTACTGTTGTAACCAAGGTTATTCAATTATATAAATTTATGTTATGTTGTTATTTTTTTAATCTTCATTGGTTTGATCAAAGAGTTAGTAATCCAAGTGTGCTAACCCATGCAGGTGGTTTCACTGTTGAATGTGTCACCGTTTTGTAGTGTTTTATAATTTTTTGGTTTTAAAAAATCTTGAGAAAAGGAAAATTTTCATGAAAGTCACTTTACCTACATTAATAATGATTTTACATCAATGTTTTCTGAAATATTAGAAAACCCGTGAAATTTAGAAAATTCAAAAGGCTTGTGAAATATTAAGTTCTGTGTGCTCATGAAAGATAAAATTTCATGAACAAATATACATTGGCGAATTAGAGGAAACACATTTTGCATGCACGATAGTGTTTATTGAATGTTATAGAGTTTCATGAAAGGGTGATTATATCCTATAAATAGTCCCCTGGTCGTCATTTGAATGATCAAAGTTTTTTTAGGAGGTTCGATCACTCTGATATCATTAAAGACTTACTCGAAGATACTTCTTATATGAATTCAGAACTTAATGTGAACACATGATTCAAAAAAGGAATGGTTGAAAACTAAGTGGAAAAGAGGGAATTAAATTTAGAATGTTTCGTGAAAGGAAAAAGTTTCAAAAAAGATTTATTTTTTGAAAAATTGTGATGTTTTTTAAAAGTTAGAACTTTCAAAAAATATGGAGGTTACATGAAAAATTGGAATTTTCATGAAAAAATAAGTTTTGAAAAAATTTCATGTGTGAACATAGTTTTACTTGGGAAAAGTTTTTGGAATGAATTGAAGAATTATATTTGGTCTATCATGATGAAAAACATCATTAACATGCACTCAAATATGGTGGTTACCTTCAAGTTGATAAATGTAGGAAGACTTCACCCAAAGCAGCGAGAAAGTGGGAGTCAAAAAAAGTGACATGAGGGAGATAGTGCATTGAATCTAAATTCTTAGAAAGTCAGTGAGCTTGGCATGGAGTGATCATGAAAAAAAATTTAATCCAAAAAATCTAGTGAATCTTAGTGGATCTTGGTACGGCTAACACACTGTCATCATATGCTACATAGACTATCCCTTAATGGTAATCTAAGTAAAACCTTTGTGTTATTATTTCACTTCTACATACATGTATTGGGTGATTGTATAATTCCATTATAAAGGGTTTAAAACTTTCAACCATTGTGTGGATAATATCTATTTAATTAAATAATTTTTTTTACCCTGATTCATCACTCCCCTGTCAGAGTGTTCTAAGGTCTAACAAGTGGTATAAAAGGGATCAAGTTGTAGGCATTAAATTTAACTTCTGGATTGGTTGTGATGGAGAATTCAATGAATTTAATGGTATTGGCCCTTTTTTATGGAAGAATGTTCCATATTTTGGAGAATATAATGAAATAACATCTATGATCTCTTGGGATGAAATCTATCTTTATCACAATTTAAGGGATTTAGGTAAGTGATTCTACAAAAATTTCCATGACCAAATCAGATATAAAAATGCTTGAGGTAGATTCAAAAACTCAAAATTATTGTTCTATATCTCTATTATATAAAATATATTTAAAGGCAATGAGCGTAACTATAACAAAGGTCATGCAAGATAAACTGGAAAATATATGTGGAGGTGATAACAAAGTGAATGAGGAAAAAACCCAATTTCTAAATAATAAGTTCGATGATATGAAGATGCTTCCAAATTAAAATTAAAATTATATCTTCAATAAAATTACTAAAGTTATTATAGAAATTTTAGGTCTTGGTGAAGAAATTAAGGATATCTATATTTTAAATAAAATATTGAGAAGGTTTCCACCACTATACAATATAAAAGTTTTGACTCTTGAGGAAATGGATTTTTCTATGCTTTACCTCGATGATCTATTAAGTAGTCTAGTAGCTAATGAAGTTAGATTCAATCCAAAAGAGACACCAATTCGAGAAATTAAGAAGATTTCATTGATATCCATGGAAAATTTTAACATTTATAAAGGTATTGATGATGGAGAAGATGTAGATGGTGAATTTCCTATCTTGTTACTAGAAAATTAAAGAGTTGAAAAGTGATATTAAAAGGAAATATTCCTTTTGATTGTTTTCTATGTGGAAAATTAGGACACATTTCTGTTTGGTTCTCAATAAAATTTGATTATAATGAAAGTGAAGGGGAAATCATTAAGAGTCCTCAGAGGAAGTTCCCTAAAAAAGGAGACATAAAATTAAGAAATAAATTATATAAAAAGATATTAATTTTCAAAGAGAAACATGATAATTGAGAATTTTTAGAGGAAGTGGAATCAAAGTTTAAATTTTATGTTTAAGATAGAATGATGACTACACTTGAAAAGGTTGAACCTATGAAAGAGGAAGATAATCATCCAGATGGTTTTGTTGATCGAAAGGTGAAACTCGAGGGTGTGCTTGATGATATTGTCATTCAAATAAAGAAAAATATAAAGACTAGATATTTTTTGAAATAATTATTAGAGTATGTGGATCAAATTGTAGTATAGATTGACCGATTGTAAGGAGAGAAAGATGAACATTTGAAGACTCATGAAATCTTAAGAGAGTTTGTGTAGTTACGATTAAAGATAAAAATAAAACAAAATTTATCAATGACCATACTTCAAGGTTGGAGGAGAAAGATAATATAGTTGAGGGAATTGAAGAGGAAGACATTACCTTAAGAAGTAAACTAGATATTGAAACAAAATTAGTGGAACTAAAGAATAAACTGTGGTTTGGAAGGTTCTTAGATACAAATATTTTATAAATATTCTAACATGGCTTGAAAGGAGTAAAAAAATATTTGAATGATCAAAGAACACAGTTTTTGTAAATAATTAAAAATAGATATGATACAGAAACATCAAAGGATGGAAATGAGATGGGAAAAAATAAAGGGAAGAAAAAATTTAATCATATATATGACAACACAAATGCACCTTCTATTCTAACAGAGACAACTTAGAACCAAATAAAGTAGAGGGTTGAAAATAACCCTTAATACTTAAGTCATAATTTTGGACCGAAGACCTATATGAAAGTGGGGAAAATATGGGGGAATGGAAGTAAGAAAATATTTCCTCTTATAAAATTTCTATTCTATGGTTTTCTGGTCTATAACATGTTGTACTATAAAGAGTCAAGAATCTATCTAAATTGGGATTCACCTAATTTTCAACAAAATATAATGAGACAATATCTTTAAATGTATAGAAGAAATAATTTATATGGATATTTTTTTATTCTTCTAACTTTAGACATAAATCCATTCATTGTAGGAAAATGGAAATTGGAAACAGTAACTATAAAACTCGTAGACAAGTAAATACAAGTTAACTAAGAAAAATCTCTCTAGAAAATAGGTACTCTATATTAGAAGAAGAATATGAGTATGGGTAAACCACTCATATTGGGAATATGTTGGAGGATCTATCAATAACTCAAATCAACTTAGTATTTCATGGAAGGAAAAGAAGAAGATTGAGAAAACCAACTAGGAATAGATCACACTCAAAGCTATAAAGAATAGTAAAAACTAGATTCTTGATAGTTGATACTCATCCAATGTGATAGGAAATGATAATTTGTGGAAAACATTTAAGAAAATAGTTTATGTAATGGTGAAATTTGACAATGACGGTGCCTTAAATATCAAAGGTAGTGGAAATAACCAATTGTTAGGTAATGAGATGAAGAAAATAGAAGTGATTTATGTGGATAGTCCATGTCACAATCTCTTTAGAGGGAGTCAACTTTGAAAATCGGGACTGGTGGTGACATTTATTCATAAGGGATGCACTATTAAAGACAAGGTAATAAATTATATCATGAAATACTGAAGTATGAATAGTAAACTATACCAAGTGGATAGTAAAGACAATCACTACTTCATAACAATGGAAGAGGAAAACAACTTTTGGTAGTATAGGTTGGGTCACATTAATCAACAGATAATGGAAATCATGTCCAAGATGAAGGTTTTAGTGGACAACCCCAGTATGAACTATGATCAAGAAAAGACATGTGATGCTTGCATGAAAAAAAAATAGTCTTTAATTTTTATCACCTGAGGAGAAAAATGGCATCAAATCTACTCAATATGATCCACACAGATGTGTGTGGTCTAATGAATATAGCTAGAAATTATGGGGAGAGGTAGTTAATTCTTTTTATTAGTTATTATAGAAGAATGAAACGTTTTATTTTTATGTATAGTAAAAAAGAAGTGATTTAATACATGAATATTTGAGAATGAAACTAGAAACACAATCAATATATTACAGTCTGACAATGGAATATAATACATGTCCATTGAATTTGAAAATTACCTTTAAAAACATGGCATCGAGCATGAGGTTTCATCAGTGAGAACACTACAATAAAATGAGGTTGTTTAATGAAAACATTGATATGTGAGATATATGTCCAAAACTATGATGATTGAGAGTATTGTTTCTCATCACTAATAGAAAGATCCTATTAAAATTAAAATTTTCACACAAAATTGGGAAAGGATGAGTTAATGAGAGGAAAGGATCCCATATCAAATATGGTATGTAAGGAATTCATTACTAAATTATTTTTGAGTTTTTGGATGTAAATGTTTCATCCAAAATAAATAAATGAATCAAGGCAATTATAGTGATGTTGTAGATAAAGGAATATTCCTTGGATACTCAATGAATAGTATATAATATAAATTATATAATAATCATATTAGAAAAATTGTAGAGATCAGTGATTTCAAGATCATTAAGGATATAGTTATGAAGAAATTGTGGAGCTCATATGTTGATATTTTTAAAGATAAAGAAGAATGATAAAAAGAAATTAATTCAAATACAATTGTTCTGGAATGATTTCCTAACATTTGGATTTCTCCAAATTATGATGATTCATAAGAACAATTAGAAGAGGAAACCATTTATAAATAAACTCATCCAAAACCTCATAGGAGGATAAGATGAGTAAAAGATGACCTATACAACATTATTGGGGATGGGTTAGGACATACAAAAACATGGAGAATGAGGAATACAACACATTCTTATCTCATATAAATGGTGAAACCAACCTTATTTCAAGAATAAGTAAAGGAAGAATCATGGGAAAAGGCCATGAGTGAGGAATTAAATAGGATTGATAAAAACTAGACTTGATAGCTTGTTAAGTGGCCATAAAATCACAATGTGATTGGAATAAAGTGGATCTTCAAGAATAAATTAGATGATCAAGAAAATGTGATTAGAAACAAAAAATGGTTAGTTTGTAAAGGGTAAAAACAGATTGAGGGAATTTATATTGAATAAACATTTTCTATAGTATCTCGACAAGATTCTATTAGGATCTTCTTAACCATGAAAATTCAAATGGGTTACAAAGTTTTTTAGATGGTTATAAAAATTTCATTCTTAAATGGGATTCTTGAAGAAGAAGTTTACATTGAATAACTAGTGAGATTTCCCATTAGAAATGATGAAATAAATGTTTTTAGATTGAAGAAGGATATATTTAGTCTAAAAAAAGAACCATGATCATTATATAATCGATTGTATTCTTATCTGAATATAATAAAATTTAAAAGGGAAGGTTTTTTTCCATAATATCTTTGAGACGAAATATTGGGTAGATTAATTTATGGTTCTTTTTTTTTGGTTGATATAACATTTGGAAGAAGCGAGCACAGATCATTAGATCTGCTAGAGTGAGTGGGTCTGGTGGAGGAGGTGGAGGAGCAGCAATGGGATGTGCCATTATGCAGAGGGTACTATGTGGCATGGATCTCTCTCCTCCATAGATTCCTCACCCACAAGAATATAATGATCGGGGGGAGGGTGTTGAAGGAGCTGGTACTGGGTGACCCGATGATGTATTTCCAAGATGAAAATTTCATTATGGAGGTATGGGATGTGGACGTGGAGAATCGGGATAGGGATATGGATATGGTCATTAAGATCATGAGGGATATTAGGATAATTTTTTTATAGGGATGATTTTTAAATGGTTTTTTATAAAGTAAAATTCAAAACTAGAAGATATTATACATTAGAGTAAAATTATTTTGGAAGAAAAAATCATATTAAATATATAAATTTTATAAAATTAAGATATAAGTTCTCTATAACAAAAACATTATCAAGAATTTAGGGGATAAAATAAATAAAACACAAATATAAACACGCCCAAATTTAATAAGGGTTTCAGTTTAAGAAAAATCAAAACCTCTTCTAATTGAAATAATATTTTTCAATTAATCACTAATTGATAAATAATTGTTTTACATTCAATGAGTGAGTTTAAAACCTGAAATAGGAGTAAAAAACAAAAATTCTACTTGTTCTTATATTAAGAAATCCCCTTCCATAATTTTCCTAGAAGCACAAAATGTATAAATAAATGAACTAGAAAGGGTGTAAATGACCATTTTTACGACACACTAGATACATTAACCAAAATTAGTGATGAAATAAAATAAATCTCCTAAATATATAAAGAATATAAAGAAAAATTAAAACAAAAGGTTTTTATAAATGTTACTATGTTGTCTCTAAGTTGAGGATTTGAATTTTGAGTGTAATGAATCCTATAGAAGTCCTAAAAGATTCATAGTGGATGTGATTCAATGATGTAACTTGGAGTTATTAATTTATTTAACTAACATGAAAAAAACTAAAGAGTATTTTTTTGGTAAATAAATATTTTTACAAACTATTAGAGTCATTCCCATACTCATAACTTCTCTCATGAAAAAAATGAGTAAAAAACCATTTTTTGAAAAAACAATACTATGTGTTATAAAAAAACTATAAACCTAACCTAATTACCTTTTCTTTATTCCCCACCCGACATTAAACCCTCTCTCTTTTCACACACTGCTCAATTTTTGGGCCCTATATTTTTAGTGGATCCACGATTCACTTTTACTTTATCCTCACATTTTCATAAGTACTCTTGTTTTTTATAATTATAATAAATTTTAATTTCATAGTCAGATAATGTTTTTCTAGACGGATTCTACAGTCACTATTTTATTCTATTTTTGAAAATTTTCAAAGTACGTGTTTAATTTTATGAACTTATTTACTTTTCCAAATGTACAAGTTTACTTTTCTGAAATTAATTTTCTAAAGTAGTTTAATTTTTTGAATTAGATTCCTTTTTCAAAAATTTACTCTTCCGTGAAGTACTTTTCCCTTCAGTGGAAAAATTTAATCTTCCAAAAACTTATTTTACCCTTCTGATAAATTGTTTTAACCTTTAAAAATCTGTGTTTTTTTCAATGGACATTAAATTTATGAAATTATGTTGAATTGATTATTTATTATTTCCTTATTTTTTTATTTTCATAAATCTTTCTTGTTCATTATGATTATTATAAACTATTGTTTTACAATAATTCACATAATTTTGAGTTGGATTATGACTCATATATTGTTACAATATTTTCCAAGGAAAGAATATTATGCTTAGAAAGTTTGATTAAGTTTCTAAAGCCTTATGAAATTTATAAATTTATACGTGCTAAGAAAAAAAAATCTTGTGAGAAAAGTATGAATTCTAATGAGATTTTATGAATTCATACGAGATTCCTTATCTTATGAGATTATTTATATTTTATAAATTCTATTTATGTGATTACTATTATGTGAATATAACTTGTGTGAACTATGATCATGTGTTTTTTACATACATGAGTTTTTTATATGTGTAATGACCCCTACATGGAATGAATCTTACATGGAATACATTTTTTGAATTTTCTATTAGATATTTATGATATTACATAATTATTTGATTCTATAATATTATTTAAATCTAATGATAATATTTAAATAAGTTTTTAAAGTTTTTAATGCATAGATTATACTTTTATTCATTTTATTCATGTTTTCGGAATGATATCATAATTTTAAATTTTGTATAAGTAAACCAAGTCACAAGATTTATGAGATACTCTTATTGACAACTTTATAAGATATTTTAGGCCAATCAATGATGTTTTTAAAGATTTAGTCAAGTATTAAGTAGTTCAATGATATTTTGGAAAGATCATTGAAGTTTTTTTAGTGTTAATTATTGTGCAAATTTTGGGTATCACTATTATTATTATTTTTGATTTTTTTATGGTTATACACTATATAGTTGTTGCAGATTTGAAGACTCTATTTAAATTACTGCAACTACATTGAGAAAATATATACTCAAATTTACACTCAAACTTGAACTTACTATGGCCTATACTAATTCTATGTGAATATTTTTATATTAAATTCTTAATGGAATATCAAGGAAGTAATAAACTATTGATATCAATGTTGCCTTTGAAAGAGATATTATTATATTACTGAAGGGATGGTTTCTATGCTACAAATATTCTAAATTAACTACCTTGAATATTATTTTAATTATAGTATTAATTCTTTCTATCCTTCATTAGTTATTAATCATTTCATGTTTACATTTTTCCCTTCCAAAAGTATTCTTCATGCTGGGCTATACCTCCTTCAAAATATATGTTTTTGGTTATTAATATGAGATAAAATTTAGTATCTTATCGATTTATGATTATACTTTAAAATTAATGTTGTCTATATGGTTTTTCCTCCTATATAAAAGGAATCTTGTAAAAGGGTTTTGAAACATCCCAAAAATAGATTTCAGGTATGAACCTTTGATCACTTTGTCTCTTTTGGATTTTTTTGATGATATCTAGTTGATTCTATTGACTCTTAGTTGATTTTCCTTTATTTTTTTATAGGGGTCAAGAGTGAGGTTTGATTCTTTTTTGAGAGGTTGAGAGATGGCTAAGGGGTCTGGCTCAGGTTTGTACTTAGTCCTATATATGGAATAGCTACAAGAGGCCCACTAGCTAGCTGGTGAGGGTCACCAAATAATTGGTGGAAGGATATCAGTAGGGTTTTCCTATAGAAAGTCCACTGAACCACTAGTGAGGTCCAACGAACCACCAATGGAGTCATGGAGGAAAGTAGTTCCTACAATAATGACACCAACTAGATGTTGGGGTTCTTATAACTATATTCATTCTTCCAAGATCCATAGACTAGCTGGTGACACTAATGTGGGTGAGGAACAATTGAGTAGAATCATAATTATTTTTCTTTTAATCACTTATAAAAATTTAATATCATATCCCTTAAACTTATTTCAAACCCAATCAACTTGGATAACTTCTTGAGGATAATTTCTTCCTTCCAACCTTAAAGCTTTATAGATCGAAGTTCTGGTTGGTCTGTTGATTATCATCCAGTAAGTGCAATATATATTTGACCATGAATTCTCTTTTCCTCCTATCTCTCCCTCTTTGAGAGAGGTGGGTACTCATAGTGTTGATGGATTCTATGGATTTTGTTTCTAGGATACTTTATCGATTGGTTATATCCCTTTGACTCTATATTTTAGGATCCCTTATTAGTGATTGGAGATAGTATTTTTGATGCTTTCACTAGGGCCATGTGCATGGTGTGTTTTCATTACCCCACATTCCCACTTTCCAAATGTGGGAGATTTTCATTACTTTGATTGGTTATGTTTTATCATTGATCGAAATAGGATGATGGTATGTTGGTTCCTCCTTCCATGGATTCCTCCTTAGAGTTCGTTTCCTAGTTTGGATCTCCCTAAAAGATTAAGTCATGTCTGTGGAACTAGTTATCGGTGCCATTTTTATGTGGATTCCAATTAATTACATTACTTCTGTCTTGAAAGAGTAACAAATTTTGGTAAGGAGATTAGTCACATTAGGAATCTCTAGGCATGTTTGGACATAAGGCACATTGGTCATTTGTAAATATTCTTATTAATAGGGAATCTAATGTGTGGCATATTAGGAATGAAACCCAAGGAATACCATGTCAATAATTAGGTAATTGGTTCTAGGGTAATACGTCTTCTAAGTTTTTTACCTCAGAAATCCCATGTTTATTGTATGGGGTTGGTATTTGGGGTCAAAAGACAAGTTCTTTATACCATGGATACATATCATGACGTCTGGTTAAGATAGACCGGGGAACGAGTTTAACATGTTGTGGAGATGGGTTGTTAGATCAAAACACCCCATGGAGGTTGATTTAGGAGGTGTGTACCTAGGAGGGAAGATGTCACACATGAGTTTATCGGTGTATTAGAATGACCTATGGAGGAAGATTCGAGAGGTGTGTCCCTAAGAGGGGAACGCCATGATAGTTTACCAATGGGTCAGAATTCCCTATGGAGGTGGATCTAGGGATGTGGATCAAAAGAGCCTATAGAGGAAGATTTGGGAGTTATGTCCCTAGGAGGGAACACCTGAGTAGTTTACTGATGGGTCAAAACACCCTGTGAAGGAAGATCTGGGAGGTTCATCCCTAGAAGGTAACACCTATATTCTTTACCAATGTTAGGATTTAACCTCAAGGAGGTGTCCTATATACCATATTTAAAAGATAGGGATCAAAACCCATATAGTTTTATGCTGTAGTTTAAGGTCGTGTGATAAGAACAATCCATGCATTTTAATGTCACGATGTAAGGATACTCATGTCTCAAAATGAACTTTTATAATGGATGATGTGGGGATGATGTGTTGAAGCTACCCAAAATGGGAGTCAGATCCCCTAGTGAGGAAGGATGGTGTGGTGATTACACATGAAATCTTTCTGGTATTAGAGTCACATCCCATGGATGTGGGAGACGGTGTGGGGCTTACGCATGGAATCTACCTGAGATGGGTGTCACATCCTACTAATGGGGGGAAGATGGAATCCCATGATTATTGTACATGGAAAATCATATGTTCATTATATAGGGTAACACTAATGTCTTACATCATGTGCTGATGATGTTATCATACAGTTTAACATTGTATGACTAGGACTTGAAACTATGAAGTTTTATATCATGCATCTCAGATATGAGAGCACTCAGTCTTCACCCCTAGATATTATGTAACCACTACTCATGTGCCTCTAGATGGGGCATGGAATTGGAACAGTCATGGAGTATTAGTCAATCAGGAGTCCAACATTAGGGTCCTATTATTAGAAGCAAAGGGATTAGGGTACCTATTATTAGAATTAGTGGGTATAATGGAGGTCTAGGACGCACTTGAAGAGAAGTGGATAGACACATGAGTGGGTGGAACTAGTCATGTAGGGACTTTAGGTGCAACTAAACTAGCCCAAGGTTGGAATGGGGGCCCTGGGAAAATAACCTTCATGAAGGGGTTCCATCAAAAGGGAGACACCATGAAGAGGCCCAAGAGAGAGAATTCTCAAAGCTTGGGGCCTCATAAAGAGGCTATTCGAAAAGATCATGAGTCTCGTGGAGGCCATGGGATTTGTGAAGGGGTATGATTCACGAAATAAGGTCCCCCTATAGTAAAGTGAAGGCCTAGTTCTTATGTGGAGAGCTTCGTGAAGGCTGACTTCTTCACGAATCCTCTAGTGACTTAGAGGGAATTATTCTTCTTCAAAAGGAATGAGACTTCACTAAAGGCATATCCACTTTAGGTGGAGGATCTAAATATCATAATAAAGTTAGTTTTATGATGATAAGTTACCACAACTAATCCATTTTCTCTTTCGTTCATGAATCTCAAGTGGTTATTGAATAGGGAACAATTTTCAGAAGTCGAAAGGTCATATTCCCCTTAAATTATGGACATAAGGGGGTATTTATAGAAATGTGGGTTTTGTGATGATTACAATCTATCGTGAAGTTTTATTATCCTCAAGAATGGATGTACTCCATGAGTCCTAATGTTGTTGCATGGTGGTTACTATCATAACTTTTCTTGGATACGAATAGTTTCAGAAGTCAGGATTGGCGCTTTGTGAAGATTACAGTCAAATATTGACTATAACTTCCTCGACCATTCCTGTGACATTCATATTTCAACATCTAAAAATAAACCCCCTCATAGTGGTATCAAAAGGGAAAATTAGGGTTGGATTCTGACGCGGAATCTCTAAAAATTAGCAATCGACTCCCATTCATGAATATTATTTTCCAAGACCATTTGTGATTCTCACTTCGTGAAGACCGTCAAAAATCAATGGGCAGTTGTATGCTTATAAATAGTGAGGGGAAACTTATAGGGTCTACCAGCATTTCTCAAATATAAATATTGTGCTCTCTTTTCATGAAGCTAACACCCTTTCCAAGTGATTTTTGATTTTGATCCCCATCACTCGTGAATATCTCCTTCTCCATGACCAAGGCTCCATGAATTGTTCTTTATGAACAGTGATACACAAAGTCAACCTTCATGAACTAACCTCCACAAACCAAATCTTCATGAACTGAACTTCATGAACCAGACCTAGAAAACCACCTACGTCTTATACCAAATAACCACTCTAGGAGCTGATGTTGCTACTGCTCATTAGGAAGAAATGACCAGGAATATAATTATTGGAGAGATAATTCAAAGAACCTCATAACATGGCTCAAAATTTAATTTATAATATAATATCATAAGGAGTATTCAATATTAAAGAGGCTGAAAATCTATGTATATGTGTTGAGGGATGAGGTATTCGTCCATGAGTCAAGAAAGAAGGGAGTGACCTATGGTTTTAGAAGCATTCCATGAAAATACCAGTGGTATTGGGATGTCGGGGGTCACATCCCAAAGGAACAC
The DNA here is from genome assembly GCA_963277665.1 of Viscum album. Classification (NCBI taxonomy): domain Eukaryota; kingdom Viridiplantae; phylum Streptophyta; class Magnoliopsida; order Santalales; family Viscaceae; genus Viscum; species Viscum album. The sequence goes on from OY728144.1 coordinate 519,521,731, forward strand.
ACACTAATCAAAGCAAAAACTCTCTAGAACCACATTGAAAACATTGATGGGGAGAAGCTTGAGGATGAAACACACCCTACAGTATGAGACCATTTTGAAGGTGGGTTTGGGGGATCCTCTCAAAGGATGGACCAACAACTAGAACCTATTCTAGGGAATAAATTTCACCAATAGATGGTCCTGGTCTTATTTTTCATTCACATCATGAATTCAGGGATGATATAAAGCAAGTGGGGTTCTATGAGGTAGCATGGGCCTCACAGTTTCATGTTTTCAACCACCTAGACATCACACCCAAGCTGCTAAGAAGGTGGTATCTAGGGACCATCACTCTCCATCTACATCATGGGGAGGTTGGAATTAGCCTCTTGTATCTTCACCAGATCATCATGATCCCAATCCAGGAGGAAATTTATGATAATTTCTTCCTTTCAGAGAACATGTATGAGGACCAGGTGTAGTTACCGACCCTAGCAAAGGCACTGTTGGATCTAGTTCAAGGGACCAATGAATATAAGCCCAGGATAAAGGACATCCCCTTCAAGAAATGGTTCAAGTATTTCTTGAATGAACCAGTGGAGGAGATACTTGAGGGGAATGAGCTTGTTGAAAAGATACCAGGGAGGCTACACACATGCCCTGGTGTATTCCAATGGGGGAAATGTGAACTCCTATTGGTAGATCTTGGAGGCGATCCAGTGGTAGCGGTGGGTCTATAACATAAATCATAAATCTCATGTGGTCAAACTTGTGAGTTTTATTTCCATGCTAATTTGTGCATGGATTATCTTGATGAGGGATGTACACATGGTGGTGTGGATGAGAACCTTCATTATAGCATCCATGCTAGCAATGAGGCATCACATTAATTTTTCTGTCCTAGTATTGATGAAGCTGTATAAGGTGCTCTGCCACATCATCTACAGGAAGACTTAACTTCATTTGTGTGGGCCCCTCCACTTCTTATACATTGGGATGACCATACACATGGGGTTATATGTGTACCCAAACCACATCTCTTCTTCTAGCATGAACTTCCAACCATCGATCCTAAACATTTCTGAGAGTCACCCACTCAAGCTGGGACCTATGGATGTGTTGGAAAGGCACGTGCTAGTATATCACTTCATGTTTCACATATTCCCTCTTCTAATGGGGATGGTGACTGATGATGGTATGAGGTCCATCGAGTAATGATCATACCTCCTAGACTTTTGAGATAGGGTACTGGTTGTGAGGGTGGAATCTGAACCAATTTGCGATCCATACAAACTGTACCAGTTCACAAGGCAGTTCTGATTCATATAGCGGCTAACACCAAGAGTGTACAAGAAAGTGCACCATGAGTATCAAACTTAAATTATGAAGAAGATATAGAACATAGTCAAATTTGAGGATGGTAATGTGTGGACCAAGTTTATTCCTCCTACTCCCACCTATGGACTCACCCCTGATTACATACTGAGATAGGAGAGCGCATATCCTAGGGAGATGTTGAGGCACTGAACCACCAGGGATGATGAGGGAGAGACCCCAAAATCATGGGGCTGAGGGAAAGTGGTGTTCAAAGAATGTCAAGGATACATGGTTGGTTTGGTGGGAAGATATATGGAATATAGAGCGAGAGGGGAAACATCAGGCTCAACTCTCCTAGGAAAGTAGTTTTAGGGGGAAGGAAATCCCTCTGGGGAATTTCTGAGGGATTTTTTTAAGTTCTAGCGAAATAGTTTTTTCTCATAGACACCCCAAATGATGCAATCTTCCCAGATTCCTAGGGCATATGGGGGCTTATTAGGTAGATAAAAAATCTCCATAGGATGTGGTGGGACCTCAATTGAGAGGGGATATTTCTCTTAGGTATGGGCCACATTGGGGCCAGCTTCGACATGACCTAGGATGAGGCAATTTTATACATCAGAGATATTAAGGAACTAGTTCACTCGTATGGAATGAAAAATTCTCTAACCACCTGATAAAAGGTTTTGTCGGTGATGAAATCCTCCTAGAACTCTTAGCTAGCGGGTTGGATACTTTTGTCCCTCTTTAGAGAGACTCGAACAAATCTTGGGGAAGTAACACCTACTGGGAATCTTCTGTGGGAGGATTTCGTTCAATTTAATAAGTAAATAAACTGATCATATGTGATTTAAAAGTCACCAAACTCCTAAGAGAGTTGTCTAACTTTTCTTACACTTGTGCAGGGATCAATGATCACAAAGGTGGGAGAGGTCCATGATGAACCTCAATCAAAGGGAGAGGGAACCACAACCCTTTAAGGAGAGAGTGTGGGTACCCTGCTTGATTTTTTTGGCTACATGAATCCAACCATCACCTAAATAGGTTCCTATGACAGAGGTGAAAAATACATAAAGAATTCCCATTTAAGGGGGATTGCCTGTGAATATTCTTGAGCTCCCACCGAGTGATACTATTCACACAAGTGTCTTTCCACCTTTTACCTTTTTCTATTTTTCTTTTAATTTACATTATTGGATGATGAATATTTAAATGGAATTTCAAAAGGTGTTTGGGTCTCAACTTCCAACATCAACATCTGAGTCATCGACAACATGGGTTGAGGTGGCGACCATGGGTGATATTGTCCCGATGGAAATGCTCGGGGAATATGTGGTGGTCGAGCCAACCACAAGGTTCCATTATAAAGGACCATAAAGAATATTCCCTTGATGGAGGGGGTTGATATAGTGCTCATGATGGGGCTAACTGAAGGAGTTGTGGTGGAAGATCATGTGGTAGTGGCACTACTAGAGGAAGATGTTGGGAATGAAGTCACAATGGAGGAAGTGAATGTTGTTCTAGTAGTTGGGTAGAATGGGGAGGATATGTTGGAAATTATTTCCCTATATTTTCCATTAGTGGATATTGTGGGATCTGAAGCTGAAATCACACCACCAACAGGGGAAACTGTGGAAGTTGGGACAATTTCATCCACCTCAGTGGTTCTAGAGGGGGCATGGGAAGATTTTTCTATAGGTGAAGGTTCTGTTGAGGATCCATTCCTATGAATATATTTCCATCCAATCATGCCTTATAAAATTCACTTGGACAATTCAACCACTGATATATTCATGATCTTTCTTCCATATGATCATGCATTTCCTAAATAAATCAAAGATTTCGGCTTGAATGTCACTAAGGAGAACTAGATAGTTCGTCGTAAGGTATGGAGGTATGTGTGTAACTTTATCACTCATACCAATATGGTTGACCTGCCATAATAAATGGGATCTCTCTGCCACTAGATAGTTATCTTGGGAATCAATGGTGTGGACTGCCGAAACCTATACGCACTGGCTCGAGACTTCCGCATCAAGCGGGAACATGCTAAATGGAAGGTAATTGATATTTACTTAAATAATCACAAGGATGAGGGTTCCAAGATGTTTGAGGCCGATGAAGGGGAGATCACACACCTAGTGGGGCTAGTACAGGAGCATGCGACCATTTCCACTTCCCATGCTAAGACGGTCAACCATTTAAAGGCCCAGTTAGTGGAAACCAAGGCTAAGGTGGTGGATGTGACATCCTTATTAGATGAGTACTGGGCCAAGAAGAACTAACTACATATCAAAGACAAATAATTTCTCCCCAAATCCAATAAAGAGAAAGGGAACCTGATATAGTGGTAGTGGAACCCATATGCCACTCAACAGATGTTGGATGAGCTTGAATGCTTGACCACTAGGGTCAATATTTAGGGGAGTTTTGTGAAGGAGACACTCCAATATGTGGATGAACCTCTAAAAATTTGGTTGGTTTGTTTTAAACTTTTGACTACTTGAACATGTTTATTTTTTTAATCATGAAACAACAATCATATTCATGAGATAACCAATGACCAATCCCTGAGATCACATGAGTCCTGATTGGTGTAAGAAATAAGGGATGATCATGTGATTCTTTTTTCATCTGAGAGTGTCAGAAAATTGTTGATCACTCAGCATCCGCATTTTCTTATCAACCACAGGGAGTGTTAAGGTCAAGAGGGACTATGATTGGAGAGTAGGGCTCTCAGAACAATCAACTTTATTTTCCAATGTTTACTAGGGCTTGATTGGGGTAACCCTAGGGGAATTTAATTTTACCTGAACAAAGGGAAATGGATAGCATGAATCACAATTATCTATATCTAGAACACAAGGGGAGTGGAATAGTGATATTGGATAACTACTGACCATGTTTGAAACACAAAATCTGTATCATTTAGGAGAGGATGGAGATAAGAAACTAAGGGTTGACGGCTAACCATGTTCAAAACACGAAACCTATCTTAGAATGTCATCCATTCTTCTAGATCATTGGCCTAGGATGGTAAGTGATCCATTTTGACCAGGAACCATTGCATTAGGGGGTCCGTTCGGATGTAGAGGAGGATGAGGATCCCAATAAAGGGATGACTGAAGTGTGGAGATGAAGTGATGAAATTTTCAAATGGATTCTAACACTCCTTAAATTACACTACCATGACTTGAATCACTTTGGGTAGGCGTATTGCTATGAAAAATGGTTAAATTATTCTTCTAGGGGGATAATCCCATTAAATTATGAGCAATGGTCAAGAAACTGAACGATGTAGTATGTGATCAACACCGGAAGAAAGGGACTCATAGGTGAGGTCCCAAAATTCTATGCAATTTTACATCATAAAATAGGGATGATAGATGCACAGTTTAGAATCATACAATGAGGATTATATATTGAATAGTTCAATGTCATGTTATTGGTATATAGGTATGTGTAGTTTTACATCTCGCAACTTGAACGTATGAACCAATGTGAAAAATAGCTTCCCAACCGCAACAATAGAGGGAGACATGGGTACTACCTATAGTGGCCTGTAAGGAAATGGGGATCTTATAAGACCCTACACCAAGAAAAAGAATCTAGGGTGAGTCACACATATTTTAAGTCCATGACAGCTTGTACTTTAGGGTGGGCATCCCAAAAGGGGTATGTGTATCATGACTGAAAGTCAACCTGATGTGAATGGATCCAAGGAGGCCTTGATTCCGCACAACACATTCTCTAATGATGCTTGGACTTGGACTCCCAATTTAAGGTCATAGTGTTCATACCATGGTAGTAAGTTTAAATTCATGATGCTTGGACTTGAGATCGATTCCTAGTTTGAGGTAATAGAGTTCATACTATGTACACCCTAAATTATTTGGTATAGTATGAAGGAGTAATAACCAAATGTGAATAGAGGTCCAAGAGTAGCCATATGAAACACAAAACATGAGGGGTAGGATGAAAAATGTTTAATGTCAAGATTATTCAACTGTAGGGTGGCGTATCTTAAAAGATCATGCACGACATTGATGGAAAGTTACCTAATGTGAACAGAGGGGCCTAAGAGACTACTTGATGTTGTATAAAATGTTTCCAAGATAAAACATGAGAAGTTTAAGGTCATGAAACCTGGATTATGGATTTTAGTTTAATGTCATAAATCTCAGACCATATACTCCTTATTTAAGGTCGTAGAGTGAAGACCATGTAGGGAATATCAAATAGATATGTATAGCATGACAAAGTTAAAAACTAATGTGAATTGAGGGATAAGAAGGTTGGTGCCACAATCTCAAGGAGACTTGCACATATTTTAGTGTTAGGATTCTTGGAATTATACTCCTAGATTAATGTTCATAGAGTTCGGAACATAGGATTTTAGTTTAAGGTCGTAGATTTTGGACCATGGGGTGCTCGCACGTCTCAAAATTTCTTAGTAAAAACCCCCTACTGACTCCTAAGACCATGCAATCCATGCTCAGTTTGAGAAACCAAGAGTGGTATGGAACTACCATTTCTCACAGGGGAGAAAAAAGGAGAATAAGTTTCTAAAAATAACATGAGGGAAATTCTGACTTCCCAATCCTGGATAGTGAAAGTGGGTATTTACTGATGGACCGATAACAATTTCTAACCATGTTCGACACACAAGTTCTATACCCGTGTCGATTAGAGATGAGTAAAAAAATCCAAGATAAAATATTGACTGAGTTCAAAACATTGAACCATTTTTTTCTATTGAAGATCCTTTGAGGCTGTTGACGCTCCTTTTCTTCACAGAGTTTAAACAAATGAAAAGGGAAATTCTTTAGCTCAAATTGATACATCCTTTGAAGAAAACATCAAAAATCGACAAAGGCATGAACAAGGCTTCAAATGCACATGCGCCGCACAAGTTCCATCATGGTCGCGCAAGTACACTTGCGCACTGCCTAATGGGCGCGCAGGTGACTTGCGCGCCCTATCTGAAAATCTCCCAGGGTCTTCTCCAGCCTATAAATACCCCTGTGCCCCCCCCCCCCATTTAAGGAGGAGGAAAAAAATTCCAGAACCTCCAAATTGATCTCCTGGCACCCTAGTCTCTTCTCAAAGCTTCCGAACACTTCTAAGGTAATTTCTTACCTAGAACGGAAGATCTAAAGAGGGGGAGGAAGGCCTGAGTGTGGAAAATCATCAACACTTGCGCGCCTGAGTGGCCAGCCCTTAAGGGAACTGGCCACACTTGCGCGTTGCCCTACTCCTTCACCATAACTTGTGCGCCATCTTCTGGAAAGCCTCTAGGGATAATACAAAGGGTTTGAGCCAAGTCTCGCCCAAGTATTACCCTAAGGGATGAAAACCGCGCAAGTACCCATGTGTTGCGCAGGTATACCTGCGCGACCAGGACTTGCGCACCCACGCAGTACCTACGCGCCTGCTAGGACTCACGTGCCCCTATCTTTTTGGGTGCCTCTCTTGTCTATTTCACTTCTCTTACACCTATCCACTTCTCCTCTTTAGGATTAAGCCTTCATAACTCTCTCCAAAGCCATTTATGGCATGATTTCATTATTGGATTCCTTACTTGAAAGGAATTTGGTGGAATATCTCTCAAAACTTAGTGATTTATTCATCTTTAAATTGCTAAATTTAGAGAGTTCATTCATTCAACCTCATACTTTAAAGATGAGAGAATCATTAACCTAGGCCTCCTTTTTAGGAGTAAGCCCTAGTCCAAATTCTCATTAATATTTGGGCATCCTCCTTAGGAGTAAGCTCCGAGTCCTCATTAATTTGGGCCTCCTTTTCAGGAGTAAGCCCCAGTCATAATGTCCCTTAATTCTAGGCCTCCTTTTCAAGAGTAATCCCCTGTCCAAGTCCCCTAATTTGGGCCTCCTTCTCAGGAGTAATCCCCAAGTACCCTAATTTGGGCATCCTCCTCAAGAGTAATCCCAACCATAATTCCTTTAACTTGGGCTTCCTTTTCAGGAATAAGCCCCAGTCTTAAAGTTCCCAAATATGGGAATCCTCCTCAGGAGTAAGCCCCAACCATGGTTATCTTAACATGGGATTCCTTTTTAGGAATAAACCCCAGTTTCAAATCTACAAATATAGGCATCCTCCTTAGGAGTAAGCCCCAAGTCCCTTAATTTTTCAAGTCCCTTAACCTGGGCCTTCTTCTCAGGAGTAAAACTCAGCCTTAATTTCTCTTAACCAGTCTTAATTTCCTTTTGATCTGGGCTTCCTTCTCAGGAGTAAAACCCATTCATAAGTCCCATACTAACTTGGACGTTCTTCCATAGGAGTAATCCCAAATATTAGAGTATCCAAATCTCTATGAAGCACATATACCTTTATGGACCCTATTCCTAGATTTCTTCCCTGAAGTAAATCTTAATACTTATCTATTTGGGTAGTCATACATACATAATCCCCACATCATTGCATCTTTCGTGGAACAATTGTCTGGTTTCACCAATACCTCTTGTTTCTCACACCGAGTATGACTCACATAAGCTTAGAGTGTAAAAGTAATCACGACGTCTTCCTTTGAGCCATCAATCATGCATAAACATCATACTCCCTTACTCGAACTACGCGGGTTCTGATTCCTTTTCTAAATAAAGGGTATGTAGGTAGACCATCTGCAGGTACGATCCCAACTCTGAAATAATCCATGTCTTTCTGAATGACAATAAACTTCAAGTGCCCCACTGAGTGGATTTAAAAAAAGAATGGTCATCCTAATGACCAAGAGATATCTATATAATGTATTAAAGGATACCATTGACTAAGAATCTCTAACAAATATAGATTATTATCCATCGATGAAGAACCTCGAATACATATAAAAGATTCTCTAAATTTATAACATATCAATCTTTGATTGTCAGATCTAAAGGAAAGCTCATTTTATACTTGGTAATTTAATAAGGATTCACGAACATAACTTAAATCTATAAAGAGAGTCCCGGAGTAGACAATAATTCCCCCCAAAAGGGTGTGATGAGTCCTACCTCTCATCCTCTTGACCAATGAAAATTCATAAGCCTTATCAGTTCACAACTAATGAGCGCCTGCCTTCGGAAAGTAGGTCCAAATGGATATGGAATCATTGGATGTTTCCGGTTCTACGAACAAACCCGTTAGAAACCTCTTGGAATGTTTTAACCTTAAACCAACGAGGTCATTCCCAATTCTAGAGGGAAACAAAAAATGGTGAACCTGACGTGAATCCTTAACCAAGTTAAAATGATAGTTTACCTACTTGTTAGTCCCCTATTTAAAACTCAATGAGAGGTACAACAAGACAATCAATAACATATGTGTTCATCCAAAAGATATAGTGGCCGAACTTATCTTGATTACGTCTGTTATATAAAACAGTCACTCTTTTCCAAGATCTTCTACATTACAAGAATGGATTCTCTCAATTTCACACCCGTGAATACTTCTTCTATGAATGCCTCTGCTGCTACTCCTGTCGGATCATCATCCGCTCTGAGGACGATATCACCTACTCAGTATCTTCAACATTGGGTATCAAATGCACTGGTTAAGGAGTACCATCAACACCGCACCATTCCGACTTTGGAGGCTGATCGACAAGCCCTCCAAGTGAACAACTCACATTGGTCGTACATACAACGACGACCAGTGATTAAGAAGAAGGTGGTGCTAACCACCGTCTCCAACCGTTTCGGGTCGTTATCCCCAGAACGCAATCACCAGTCCCTCCCATATTTTGGGGAGTTGAATGAGCAGGCCCCTTAGGGTATTAATTCAAAGAGATAGGAGTCCTTCTCGAGGGCTCCCATAAATAATCGCCACCAGACTCGTGTGGAAGTGCACCCTCAACATGATGATGGTATCATCTCCAGGCGTTTGGCTCAGGTTCCTCAAACCCGAGTAGGCAAGACGAATCGCCAGAGACAAAATCCGGTCAACAGTGAGCAGATTCTCATCTCTTCCATCTCCGAAGAAGTCCACCAACTAACTTGGTGGAAAGAAACGAGCGGGCACATACACCCGTTCGTTTTAATCCCATTGTCCAGTAGAATCGTCTGGCAGCAGCACGCCAATCCCGCCAGGCAGTTCCTGCGGAGTACTATAGGCAGGAACATACACCTGTTTATACGTCATCAGCTAGTCACTAGGCTCGTCTGACTACATATGATGGATCTCATCAACCACGTTTGGCGGAGTACAATCAGCAGGTACATACACCTGCTAGTATTGATCAAGTCTACCAACAGTCTCATTTGGTAGCACTAGGAGAAGTCAGTCGGAAATCTCTGGCAACAAACAGGAGGCAGACTCAACTCTCTGCCCTTACACTTGAGTACTGTCAGGATTTAATGACAGGAAAAGAAGGACAGGAGTAGGAACACACACCTACTCCAAGCACGGAATGGACGTATATCCTCGTTCCGGTAGCTGAAGTCACCAAGCATAGTCTATCAATGGTGAAAGAGCAGAAGAAAATCCCTGCTCATATTATGGATTCCTACCGAGATATTATAACAGCTTCAGCAGCATCACAGGGAAAGAAATTCAAATCTATCCCTACCAGTGGAGTGACTCATCAAAATATTACCCCGGAGCAGATACACACCTCTGTTCCAGTCCAAGAGGGTTGTGGGGCATACTCCCCCATATCATACGGACAACCAAGTTAGGCACATATACCTGATTTTAGTGGAGATCATCAGCCTAACTTGGCCATCTCTCCTGATCAAGCACATACACCTGCTCAGAGTATCCACTTTCATCAACAAGTGGTTTCCAAGGTGAGTAAGAAGGCGTCTAAGAAGAAGACCCTCCCAGCACAGTCAATAAATCAAGAGACAATCTGTAATAAGGCCTTGCTTGATGTTGGATTTCTTGAATCCCTCAGAGAGTTATCTGTTGGAATCTAAGATTCTACTCCCTCATTTCCTAATAGTGGGAACATTAATTCTGAAGGTCTTCAACAGACACTTCCTCATGAAGGCTTGCTTCATGACAGTTTGGTCGATCTTGAAGTTTCATCTTCAGATGAGAGCTACAATAACCCTCTATATGGACATAAGAATAAGGAGCAAGAGATCTCCTCTTTTTCTATAACCCACCATGGTGGTCCTCCCCATGATGATGAATTTCTCTGCAAAAGTCATCTCTGCAGTAGTGATGCACATTTACCGGAAAATTCTCTAGTGGACAATGTAGTGCTGCGAAAGCCATCTTATCTTGAGGCACTTGCAAATGTGAAACCAGTCATGTTTGATGCTTCATCTCTACCAGGTGAAATACTTTCTCGATTAGAAGATATCCTGGGGTGTAGGTCATTCTCCGAACCACCCCCGGGTCATTCATCTTCTATTTTGATCAGTGAATTCTCTACCAATCCTGTTGAATCTGATGAAGCAACAAGGAAGCACCAGCTCTGGTCAAATCAGGTAGAAGAATCTTCATTAAATGATAAAGAGGAAGTGCTGAATATGAGAAAACAACTGAAAAAAGTTGAAGTGCCAATTATGTTTTGGCCTTTGGCTGACTCTCATTATGACATTCCAAAAGTGTTGACGGAAGATTGTATTCAAGATATTCATCTCAACATATGGAAAACTCTTTGTCAGTTGAAAAAGAAAATATTATCTTATGATGGATATGAAAATCATGTCAAGATAATAGAAGGGTTACAACACCATATTGATTTGGCATCTCTCTCAGTCTCTCGATATCCAAAGGCTGAAAAGCAGCAGAGATCCCTTCAACGTTCATGCCTTGGTGCACTAAGAAGATTGCACCAGTTAATTGCCAATTCCCCATCTAGTATTCATATCAGGGGATGGGGTGTTCATGGAGCACTACATTTCACTTTACTCTCCAACCAACAAAGCCCACCAAAGGTGGTTTCATGCAATGTTATCTCCCAGAATTGGCCACATCTGGCTGGTTTTGTGCGAAATCAAAGGCTTTCCCAAGAACATGCCTCAACTAGTTCTTCTCAAAGTCAAGAATACAGAGAAAAAGTTTTTGAATTACTCCTTCATTAAGTGAACGAGAATATTGAACAAGCCTCTCATATGGAGCAAGCACATCATAAAGTGAAAGAAGTGTCAGAAATCATCCAACGGTCTTTTGAACCGGGTGATAAAAGTGGATGTAGATTGATGCATCCAACTAATTTCCAGACTAAAGTCTGCAAAATCAGGAGATCTTTTAAGAAAGTCTCAGACATAGCATGTCAATAGCCACCCCAGCTTGCCAGACTGGGGACTCTTTTAAACCAACCCTCAGAATCAACAAATAATATTCGAGGAGTTGAGCGGGAACATCAGGAACAGCCCCAGTCCACCGGACTGGGGACTTTTTTAAATCCTCAATCTTTCCCTTAGAGAAAGTCAGTCTTCTCTCGATTGGGGAAGAAGCCCAAGAGGAACGAAGAACCAAGTAATCAGGATATTCTCTCCAAATTACGGTTCATCAAGAAGTTCCTGAGGGATCGAATCAAAAAAAGCCAATGTCTCATCAAAGACATGGAAGAAGACAATATCGCAAAAATGCTAATAGTAGGGATGCAATGAATTATGTATCAATCAATGTCACTAATTCCGTTTTTGTTGATCCACCAGATGAGGCTCACTCAGAGGGATCAGATGAAGAGTTTCCTGCTCAAGAGGTTGTATGCACAGGCACAAATGAAGAAGGTGTGTGTACATGAAATAAAAGGATTACTTAGAACCTAGGTGTTCCTTCAAATAACCCACTTCCCCCTCTCTAAAAGGGATCCAAAAAGGGGAAAGGAAAGAATCAGGTTACATACCCTTCCTCTGGAGAAGGCCAATCGCTCTCATTAGAGCAAATATTTGCACAACAAGAGGAAGAAATAAAGGAATTAAGGAGGATGAATGCAGAACTACTTCAAGGTAGTCTTCCTCCTAAACATGATGGATCCAGTCAGCCAAAGGAATTTGTTGTGGCTACTGAGATGGATAAATAATATCCTCCTTTATTAATACACCCTTACATGGCTAATCCTACGAGTCAAGTACAACAATAATCGGCAGTGCTGCCATCAGTTGCAGTACCAGCTGTCATACCTGTCCAAGCTCCAGTCATTGCACCTGTTCAGGTCCAATATCAACTGGATGTTCTTCAAAAGTTAATAACTATAATTGATTCATTAATATCTTGGTTGGAAGCTATAGAGGGAAAGCGTGCTCAAATTCAACCAAAAAAGAGAGCTTACCCTGAATGGGTTGATGCAATCCCTCCCCCATCAAGTTTTGGGAACCTTTTATTCCCTATTTTCAATGGATTAGGCGATCTTAAATAGTATTTAACACATTACATGTCTTATTTCAATCCTATGATGGGAAATCCAGAACAAAAAGAAGCAGTGAAACTCAGATGCTTCGTGCGAACCTTGCAAGGACCAGCTTTTTTTTTGGTATACAAGCTTGCAATCCCGGTCAATTACTAGATGGGAAGATCTCCATGAACAATTACTTCTTCAGTTCATCTCAACTTTTCCAAATACAACAGTTTTTGATCTTACAAACTGTAAGCAAAGGTAGAATGAAAGGGTCTCATATTTCATTGCTCACTGGAAGGGATTAACATATTCCCTGAGCTTAGCACTCCCTCAGGAAGAATTTTTGCCAATTTGTGTGGAAAATTTATGTGAATAGTTTTTTACGTCGTTGATCCCTGTGAAATACACAGGAGGGTTTCGAGACCTTACTTTAATCGCCCAGTAGATTGAAGATTCCCCTATACAGACTAAGGCTAAAACTCGTGTAATTTCATCAGCTCCGGGAAGGAGAATGGGTAAAGCAGAGACTGCTACAGTTATGCTTAAGCAAGAACCTATACCTGCTTCTAGTTCAAAACCTTCATCTTCCAGAAGGGATCCACCTCCTGAGCATCAGCAACAGAGGTCGTTTCATCAAGACGATCAAAGAGATCAAAGACGGAAACAGTTTGATGAGTTGAAGAGTAAAGTTTATTCTTTTTGAAATGAACAATTTCCTGGTTACTTCATTTCGGCTCTAGAAAATAATTTGGTTCAGTTTCCAAGGCCCAAAATGCCAAACAAGTAAGGAGATGAAAACCGTCCCAATTATTTCCCCTTTCATCAAATGTTGGGGCATCCCATATAGGAGTGTTTTGTCTTCAAAGACCTCCTTCAAAAGATGGTCAACTCGGGACAAGTCAAACTAAAAGGCTCTTCATCCTAGGTAGCATGTGTTACTACTACAGATCCGGAGGAAGGAGGCGAGTGGCAATAAGTCAAAAACAAAAATGCGCAGAAATATGATGATTGGATGGTCAGAAAAACAATCAACTGAACTCATGAAATTTTGCGAACACAATTGAAGAAACCAATTGTGTCTTCTGCTATAAATACCGCAGTGAAACCTCCATCAAAATAAATATCCTCAAAAGGACAACATAATTCAGGGAAGGAAGAAGAATCAGGAGAAGATGATTATGTGTCAAAGCCTAAGCTGTCTTTGACTCTAGCAGATTTCATGCCATCTACTTTGAAGCTACGGGCACCGTCCCACAAAACGGCACAACCTAAATTGGCTAGTTTGGCAGAGACTTCATTAGATGAGGAACTGATCTTCGGTTCTGTTAATATGATTCATTTAACAGATCCTTATGTCAGTCGTAGTTTCAATTTCGATGAGCCTGAATTCCCTGTATCAAATAGATGAATTAAAGGGAGTTCCAGGGGTCTGGGATACAGTGGAAGACGTGGATATCCCAGAAGCCACTATTCCAATTCTACCCCTACTAGAAATATTTATGTAGCAGAAACTCGTGGCTGAGCCCTTCAGCGAGCTCAACAAGAACAAGAAAGTTCTTCCACCAATAGAAAATTCAGTCCTGGCACAGTTATTCTGGAGGATCGGTTGGGGATTCTACCTTCATCCTCTCAACAAGTAAATGGATCTAATCAGTTTAATCTTCCAAATCCATAAATATTTCCAACTCCTATCCCGATACAAGATGCATCAAATTCTAAAGCATCAACATCCAAGGTACCTACTAAACCACATGTTCCTGTTGGGAAACGCAGACCTCTAGATTAAAAGTATGATATATTGAAACACCTGGCCCAAGTACTGGCCAAGTTATCAATTCTGGATGCTTTGAATCTGTCAAAAGATCTTTGGGAGGCACTCATCGAGGCTCTGTCAAGTCCTCAAGAGTTTGAAACTGAAATTGTTGCAGCTGAAGTCTACCACGTAGAAAATAATCCTGCAGAATACCATGCAGTGATATCTTTCATAGATGAAGATGAAGATGATGTCGTGTATGGGCATATTAGGCCTTTGTATTTATCTGGAAAGGTCAATGGTGTGGAAATCCAAAGGGATTTCATTGATAATGGTTCAAGAGTCAACCTCATCCCCATTCGTACACTTCATCGATTGGGTCACAAGAAATATAATTTATCTCATTATACTATGATGTTACAAGGATATGATAAAAATGAACAAGAACTACTAGGCGAGATTACACTCAGAACTCAGTTTGGATATCTTATATCCAATTCAGATTTCATGGTTGTTGATCAAGACTCAGCCTTCAACATCCTGCTTGGAAGACCCTGGCTACATCAACATGTGGCTATCCCTTCATCATACCATCAATGTCTCAAATATTATTTTGATGGTCAAGTTGGGACATTATATGGTGATAAGTCCCCGTTCAAGACATGTGAATCTCAATACATTGAGGTGGAATTATATCACATGAAGGGAAAGGAGAAATCCACAACAAGGGAGATTACCAAAGTTAATGCTCCATATGGTTTGGAGAAGATTCTAGTAAATCCATTTGCGCATGTGAGTACAGATTATGTGTTGCCTATTAGTAAAATTAACAGAATAGAACCAAATCAAAATACTCTTATGGAAATATCCATAATGTCAATTATGGCAATCGAGCCAGACAACATGGGAGAAATTGGTGATCCTCCAAGAAATGATGAAAGCTCAAATGGAGATGTCTTCATTTCATCGGCTGAAATCCAGCAAGTCTATACTTTTCCAACTAGGCCAGAAGAAGTTATAGAAATACCAGAGGAGAATGATGATGTTGATTCTCAATCCATAATCTTATCTTTATTACCCAAGGAAGACCCTTCATCATCAATTGGGTCAGAAATGGAAGCTTCTTCTTCAATATGTTCAAATTTTAACATCTCTTCTGATCATGGAAATTTTGCTTCATCATCGACTATGCAAGTAGAAACAGAAGAAGTAACACATGTTGAAGAAGAAGATGAAGATCTCAGAGATGCTCCTCCAGCCTTTGAAGAGGATATCTCTACCACTGTGGATGAACTCAGAGAAATCAATCTGGGTACAAAAGTAGATCCACACCCAACTTTAATCAGTGCGGTCATGACTCTTGAAGAACAAGAGATGTATATTTTCTTTTTAAAGAAAAATCGAGAAATATTTTCTTGGAACTATACAGAGATGCCCGGTCTTGATCCTGATGTTGCTACTCATTATTTGGGTTTACCAGAAGAACATCGAGGATTTAAGCAATCCGCAAGAAGAACACACCCAACTTATGCTTCCAAAATTGAAGCTAAAGTGGATAAGCTTATCAAAGATAACTTCATCATAGAAGTTCAATATCCCAAGTGGTTGGATAATATTGTCCCTGTGAAGAAGAAGAACTGAAAAATTAGAGTTTGCATCGATTTTAGATATCTTAATAGACATTGTCCTAAGGATGATTTTCCAGTTCCGATTACAGAACTTTTAATCAATGAAATAGCTGTCTATGAAGCACTTTCCTTCATGGATGGATATTTTGGATATAATCAAATCCAAATGGCTCAAAAAGATGAGGAATCCACAACCTTCAGAGCCCCTCAGGGTTTGTTTTGCTATCGGGTAATGCCCTTTGGCTTAAAGAATGTAGGTGCAACATATCAGTGCGCCATGCATCGTATCTTCAAACCCTTTTTAGGGAAGTTTGTTGAATGTTATGTGGAAGATTTGGTGGTCAAATCCAAACAAATTTCTAATCACTTGGTTGATTTGGAAGTCATATTCTGCAAGCTTCGACAGCATAATTTGAAGATGAACCCCTTAAAATGTGTTTTTGGTGTAACCTCAGGAAAATTTCTCGGCTTTGTTGTACGCCATCATGGTATTTAAGTCGATCATGAGAAGACTAATTCAATCCTTAGTATGTCACCTCCTCGAAATTTGAAATAATTAAGAGGAATTCAATGTCACTTAGCCTATATTTGGCGTTTCATCGCCATTTGGTAGGCAAAAGTTTACCCTTCACCAAATTGATGAATAAGGGAGTCACTTGCCAGTGGACTGAAGAATGTCAAGAGGCATTTGATATTATCAAAAAATACCTCTTGAGTCCACCGGTACTTATGCCACCTGTTGAATGAAGGCCACTTATCCTCTATGTGATAGCCTTAGTGCAATCATTGGGTGTCTTTCTTGCTCAGAAGAATGATGCTGGGAATAAAAACAGCCTTTACTATCTCAGTCTAACTATGCATGAAGCAGAAACCCCGTATTCAAATATTGAGAAGTGCTGCCTAGCATTAATCTTTGTAGTTCAGAAGTTGAGACACTACCTGCAACATCATGAGGTCCAACCAGTATCTCGCAATAACCTGCTCAAATTCATCCTTAGTCGTCCAATGCTTACAGGACGTCTGGAAAGGTGGAAAGTTATTTTGCAACAATTCGACATTCAGTATGTGTCTCAAAAGGCAATAAAGGGCCAATCTCTGGCTGATTTCCTTGCTGAATATCTTTCAGTGGAAGACACATCTTCAGATATTGAACTCCATGATGAGGAAGTCTTCTCTATTCAGGATAGTCCTCAGGTATGGGAAATGTATTTTGATGGTGCTTCCAGAATTCAAACTGGGAAGGAAATGGAAAAGCTTAAATTCAAAAAGGTTGTATTAGGAGTTATTCTTATTTCCTCAGAAAAGGAAGTGTTGCCTTATTCCTTCTTATTATGGGAAGGTGTTACAAATAATGAAGTAGAATACCAAGATCTCATTGCAGGCTTGGATTTGGCGCTTCAAGCACAAGTGAATCAATTAAGGGTAAAAGGTGATTCAGACCTGGTAATCAAACAAGTCAATTTGGATTATGCAATGAGAAAAGAAGAATTGATCCCTTTGTATGATTACGCCAGAGAGTTAATGGCGGAATTTCTTACAGAACCGACATTTTCTTATGTCCTGTGATCACAAAATACTCAAGCTGATGCACTGGCTAATATAGCAACAGCTCTGGCAGATCCAAATCGGGACAAAACAACCATCAGTATTGCCCACCGTCGTACAATTTCACCTTATGTTCGAACCAGAAAAGATGAAATCAATGAAATTAGTCCCATTCATGAACCATACGGTCATACTACATGATGGATGACACCTATCAGGGAATACCTTCAAAATGGAACACTTCCACCAGATAGAGCCGGGAAAGAACAAATCTGGTGACGTGTGGTCAATTTTACTCTTTATGATAGCCTAGATCACCTGGAGAAAATTATCTACAAGAGTGGTTTTGATGGATTTCTCTTCAGATGCATTGATGGTGAAGAGACAATGGCTGTCATGAAAGAAGTGTATGCAGGAGTCTGTGGTACCCACCAGTCTGGACATAGACTGCCTGATCAGATTCGAAGGCTTGGATACTTTTGGACTTCAATAATACAAGATTGTGTTGATTTCACAAAGAAGTGTCATTCATGCCAAGTACATGCCAATTTCATTCATCAACCTCCAGAGTTGCATCATACAGCTAAATACTCGTGTCCATTTTCCACATGGGGAATGGATGTGGTGGGACCTTACCCTTCAGCTACAACCAAGCAGTTTAAGTATATTCTTATTGCTACTGACTTCTTTTCCAAATGGGCAGAGGTAATACCTCTCAAAGAAGTTAGTTCTAAATTCATTTTTAGCTTCATCAAGTCTAAAATTGTTACCAGATTTGGTGTCCCTCATACCATATTGACGGACAATGGCACCAACTTCTATTCATCCGAGGTAAAGAAGTTGTATCAAGAATATAACATCAAATCCAATCATTCATCTTGATATCATGCAGTGGACAATGGCCAGATAAAAGCCTTCAACAAGAATCTTTCAAACATACTACAAAATATGGTGGATAAAGATAAGAAGTCATGGCCTGATAAACTCTTTCATGCTTTATGGGCTTATCGGACCACCACCTACACTGCAACACAGTCAACTCCATATTCATTGGTATATGGAATAGAAGTAGTCTTTCCCATTAAAGTTCAAATACCCTCGCTCAGAGTAGCTATTTGTGATCAGTCATCTACAGATGAACAATATCAAAAGAGATTGGATAAATTGGAATGGTTAGATGAGAAAAAGATTGTGCACACTGCACCATTTGGAAGTTTATCAGAATCGAATAGCACGATCTTTCAACAAAAAAGTTCATCTTCGTTCATTCATTCAGGGAGAACTAGTATTGGTTCTCAGAACTCCAATGATACCAGGAAAGAAACCTCCCAAGCTTGAGCCAAAATGGGAAGGACCTTATTCAATACAAAAGTTCTACTCCAATGAAGCATATTCATTAATCTCAATGGATGGAGAACTCATCACTACTTCAACCAATGTCAGATTTCTGAAGAATTATTTTGTATAAACACAAAATACATTGCTATGGTCCATACATATGACCTTAAACTATTTTCATTTCTTTCTTCCCACACGACGTTAAACTGTAAATTCCTATCTACATGACGCTAAACTGTAAAGAAGTCCCTTATTTCCAACATGACATTAAATTGCATAACCATCTAGAGTCCATGCATATGACTTTAAACTATTTTCATTTCTTTCGTCCCACACGACGTTAAACTGTATCGTCCTTTTTTCATCCAACATGATGTTAAACTATGAAAAAGTCCCTAATACATCCAACATGATGTTAAAAGGTGTACTCTTTTGTCCTTACAGCATGACATTAAACTGCACAGTCCCCCTTTTGTCCAACATGACGTTAAACTATATTGTCCCCATCGTCCTAGCTACATGATGCTAAACTGTACAAAAGTCCTTTAATACGTCCTACATGACATTAAACTATACTTTTTCCCTGCTGCATGACATTAAACTGTGCAGCACCAATATTCCTAACTACAAGACTTTAAACTGCATAATCCCTTCATATGTCCTTCATGAAATTAAACTGTGCATCATTAGGGTTGTTGGTACCTCTTGTTTCTCACAATGAGTATGACTCATGTGAGCTTAGAGAAAACTTCAACCATAACACTCTCTCTAGGCTACTAACCATTTGTAAGTCACAACACTATTTTTTAGGTCTTTGTCCCCAAGAACAACTTGATCACTAATTCATTCTTTAATTGAACTACGCGAACTTTGATCCTCGCCTTCTAGGATGGGTACGTAGGAAACCTCCCAAGGATCAAGCCCAAAACCAATCTCTTCACATCGGTTCACCTCCATATCATACGATGTTGATTTGTGAAACTACCCCCAGAATCAATATCTTTACATTGGTTCAACTTCATCCTTGCTATATGACGTTAAATTGTACAACATTTTTTGTCCTGTACGAAGATAAACTACAACATTCTTTGATACCCTCACCTGAGAGGGAATCATTATTTACATTGATTTAAAATCATGTTACATTCCAACGACTACGTGCATACATGGAAATGCCCGAACCTTTTATCTTGGGACAAACCATCATTGAACTAAAGTCCCCTTTCACCCTTCACATGTACGAACCAAATCTGTATAGAGGGTATTCCTAGAACTA
Organism: Viscum album; assembly: GCA_963277665.1. Lineage (NCBI taxonomy): Eukaryota > Viridiplantae > Streptophyta > Magnoliopsida > Santalales > Viscaceae > Viscum > Viscum album. The sequence goes on from OY728144.1 coordinate 519,541,863, forward strand.
CGTGGGCTTGATTCCCATCCTTATGGGATACGTAGGAACATTCGAGTGTCCCCCGAAGCCAACCCCAAGTCTTTTGGGCCTAACCCCAAATTCCACTTTCAGTCCCTTGGCTGAAAAGTCCCCATGAAAACACACACTGGGTATTTATTATAATGGTCCGAGCACTATGACCCTAAACTAAGATCTCCCATACTTTAGTCCCACAGAAAATTAAACTGTATTTCAAGAACTACGTATGGCTTGATTCTGATCCTTATGGGATATGTAGTGAAGTCTAATACTTCAATTCAGGACTCAGCCACAACATGATTATGGTTAGCATTGATCTATGTATCTTTACATACATTGAAAAATACCCATCTTTGTGTGTAATAATCCTAACCTTAAATATGTTCAGATCTTCATAACCCTTTTCTTGACTTCTAGTCACAAAATATCAAATTTTTGAGAGTTATTTCTCCAGACTATGTAGCACGTGCCCTTAGGCGGCCTTGCATAAACAGTCTCCATAATAGATTTTTCAGCCAAAAGATACAATTATTTGACTATACATCCAATGCCCTTAGGTGGCCCTGCATAATTCAACCCCCTAATGGGTTTGTCAGATACTGGTAACTTCATACTTGAGAAGAAAGCCTCTTTTGTCCTTATTGGTATCATCAAAAATATGTAAGGATCTGTAAAACATAGCCATCCTTAACATATTTATTTCATGTTCTTTTTCATGATCTGAAAGTATTCAAGTCTATGGTTTATATTTATCTTCCCTATGCTTGGGTCAGACCTTCGTAGGAGTAACATTCATCCAATTATTAGACAATCTTGATTGAAAATATCTTCTTCATATTCAAGTACCTCTTTCCATACAACAAACTCTATAATTTGGAAAAGTTGAATCCCCATAAACTTTCACTATATTCTTAGCAGTAGAAAAGTAAATTTCTAAGAGTTCTTTTGCCTGACTATGCAGCACGTTTCCTTAGGCGGTCTTGCATAAGTAGTCTACATAACGGACCTATCAGCCAAAAGATGCTATTATTTGACTATGCAGCCAATACCCTTAGGTGGCCCTACATAATTCAACCCCCTAACGGGTTTGTTAAATAATGGTAACTTCATTCTTGGGAACTACTTCTTCTAATGCCTTTTTAGCTCTTTTTCATATCATTCCTCAGATTCAAATTTTCTTAAGTCGTAGTTTACATATTTTCCCTCATACTTGAGTATGGTAATATATTTTCAGATAAATTTTCAAGTAATTGAGTAAATTCTAATTCATTCGGTCAAAGAAATTTTGACCATAAACATTAGCCTTTTTTTATGTCCGACGTGCATGACTTTAAACTTCCCACAAAAGACGATGGAAATCTAAATAAAAGTAAAGTTCCAACTCACTAAACATACATTTTGTATGATTTAGGTAAAATTGAGCAATTAAAAGATTCAAAGTTTGTAGGATTATTTATAATAATCCTAGTAAAAATCAAAATATGCTTACTAGGCCCATTGGCATAGGTAAAATTTAAATTAGGTAGCAGGAAAATACGTGCACAAGTGATTGAATATGAAATCATTCTTTCCTTTTGATGCACAAGAATTAGAAAGACATCCACAAATTGGAGTCTCTTCTCTTTTCTAAGAAATTAGAAGAGGCTTTCAACATAAGTCTTCACTTGATGAACAACATCCCGAGCTTCATCAACAGCTACTTTAAGCTCATGCACCTGACCAACTTCACTCTTTTTAACCTGATGGAGAGATTTCTTAGCATCCGCAATGTCTTTCATACCATTTGTTTGAGCTCCCTCCAGTGAATTATTGAGTTGGTCAAGTTCTCCAGTAACAACATCTAACTGTTACTAGAGGTGCATCTACTGGAGGACTTTATCTTTGATCTTGTGCTTCAGCTCCTTCATCTTGGCAGCATAATCAACCTCAGCTCGGGATATCGAAGCCTCAAATTCACTAATATTGGCTGACAGTTTCTCCCTGGTCAGATCTTCGCGACACTTTTGCTCCTTCTCCCTCTTGAAAATAACATGTTTCACCACGGCATGGATCTTTTCATATCCAAAACTGCCAAGTCCCAATATGAAAAATAGGGATGACAGCCGGGGAATCTTCGATTGCAGCTCCTCTAGAGGCACTTCAGATATGATTTTCCATATGTTCTGCCATGCCTTGCGTTGTGAAAATTGGAACACCTTTTGAACTTCCGAGTCTGATTTAGTGTCACTATCATAGGGGGGAGTATAATCTTGGATTAATGCACTTAGGGAAGTGCCTTGTTCTTCTTCCTCCCCCCTGACCTGAGCTTCTTCACTTTCAATTCCCGTTGGGGCAGAGGCTGAGGCCTCACCTCTAGATCTAGCCACTGCAATTGATTACCCTGCATAATTAATTTAAAGCTTTGATTAGTTTCAATGGATAACAAAAGAATAGATTTTCTTTCAAATTAAGTACAATCACAAATATTGTTATTCCATACCCAATGGTAGATCAACAACCTGAGAAGGATCCTCCCCATCTTTCCTAGCTTCGACAGGATTTTCAGGATGAGTTTGAGGACGCTCTACTGGGTTCATCTCCACTTGTGCTAATGTCTCTGCAATGATAGGGTTTTCTGTACCCCCTTCAGGCATGGGTAGTTCAGTAGCTTGCTCAGAAAAAACTACACATTTGAACCAATCATGATTAGACATGTAATAAGAATTTATTCTTAATAGGACGAAGGATAACACTCATGTCCATAATCTTCTAAATTACATGGTAATTTAACATGGTTTATAAAATCTTCGAAAGATGCGCCAAGTTCCATCATTTCATCTAATGTCATCTCAGAATACTGGTTAGTCTCACTAGTGGGATCATTTTATGTGTCTTCTTGGCGACCTTCATCCTGCGGTCCCTGACCCTGGACAACATCTTCAGATAAAATCACGGCATCAGTTGCAATAGCCGCCAAAAGCTCTAATGAAGGGGTTGAACCTGAAGTATCACATAATGGAAGTCAGTAGATGTTTCATTCAACATTTTATGAAGCATTGTTAACTTACCAGAAGCGTATTTTTCTCTTCTTACAACAGCATCAAGAGGGATACTAGGAACAGATGCTGGCCCTTTTTCAGGAGCATCCAAGTCAGCCTGAATTTGCAATTGTTCCACAGCACCCTTCGTGGTCCTCATAGGAGGATCAATCCTCTCCCTCAGAGGGGAAATTGAATAATCCCTTGAAATACCAAGCAAAATAATCAATCTTTTTCATGATTTAAAATTCATGATTATCTGAAGGACTTACCACTACTGATGAAGCATTTAGTTATGGACTTCTTCCTCGGATGCCTTTTCTTCTTTGTCTTTTTGGGAGTGTCGGCAATCTCCATTATAAGTACCTAAATGGGAGAATGGAAATCCATGTCCAACTCCTCATTCATGACCTACTGGCCCAGAGATATCTCGCCCGACTCGCGAGGAGATTCAGCAGCATCCCCGATGGCAGTACCACCAGGGCTATACTGTGGCGAAGGAACCTCATTAGTTCCTTTCTTTTCAAGCTGCAATATAAAGAAAATAACTTCCTTGAATAATAAATCTTCTACTAAAACCAAGTTTTAAAGCAAATAAGGAAAGAAAACTTACATCTTCAGGGGCCACGTAATTGTGCCACTCCTCATCTGTCCCCTCAGTAGCGCCATGATCTATCATTTCCTTCACCCGCTTGGTGACAGGAATAGAATCATTGGTGGCATATATGAGCATTTCCAGCTCTCTGATATAAGCTCACGCTTCATCGGGGATATCATCGAAATTAATATTGGTAGAAGCCAGAAGAGTCCCTATTTCAGGGAGATGTATCCCCTCTCATAAATCCAGACAGACAGTTTCAATACCACAGTATAAACTCTACCATGTCTGGACAGCCTCTAGTCGTAGATATTCAGTGCGTGTACCAGAAGGATGCGAGGAAGGTCCTATAATCTCCGACTTCAATTTCTTCCCAGCTCCTGCACCTATTGATATAGAATAAGAAAATAGGAATTATTTCTTTATAAAGTGATAGTGATTAAATTACCACAATGAAGTAACTCACCAGGAGTTGATGGAGTAGGTCTTTTGATTCTGACCGGAGGATTATATCGGGCACGTGGCTGCTTTTCCACTTGTTGTGCCTCATCATCCCCATCATGGGAATCCGGTGAATCAGTCCTAGAGGAGGAATCTGGTGAATCAGCTTCAGGTGGGGAAGCATCACCTTCATGAGGAAGGATTTCTTTCTCTACAGTCCTCTTCCTTTTCCCCACCTGATAAACTGGGTGATTCATCACCCCTTTAGGGTATGATTCTATCCAGTGCTCGGCATACCATGTAGTCAAGTTATGTGATTTTTTTTCAACTGGTAGATCAAACACCGCCCTAGTCTTCTCCCTAGACGTCAGCAACCACAGTTTCCGAGCTACCATCGAATGTTTCTCTAACCTAACATGTACAAGGGGAGATACAACAATCTTTTGCAAACACTTGAATTGGAGTGAAAATCTATATGGAGCATAGGCCCCACATATAATCTCTCTGTCAATCCTGGCGACTAGCACACCATCTCTGCAGGCCATCATGTATGCCCTCAAATCCAAGTGGGTTGTTCCATTATCAAAAAACCGCTCGGTCGGCAGATTTCCATCGGGAAAGAAGTTGAATTCCTTAAACATGCTCAGCCTCACTTTCATGTCATAAGAATTAAGATCTAATGGAGCAATTCCATAGAATGGTTGCACTGATGTCCTGAAAGCACTTCTAGGAATTTGTACTCCATTCTGTACATTATAAGTCCTAATGTGAGTGGTGATCCATCCCCATAAAACTTGGAATGGTCCCACTATTATAAAATGATATTTACCCATGAAGACATGAAGTAAACTACTATTAATCTTCGCTAAAATGGGGGTATCCAACCCAACCATTTTTCCCTCAGCCAACTTTTCCACAATAACGAAGGTCCCTGGCCTGACACCTCCCTTTGAGTCCTTGACTGGCAAGAGATAAACATTGAGCCACAAAGCCAAGAATCCCACCAGACGAGTCTTCTTTGGGATCCTTTTATTCACCTCATATCCCCATTTCTAAAACTCTCCTACTTCTAGAGTTGTCCAGAATGTGCCAGGAGCACCCCTCTTCTTGGTTTTTGGGAAGGTGGTAGGATGAGTGGGCCTCTTATCCTTGGATTTCTTTTTTTTGGATCCTTTCTCCTTTGTCTCCTTCTCCATTGGATCCTTATCTTTCTTCTCAATAAGAAATATATTCATCCACTCCTCCTGATTAATATCCTTTCTAGAATGAGTTAAGGAGGTCTCTGAACTCTTGAGCCTGTGGAAGATTTTAAATAATTCCTGAGCCAAAGCAGGAGTCTTCTCTAAATCATTCCAAGTCACCTTGGGAGGAATTAATTCATCATACATGTCATCCAAAATTGGATCCCCTAAGATCCTTTGAACAATCCACAGACTGATGCCTACTTCTCCATGATTCAGATGGAAAGAATTGGTTTCTGGGCTCCAGTGGCTGAGTATCTCCGGCACGAAGTTATCATTTCTGTAAACATATGTTTTCCCAACCCAGACAGATTCGTATATCACCACTCCTTTCAAATCCTTGACAAAATCTGCACAGGTTTGTCGCACCCAGTATGCCCACATCCAAGTTGGCTTCACACCTCCCCCAGGACGGAAGTCCTAAATTTTCTTCCAGCCTTTGGATTGATCCATCTGAGCATTTTGGAAGATTGAGGGATGACAATGTGGTTGCAGCTTGGGCTTATGAGGTTTCATATCTGGCATACAAGGGCTGTGATGCATCATATGGGCCTTCTCCACTGTTCCAGCACTTATAAATCCTACTCCACATGAGATATTTTCTAAATCAAAATTGGTGTAATTCTGAAACCAATAAAATGGGAGATACTTCTTTGCTTCTAGAATAGTAACTTCTCGCAGATGACCATAGCCATACAAAGGCAGATAAATGATTTGGGGGAAGCCGCGATGATACTTCTTCAAAAACATAGACAAATCTGGGAGAGTGCTGTCACAGACGGTATAATAATCATGGCCAATGATACTCATCATATCATCAAGTGGATTGATTTCCAGTTTATCAGCTATTCTGATTCTCTTGGGAGCCATTGATTCTGCACAAAATCTGAATAATTAACTCTTAAGTAAGTTGATTTTTCATAAAATTTGTGAAGGATTTCGAAAAAAAATGGTTAAGGCATTAAGGCGTGCAAGTCTAAACTTGGAGCGCAAGTGTTAATGTGCCGGACAAGTTTTTGGCGCGTAGGTATCACCGTGCAAGTCCAGATACCTTGACATCAGTGCGATAGTGAAGAAAAGCGGAAACAAGAGCAACTTGCACGGCGAAGGTGACCTGCACGGCGAGAGGTCGAAAATCTGGAATTTGGTGTTATGCGTGATAAATGGTCACATATTTATAAGCTAGGCTACCAACCTGTGCGCCTAAATCTAGCACGCTCCAGCCCTGCGTGACTCACACCTGCACGATGAGTGTTGCACGTTGAACACTTGTGTGCCTCTTTTCCTTTGGTTTTCTTCTTTTCCTCAGAGTCACATCCTTATTCTTTCAGATCTAACTCTGAAGGGGGACTTGTGTTGACACTCCTTTTCATCACAGATTTTAAACGAATGCAAAGGGAAATTATTTAGCTCAAATTGATTCATCCTTTGAAGAAAACATCAAAAATCGACAATGGCATGAACAAGGCTTCAAATGCACATGCGCCATGCAAGTTCCCTCATGGTCACACAAGTACACTTGCGCGCCGCCTAATGGGCATGCAAGTGACTTGCGCGCCCTCTCTGAAAATCACCCAGGGTCTTCTCCAGCCTATAAATACCCCTGTGCCCCCCCGCCATTTAAGGAGGAGGAAAAAAATCCAGAACCTCCAAATTGAGCTCCCGACGCCCTAGTCTCTTCTCAAAGCTTCTGGACACTTCTAAGGTAATTTATTACCTAGAACAGAAGATCTAAAGAGTGGTAGGAAGGCCTAAGTGTTGAAACTCATCAACACTTGCGCACCTGAGTGGGAAACCATTAAGGGAACTGGCCACACTTGCGCGCCACCCTACTCTTTCACCAAAACTTGTGTGCCATCTTATGGAAAGCCTCTAGGGATAATACAAAGGGTTTGAGCCAAGTCTCGCCCAAGTATTACCCTAAGGGCTGAAAATCGCGCAAGTACCCATGTGCCGCGTAGGTATACCTGCGCGCCCAGGACTTGCGCGCCCACACAATACCTGCGCGCCTGCCAGGACTTGCACGCCCCTATCTTTTTGGGTGCCTCTCTTGCCTATTTCACTTCTCTTAAACATATCCACTTCTCCTCTTCAGGATTAGGCCTTCAGAACTCTCTCTAAAGCCATTTATGTCATGATTTCCTTGTTGGCTTCCTTATCTGAAAGGAATTCAGTGGAACATATCTCAAAACGTAGTGATTTATTCATCTTTACACTACTAAAGTTAGAGAGTTCATTCATTCAACCTCATCCTTTAAAGATGATATAATCTTTAACCTGGGCCTCCTTTTTAGGAGTAATCCCCAGTCCAAATTCTCATTAATATTTGGGCATCCTTTTTAGGAGTAAGCCCCAAGTCCTAATTTATTTGGGCCTCCTTTCAGGAGTAATCCCCAGTCATAATGTCCCTTAATTATGGGCCTCCTTTTCAGGAGTAAGCCCCAAGTCCCATAATTTGGGCATCCTCCTCAGGAGTAAGCCCCAACCATAATTCCTTTCACCTGGTCTTCCTTTTCAGGAATAAGCCTCAGTATTAAAGTTCCCAAATATGGGTATCCTCTTCATGAGTAAGACCCAACCATGGTTCTCTTAACCTGGTATTCCTTTTCAGGAATAAACCCCAGTTTCAAATCTACAAATATGGGAATCCTCTTTAGGAGTAAGCCCCAAGTCCCTTAATTTTTCAAGTCCCTTAACCTGGACCTTCTTCTCAGGAGTAAGCCCCAGCCTTAATTTCTATTAACCAGTCTTAATTTCCTTTTGATATGGGCTTCCTTCTCAAGATTAAAACCCAATCATAAGTCCCCTCCTAACTTGGGCATCTTCCTTAGGAGTAAGCCCCAAGATTAGAGTTTCCAAATCTCCATGAAGCACATATACCTTTATGGACCCTATTCCTGGATTTCTTCCCTGAAGTAAATCTTAATCCTTATCTATTTGGGTAGTCATGCATACATAATCCCCACATCATTGCATCTTTCTTGGAACAATTGTCTAGTTTCACCAATACCTCTTGTTTCTCACACCGATCATAACTCACGTGATCTTAGAGTGTAAAAGCAATCATGACATCTTCCTTTGATCCATCAATCATGCATAAACATCATACTCCCTTACTCGAACTACGTGGGTTCTGATTCCTTTTCTAAATAAAGGATACGTAGGTAGCCCATCTACGGGTACGATCCTAACTCTGAAATAATCCATTTCTTTCGGAATGACAATAAACTTCAAGTGCCCCGCTGAGTGGATTTAAAACCAGAATGGTCATCATAATGACCAAGAGATATCTATATAATGTATTAAAGGATACCATTGACTAAGAATATATAACAAATACAGATGATTCTCCATCGATGAAAAACCTTGAATACATATAAAATATTCTCTAAATTTCCAACATATCAATCATTGATTGTCAGATCTAAAGGAAAGATCATTTTATACTTGGTAATTTAATAAGGATTCACGAACATAACTTAAATCTATAAAGAGACTCCCAGAGTAGACAATAATTCCCCCCAAAAGGGTGTGATGAGTCCGAACTCCCATCCTCTTGACCAATGAAAATTCCTAAGCCTTATTAGTTTACTACTAATGATCACCTACCATTGGAAAGTGGGTCCAAATGGATATGAAATCATTGGATGTTTCTGGTTCTACGAACAAACCCATTAGAAACAGCTTGGAATTTTTGAACCTTAAACCACCTAGGTAATTCCCAATTCCAGAGGGAAACAGAGGCATAATCCTTGGACGGTGGGTGAGACAGTTTGGACAGACACCATTCCATTAGGGAGCCTGTTCAGATTTGGAGGATGATGATTATCCAAATCAAAGAAAGTGTGAAGTGAAAGAAACATGGCGGTGTATGAGGCCGATGTTGGTAGGGTGAAATCCTATATGGTGAGTACATTGGATCATCTCACTTTGGGAGTCACCCCGATTCAATATGGGGTAATATGTGATTCATATCATACTTATCATATGAGGCATTAAAGTTTTGTATTGGTTAGGATTACCTGACATCCCATAATCATTACATAAGGCATCCTGATTTTGGATGTGGTAAGATTGTAGTTTAAGATCGTGCACTAAGGATATTGGTCTTAGCAGTTTAAAGTAATAACACTTAGACTGGGGTTTCTACTAGTTTAAAGTCATGGATCTTAGACTGTAGGGATGGTTTATGGTTTAAAGTCACATAACATTGACCAAAAAATGGGGGTACATGTGTCCAGAAATAGGATTGAGTAGCATAAAAGAGTGATAACCCGACATTAATGGAGGGTCAAAGGGACCCTCTGCCACACAAAACTCAAAAAAAAGCAATACCTTGGGTTGAAATTATGACATTGAGGAAGTAAATACACCATAACGAGTCATCTAAGGTGGCTAGGACCATGATTAAATATCCAAGCATCTCCCATGAGGATGAGAACCAATCTGCACATAGTTATAGAACATGGAATGGTAGAAGGATTACGCTAAAAAGGGACTACCCTGTCAAACAAGGATATCACATCTTATCATATTAGGATATGAAGAATCCCAAATATATACATGGTAAGCCTACAATTTAATTTCATGTGCTGAGGATGTTCTTGTTTGTTCATCCCAAATTTATCATATGGGGCATCCTGGTAAGATATAAGGTAAGATCATCTCTTGTTAAGAGTCATCCCAAATTTATATAGGGCAAGACTGTAATTTAACATCATGTTCGAAGGATGTTCAGGTTTTTTTATTCTATATTTTTCATACAGGTCATCCTATTTAGATATAGGGTAAGATCATATCTTGTTAAGATACACCCTAAATTTATATGGGGTAAGACCATAGTTTAATATTATGCGATGAGGACGTTGGTAGGGACTATGAATTGAGATGCCTATTATTTTCTTCCTCATATAGGACTACGAGATAAGCTCAACTTGCTAATGGGACATGGTAAATGAATTGGGTTTATACCAAAAAGGAGACATGTGAGGGTATTTTGGGGTGATAACACCACATGTAACAGAGGGTTTTGTGGTGGATCTTTGAATGGGCCCAAATATGGAATTCTAGGTGTTACTAAACATCCCATAAGGATGGGAATGAAGTCACACATATTTATGAAAAAGGATAGAGGCATGGGTTCACTGGAACACTAGGGATGAATCAAACCATGAAAAAGAAGGGTAAATTCACACAATTGAGAGTTATAGTGCTTGGAACACAACTCCCATTTTGAGGTCATAAAGATTATACTTCCAAAAAATAGTTTAGGTTTATAATTATTTTACCATTGGGAGGGGAATTTGAGGAAGTACATGTGGTTCATGACTTAAAATATGACGTGGATGAAGTTATGGAGGACCTGCACCACATGAAGCAATCTTAAAGCTAGTTTCACACATTTTAAGGACATACAATCCATACTATGTAATATAGTTTAAATTCATATTGCTTGGAATGTGGAAGAGAATGTTTGTTAAAAGGGTATATGTGTGGCACTAAAGAGGTAAAACCTGATGTGAATGGAACTAAAATAGGATCATGTACCACACAAGTACTAGGAAGAAAAAATACATAGTTATAGGTCATAATTTTTGGACCAATGGAAAGGTGTAAATTAGTCTAAATGGTATGATTCTTGGACTGGGGAAATGTTGGTATCAAGGGAACCTTCGCACCATAATAGAGGTTAGACCTAATGTGAATTGAGCCAAGGGGGATTTCACACCACATTCAAACCTTGAGATTAACTACACATAGTTTAGGGTTGTGATGTCAGGACCGTAACTAGGTATAAGGGGATGTAGGGTCGGTAAATTTTTAGTTGGGTCTAAAGATGAGAAGTAAAAGTGTCACTATATATCCCATGAGGATGGGAATCAAGACACATATAGTTATGGAACACGATGTGGTAGGAGACCGATGATGGTGTGGGAAATCCTCTATAGTGAGGGAATTGATACATCTCACAATTGTCACAGGGAATCCCATGGTTAGGATACAAGGTATGGATCTTGACCATATCCTACTTTCCATAAGAGGAATATCAGTTTTAGATGGGGTAGGATCATCTCTTATTAATAGGTAAATTGGTTTTAGATGGGATAAAATACAGTTTAACATCATGCATCGAATACTTTTGGATTTTTAGTTTAAAATCGCACAACTCTGACTATAGGGTCTAAAAATAGTTTAAGTTCATAATGTTTTGATCATTTTGAATAGTTTAAGGTCGTGTTGTATAAACTATGTCTCTTAGTTTAAGGTTGTAGAGTTTGGACCAAGGGTTTGAGTATCTTAAATAGATATGTGTAGTGCGGTAGAGTGACAAAATTTATTTTAAATAAGGGAAAAAATGTTGATACCACACAAAAAATTCCTAAGGATGATTTTTACATAGTTTAGAGTCATGATTATTGGACTTAGACTTCCAGTTTAAGGTCATTGAGTATGGACCAAATGTAAATAGTTTAAGGTTATAATACTTAGACCAAAGAACTTCTATTAGTTTAAGGCCCTAAATCTTAGACCATATGGGATTATTATGTGAAGTATTTATTGATAAACTTGGTGTTGATGGGAGGTGTAATATGCTCTCCATCTATGGTGATAAAAGAGTATGATCAATTAGATTAGAATTTATGAATGATGTAAGGGCCTACCAACTTGGACTCTAACTTTTCTAGATTTTTTAGGTATCATCATCATTTTTGAGCTAGTATTGTGCCACCCTATAGGAAGGAGCATAAGAGAACCTTCTTGGTGAACTCTCTCTCTATCATGTTATGATGCCTCTCTAGATTATGTAAGGACTAGAACCTCTTATATTAGAGGGATTCCAAATTATTTAGATTAAATTATACAATTCTATTTGGAATATTTTGGTCCTAGATAGTGGGTTAGAGTGATTTAAACTGAACTTTGATGGATATTATTTCCTCTATTCCATACACTAGGGAGTATGGGGTCACCTGGGTGGAATTTTGAGTCTTCTTCTGATGGGCCCATAGGGTGTTGTGAAGCTTTTCTAGCCAATGTTTCTTATTTTGGACCACCATATTCTACATAATGTTATATAGAGTCTTTTTGAATGCCTCAATCTATCCATTTTTCTATTCATGGTAGTGAGAAGTATGGTTAGACTAGATATTGTAATTGGAATAAAATTTCTTAATCTAAGCAGCCCATAAGATGTTTTTGTTGTCGATGATAATTACATGAGGAACTACAAATTGATGGATGATACAGGAGCTCATGAACTTGATAACATATTGGGATTTAACTTCCTTGAGGGGAATCACTTCTGCCAACTTAGAGAAAAAATCTTTCATGGTTGGAATAAACCTGTACTAGTGAGAGGTTACTAGTAGGTATAGTCCCACAACGTTGAGCCCCCATACTGAAAACAGCCAATAATTCTTGGTAGTGTAGAGAATATCTGATGCTCGATGTCTAATGTTGGAATGAATCTTAAATGAATGACACCTCTTGAGAAAATCGATAAAGTCATGGACCATGGTGGGCTTGAAGTATCCCTATCTCCGAATATGGTGGGTGAGATTCAATCCCACATGGTGGGAACCACAAGACCCATCATGGAATTCCAGCATAACCTAAGAGATCTCATATCCTTGGATACAATGGAGGATAATTCTATAAAACCCACATCTGTAGAGATCCTGCTCATGGTTAGGCCTACTCTGGTGGGTGAACTCTTTTTCATGCAGATGGATTTGCTCATTCTTAGATCGTTCTAGTGGGAGAATTCCACATTGGGCATAATAATGAAGGGATTTTTCCAATAAGGAACCTCCTCTAATATGGGGGGACCTGAGGGTCCTTGAATTGTGGCACTAGTTTCCATATTATTTACATGTTTCTTTTCGTCATCATCTAAAACAATATAGGAGATAACCCTCCAGTGTACCACATGGATGATTAGGTCATTCTGGTCAGGTTATATGAGATATGCATCTAGGATTTACATGGTATCATCTTGACCATTTTGTGATCGAGATATATGAGTCACTTATGGATAAGTATAGAAGTGGTTCATTAGCTAACGAATACATTATAGATGGGGAACAAGATCTTTCTTCTTGATGACATAGTCATCATTGATATGTTTGATGATTAACTCAGAGTATCACTTCACATTCAAGTGGGGGAAATTATTCTCAAGGTCTTGCTCGAGACCAGTAATGGGATTATGATACACTTTCTTGTTTTGGGTGAAGCCTTCTAACAATGGGAATGAGTACGGAAGGATGACATGTGTAATAGTGATGAAGATGATCCTTAGGACTGCTCCATTGATATTTGGATTATTGATCCTCATACTAGTCAGTCTATGGGAAGAACCATCAAAATGCATCTTTTGAATAGGAATTTTATGATCCATAGAGAGGATAAAATCATCTATGAAATTAACATCTAGGGATAGTTCTTTATGCGATGGACGAGCATCCAAAAAGTCTGTTAATTCCTAGACTTCGATGGAATTCTACAGAATGAACCAGATGTCAAAATACTGGAGGATAACTTCCCAGCATGCCAATCATCCCATCATCATGGGGAAATTGATAATATACTTTAGAGGGTATACTCATGAAAATATATGTCTCTCATGATACTACAGATAATGCTATAAATTTTGTACTATAAAAACTAGTCGAGGCATTTCTTCTTGATAGGGGAGTATCTAGTCTCCATGTTGAGGAGCATGCGACTGAGATAGTATAAACTTTTTTCTATAACCTCATTTTTTATGGGTGATAAGGAAACTGATGGATCATTCTTGGGTGGTCACATAAAGGACTAGAGGCTTCCCTGAGATAGGTGGAATCAGAACTAGAGGCTGTAGAAATTACTACTTTATCTCATCAAACATAGCCTTGAACTCTTCATCCCACAAGTAAATTGTTCCTCTCTTTATAATCCCCAAGTAGGACTTACACTTTCCATCCAAATTTTCAGTAAATTAGATTATGTAGGATATGTTTCCTTGAAGACCTCAAAAATATTGGAGGTTGCTCTGTGGAGGCATTTGGATGATGGAATTGATCTTATCTGGGTCTATGTCAATGCCTTTGTATCTGATTTTGAAGTTGAGAAATTTTCTAGAGGTAACTCTAAATTCACACTTCAAGGGGTTCATCTTCAAATGTTTGGAATAGAGGAAGCCAGACAATTTCTCAAGGCCCTTGAGATGGTCTTGAAACTAGAAATATTTGACCACCATGTAGCCCAACCAACATTACACTAGTGTCCTGAGGACCAGCTTGAATATTTAGTGTATAGACCACTTATTGGGGGATCTTTCATTCACCAAGCCAAAGGGAATCACCTAATAGTAGAAAGTACATTGTGGATCTTTGAAGGTAGTGTAATACTCATCATGAGGGGCTATCTAGATCTGATTTTACCTAGATTATCCACCCATAAAAGAGAGGTCCTAGAATCCTATTTTATAATCAATCACCAACTTTGTCATTGGAAGCAGAATTCATACTTTGGTCATTGGCGGTTAAGGTTCCGAAAGTTGACACATACACTAATCAACCCATTCTTCTTCCTAAATGGGATAATGTTTGCTAGCTGTATGGGGTACTGGAATTCCTTGAAGAAGTTGTATTTGATATTATTATCAACCTCTCCATCAAACATAACACTGTGATAAGGGTTCATCTTTCTGGGAGGTTTCTTGAACCCGTGATGACTCACTAGGAGGCCGAGATAATGGATGGTGACCTGAGGGTCCAACCTTGGATTCTCATGATAACTTTAGGTAAATACTTTTTGGTTATACTTCAGGAAGGCCACATAATATTTTTTCTCCTCTAGGGTCATGGGTACACTAATCAATTTTGGCCTCGAATCTTCCTTGGTATGAAGATAAAGTTAAATTAACTCATTAATGGTGGTGGATAAACCCTCTTTGAATGCAGAAGGGTCTTCTTCCAATTCCTTTTTTTTTTGTCTAAGGTAGGAGAACCGGTGGGAGGATGTGGTTCTTCAATGTTAGCCAACTCAGGGGAAGAATTGGTGATTTCTTGGGTGGACATGGAATATCCACTAATCAGTTCTTGATCTACTGAAACTATGTCAATAGAATCTTCAAAGCCAATTCCATCCATCCTTCGACAGTGGGGTCCATTCTTTATGTCAAAGAAGTGCTGGTGAGTTGGCTTCTATTGATTAACCCTTGATATGTGGAACATGTGAGAATTCCATGAAATGGTAACTATAGGGATAAGTTCTTGGTACTTTATTAGAGTAGGAGATTTTGGTGTCACTCATGCATGTCTAGTGTAAGAGTATGAGGTGATATATGAATGCACCTTTTTCTTAGGAATGATAAAACCCTTCTAATTAGATACAACAAATAAAAATCCTAGGTTTGATGCTATGGAATTTAACTAATCAATTGAGAGAATGAAAGAATCATTCAAGTCTAACCACATATTGACTATAGTGGCTCTTAGATCATTGGGATAATTATTGTGATCAAGCCCAATGGCTCGACCTGATTCCCCTCCATCTTGTAATAGCCAGCGTATAGGTAGTGGGATTTATAGGAGTCAAAGGGGGAAGCATCACCCTAGAGTATCCTAAATCGACCATTGATGGAGTACTTGATGAATTGGTGATAGGAGTATGGGGATGTTGTATTCAAATGAAGATAGGGACTACCCAACATCACATTTTAGGTGGTATCCTACAATACTACAATATATTTGGTTCTTTCTATCAAGCTAAAAAACCGGGTCTTTAGACAAACCCTTCCACAAATTTTCTTCTCACTCCTCTCATAACCCTGGATTTTAAGGTTAGAAGTAATTGGATTGGCTTTGGTCAGTCCCAGATTGTGGAGAATCCTGGTTAGTATGAGGTTAATCCTAGAACCTATGTCCATAAGGTAGTAATGTATCTCCATTTCATTGAACTATCATGTAACTTACAGTGATCATATGTTCCCCTACATGATAACATGTCCATATTCTGTAGAAAATGAAATGATGGATTGACATTCCTATTTCTTGGGATATTTTATATTTTAGGCCTCTACATAAGATACCTCATCTTCAAACTATAGAGGGTTTTTTAAGCCTTCTAAAAGGGCCTCAAGGATCTCCTTTGATAAGAGTAGGGCCTGAAGGATCAAAATCCTCACATTAATTTTGGAAAGTTTCTTTAAAACAACACACTTCTGCGCCAATGGAATTTTTTTCCCAGGGGTGCTATTTGGCAGGGGAATAATAAATACTACTGACTAAACCAGTGGTATATTTATAGTACTATAAATATTCTACTTATAAATAGATAACCTACCCTAAACCACTACTAGATAACTATTTTTTGGATAAGGTTTGGCTTTGGATGAATGTGGCTGATCATAACATGGTATCAGCTGAGATTATCTATCAACTAACATGGTCAGCTACAGAGACATTCCCAATAAATCGAGTTAAGAGGTAAGTGATTGTTGAGCTCTAAACAGAACCTTATTTCTAGTTTTAGTAGCATGTATGGAAATATTCAAGGTTCTATCCTTAGAATTTTATCAGTTCACATGTCCTTGGAATTTCCTTTGATGAAATTAGTCAGAGGCACTAGAGGGATTTTCATGGAAATCTTCACTATCAGACATCAGGAATAGGTATACCAATTTTATGGTCTTATTCAAAGAATTATCTTGTTCATAATTGGTGAAGTCATTCGGTGATGGGAAAACCCTAGGAACACATATTAACACTGGATTCATAAAATCACTGAGGGTGTGAGACAGATTCGGCACTAGTAGGAGACTCTTATTTCCCTTTTGCAATTAGTTCTTGTCATTTCAAGACTTGGAATGCTACGATGTGGATGAAGAGGCAATGGTTGAATGGTGAGTGGAAACTATAGAAGGTTCTAGCCTATATAAGAGAGAACAAATGACACCATGAGTATGAGAAACTACCCTACGCGCTAACCAGTCATCATATTTCTATGTATCATGACTAGAAACTATCTTCCATTCATAGAAGCATTCACTATTACTATTAGGTTCGATAGAGACATGTGTCACCTATGTCGGGATGTTCTCCAACTAGAACAAACCATGATCCACATGGTCCTAGATCCAATATTTGAACACATATCATTACTTGATGGTATGTCTGAGTATCATGTGGTACGGGAAGTGATCAAGGTGGATAGTGATTTCAGCCTCCTAGGGATCTTACACTCTTTAAATTTTAGGATTCCCATTTCTAGGGAACAAATGAATTTTCCTGTGACCTATAAATCCCTGAAGGACTAGGCCTGGTTCCTCCTATCTAGGAAGGGTGACTTGGGAACTTGGTTTAGATGAGGGGTAGGAACCACATTATATCGTCTAGTTGGTTGCGCTTGGTGGGGTGGTGCTTAGTGATTATATGCTAGAAGAGGTTGTTCTTGATAAGGCTACTAAAACCAATAAGGCTCTTCTAGAAATGGGTCCAAAAACTCTACTAGATTGGGGGCCTATGTGTTCATAGTGGAAACATTCTATACTTTGTCAGGCCTTCTCATGGTATCTAGACGAGGCAATAAGAAAAACTGTTGTATGGACTTCTATAAGGATTATCCTATATGCTGGTCCTTATAAAAAACTCCTGGAGTCCACCTAGAATGTTTTGCGTGATGAGGGTAGGGACCATACCACCCTTGAAGTTCCCCACTCACATTGTTAGCAGCTTCTCTTGGGAAAGTGGCTTGTTGAGTGAATATGTGAGACCTTTCCACTAGGAAACAAAGTCTATAACTCACTCATCAGGAATATTCTAGCACTTAAATAGGTTAAAAATACTTGCCTTTCACACAATGGAGTTTAAATGGTAGAGTAATTTTCTATGAAGGTCTTCCGAACTATCAATGGACCGTATGAGAAGCTGAATATACCAAAAAAATGTAGGCCCTTCCAATGTCCGAACCAAAAAATAAAGCATGGAAGCCTCCTACTGCTATGGGGTTCCCAACATTAGTCCACACATTGAAATAAAGTGGTCCAGGTGTTACAGTGGGTCACCCATTCTGTTGAATGGGGATAATCTAGGATTTCCAAATTATGTGGGTGCTTGTATGCTTTCCACCCATGCCAGATATGACTTTCCATCAAGTAGGATTGCAACCTATTGGGGTTTAGGGCCTCTAGGCGAGTGATGGGAGTAGTTATCAAGTTATCTTGTTGGGGATCTCTATATTGGGGGGGGGGGTATATAGGAAAACATAATTAATTGGATCATCAAATCAAGGTGCGGTATGGATTGGTTTCCAAGGAGTATAATTATGCTGCTTGGGTGGGTGTGGAAACTCATATCTCTATTGATATCCATATCCTATAGCCTTTACTCTGACTAGGTGTGCAGAGCCACGAAGCACAACCGAGTGAATCTAAAAAATGAGGGCTTATTTCACTAGTAGAAGAGATATGTGATCTCATGAAGAATTTTTATAATCTAAGCATTGATCAACAATGGGATCAGCGATGATCCTTTTATGCTCTTCGAGCTGACGGAACAAGGTGACTATTGTGGAATACGTCTCTATTTTTTGTGCAACCATAAAAGGATCATAGGAGTAAACATGATACTTTCCCCTGTTAAGATACCAATTTTCAGAAAACAATGCCTCATTTGGGGGATCTTTGAGGTCATGTGGATGCCTCTACTCATGAGTGAGGACACATATCAAAGTGTCTACCTTGTAATATGTCGTATCTTGGGGTGGGTCTTTCCTATCAAGCCCTGAATTGATTCCCCTATGTCTAATATCCTCTTACAAATTTGGAATAACCATATTAACCATGGTAGGGGATATAGGGGAGCTCTCATTATTGGTGGATATGTCATAATGTCGCAACATAGGGATAAAGTGGAGAGAAGTATACTATCCCCATCCTTTGATTTGTACATGCATAGATGCTTCTTCGATAATTCTGTAGAGAACTATAAGGCTTATGAAGAATATTTATTAAAGGTTATGGCAGTAACCAAATGACTTAGGGAACTATGCTATTGGGAGTGATTCCATCTCAACCCTTCAGTACTACTAGTCAATGGCATCAAGGTGATCATGATTTGTTGGGTAGGTCAATTGATGGTCGTGGAGCTGGTGGAATTTATCCTAAATATTCTGGTGTAAACACATGACTTATCCCTCAATAAGGGACTTCAGGATGTCAAAAATTTAAAATATAGGTTTCCAGAATACCACTAATAGCTATTTTGTGGAAAAGACCTCCCACATGCCATCTTGTTTGGAGGAAGGGTACCACTCTTGGTTATCCCAGACCCTAATCAATAAAAGTCATGATACAGGTGGATATATCTATGTATATTGGTTCTTCTACTATATTTATAGGAGATGAGTCACTACCTGAGTCAAGTGTTCATTGAAAATTGGAATGTCTCTCGGGGGAGGTTCCAATCTCATCATTAAATCCCTATAAGAATAGGTGTTCAAAAATTCCTCATGAGTGAGGGAGGCATCATTCATATGTGGAGAAGTAGAGTTATCAGCATATAAAGGTATTTATCTTTACCCTAAAAAATTCACAACTTCTCAGGTAGATGTGGAAAGTATAGAAACTAACAGCAATAAAGAAGGTTTCCCTATAATCCCTTGGAAGGGAGCCAAAACATCCCCTATATGCAAGTACCTGTGGAGAGATCTAGGGATCCTATGGACCTCAAATTCCAGGATGGTGAATCTTAGTTATCAGGACCCTACCCCAGACTCTAACGGCTAGGGGGGAATCTCCATCATTAATTTGTTCATTTCCTTAGAATCTGAGAGGTCAGTGAGGTCAATGCCAACTTGGTGCTTCCCAGAGTTTTGTCTCTGATGGAAAGTGTTATCCCTCCTACCCTAGTATGGTATTTTAGGTTAGGGTATGTATTTGTAATATATAGAACCTTCATGATGATTAGTTTTAACATGGGGAGGACCTCATCTTTGATCAATGAAGGATTGTGGAGGACCTTCACTTTGGTTGGAAGGAACATGGGGATTCCCTCCATGTTGAGTAGCACAAGTATGAGGACCTCCGTACCAATTATTAATAGAGAGGGGAGGACCTACTATTGAGTTTCTGATGTAATAGGGATGACCTTCATGTTAGTGGGTAAAGGAGTGGTGAGGAACTCCACTATGATGGGTAGGATAATGTAGAGGGCCACAGTTCTGATTGTCGTAAGTACATGGAGGATCTCCATAATGGATGTTGAAAGAGCAGGGAGTACCTCCACTCTGGTTGGAGATAGTGTAGGGAGTGCCTATGCACTAATCACTAATGGTACATGGAGGAACTCCATAATAAATTTCTGGAACATGGGGATGACCTCTGTGTCGGATAGCAGGAGTATTCTGAGGACCTCCGTACTGACTTGTTGTGGTGTGGGGAGGACCTCCACACTGATTTTCCTTATCACGAGGTGGAATGTAATGGATGTTGGTAGTTCCAATGATTGAAAGAATCATCAAATTATTCCTATGAGGTGTATGGTGTATCGATCCCAATTGGGAATATACAGATACCTATTCTCCCATTTCAGGGATTTGGTGGGACACACTGATAGTAGAAGGGTCTACTGGATCCATAGAAGATGCCTCCTATTAGGCACTATCTTGAGCCATCCCCTGACATTGACATCGAGTGCGTTGGACCAGGGATAGCTGAGCAGTGGTGATTTCCACTTGATCTTTGGACTATGGGACCAGTCGATGATGGCTCTATCACAACTTGGTGGGATCCCTCCTTGGTGGATCTTGGGTGGCAGTCACAACCAACACAACTCGAACATCCCCTACCTACATGGCATAGGGGAGTGAGTAATTGGAGTGCTCTAAGAGAGAGAATCCTAAAGAGGTTATTCATTGGAATGGTGGGACATTTTACCCTACATGTCCCTTTGAGGTAGTGGTGTTGATGAGGTACTGATGACTCTAGGTCTTGGTGAGCCCTACCCCTAGTGGGAATGACCCCCACCTATTCATACTAGTGTATGGTACTATTGATGACCCTCCTATAAATGAATTTTAAAGGCAATATGGGATTGTGAACCCAATATATGAGTCCATGGTATAATTAATGGAATAGGTGGAGTTGTGTGAGATTTACAAATTAATTTTTATCCTGCCTCAGTGCCTACAGGTATAAGGTTGTTAGATTTCTAAATCTTGAGTCTCGTAAGGCATGTGGATTCAGACATCAGTATAGGTACAAAGAAAGTGATGCCTAATTCCCTAATATCATCCAATCTTATGAATCATAAATGGATATCTATTAAAAATATTTCATACCAAGGATGAACCAAATCTAACTACCCTAATGCATAAGTGAGCTTCATGTTGGGACACCATTTTCTTGGTTAGACCGAGCGCTGAATGCTTGGATCTAGTGAAATATAAATATACTAATGTACCAATGGTATTAGTCCCTATATTGAGGAGAGTAAATTAATTTTAGGTTGACCATTTCTATTTCTAATGCTTTCATAGGTCCCATGCACATGGCATGTTTTCATTTACCTGCATTCCCACTTTCCTAAGGTTGGAAGATTTCATCACTTTCATTATTGATATGTTCTCTTTGATTTAGATAGGGTGATGGGATGTTAGTTCCTATTTCTATGGATTCCTCCTTGTATTATGTATCCTAGTTCAATCCTCCTTTAAATATTAAGTCATGTTCATGGAACTTCTTCCCAGTGCCATCTCTATATGGACTCTGGTTAATTACATTACTTATTTTTTGATAGGGAATCAACCATAAGTTAAGAGAGTAGTCATGTTGGTTATTTATGGTAATGTACAGACATCAGGAACATTCGTAACCTAAAAATATTTATATTTGGATGGAATCTCGAGTGACGAATCTTAGGTGCAAACCCAAGAAATCCTGTGTCAATCACGATCTAATCAAAATCATGGGCATAAGTATTCTATAGATTTTTATCTCAGGAACCCCATGTTTATTGTATGGGGTATGTATTATGGGATAGGCTACAAGTTCTACATACCATGGAGATGGATTGGGACATCTGTCTGAGTCAGATCAGGGCATGAGTTTAATATCTAATGGAGACAGGTTGGTAGATCAGAACACCTTATAGAGGCAGATCAAGAAAGTGAATCTCTAGGAGGGAAGATGTCACACCTGAGTTTACTAGTGGATCAGAATGCCCTGTGGAGGTGGATTTAGGAGGTGTATCCCTAGGAGGGACACAACTGAATAGTTTACCAATGGATTAGAATTCCCCAAAGAGGTAGATCTTATGTTTTGTATTAGAACACCCCATGGAGGTGGATTCCAGAGGTGCATCCCCAGGAGGGAACACATGAGTAGTTTACCAATGGATTAGAACTCCCCTTAGAGGCAAATCCAAGAGGTGTTTCCTTAGGAGGGAACACTTGGACAATTTACAAATGTTGAGATTAAACCCCAAGGATCCATACTACATACCCTATTTAAAATACATGGACTAAAACCCATACAGTTTGATGTTGTAGTGTAAGGTCATGTGACAGGACTAATCCATGCGGTTTAACATCACGTGGTAAGGATGCTCATGTCATGAAAGGATTTTCTATGAGGTATAGTTTGGGGATTACATATAGAATCTACTGAAAATTGTAGTCGCATCATCTGGTGAGGAAGTATGGTGCAGGGCTTACACAAGAAAGCTTCCTGGTATCAGAGTCACAGCCCACAGATAGGGGTGACTACGAGGGGCTTACTCATGGAAGATTCCTGGGATGGGTGTCTCTTTCTATGGATGGGGGGAAGATAGAATCCCATTATGACCATACACGAGGCATCCTATTTTTTTTACGCTGGGTAAGATCATAGTTTTACATCATGTGTTGAGGAAATTTTCATTCATTTTAATGTCATATGACTAGGATGTAGAAATAGGTGGTTTTAGTTCCTGAATCATGGATGTGGGAGGAATCACTCATCACCCCTAGGGATTACTTTCCAACTACTCATGTTCCTCTATATGGGGAATGGAGTTATCACTCCTATAAAGGAGTTTCTAATTAGGAGTCCTATGTTAAGGTCAATTTGATTAGAAGAAAAAGGGATTAGTGTACCTATTCATAGAAGCAACACATAGACTGGAGGCCCAAGCCGCACTTGATGTAAAGTGGGAAGACACCTGAGTGGGTGGAACTAGTCACATAGGGACTCAAGGTGCAACCAAACTGGCCCTGGGTTGGTATCCCCCCCTCAGGCACTTGACCTTCATGAAGGGGTGCTAGTAGAAGGGAAACACCAGGAATAGACCTAAGAGATAGGTTTCACGAAGATTGGGTTCTCATTAAGAGGAAATTCACGAAGCTAAAGATTATCTTGGTGGTTAGGGGCTTCATTAAGGGGTATGATTCAACAAATAGGGTTCCTTTTCCTTAGAGTGAAGTTCTAGTTCTCAGGGGGAGAGCTTTGTGAAGGATGAGTGCTTTTCAAAGCCTCATGTTCCTTAGAGGGAATTCTTCTTCCACAAAGGGAATGTGACATCAAGAAAGGAATATCTACTTTGGGTGGAGGCTCTCAAGAATAGAAGGGAGGTGGTTTCATGATGATAGGACACCTTGGGTATTCCATTTTATTTTTCATTCATCAATCTCAAGTGGTTCGTGAAAATGGAGTGATTTTTGGAAGTTGAAATGTATCCATCCCCTTAAATGTCAAACATAAGGGTGTATTTATAGAAATGTGTATAAGGCCCCAGCCTTAAACCTTAATTAATATTGAATTAAATGAATAATTCACATTGAGGATCTTTTCAGGTTTAGAGTTTTAGAGAATTAGAACATAACTATTACATCTTAAAAGATTACAAAGTAGACACTTCTACTAAGTCTCCATAAAATAAAAACTCTTAAAAAGAAAGATGTCTAGATTCCATGTTTTAGATAGCATGAAATTCCCTTGATCCCATCCTTGACCTTATTCCACTTTAAGTCCTCTGAAAAACATTTTGAAAAACTTGGGGTGAGCATAAAAAGCTCAGTAAGGGATACAAAAAGAATGAAAACTGTTAGTTTTTCAAACATCAAGTAAACCATGTATACTATATCAAAGTAATACCTTCACCTTCATGAAGTAGTAAAAAAAATATTCACTGAATAAAGTATCATTACTTACCTTTTTGTAACCAAAGGATTACCATAAAACCCATATAAAGAACACATAACATATATAAAGGTAACTTGGGACATAAACTTACTTAAGTGGAATAACCATACGGTCGACTTCCACACATATCACTTAATGGAATAGCCATACGGCCAATTTCCATACATACTTAATGGAATAGCCATACGGCCGACTTCCATACCCAATGCATTGGAGGTTATAACGTAACCACCCGTCCTAGTATTCACGGCACCACCCGTCATATGGTTTATAACGTAACCACCCGTTAAAATGTCCAAGTACCAGTATAAAATCATAAAACATAAAACCAATATAAAGGAAAGATAACATTTCCAGATTTCAATAACAATATATCATAAATATATTGACATAATAAAATCCTTTTTCAAAACCATTTTTAATACCAAAATACATAAAAGAGTATATGGTATTTATTTTATTCTAAAAACATTAAGAAATCCAAAGATCAAATAATACTCGTGGTGGCGAAAAAGGTCGTTGTCACCGCATACGTTAAAAAAAACATTCCTTTTTGTCGTTTAGTAAAACGCTTCGTAGAAAAATATTCCTTTTGTATAAAAGTAAAAGTCAAAGGAGTTTATACACCGTATAAAAGAAATTTGTGTATAAAACGAAATATGCCTCAATGAAAAGAGATTGAGACGAAGTCCCTTACAAAGATCATTTTTAAAATAAAATAGATCTATTATGTGTATTCACTATAAGTACACATAAATAAAGTACAAATACAACATAGGACATAATAATATCATGACATAATTTTAAAGTAGGAGATTAACCCAAAGAATGGAAGATGGGTTAAGAAGTTCCCTTACCTTGGGCCCGACTTGACTCGATCGTTCTTTAACGTCCTGAATAATAAACTTGAGTTAATTTATACTTGATTAAGAACCTTTTTAAAGTTCATTATTCTTTTTATATCACTTATTGCCATGTTATAAACATTATGTAACCATTTAAGTTAATAATGTTTGTTTTGTCAATATTTGGTTCTTAAGTCGAAATTTGACTTCTTACAATTACATGTTGTTCATGTGGTCAAAAGTTATTTATATCCAGAATGAAATTCCTGATTTGGATATAATATGTATCATATATATCCAGCATATACATGTATTTATAATATTACATAATCATTTAGAGGTAAGAAATGAAATGCACCGTTCATGGAGACGGTAAGCCGTACGTACGCATGAACGCTACTTTCATTTCTTTGTCATATTAGTGGAATTAAAACTAAATGAGAGGTATGTATATTTTAATTCCAGAATTATATTCATCATTTAGATATATCATTAATTATATATATACATTATATACATGTAATTTTAATAGTACATTACATTTGGGGACAAGAAATGAAATGCACCGTTCATGGAGACGGTAAGCCGTACGTACGCATGAACGCTACTTTCATTTCTATCTCATACTTTAATGGAAAGAAATAATAATGATATGGAGTTATATTATAATTCCAGTATAAAATAATATATAATAACTTTAAATCCATCCTTTACACGTCCCACATATGGCATTAACGAATCACATCACTTTTAGGGGGCGGTAGTCCGCACTTCCTTAAATGAAGATATCGTGTTTACCCATAATGGAAACCATAAAGGTATGCCAAAAATGAAAAATAATGAAGCTTAAAGAAAACATAAACATATTATATATCATATATAAAAATAGTGACATCATAATGGCCACCCTTGAAGGTGTTAAATGAGTATTGAACAATCATCTTTTCGGGAGGCAGAATTTCGCCATCCACGGAAAACGTATGTTCTTTAACCATTTGATGTAGTTGTGTGAGAGTGTAGCTCAAATAAATTTTATAACAACATCCTAGTATATTTAAGATACTGGTGTTGTTACAAAAGAAGTAAATAAAAAGAGTTTAGAGGGTTGGAGAAGCAAAATAAAACAAATGAACAAGAGAGAATGAATTACCTTTAAAAGTGTAACTCCCTTTTGATTTGAGCCTAAAGGCTTCCTTTGAAAGGCTTCTTCCCAAAGGGAATCCTCTAGGATGAGGAGAGGGATGTGGAGAGAGTACTTGGGCAGGGTTTTGCCGAGCCAAAGGCTTGAGAAGTGTGTGAAATGAGGTAGAGGTGGGGGCCTTTTATAAGAGGAGAGGAGGGGCACTTTTGGAAAGTAAGGAAATATTACTTTATTTGAAAATGTGTTTCGGTTTTAAAAGGTCCCAAATTGATATAATTCGTGGATAAGGTGATAAGGGTTAGAAATCCACTCATCCAATTGGTTTTGGACATGTGTAGTTTATAGATTTTACATTATCTTTCCATTTTATTTAAATCGTCAAATAATGATGTCATCGCTGCATCATTATTATGTCATAAATAATTTCATTTATTTAATGTCTAAAAATTATAAAAAAATACTATGATGTAGGAAATCTTTTTAGATTTCCAATTACTATTTATAAGAAAAATTTGGACTTGTATAACCCCACTCAAAAATTATTTTATTAAAACAATTTATGTTAGTGTCATTTTCACTTTAACATTAAATAAAAATATATTAATGTCATTTTCCAACTAAAGTGGCTCCATGGGGTCCCCAAGTTGGACCATGGATTTTCTTGGTCGGCCATGACTCACCCAATAGGTATAGGACAAGTGTCATGGTGTTTCCACATTCTTATAATATCATTTTTACCTTAAACTACACTAATTACCTCTAATCGCGATTAATGAAAAAAGGTTACTATTCACCAAAAAATTATTTTAATCTCATTGAACCAAATTTTACTTCTTAATGACAACCATGTACGTCGGATTTTCAAAATTCAATACACATTAGTGGTAAACTTTCATTTAACTGAAAAATCAGTTTGCTTGATTACCACTTAGTGGTTTCACTATTCATCAAAAATTGAAGTTTTTCAGAAAATTACCAAAAATTCACCCTAATCTATATTTGATATTCAGAATTCAAAAATGAAGTCAATTTTACAAAATTCAAAACATATAAGTCAAATTAATTAATTTAATAATTAATTCCCGCTGTCATGACAAATAGCGTGTTTTTGTGAAACAATAAGTATCAAAAGATTGATACCAGTTTAAGTCCAATTTCAAAGTGAAATTGATTCCAATGACCACCATTGGATTAACTGGTAAAAATATTTTCTAATTTAACTTTAAATCCAATTAAAATAATAATCTAATCATATAAATAAATTAGATTAAAAAGATGTTTTGAATTAAAATACAACATTTTACACTATTCATAAAAAATGAACTTTATCAAAAAGGTACCAAAAATTTACACAAAGTAAATTTTGATGTTCCGATTCTAAAGAAGAGTTATATTTGGTCTAAAATAAAGTATAAGAGTGATAAAAACTATATTTAATGACGGTTCACCATTAAAAGGTGATAAGTGAACCTTTAGTGAAAATTAGAGTATATATGCCCTAAAATTAAACTCTTTCCGTATTTTAAGCCTTTATCTTTTATTGGGTAAATGTATAAACATTTAAAAACATATCTAATAATATTTTAGTTATTTCTATCCATTCCTACCAGTACAACGGCTACTTGTTAACTAACATTTAAAATAATATTATTTTATTACTAGTGTGCTACGTAATTTTCAAAGAAACTCATCGTTGCGTATCGGGTACGCTATCGAACATAGAAACCCCTTTAAAATAAAATTAATATTTAATTATTAAATATTAATAAATTTGAAAATTCTTTATTCTTTATTTACCTGGGATGTTACATCCTTCCCCCCTTTTGGGAATTGCGTCCTCGCAATTTTATTCACTTATCAAAATAAGTGGGGGTATTTATCCCTCATAGCATTTTCAGATTCCCATGTTGCCTCTTCAATCACATGGTTTTTCCACAAAACCTTTACCTGATGAATCACCTTATTCCGTAACACATACTCCATATGGTCAAGAATCTGGACCGGTTGTTCCTCATAAGATAGGTTCTCTTCCAGCTGAACTACATCTGGACTCAAAACATGAGATGGATCTGGCATATACTTTCTCAACATCAAAACGTGAAAAACATTGTGTACCTGAGATAAACTTGGAGGTAAAGCTACTCGGTATGCAACTGATCCAACTCTCTCCAGAATTTCGTATGGTCCAATGAACCTTGGACTCAACTTTCCTTTCTTACCAAATCTCATCACACTTTTCCAAGGAGAAACCTTGAGAAAAACATGATCACCTACCTCGAATGATAGATCCTTCCTCCGGTTATCCTCATAAC
The DNA here is from genome assembly GCA_963277665.1 of Viscum album. NCBI lineage: Eukaryota > Viridiplantae > Streptophyta > Magnoliopsida > Santalales > Viscaceae > Viscum > Viscum album. The sequence continues at coordinate 519,570,632 of OY728144.1, forward strand.
TCTTCTGCCTGCTCTGAGCTGTTCTCATGTGTTTTCTAAATCAACTGAACTTTTTCTGCCATCTCTTCTACCAATTCTGGTCCCATCAGCTTCCTTTCACCCACTTCATCCCAAAATGATGGAGTTCGACACCGCTTCCCATATAATGCCTCAAATGGTTCCATCTGTATACTGGAATGAAAACTGTTATTATAAGAAAACTCAAACAAAGAAATATGTTGGTCCCAACTTCCCTGATAATCCATAGAACAAGCTCGTAGCATATCCTCCAATGTCTGGATTGTTCATTCTGACTGCCCATCTGATTGAAGATGAAAAGCTGTACTAAAATTTAATTAAGTACCCAACGACTTCTGAAGGCCTTTCTAAAAGTTAGAAGTAAACCTGGGATCACGATATGATACAATGGAGAGTGGAACTCCATGTAACCTGACTATCTCTTTAAGATACAAACGGGAAAGTTGATCAAGAGAGAAAGTATCTCGTATAGCAAGGAAATGAGCAGATTTGGTCAAGCGATCAACAATAACCCAGATTGCATTATTACCTCGAGATGTCTTCAGTAATCCAACAATAAAGTCCATGGATATATTCTCCCATTTACACTCTGGCACTGGTAAAGGCTGAAGCATCCCTTTCGGTAACTGCCGCTCTGCTTTAACCTGTTGACATGTCAAACACTTCACAGTAAAATCAGCAATGTCTCTTTTCATTCCATCCCACTAGTAATACTCCTGCAGATCTCTATACATCTTAGTACTGCCCGGATGAACTGAAAACAGAGAACTATGAGCTTCACATAACAACTCTCTCTTCAACTGTGAATCACAAGGCACACATAACCTCTTCACAAACCTCAAAACACAAACACAAACTTATCCAAGAACTCATGGAAAATTTTATTCATAAGGTCCATGAATACAGCAAGTGCATTGGTTAACCCATAAGGCATAACTACAAATTCATAATGGCCATATCTAGTACAGAACGCAGTCTTCGGAACGTCTGCTTCTTTTACTTTCAACTGATGGTACCCCGACCTCAAGTCAATCTTCGAAAAATACTGAGCTCCCTGGAGCTGATACCACTTCATTCGATGGCCCAACATCTGCTGAAGTTGTTGCAAAGGATTTTACCACCCATTTCTGCTTGTAGTCTAGCTGCATTCCCCCAGTTGAGTTCATCGTTGGACACTCGTTTGCATAATGACCCATTTCATTACACTTAAAACATCTTACCGTTGGCTTTTCATTTCCTGCTTGATCATCTTCCTTACAGTTACGAGCAATATGACCAGACTTACCACACCGAAAGCACTTACCAGACTTGGATAAACATTCTCCAGGATGCATTTTACCACACTTCTCACAGGATGGATATTTGGTTTTCTTACCTCCTTGCTTCTTTGATGAATCCTTACCCTTTGCCTGCCAACTAGACCTCTTATCCTGTTGTTTGTCATAGAACACCTGATCATCGGAAAACTCCATTTCCACCTTCTCCGCACATCGAACAAGCTTTTCATAACTTTTGAACTCACGGGAAGCTAATGCCCTTCGATACTTTGGTTTTAACCCTGAGTAAAAATGGTTTATTTTACTATCAAGATCTCGTATGAAGTTTGGAGCATACCTTGCCAATCGAGTGAACTTTTCATCATAAGCAGCCACTGAATCATCCACCTGCCTCAATTCTAGGAACTGTTTTTCCATCCTAAGACGAACCACCTTAGTAAAATATTTCTCAAGAAACATACCTTTGAATTCGTCCCAGTGAGGATCCTCAATCTCATCACTATCCCTTATATTTTTCACCATCGACCACCACTGATCAGCTTCACCTTCAAAACAGTAAACAGAAATAATAACCTTTTGATGTTCTGAACACCCCATGACATCAAAAATCTTCTCCAGTGCTTTAATCCACCCTTCAGCTTGCACAGGGTCAGATGATCCTCTGAATGATGGGGGATGTTGCCTCATGAAGTGTTCCACCACTAACATGTTCCTCTGTGGTTGATCTGGCTGATCTCATGCATGGATACCACCACCATTTATAGCCTGAGTCAACTGTTCCATCACTGCAACAAACTATTCAGTTCCGATTCCGACCATCTCAGGTTGCTGATTTGGAAGGTTATCTTCCTCCGGATGTCGTCCCAACATAGCTGCTTTGTTTCCTCTACAGAAAACCATTCTGAACACAGAAATATCTTAGGCAAAGCAACATGGTAATCCGTAAATGCTATATCATTTCAATCATATTATAATTTAACACTTTTCTAACTCCTAAAGTTGTCTAAACCGACCTCTGATACCAACTATAAGGCCCCAGACTTAAACCTTACTTAATATTGAATTAAATGAATAATTCACATTGAGGATCTTTTCAGGTTTAGAGTTTTAGAGAATTAGAACATAACTATTACATCTTAAAAGATTACAAAGTAGACACTTCTACTAAGTCTCCATAAAATAAAAACTCTTAAAAAGAAAGATGTCTAGATTCCATGTTTTAGATAGCATGAAATTCCCTTGATCCCATCCTTGACCTTATTCCACTTTAAGTCCTGTGAAAAACATTTCGAAAAACTTGGGGTGAGCATAAAAAGCTCAGTAAGGGATACAAAAAGAATGAAAACTGTTAGTTTTTCAAACATCAAGTAAACCATGTATACTATATCAAAGTAATACCTTCACCTTCATGAAGTAGTAAAAAAAATCTTCACTGAATAAAGTATCATTACTTACCTTTTTGTAACCAAAGGATTACCATAAAACCCATATAAAGAACACATAACATATATAAAGGTAACTTGGGACATAAACTTACTTAAGTGGAATAACCATACAGTTGACTTCCACACATATCACTTAATGGAATAGCCATATGGCCAATTTCCATACATACTTAATGGAATAGCCATACGGCCGACTTCCATACCCAATGCATTGGAGGTTATAACGTAACCACCCGTCCTGGTATTCACGACACCACCCGTCATATGGTTTATAACGTAACCACCCGTTAAAATGTCCAAGTACCAGTATAAAATCATAAAACATAAAACCAATATAAAGGAAAGATAACATTTCCACATTTCAATAACAATATATCATAAATATATTGACATAATAGAATCCTTTTTCAAAACCATTTTCAATACCAAAATACATAAAAGAGTATATGGTATTTATTTTATTCTAAAAACATTATGGCTTGTTGAGAAATCCATAGATCAAATAATACTCGTGGCGGCGGAAAAGGTCGTTGTCACCGCGTACATTAAAAAAAACATTCCTTTTTGTCTTTTAGTAAAATGATTCATAGAAAAAGATTCCTTTTGTATAAAAGTAAAAGTCAAAGGAGTTTATACACCGTATAAAAGAAATTTTTGTATAAAACGAAATATGCCTCAATGAAAGGAGATTGAGACGAAGTCCCTTACAAAGATCATTTTTAAAATAAAATAGATCTATTATGTGTATTCACTATAAGTACACATAAAGAAAGTACAAATACAACATAGGACATAATAATATCATGACATAATTTTAAAGTAGGATATTAACCCAAAGAATGGAAGATGGGTTAAGAAGTTCCCTTACCTTGGGCCCGACTTGACTCGATCGTTCTTTAACGTCCTGAATAATAAACTTGAGTTAATTTATACTTGATTAAGAAACTTTTTAAAGTTCATTATTCTTTTTATATCACTTATTGCTAGGTTATAAACATTATGTAACCATTTAAGTTAATAATGTTTGTTTTGTCAATATTTGGTTCTTAAGTCGAAAGTTGACTTCTTACAAGTACATGTTGTTCATGTGGTCAAAAGTTATTTATATCCAGAATGAAATTCACGATTTGGATATAATATGTATCATATATATCCAGCATATACATGTATTTATAATATTACATAATCATTTAGAGGTAAGAAATGAAATGCACCGTTCATGGAGACGGTAAGCCGTATGTACGCATGAACGCTACTTTCATTTCTTTGTCATATTAGTGGAATTAAAACTAAATGAGAGGTATGTATATTTTAATTCCAGAATTATATTCATCGTTTATATATATCATTAATTATATATATACATTATATACATGTAATTTTAATAGTACATTACATTTGGGGATAAGAAATGAAATGCACCGTTCATGGAGACGGTAAGCCGTACGTACGCATGAACGCTACATTCATTTCTATCTCATACTTTAATGGAAAGAAATAATAATGATATGGAGGTATATTATAATTCCAGTATAACATCATATATAATAACTTTAAATCCATCCTTTACACGTCCCACATATGGCATTAACAAATCACATCACTTTTAGGGGGCGGTAGTCCGCACTTCCTTAAATGAAGATATCGTGTTTAACCATAATTGAAACCATAAAGGTATGCCAAAAATGAAAAATATAGAAGCTTAAAGAAAACATAAACATATTATATATCATATATAAAAATAGTGACATCATAATGGCCACCCTTGAAGGTGTTAAATGAGTATTGAACAATCATCGTTTCGGGAGGCAGAATTTCGCCATCCACAGAAAACGTATGTTCTTTAACCATTTGATGTAGTTGTGTGAGAGTGTAGCTCAAATAAATTTTATAACAACATCCTAGTATATTGAAGATACCGGTGTTGTTACAAAACAAGTAAATAAAAAGAGTTTAGAGGGTTGGAGAAGCAAAATAAAACAAATGAACAAGAGAGAATGAATTACCTTTAAAAGTGTAACTCCCTTTTGATTTGAGCCTAAAGGCTTCCTTTGAAAGGATTATGCCCAACGGGAATCCTCTAGGATGAGTAGAGGGATGTGGAGAGAGTACTTGGGCAGGGTTTGGCCGATCCAAAGGCTTGAGAAGTGTGTGAAATGAGGTAGATGTGGGGGCCTTTTATAAGAGGAGAGGAGGGGCACTTTTGGAAAGTAAGGAAATATTACTTTATTTGAAAATGTGTTTCGGTTTTAAAAGGCCCCACATTGATATAATTCGTGGATAAGGTGATAAAGGTTATAAATCCACTCATCCAATTGGTTTTGGACATGTGTAGTTTATAGATTTTACATTATCTTTCCATTTTATTTAAATCGTCAAATAATGATGTCATCACTGCATCATTATTATGTCATAAATAATTTAATTTATTTAATGTCTAAAAATTATAAAAAAAATACTATGATGTAGGAAATCGTTTTATATTTCCAATTACTATTTATAATCAAAATTTGGACTTGTATAACCCCACTAAAAAAGTATTTTAGTAAAACAATTTATGTTAGTGTCATTTTCACTTTAACATTAAATAAAAATATACTAATGTCATTTTCCAACTAAAGTGGCTCCATGGAGTCCCCAAGTTGGCCCATGGCTTGTATTGGTCGGCCATGACTCACCCAATAGGTTTAGTACAAGTTTCATGGTGTTTCCACATTCTTATAATATCATTTTTACCTTAAACTACACTAATTACCTCTAATCGCGATTAATGAAAAAAGGTTACTATTCACCAAAAAATTATTTTAATCTCATTGAACCACATTTTACTTCTTAATGACAACCATGTATGTCGGATTTTCAAAATTCAATACACATTAGTGGTAAACTTTCATTTAACTGAAAAATCAGTTTGCTTGATTACCACTTAGTGGTTTCACTATTCATCAAAAATTGAAGTTTTTCAGAAAATTACCAAAAGTTCACCCTAAGCTATATTTGATATTCCGAATTCAAAAATGAAGTACATTTTAAAAAATTCAAAACATATAAGTCAAATTAATTAATTTAATAATTAATTCCCACTGTCATGACAAATAGCGTGTTTTTGTGAAACAATAAGTATCAAAAGATTGATACCAGTTTAAGTCCAATTTCAAAGTGAAATTGATTCCAATGACCACCATTGGATTAACTGGTAAAAATATTTTCTAATTTCACTTTAAATCCAATTAAAATAATAATCTAATCATATAAATAAATTAGATTAAAAAGATGTTTTGAATTAAAATACAACATTTTACACTATTCATAAAAAAATGAACTTTATCAAAAAGGTACCAAAAATTTACACAAAGTAAATTTTGATGTCCCGATTCTAAAGAAGAGTTATATTTAGTCCAAAATAAAGTATAAGAGTGATCAAAACTATATTTAATGACGGTTCACCATTAAAAGGTGATAAGTGAACCTTTAGTGAAAATTAGAGTATATATGCCCTAAAATTAAACTCTTTCCGTATTTTAAGCCTTTATCTTTTATTGGGTAAATGTATAAACATTTAAAAACATATCTAATCATATTTTAGTTATTTCTATCCATTCCTGCCAGTACAACGGCTACTTGTTAACTAACATTTAAAATAATATTATTTTATTACTAGTGTGCTACGCAAGTTTCAAAGAAACTCATCGTTGCGTATCGGGCACGCTATCGAAAATAGCAACCCCTTTAAAATAAAATTAATATTTAATTATTAAATATTAATAAATATGAAAATTATTTATTCTTTATTTACCTGGGATGTTACAATGTGGGTCTCACAATTATTGGAGGTCATCACAAAGATTTATGAGCTTTGAAAATGTATGGGCTCCACAAGTACAAATTTTTCTATGCGAAGGTTACTTTCATGACTTAACATGGTCATGAAGTACTTTGAGAGGCATAATTAGTGATTCATAGAGATTACCGTCAACTCTCTACATGATCACAAAGATCTCTACAACTTGATATTGATGATTTGTAGATATTAACATTAGTTCTTTGTCTATCTAGGGCCTTCATGAGCTTCTCCCATTCATGAAGGTGGGACCTTCAAGAAATAGACCCCTTTGAGGTATTTTGGTCCATTTTGGATCAAATTCACCCTAAATCATCCATGAATTTCACAACCATTCCCATGAAACGTGCATTTCAGCATCAACATATACCTTGATTTGAAGTAGGTGGTTTTTAAAGAAATCTCTATCAATTTACACCTTTCATACTTGTTTACTTTTAATTTGAATTTTTAATGATTTACAAAGCTATATTTGAGACCCTTTGATAAATGATTTCTATATGGAATAATGTGTCTGTACCAAAATCTCTTGATTATATATTTCCAAATAAAGTATTTATGTATGGAAAATGGATTTGAAATGGAATAATGATTCAATGAAAGAATTTGATGATGATTTTTGAGGAATAGTGGAATGGAATTTTTTATGATTTTAAATGTAATGAATTGATTTAAATAAAATGTGTTATTAATAAAAACCATTTAATGTTGTTTTTTAAAATGAAATTGAATATTTTGAAACTTGAACATAGGGAGACTTTTTAAATGATTGATTGAAATTATTTTAGATAAAACGTAATAAAAGATATTCCCTTGTATGTTTGATTTCCATAAAGCACACAAGATCTTGAGTAGTTAGGTGGGAGTAACACACACTAGGCATGTATTATCTTTACCTAGAAATGTATTAATGATGAAAATGCTAACTAAAATATGACGAGGTTAGAAAGTTCATTCTTTAAGATGTTATCTTATCTCCCCTAGGCTTGAGATCTAGTGATGTTTCTACACATGGAACCATATTTTATCTAGGTTAATGAGAATACCTATACTAAAATAACCATGGGACTCTGAACCATGGTGTTGTGATTGAAAATGATTTATTCAATAAAATGTTAATATAAATTCTTGTTTATTAATATTTTGATAGAAATGGTTATTCATTCCAATTTTTACCAAGGTGATTGTATATATGCCTATTTTGATGTAAGGATATTATCAAACCTATTTTACTCTAGCCATTGAAATATTTTTATAAGTACATTTTTATATAAAATGTGAAAATATTTTCCATACCACGATTTACATAGAATTGAGAATATTTGGTTTATTTGATATATATTTTTTATGGAATAATTAGTGATATCCTACTAGTATTTGTTTCTCACATCCTACTTTTGACTTTGGGTGTTTACATACTTTATTATGCTAGGTGAAAGAAAAGGGAAAGTATCACTCGGTGGTGGTGGGTGCTCTTGATTAGTGGGACCTTTGGAGTTGGCTGTGACTAGTGGAGCATGCCATCCACTTGTTACATGGATATCTTGTATTGATGTCTTTAATAAATTTTATGTGACTTGTATATGTCTACTTGTTGTACTTTTCTCTTGAGGAGTGTTTGGAATACCAACTTTTTTTTATTCATATCCACTATTTTGTCATGTTTAGTTATCATTGTGGTGAAATAATTCCTTCTTTTATGTTTTGATGCACAAGTACAAGTCTTTAGTCCATAAGGATTGGTAATTCCCTTTGGGCCATGTTAGGATTGCTTCAGGTACTGTTTATCTAGGTTATCTAAGTTAGTTCTTTAAACATTGGATTTAAAGGTATTTGTGTCCTTTATTGGATGTCGATATGCTATTTGGGATGTCTTGGTAAAAAAGAGATAGGATAGTAAAGACTTAAGAGGTAGCTTATACCAATGCGACTGACCATATCTCATCGTAATAAGCCTTAATTTACCATGGGTTGTTGGAAAAAGTGTCTTTAAGAAGTTGTTTGATCTAATTCTATACTTTTTTACAAGATTTGATATGAGATTTGAGTTTCTCGGTCGAATTTTGATTGATAAGAGTTGATGTTATCATGTATATTGATAGACAATATCTTTCAATATGTTGATATTGTATAGTACCATGCACAAAAAAATATGTTTGAAAATAAATTAGGAGAGATTGCTGCTGAACCAAAGTGATAAAACCCTCTAATTTATCAAAACCTTGTAGAGTTTGTTGTGTAAGTGGCCCAAATTTGAGCTAATTAGCTGCACCTGTTCCCATTTAGGCTGTAAAGGTTGTACCATTGAGGAATGATAAAAGAGATCATGCTTAGAAGTTTCATCATTAGAAACCACCATCTTTATAGGGTACCAAAAATCCTCAGGTGTTATAGGATTGGTTGAAAAATATTATGAAACTCTTTGAGTTCATGTAGATTCCATATTCATTTAAGATGAAATGTGTTGTCTTCAAACATGAAGGGGTTAGGAGGATATGGTTGGATGATAGAGTTATTGTGAAGAAGAGTGAAGGATTAGAGTGGAAAGACTTAAAGTATATTTTCACAGAGTAATACTATCCATATTCAATGGTTTTAGCTAAGTCCATGGAGTTTTATGACCTTTATAAAGGTAATAGGACAATGATTCAGTATGAAAATTACTTTACTAAACATTATCAGTTCTCACCTAAGGTTTTATTGAATGAGAAGATCAAGGACTAGAGGTTTCAGATGGGTAATCTACTAGATATCAACTCTCAGGTATTTATTATGATGCATACTACTTATTTGATGTTTTGGATAGTGAATTGATGGCTGAGATTGATATTTATAGTAATTTAGGTTGTAAATGAGTTACCCCTACTCCTAGTGGCAACTTAAATGGGTTGTTTAAAGGGGAGTGGAAGAAGTATGAGTATCATGGTAAAAAATGTGTTTATGGATATAAATAGTACAATCTCTTCAAATATTATATAGTGTATATTAAAGGCCATATGGATTGTTTCCAATGTGGTGAGGTTTAATACATGAAGTTTTAATGCATAGAGGAACCAAATATGTTTATCCCATGTGGATGACCAGGTCACTTGCAATGGTTTTTCCATGATTTTAACACTTTGAATAGTGGTATGAGATTGTAATTACCAAGAGGCTCTGTTTTATAATCATATTCTTTAATAAAAAAGGGGTTCCAACCACATACATCAAAAACTAAGATTCTTCACATCGTTTATGAGTCTCTAGTGGAAGATGATGTGGTTACTATGATAGTGATAGGTACCATTATCATTGATTCATATTCATTAACTTCTTTATTTGATATTGGTGCCTCTAATTATTCCATATCTACTCATATTGTGGACTCGTTGAGACATTATATGGAACATATTACTTTGGTATTGGAAATTGCTACACCTATTGGGCTGGAGATAGAGAAGGTTCTTTTATTCCTTTATTGTAGTTTCTCATTATCAAAAATTGAGTTCATTTATGAATTTTTTGTTCTTTCTATGAATCCCTTGGATTCTATTCTTTTGATGGACTGATTGATCACTCATAAATCTCGTATTGATTGTTATCCTTGGTGAGTCTCCTTTACTGCCCTCTATAGGGAGTACCATGTATTTTAGAGAGAATGAGACTTAATGTCAAGTTGATCCATACCACCTCTTATAGATTTGGGTAGTATGATATCCATCTTTTTTTTTAATTGGAGTAGTAATATTCATGTGGTGATTTTCCCACATTGTTTATTGAGTTTCCCAATGTTTTTCCCTTATACATTTTAGGCTTTCCACCAATGACAGAGGTGTAGTTTTCTATAAACTTAGTGCCATGTACCCAACCTATATATATTCCCTCTTACTAGATGAAACCAACTAAATTGAAGTAATTAAAGACTCAATTGGATGAATTAATTTCTAAAAACCTCATCCAACCTATTGTGTTTCCACATAAAACACCTATGCTTTTTCCCATGAAGGCTGATGAAACCCCTCACATATGCGTTGATTACCAAAAGATCAATCATATCACATTCAATAATAAGTCTTCATTGCCCTATTTTGAAGATTTTTTTGGCCAACTGAAAGGGGTAGAGTGGTTCTCAAAGATTGATCTTTTATCCAGTTACCATCAGCTTATATCAAGGAGTATGATATCCTAAAAACCACTTTCTAGAGATGTTATAACAACCACAAGTACTTTATTATGCCATTTGGTCCAAAAAATTCTCCATCTATGTTCATATAAGTGATTAACAGGATTTTCCACTAGTAAATCTATTATTTCATTGTAGAATTCATTGATGACATCTTGGTTTACTCTAAAACTGAGGAAGATCATGTATGTTATTTGAGATCAATTATAGATATTTTAAGAGAACATTAACTTCATAAAAATATGTAAAAGTGGCACTATTGTATTAGATAGGTGAGGTTCTTAGGGAATGTGGTCTCATAACATGGCATTTTAGTTGATCCTAACAAGGTAAAAGTTTTCATGTCATGGGAGGAATCACAGAATGTCTATGAGGTTTGATGCTTATTAGGTTTGGTAAGGTATTACCATAAATTTGTAAAATAATTCTCTAATATGGATTCTACATTGATTTCTCCAACTTATAATGGAGTGAATTTCATTTGGTATTTGAAAATTTAGGCTTTTATTGACTTTAAGCATCGTTTGAATTCTCTCTAGGTGTTGAATCTTCCAGAAGATGGGTAGTTCTATATGATCTTTTATGATGTGTTAGGATTATGTTTAGGATGTGTTCTCATATAGGGAGATCATGTGGAGTCTTATCATAACTGAAATCTTCTACCTCATTAGTATAACTATCCCATACATGTTCTTGATATCACATCTATGTCGTACTCTCTTAAGATTTAGTGGAAATACCTTTTATATGAAAGGTTTAATGCTTACTCTGAACAAAAAATCTTGTGATATATATTCCCGCAACAAGATCTGAGTCTCCATAAGTGGTGTTGGGTGGAGTATCTAAAATCAGTTGACTTGGATATCTTATATAACCCTATAAAGTGGAATGTTTTCACTAATTCTTTGAGCATGAAACTATCATCCCTAGCCATGAAAGAATCATCAGAGGAGTGGAATCAGATGGATCTCTTTACATGTATGCATTTGGGTGTCCTAGAGGATGTGACCAAGGTTGTTTTGATGAGTGTTCAGATAATATCCTCTATTCTTGAGATGGTTATCTAGTAATAGTATCTTCATGATGAATTCCAATGAATTAAGGATTCTTTATATGGTGGGGAGACCATCAGTGGATGGTATTTATCTTTTTTAGGGTATCGTTACATTTAGAACCACTATGTGATCTCATTTACTATGAGAAATGATATGATGGGGGACTATAATCTTTCTCATTGACAGGTACAACTAGGAACAATAAAGATTTTTTTTGATATGATGATTCATTTCTAGTGTCCAGATATTAAACATGACACTTTTAATTTTTTTTCTAGATACTTTCTAGTATATTAAGGCCAAGCATCAGAAGCATTTTCGACTAATTCAACCACTTCCTATGTCAACTTGAATGTGGTATGAGATATTGATGGAATTTTTTTTTGGGTTTCCACATACTCCTAGAGGAAATAATGAAATTTCATTAGTGATTGATCAATTGAAAAAATATTCTCACTTTCTTCCCATTCATGATATTAACAAAGATAAGGACTTGAGAAATCTATATATATAATATATTGTAATATTTCATGGAGTTTTGTCTTACATTGTTTCCAATAAGGATCCAAAGTTCTCTTATTATTTTTGGAGAGGCCTCTTGGAGGTGATGGTATCCCAAGTAAAGTTGAGCATAATGTACCATCTTCATATAGATAGTCAGATAGAATGGGATATATAGATTATGGAGGGTGTGATTTTTTATTGTTTCCTTGACTTTATAGGATCATGGGATTTACACTTGGGTATGGTTGAATATTACTATAAAAATAGTTACCAATATTCAATTAAAATTTAATCCTTTGAGGCCTTGTATGACCAACCATGTAAGTCGATTCTTTTTTGGTCAGATAATGATGAAGTTTCCCTTAAGAAACCAACTTTGGTCTAGGAGATGACAACTAAGATCCAGATGATTCATCAGAGAGTGGTAATAACATAGAGATGATATAAATATTATTTTGAACATCATTGATGTTAGTTAGAGTTTCAGTTGGTGACCAGGTATTTTTGAGATTCTCTCCTCTGTTGGGTCATCAACGACTTAGAAATCTGGGGAAGTTATCACCTAGATACATGGTATCATTTAAGGTTATTGAATGAATTAGGAAGGTGGAATACCATTTTACTTTTCCAATACATATGATATCAATCCATAATATGTTTTATGTGTCACATACCAAGAAGTATCTTTCATGCTCATATCATTTTTTATATTGGTAAGACCTTGATGTGGAACCTTACATTCTTATGACCGAGAATTCAGTCTAGATAGTTGATTATAAGATGAAGGTTCCTTGTGAAAATTTTATTCCTCTGGTTCAGGTTCTGTGGAATCATGGTTCATATTCTCATGAGACGTAGGAGTGTGAGGAATTTTTGAGATAGAAGTGGACTCACCTAATAGCTATAGAGTCTTATTGATAGGAATTCTTGGGACATAAAGTGTTTATACTAGGGATAATTATAACATTCTGAAACTAACTTTCAAATGTGGACCTTTATTTACATTGGATCTTATTGATTTTCTTGTCGATATCTAGTTGTTTCCATTTATACTTAGTCTTTTTCCCCTTATTTGTGCCTTTAAAAGGGTTGATTGTGAGTTTTGTTTATTGTTTAAGAGGTTTAGAGAAGGATGGGGGTTATCTAGGGAGTATACTTGGTCCTATAGCTGGAATATCTATAGGAGGTCTACCGATTGTCCAGTGAGGTCCATTGACTAGCCAGCGGAAGGTTGGAAGTAGAAATTTCCTACAGGAAGCCTACTAGCCATATGGTGAGGTCCACTATATTTTAGGTGGAAAACTATAAGAAATGAGTTCCTAAATAAACTCCATCAACCAACCAATGGGGTTCCCAACATTATAGAAATTCTTCCAAGCACCATTGGATAACTTATGGGAGCCAGTGGGTAGTCGGTGATGATGATGTGGGTGAGGAATATTTGGGAAGTATTGTAATTATTTTTATTTTTATTTCCTCTTAAACTCTAATCAAATCACCCTCTAACCAATTCATAACTTAATAATATTATATAATATCTTGGGGAGAATTTGTAAATTCTAACCATGAATCTTTGCAGATAAAAGTGCTATTTGATTTAACGATTTTCTTCTAGTAACTGTAATATCAATTTGATCATGACTTAACTTTTCATCCTCTCTATCCCTCTCTAAAATTAGTGGGTATTCATGTCATTGATGGATCTAAATCTTTATTTTATGTGTTTTTTGTAGGATTCATTCTTGATCGGTTATAACCCTTTGACTCATAGTTTGAGGATCCAATATTGGTGATTGAATATACCTTTATTTGAGGTAGGTTGTTTAATAAGGTAATCTATATCAATTAAAACTATTATTTATTGTTTACATTGAATTGTATTTATAACTGATTTCCAAATCTTGATTTGAGACACTTTTATAAATTATTTCTAAATAGAATTGTGTGTGTGTGATGAAATCTCTTAATTATGGATTTTTAAAAAAGTTTTAATTTCTATAAAATGGATTTAAAAAGGATAAATGATTATATGTATGAATTTGATGATGATTTTTGAGAAATGATGGCATGGAATGTTTTATAATTTTAAATATAATGAATTTAATTGAAATGAATGTGTTCTTAAAAAATCCATTTTATTTTGGTTTGTGAAATAAAATGGAAAGTTTTGAAACTTGAACTTGGGTCCAATATGAAATAATTTATTTAAATTATTTGAGATTGAATAAAAAAAAATACCCTTGTATATTTTATTTCTTTGAATCACATGGGAGCCTTAGTAGTTAGGTTGGAAGAACACATTCTAGGCATATATTAGCTCTATATGACAAAAGATTAATGATGGCGATGCTAACTGAACTATGATGAGGGTAGGGAGTTCCTTATCAGGGATGTTCTCCTATTACCCTTGGGTTTGAGATCTAGTTATGTGTGTACACTTAGAGCTATATTTCACTGATATGTGTGAGAATCCATATACTAATCTATCCCCAGGACTCTTAACCATATACCTATGATTTTAAATGATTTATAAATGCTAATGTTGATAGAAATGCTTATTCATGTCTTGTTTGATAGAAATAGTTATTCGTGTGTTCTTTGATAAAGAGGCTTATATTTATTCTTTTGTTGATGGAAATACATTTTCATACCTATTTTACTCAAGACATTCAAATATTTTGAAAATCATTATTTGAAATGAATTGTGAAATGATTTTCCATTTCATTATTTACTTAAAATTGATAATATTTGATTTATTTTATATGGATTACTCGTGGAATACTTGGTGGGATCCTACTGGGATCTGTTTCCCACACCCTAATTTTTAATTTGGGTGTTTGAAGAGTTTTTTCTATCAAGTTCAGGAAAAGGAAAAGCACCACTTAGTGATGGTGGGTGTTCTTGATTAGAGGGTCCTTGGGAGTTGGCAGTGACTGATGGAGCATGTGATCCTCTTATTACATTGTCATCTTTTTTTATTTATTTTATGGTTTTTAAGTGATGAATTTAGTTGACATATCATTTTTAGGATTTTTATCTGTCTACTTGTGGTACATTTCCCTTAAGGTGTGTTTGGTATACCAGTTGTCTGTCGATTATTAGATACTAGTTTGTCTTATTGATCTATCCATGTTGTAAAATTATTTCCTCTTATATGTTTTGATTCCCAGGAACTATTCATCATCCCATGGAGATTTATAAATCCCTTTGGGCAATCTCAAGATTGATTCAGGTGCTGTTTAAGTGGGTTATCCAATTCGGTTCTTGAAAATTTGGCATCAAAGGTGGGTTTTTCTTTTCTTGGATATCAGTATGCAGTCTCAGATTTCTTGCTATATAGGAGATAGGATGGTTGATATATAAGGGTTACTATTTTAGAGAGTTCCTATACAACACCTATCATAAAATTCCTTAATTTACCATGGGATGTTGGGATCTTTGAGGAGTTATTTGATCTGATTCTAGATTTTTTTTCCAAGATTTGATCTAAGATTTGTGTTTCCCAATAAAATTATAATTTATAATAGTTTATGTTCTCTTGTATCTTCACTAATTATATCTCATTATCTATTTATGTTTTTTAATACCATTCTTCCAAAAATTTGTTTGAACAGACTTTAGTAGGGTGTCACTATTGAACCACAATAAGTGAACACTATAGTTGATCCGAACCTTATAGAGGTTGTTGTATGTGTGGTCCAAGATTTGGGCTAAGTAGTTTCACCTGTTCCCATTTAGGATGGAGATGTTATACCCTATAGGTATAATAAGAGAGATCATTCCCATGTATTTCTTTATAAAAAACCACTATCTTTCTAGGGTACCAATGATCTTTAGGAGGAATAGGATTGGTTAAAAAAGATTTTCAAACTCTTTGAGTTCTTATAGATTTTATATTAAATTAATGTAAAATATGATTTATATAAACATTAAAGGCCTAGATAGATATTATTGGATTCTATAGTTATGGAGAATAAAAATTAAGGCTTGGAGTGGAAAGACATCAAAGATCTTATCCTGGAGAAATACTCTCTAGAGTTAATAGTTTTGGATATGTATAGGGAGTTTCTTTAACTCTATCAAGGTGATATAAATTCAATCATTATTCCAATATCTTTATTGAACTTTCTCAATTTAGATAAGTGATTGTGTTGAATGATAAGATGAAGGCCCAGATGTTTTAGATGGGTCTTCAACTAGATATCTAGTCTCAGGTCTTTATACTGAAGCACATTAGTTATGTTGATGTTTTGGATTGGGATTTTATGGATGATATAGATTTAAATAGTATATTAGGTTTGATTAGAGTTCCCCTTATTCATAGTGGAAGACTAAGTGGTCACTTTAAAGGGAATAGGAATTGGGATGAGTCTCGTGATGAAAATTGTGGTGGTGGATCTCAATAACAGTCTTTCTCTAAATCTTTTGTAGTGCCAGGTAAAGGCCCACTTACTTGTTTCTAGAGTAAAAATCTTGGGAACATGAAGCATTCTTGGAGGCACTAAATATCTATAGATTATATTGATTCTCAGTACAATTATAGAGGGTTTTTACATGTTATTACTACTTTGATTGGTTGTATGGTCTCATTAATAATTAAAATATCTATGACGTCATCAAATGCTTCAATAAAAAAGGATGTCTAGCCATAGGGATCATGAATGAATATTCTTCATGTAGTTGATGAGTCTCCAGTAGAAGATGACATGAGTCCTGTGATATTTAGAGGTACTACTGCTATATCATCATATTTAGTGACAAAATTATTTGATAATGGTTCATCTCATTCATTCATATCTACCCTTATCGTCGAATTTTTGAATCTTCCTATAGGTTTTATTACCTATGCGATGTAAATTTTTATGCCTCTTAGGATGAAGAGAGAGCATGGTCTCTGATGCCCCTATTGTATTTTATTTTATTAGAAATTAATATCATTCAGTAATTTTTGGATCTTAATATGAATCCCTTGGATGTCATTATTGAGATATATTAGATGATCACTCATAAATCTGGAATCAACTATTACCTTTGAAGGGTATCCTTTACTACCCTTGATGGGAAGTGTTATGTCTTTTATGGAATATGAGACCTAAGGTTTAGTCAAGTTGAGTCAGACTTCCTATTATATCTTTGGGTAGTATGATATCCTTGTTTTCTATTGAATTGGTGCATTAATCTTCATGTAGTGTTCTTCCCCCAACAATTATTGAGTTTCCCAATGATTTTCCATCATATCTTTCTAGTTTTCCATTAGTGAGAGTGGTGAACTTTACTATTGAGTTGATGAAAGGGATCTATCCTATATCTATTCCCTCTTACTAGATGGAACATGGTAAACTAAAGGAATTAAAGACAAATTTTAATGATTTGATGTCAAAAGTTCCAAAGGATTGAATTAAAATTGAGAAGGGAGGGGGTGAATCAATTGATCATTTTTATAAGTTTCAATACTTTTAAAAACATAAACCATGTAACATGTTAAAGTTTATATTCTTATCAAATTTTTTAAATACTCATGCATGAAAAGGTAGGAAATCAAGTAATGAACAATATATTTATAAGGTTCATCCTCAGTGTGAGAACCTATATATTTTCTATATCCACTCTGATGGGTCTATGGAAATTCACTATAATGAAGAAGTGAATAGGACTTATTACATCTTCCATTATAAATCCTAAATATCCATGTTGGAATGATTATACTGACTCTCGTTAGTTTATGAAGTTTTATAACAAATAAATGAGCCACAAAAGAAAATATCACAAAAACATTTTCTCCACAAAACTCCATCCAAAACCTTAGTCTGATTCCCTTAGGTCCTATTGAATCAGTCAAATTCACTTAGTCTTATAGGCTTATTATGATGAAACATTTTCTCAAACCTCACTTCTCAAATCCTGCTCAATATTTTTAGTTCGATCTTCCTTAGTCCAATCTTCCTCTGTCCAGTAAGAAATCTTTCAGTTGTTTGATCCTCTAATGAGATCACTTTCTGAAAAGAACTATTACTCAAACTCTATAGCGATCCACCTTTTTTCATGTGAAAAGGTTGAAAAGTATGAATTTACTATGCATCTATTTATAAGAATATCAAAATCAAAAAGTTGGGAAACTAAAAAAAATTCTTTCTTACTCAAATTTAAAAACATTTGAAATTCACCCATATTTGAAATTCATGTTTGACCACTTCAAATATTCTAGAACATTCTTGAATCATATCGAGTCTTCTTAGTAACCAGACTTCTCGAGCTTCCTAAATTCTCATTAGTATAATGGAACTTCCTTAGCTCAATATGATAGAACTTCCTCATCTGATTATAATGTAACCTATTTAGATAAATTTAAATTAACTTTCCTTATAAGAGTTACTCCGATTGACATTACTCCTAAAATATAGTCTGATTGGATTTACCTCTTAGAGTCAGTCCAATTGACTTTACTCCACATAGTCAATCTGATTGTATTTCCTTCTTAGATTCAGTTTGATTAACTTTCCTTCTCAGAGTCAGTCTCATTAACTTTCCTTCTCAGAGTTAGTATGATTAACATTCCTTCTATGAGTCTGTCTGATAGAATCCTCATAATGACGGAATTATCATTTTGATGGAATTCTCATTAGGATGAAATTCTCATTATGATGGAAACTCCACTCTAAAACCTTTAAATTATTCAAACCCCGTCATCTATAACTCATTCATACTTCTGAAAACTTTTGTGTCTGGTACTTCTGGATATGATGCAAAAATTATCTTGATTCCCCAAATAGATACATTCTGTACGATTCATACCTTTATTAAAATAATTTATCATGAGATTTATCATGATTTATAATAACTAAAAAATTGTAAAATCATAACTTTTATTAAGGTTAAAAACTTTAAGAACATTCTAACTCTTGACATCACTATCTTCATTCATCCTCTTTAGAAAAATTACTACTTAATAACTCAACAACTTCATTCTAAAAAACATCATGTATGATTGATATTTAAATTCATTAAAATGTATTTGATACCTATGATGTGTCTAATAAAAAAAATTAAATTTTAGATGACTTCTGCGATCATTACTTTTCAGTATGATACTCTGCATCGGTCCCTTTATGTCTGAAAAAAAACTTTCTCAAAAAAAATTCTCCCCCTTTATGTTTGGGTTTGAACATTCAAAAACTTTTACCTATTTTTAAAAAATAGTATTCTACCAAATATTATCCATCAATAAATATAAAACATTGTTAAAAAGAAAAAATCATGAAGTTTATTTAATCTCCCCCATGGTATTTTTTTGAAAACTTTTTTAATAACTTTTACAACTCAACAGTTTTCAAACACTCATACATTTTCACAACAAATTTGTTTAAACAACTCAAAGTTTTCAACTATTATAAAAAATAATCCTCTATAAAAGAGAGTACCCTAACACCATGCTACTGGATAAAGTAATATTTTTGAAGGAATTCCATACCTCAGGGAAGATAAAATTTTGTGTCCATGTAAAGATAAACTCCCCTTAACTTTTATATTTTATCACCTTTATTCTTTTACCCCCCTTGATTTTTATCTCTCCCACTATCTAATAACCACATAATTAGATTTCTAAAAAAGTTAAGTAAAAAATCATTCGAAAGTATAAATTTGTTACTTTCTATCCCCATTTTTCAACATAATCTAAAGCACGGTGGGGGAATTTCTTATGAGTTTTAGGAAGTTATTGGAGGATACTAAACATGATGTTGCAACCTCAATTCCAAAAATATCTCTTTCAGCTTAGCTTTTGTAAATATATTCACAATTTGATATTTTTTTGTGATATATTCTAGAAAAACAACTCTAGAATCAACATTCTATTTTATAAAGTGAAAATTAATATCATGTGTTTTGATCCTGAATGTTAGACATGATTTTTAGAAAGATCAATTTCACTCTAATTATCAAAAAGTATATTTAATGGTTTAGAAACTTTTACTTTCAAATATTTGAGCTTCACTTTTATTCACAACATTTGAGTACATGCCTGAGTAGGTGAAACATATTTTAATTTCGTTGTGATCAAAGTTACTGAACTCTATTTCTTACTATTACAACTCACACAAAATTCCCCCAAGAAAAATTTTACTCCAGAAGTTGATTTTTTATAATTACAATCTCCATCCCAGTAAGAATCAGTATAACCATGAAAGTTTATATTATAAATTCTTTTGTATAAAATACCATGTAAATTTTTTACTTTAATATATCTCATAATTATCTTTGCTTCTAATATATGAGTTTATTTTGGTTTACTCTTATATCAGGAACAAAAATTCACAACATATAAAATATCAGGTCTTGAGTCTTTGAGATAGAGAAAACATACTATCAACTTCCAAAATTCTTTTTGATTCACATTTTTCTAGATTCATATTTACTCAACTTTGTGCTCACTGAAATAGGATTAGAAACTTATTTTTATTATTCCATCCAAAATTTATTTAAAAATTCACTATCATACTTTTCTTATGATAAGAAAATATATTTTTCATTTTTTTGAACTTGTAAGACAAGGAATAAAGTTAATTCTCTCAAAATTAAAATTTCAAAATTATTGTTCATTTCCTTTGTAAATTCTTTATAAAAAATTTATTCATCCCTAGAAAAAATTATATCATCCACATATACAATAACACTTATTAGGTTTGAGTTAAATTATTTCACATAAAAGTTATTATCAACCTTTCCTTCAGAAAATTTCAACATTCTCAAACAACTATAAAGTTTTAATACTAGGAACACGAGGATTGTTTCAACCCATAAAGTATTTCTTCAATATAGAAACCTTTTTTCATTATTATCAAGTATAAATCCACAGGGTTTCCAATGTAAACTTATTCCTCAATATCACTATTTAAGAAATAAGACTTTACATCTACCTGATAAACATTGTAATTTTGATGTGAAACCACTGATAGAAACATTGTAATAGTATATAATCATGAAACAGGGGAAAATATTTCTTTAAAATCCACACATTACACCTATGAATATCCTTTAAAAACAATTATTTCTTTATTTTTTGAAACTTCTCCATGTTCATTCAGATTTTTTTTGTAAACCCGCTTTATTCTAATAAATTTTTTATTTTTCGATAATGGAACTAGTTCCCATTTTTCATATTTCTCAATCTGATTAAACTCATCATTCATATAATCTTCCCATTCTTTTTGTTCAATAGATTTTGAAAATAATTCTGGTTTAACTCTTGAAATAAGTAAACTCTAGTTTTCTAATATCAAATTTCTTCTAATTTGAACTAGAGTCTTCTGATGCCCAATAATATTTTTGGTCTCAACATGTTTTTGTAAGATAGGAAATTTCAAAGCTTCTCCTCCATCTTCACTTTCCTCATCACATTATTCTTCCAAATCTTGATAAGTATTCTTAGTTTCATTAGAAACCTTAAATTTATCCCCCTCAATATTCTCAACAACTTTTGTTAAGGAATTTTGATTTTCAATAATTTCCAAATACAATAAATCAACCAAATTTTTTAAATGTTTGTCCTAATATTTTTAACTTCTTATGTTGGGTGAATATCCCATGAAACTACCTTCTTTACCTTTCTTATAAAACATTCCAAGATCTATATTTTTTATTTTTAGCATAAAGGGAATTCCAAAAACCTTAATGTATTTCAATGAAAGTTTTTTTATTATATCACATTTCTTAAAAAGTCATATTGGATTCCTTCCACAAAAAAATATCTATTTTGTACATGTACAATAATACTAACAACTTCTCTCTAGTAGAAAATTTAAGTTTTGTATCCTACTAACAGGATTCTACCCATTTCCACAAAAATTATATTTTTTATTTCATCTACTCTATTTTTTTGTGGAGTATAGAGAGCGTTATACTGATGTTTGATTCCATGATTTCTCAAAGAAGTTTCAAAAGTATTTCATGTGAATTCGGTTTCTCAACTTTTTTTATAATAAAATAGTAACATTTCAATGGCCTCTAACTTGTGTTTCATAAACATGATGTTGGTCATCTATATGAAATCATGAATGAATGTGATAAAGTAAAAATCAACTTTTTCTATCTAAGTCTCATTGACCTACATAATTTGAAATGAATAAGTCCAAGAGGTATGGTAGACTGAATCTAAACTTTCTTAGGACTTTTATTAGTTATCTTACCTTTATAAAAATTTACACAAACATCTTATTATCTTCTTTTCAATTCTATAAAATTTCATACAACATCAACTTTAGAAAGTTTGTTCATTCTTTTATGCCCAAGGTAGAAAATTCTTCAATGCCACACACTAATGAAAAATTACATATACCAACAGTTTGGAACCGTTGGTATGTCCTATACCAACACTTTGGGAAACCATTGGGTGATTTGTCTTAGGGATATACCTATCCCAATGGTTTGGGGAAAACTGTTAGAAAATTCATATCCCAACAGTTTGAAAACCATTGGTATAGGTCTATACTAATGATTTTCCAAACCTTTGGGATAGGTCTTCCCCAATGGTTTTTCCCAAAGCGTTGGTATAGGTCTTTCCCAATGGTTTTCTCCAAACTATTGGGATAAGTATAGTTAAAAAAAGTTATAGCAGATATTTGAACCCACAACCTCTCGGTTATATATCAAAGACTTTACCACTAACCTACACGTACCTTTGTGAATATATTTGGATATATATATATATATATTTATATTTATAGGTAATTTATATATTGATTTATTTTTATTTATTCAATAAAATAATTAATTAAAAATAAGGATACCTATTCCAATGGTTCTCAAGACCATTGGGATAGGCCTATACTAACGATTTTGAAAGCATTGTGATAGGTGTATACCAACTGTTTTGAGAAGCATTGGGATAGGTACCCACCCTTTCTGAACAGTATTCCAAAACCATTGGGAAAGCCATACCCTTTTCAAATGGTTGGTAGAAACTGTTGGAAAAAGTGGTATCAAAGTGGGCTTTTCCCAATGGTTTGGAAAAACCATTGCGAAAGCCATACCCTTTCCCAACAGTTTTGCCAAACCTTTGGGAAAAGTGGTCTCAATGTGGGGTTTTCCAAAAAGTTTGGAAAAACCATTGGGAAAGCCATACCCTTTCCCAATGTTTTTTCCAAAACATTGGGAAAAGTTGTCTCAAAGAGGTATTTTCCCAATGGTTTGGAAAAACCATTGAGAAATCCATACCCTTTCCCAATGGCTTTGGAAAACCATTGGTAAAAGTGGTCTCAAAGTGGGATTTTCCCAACGGTTTGGAAAATATGTTGGGAAAGGGGACCTATACTAACGGTTTTTAAAAACCATTGGTATAAATGAATTGGTATAGGTAGGATTTCCAGTAGTGAAAACTTATTCAAATATTCAGTACTTAGATAACATGAGTTGTGAAGTTCTAAAATCTGAAAAAGATTTCCACTGGTTCTTTCTCCCCTAGTTATAACTTTTCTATCTTCTAAACATATGATGATACAATAATATTTTCTGAAAAAACTTATTTTATATCATCAAAAATTTCAATTATACTAAGTAATTTATGTTTTATCTCATAAAAAAAAGAAATTCCTTTTTTTTTGTTTTTGAGGTTTTATCTTAGTAGTTCTTATTCCTATGATTTTCTAGAAACTATAATTTCCAAAAGTAATGTCTCCTCCATCACAATTTTTAATATTTGTTAATATTTTTATATCACCTATCACGTGTGAATAAAAAGTATTATCAAGTATCCGTGGTTTGTTTCTTTTACTTTCTTTCAAGGAAGTCTCAACAATAAAAGATCTTTCTTCAACTTTCTTCTTTTCTAATTTATTTTCTTTTATATCATAAGGAAATTTTTCTAGAAAGATTGTCATACGACATTCAGCATTATTACTAGCCTAATAACATCTTCCAAAAACTTTTTTAAGACAATTAAATTTATTATTTGTTGGATAGTTTCTCACATCTTGATATTTTTCTTTTCTAACTTCATGTGGTTTAGGAAATTTACTCATTCTTCTTTTACCATTTCCTTTTTCTATGTTAAAACCTTCTTTTGAGAAATGATAAGTTTTCCAATAATTAAAATCCTTGTTAAGATTTATTTTAGCAACACCAAAAACCCATTAAATATTGATTTTATATTTAAGTGAGATATTTCTATGTAGAAACTTTGTTGATGTTAATAATTTCTTCCTAATCTAACATACTCTTGGTGTGGACCATCTTTCCTTCTTAGTGAGTTTTCAAATTTTGTAGATGTGATAGGTTTATCGCATCCTTTCTCCATCCAAACTTTCCCATCACTTTTCTTATAACCTAAAATGTTAGAAATATCAGATGAAGCATTATTCTTGGAGGGTGAGGATTTCACTTAAATCTTGATTTGATCATTATCAACAACTTTAGAAGTCGCATATTTTACTTACAAGGATTTTTTTAATTTTAATTCATCTTACTCAAGGTACATTCATACATAAGAAGTTTTGATTGAAACTTGTTAACTTCATCTTCCATAGCTTCCAGCTTCTTAATGATATCTTCAAATATCTTTCCCTATTCAACAACTCTATCTTTGTAGCTTAAGATCACCTGTATGTATTCTTATTCTTACCTAAAAAAATCTTTCTCACTTTAAAAAAAATTTCACTCTTTTTCTTTATCATTATGATTTCTTTCTTGAGAGACCTGATTTGTTCAATATGAAAAACAAGTTATGTTCTAAGATGATACTCTCTGTAAGATTCTTTACCACCTTATTCTTCACTATTTGTAGAGTCTTCTATTTTCTAAACTTTTGCAATGAATATTCTAACTTTTTCTGAACCCTCATATTATGAATAATTATTTTCAGTTGAGCCTAATTAATATTTCTTTCTAAACCTACCTATATTATTCATTCTTCTTATATCTATTGGATGAATTTTCTTCTTTTAAATTTTTTCCACTTCTTCCATCAAGGGTTTTAATCAAAATCTTCTCAATATTCTGCAACTTTTTTTAGGACAATTCATACCAAAGTGTGAAATTCCCCCATACTCAAAATATTTGAGAGGATGTTTACCTCTATACTTTCCTCTTCCTTTTTTACAGTTATTGGAGATAAGATGCGTGATTTTATCATTCAACTCATCATACTCCATATCTCTAGAATCAAAAGGATCATCATTTTTAATATCTTGAATTTTCATCTATCTCACAACTTCAAATTCTATTTCATCTTTCATATTATTTTTGAATATAGTATCTTATATCATTTCTTTATAAAAAGAAAGATATGAAATTCATCAAGAGATAAATCATCTTTATCTTATAAAGAGGAAATTTTAGAATCAATCCTATCCAGAAATTTTCTTATAAGTTTCTTTACTATTGTTTAATCTTATATAAATTCTCCAAATCCTCTGTTGTTTCAAAAAAAATAATTTTCCTTGGTGAATTATTCATAAATAGTTTCTTCATATCTCATTATTATTTCTTCAAACTAACTTTTCCAGATTTTTAGGTTTTCTTCCTTCACTTTGTATACCCTTATAAAATACTTTCCAATTTATCCCATATACTCTTTGAAGTTTTTAGAACCATCACCTTCACAAAATAAATTTCTAATAGATACATTAGAATATTATTTCTATATTTTCCATCAACTTCAATATTTCTCTTATCATTAATCTTCATATAAGAATGTTTCTCAATAGGTGGGAAACCAATTATAGCAGCGTCAACAACTTCTTGGGCAAGATATAGGAGATAAGGAATCATCCTATTTTTTCATCCATAATAATTTTCTCCATGAAATGTATAATTACCTCTACTATTGATATAATTTATATTATCCATGATAAGAATACAATAAGGTATCCTTCACTCTAATACTAATTGAAGTTCCAAATAATCGAATAACAACTTAGGGGGGGGGGGGGGGTAAATCAATTGATCACTTTTATAACTCTCAATACTTTTAAAACTTAATCCCTATAAAACTATTAATGTTTATATCCTTATCATATTTTAGTAAATACTCATGTATGAAAATGAAGGAAAGAAATTAAAGAACATGAGATTTATAATGTTTTTACTTAGTGTGAGAACTTAAATACTTTCTATAGACACCCATGTGGGTCTATGGAAATTAAAAACAATAAAGAAGTGAATAAAACATTTTCCATATCACATTAGACAACTTCTATATCTTGATATAAATTATTATATTGAATCCTTTCAATTTAAAATTTTTTCTAAAAAAAATAATCCAAAAAATAATAGATCACAATAAACTTTTTCTCCACAAAACTTTTTTCAGAACCTCGGTCTAATTCCCTCAGGCCTGATTGCCTCAATCTGATTGACTCAATCTGATTGAATCGGTCCAATGGGATCATTATGATGAACCCTTTTCTTGAACCACACTTCTCAAAATTTTCTCAATATTCTCATTCCAATCTTCCTTTGTAAAATCTTCCTTAGTCTGATATTCCTCAGTCCGGTAATAAATATTTTAGTTGTGTGATCTTATGACAAGATCTATTTCCAGAAAGAACTCTTAATCAAACACTATATTACTCTACCTTTTTTATACATGAAATTTTTTCAAAGTAAAAATCACTATGCATCTATTTTTATATATTTCAGAATATAAAATGTGGAAAACTGAAAAACTTTTCCTACTTACTCATATTCAAAATCCTATGAAATTTACTCATATTTAAACTTCATGTTTCACCACTTTAACTCTTTTGGAACCTTTTTAAATTTTATTGAGTGTTCTTAGTAATCATTCTTCTAAAACATCCTAACTTTTCTTCAGTATGATGTAACTTCATCAGATAATTATGATGGAACTTCCTTTTCTCATTAAAATGGAGCTTCCATAGCTTATTCTAAATTGACTTTACTCATCAGAGTTAATTTGATTGAATTTCCTCCTCGGATTCAACCCAATTGACTTTCCTTATCAGATTCAATTTGATTTAATTTCATCCATATAGTTAGTCTAATTGAATTTAATTCTCATAGTGAGTATGATTAACATTCCTTATCAAAGTTAGTCCAATTAACTTACCTTCTCTAAGTTTGTCCGATTGAATTTCCTCCTCCGAGTGTCTGATGAAATCCTCATAATTATGGAATTATCATTAGGATTAAATTATAATTACTATGGAATTCTCATTATGATGTAAACTCCACTCTGTAACTTTTAAATTCTTCAAACCTCATCATCTCTAACTCATTCATACTTTGGAAAACTTCTGTGTGTGATACTTCTAGATCTGATGAAATTTTTTTCTTGATTCCTAGAACTAATACAATCCTTACGATTCAACTATTTCTTCAAAATATTTTTTGTCATGATTTATGAGAACTTCAAGATTAGAAAAAGCATCATATGAATTTTGGTTGAAAATTTTAATAACTTTCTAACTCATGAAATCATTGTTTTATTTCAACCTCTTCAGCAACATTCTGACTTACTAACTCAATAACTTATTTTTAACAAACATCATGTTCAATAGATCCTGAACTTAATAATGATGTATATAAGAACTATAATGTATCTAATCTAAAACATTAACATTCTGATGAATTCTATGGCTGGTGTTACTCAGTCTGATACTCTATATTTGGTGCTTCTTAGTTCGATCCTCAGTATCCAAAAAGCAACTTTCTAAAAAACAAAACTTTTCTCCCCCTTTATGTTTGGGGTTGAACATTCAGTAACTTTCACCAATTCTTCAAAAAATTATTTTAAAAAAGATTAGTTGTCAAAAAATACAAAAAATTATTAAAAACAAAAAATCAGAAAGGTTCTTCAATATCTAAAGGATTCATTCAACCCATTATGTCACCTTTGGAAGCACTTGTTTTTTTCCAAGAAGACTAATAAAACTCTTCACCTATGTGTTTATTTCCAAAATCTCAATCGATTTATGGTTAATAAAAAATATACATTTCCTCATATTGATGATTTGTTTGACCAAATTAATGGGGAAAATTTGTTCTCAAAGATTGATATTCAGTCTAGTAATAATCAACTTAGGATGAAGAAGATTGATATTATGAAGGCCACTTTTAGAAGAAAATATGGACACTCTGAGTACCATGTTATGAAACTTGTTTTGACCAATGATTTTTTTTGTGTTTGGTTATTTTATGAAAATGATTGTCCACCAGTATCTCAATTGTTTCATTGTGTTATTCCTTGACGACATCTTGGTTTACTCTAAAATTGAGGAGGATCATATGAATCAATTGAGAGAAGATTTGGGTATTTTGACAAATCACTGAATTTATGCCATGATAACAAAGTGACAATTATACATTTAATAGGTGATGTTCTGGGGAACATAGTCTAAAAAAATGGTATTTTAGTTGATCCTAAAATGTTGAAAACTGTGATTCCTTGGGAGAAACCTTTGAATGACTTTGAGATTCATAGTTTCTTAGGTTTGGCGGGGTATTACCGCTGGTTTGTAAAATACATGTCATAGATGGATTCTCCATTGACCATTATAACTCAAAATGGAGTAAAAATCATATGGTATATGAAATTTTAGGATTATATGGTTTATTTGAAGAATAATTTGACTTCTTCCCCAATGTTTACTCTTCTCGAAGTTGGACAGGACTATGTGGTATCTTGTATTGTGTCGGGTCCAGGTTTAGGCTGTACTCTCATGAGGAGTGATTATGTGGTGTCTTATGGTCCTCATTATATTAAACCTAATGAGAAAAACTATCCCACATAAGATCTAGAAGTCACAACTATGGTGAACTCACTTAAGAGTGTGAAGAACTACCTTTTTATAGAAATATTTACCATCTACTATGATCATAAAATATAAAATTATCTCTTCTCAAAATAATATCCAAATCTATGCCAGAGGTGTTAGAAGGAGTATCTGTAATATTTTGACTTTGTTATTACCTAAAACCCTTGAAAGGGGAACATTTCAGCTAATTATTTGAGTAGGAATCCACCATCCTAGGCTGTAAAGGAATCATCAAAGGAGTGGAATCTGATGGATCTCTTTTATCCTATGTATTTCGGTGTCTTAGAGGATGTGACCAAGGTTTTTTTGATGAGTGTTCATATGAAATCCTCTCTTATTAAGATGATTATCCTGGAAAAACAACTTGATGATGAAATCCAAATCATTAGATACTTTTATATGGTTTAGATAAAATAAGATAATGGTCTTTATCATCTGATGGAATCCTTTTCTTCAGGAACCACTATGTCATACTGTAGCCAATGAGAAATTTTGTGATGATTGATTTTCATCTTTCTCAATGAGTGGTACACCCAGAAAAAATGAAGATGTTTTATGAAATGTGGTTTCATTTCTAGTATATAGGTTTTAATCGAGACATTGCTGATTTTTTTCTTATTATTATACTTGTCAGTAGATTAAGACCGAGCATCAGAAGCCTATTGGACTACTTCAACCACTTCCTATTCTGACTTGGAAGTGAGATGATATATCGATGGAATTTGTTTTTGGGTTTCAGTGTAATACTTGAGGAAATAATTCAATTTTGGTGGTGATTTATCAATTGACCCAATCAGATCACTTTATTCTCATTCATGATATGAGAAAAAGTTGAGGATTTGATAAATATGTATATGTAGAATATTATAATATTTCATGGAGTTCAATCTTCTAATTTTTTCAAATAGGGATCCATAGTTTACTTCTTGTTTTTAGAGATTCCTCTAAGATTTGAGATGATCCTAGTTAAAGTTGGGAACAATTTACCATCCTCATACAAATGGTTAGATGGATAGGCTATAAAGATTCTAGAGGACCCTCTTTATGCTTTTGTCCTTGACTTTGGAGGAGCCTAGGATTTCAAAATGAGACTGTTTTATTTTTCTATAATAATAGTTACCCTTCATCAATTAAAATAGAACCCTTTAAGGACTTGTATGAACATTCATATAAATCTTAACGTTATTGGTCAGTTATCAGTAAAGAAACCCTTATAGGACCTAGTTTGGTCTATGAGATAATATCTAATATTTAGAATATTATTTAGATAATTGTAACAAAATAGATCCAATATAAATATTATTTTGATCACCATAAATGATGGATATAGTTCTTAGTCAATTATATAGTATTTTTGAGAGTCTCTCCTTGGTTGTGTCATGGACGACATTGAAAATAACCAATGCTTTCACCTATATATGTGGGAATGTTTGAGGTTGTTGATTTTATTGGGATGGTGACATACCATTTGGATTTTCCGCTATAGATGACATCGATCCAAAATGTGTTTCACATTTCATAGCTCAAGAAGTATCATTTAAACCCATATTATGTTTTTAGTTTTTCATAGATTGATGTGGAAGCTGATATGTCTGTAACCAAGCATCCAGTCTGGATAGTTGATTCTTAGATAAAGGTTCTTCATGAAAATTCTATAACTTAGGTTCGTTTATATTGGGGATAATTGTAACATCCCGACACCATATTTTAGGTAAATAATTTTATTTTATTTTAACCTTTGTGATTTAGTATTGATCTCCAGTTGTTTACATAAATCCTTAGTTGATTTCAATTTTTATCCTTTCTAGGAGTTGATAGTGAGTTTTGTATCTTATTTTAGAGTATGGGAGATGGATAATAAGTTTATCTAAATAGTGGACTTGGTTTTATATCTGGAATAGCTACAAGAGGTCCCTCGGTTAGCCAGTGAGGGCCACCATCTAGCCAGTGTAAGGTAAGCAGTATAAATTTCCTATAGGAATTCCACTAGACTTTTGTTGGATTGATGACATAAAGAAGTTCCTAGAGTAATACCACTGGTTAGCTAGTGGAACCCCACTGGCTAGCTGGTGTGGTTCCTAACACTACATGCATTCTGCCAAAATCCATCGGCTAGCTGATGGGAGCCAATAGCTAGCCAGTGACACCAATGTGAGAATGGAATAACAGGGTAGTATCATAATTGTTTTTATTTTAATATATTGTTAAACTCTACTAATATCCCCCTCAAAATTATTTCAATGTTAATCATATTAAAGACTCTGTTGAGGAGAATTTAGCCCTTCCAACCTTGAAAGTTTGTGGATTGAAGTGTCAAATGATGTGTTGATTCTAATATGGTAAGTTTAATATCAATTTGATCATAAACTATTATTTCCACCTCTTTCACCCTATTCAAGAGTAGTGGTTCCTCATGTCATTGATAGATTAGGATCTTGATTCTATGACTTATGTTTCTATGATCCTTTCTTATTCAATTCTATTCCTTTGACTCTTTGTTTGAGGATATCATGTGTGTGATCAGTGATAACTTGATTTGAGGTAGTTTTTTTCATAAATAAATCTCTATTAATTGTGACATTTGATGTTTTTTACTTTGAAATAGATTTATAAAGGATTTCTAAAGTTTTATATAAGACACTTTGATAAATGATTTCTAAATTGAATGGTGTGTGTTTTTTATGAAATCTCTTGATTATGACCATTTAAATAAAATTTTGACATCCATAAAGTGGATTTGAAATGGTGGTTTGATTCAATGAAAGGATTTGAGGATGATTTTTTTTAGAAATTATGGAATGAAGTGTTTTATGATTTGAAATGTATCAATTAATTTAAAAGGAATGATATCTTGATAAAAACCATTTAATGTTGGGTTTTGTGATGAAATGGAATGTTTTGAAACTTGAACTTGGGGATAATTTGAAAGTATTGATTGAAACAATTTGATATAGAATCAAATGAAATATAACCCCTTGTATGTTTGATTTCCTTGAAGCACATGGGATCCTAGGTGGTTATGTGGGAAGAACACATGTTAGGATTATATTATCTCTACTTGGAAAAAGATTAATGATGAAAACACTAACTAAAATATGATAAGGATAGGGAGTTCATGATTTGGTATATTCTCATATTCCCCCTAGGATTGTGATATAGGGTAGTGTGCACTTCTAGAGCCTTATTTCACTAAGATGCACGAGAATCCTTGTACTAAACTAACCCCATGACTCTTAACCATGATGTTATGATTGTAAATGATTTATACATTCCAATATTTATATAAATAATTATTCATGCCTATTTTGTTTAAAATTATTATTCATGATTTTTTAAAAATATTATTATATATATACCTATTTTTATGGAAATATTTTTTCATACAAATTTTACTCAATCCATTGAAATATATTGAAAATAATGTTTTGATATAAATTTTTAAAATATTTTACATTCCAGGATTTACTTAAAATTGACTATATTTGGTTTTTATAATGATTTCTTATGGAATACATGATGATATCCTAATGGGATTTGTTTCTCACAAACTAATTTTTCCTTTGAGAATTTATAGACTTTCTTATACCAGGTCTAGGAAAATGGAAATAACTACTTATTAGTGGTGAGTATTCATGACTAGCGGGACCTTGAGAGTTGTTATTGGCTGGTGAATTATATGATCCACTTGTTATATGGATATCTTGTATTGATGTCTTTGATGGTTTTTATATGATAACTTTAGTTGACATACCATTTTGGGACTTGTATTTATCTATTTGTGGTACTTTTATCTCAAGGAGTGTTTTGAATACTGAATGTTTGTTGAATATTATTCATTGTTTTATCTTGTTGAGTTATCCTCATGGAGAAGTCATTCCCTGTTGTATGTTTTGATCCACAGGTGCTAGTCACAAGCTTGTGGGGATCTGGAACACCCTTTGAGCCATGCCAGTATTGATTTGGGTACCATTTAGGTGGGTTATTTAGGCTGGTTCTTGGATGAATTCCCTAAAACATTCAAGTTATTTTAGTGCATACCATATATAATTGAGTATAGAGAAGTGAAGAGTAAATATAGGATCAATTTTATTTAAACTAATACAAAAATCAATTGTTTTATTTGTTTATTTTTCTCCTACTCATTCATGTACATGTTTACTTTGAATTAATTCCTTTTTTTTAAATTGGTCTATTCACCCACTCCAGATCATCTTACACCATCCATACTAGGTCTTATCATTAGTATCTAATATTGTTCCTTTTGGAAATGTCGAATTCTATTATATATATATTTGTTATTTCCTTTTCCTAAACCTCACATTCCAAGGAAAATGTATTTAATATTGAAGAAAATAGTTCAAATGATTTATAAATTACACAAAACCACCTCACATTTATTCTATAGACTATAGCCATTGGAATAATTGAATGGAATCCAATCTAAAGCAACTCATAATTAATCATTATAATAATATAGAAAAACTTATAAATTAAAATATTTTAACCCTAAATTTATTATAGGATGTGATGTCGCTAAATATTTTTTAAATTATAAAGATATGGATATTCGTTATTATTTTATAAATAAATGTGTTTTATTCATGTTTATTCTTGTAAAAATTCTAAAAAAAATTAAATAATTTTGCAAGTTACTCACCTTTTTTCATATTAGTTGATAAATAAAAATCATAGAATCACTTTGGCTGGATACAAAGGTTTCAAGATGACAGATGATAAAACTATTAAACAGGTGTTCTATATGTTTACTAGTAATGTAAATGTAATGAATTATATTTGAGGAACAATGTATAGTACTATTATTTTTGAAATAGATTTTAGAGATTATCGAAGAAGTGACCTGAAAAGAAGGTTTCTATTGATGAGGGAAATAATTTCAAGGAGTAAACCCTTAATTAAATTAATGGATCATTGCATAAATATGAATTTTAATTGGAAAATATAAATAAATAAATAAACGTTTAGCCTTAAAATATATCAATTGTTTTTTCTTTTGACACTTTTGATTCTAAATTTCATTGAAGTGAAAAATAAGAAATGGCTCAGATTGTGACTAGTGTTTACAAAAAATGAAAATGAAAGGTTTTAAAAACCAATCCAGAAGAAACTCTCTAAATAATAATCATAAAGAAGAAAACAAAGTTAACTTTTTTTTATCATGCTTTATATATTACATGTTTTTAATATAGAAAAAGGGTTTATCGAGATAGAATACCCAATATTAAAGAATTAAAATAAAGATAAAAATTTAAAAAAGATAAATAAAAAGGATTTAGATATAAGATAAAGTTATAATAAATAATTATATTTTATTAAATAATCTGGAAATGAAAAATAATATACTAACTTAGTCTTTATAGAACCTCTAAATGATGTTAGTGAGTCTGGTTATTATTATAGATATTATGATAGTGATTCTGAATTTGATAATCCACATGTTTATGAACTAAATGAAGAAATTGATAGACTAATAAAATATATATTTATAATTTTTAAATTATATAAAGAACTCAAAGGAAATAATAATAAAAATATTAAGGTTAATAAGGATCTTTTACAATAAAATAAAAAAATTTGTAATAATTATTCTACCTTGACTAAAAAGGTTTATGAGGATCTAAAAACTCTATAAAATATGAATGAAAATCCTAAATATGATATTGAATTTTTGAAACAAAACATGGATAGGTTTTTTTAAAGAATAAATATTTATGATAAGATGATGACTTTAAAAAAGATGAATAGAAATAAAAATGGTTTGGGATATGATAATTGATTACCTCATATGCATCAAAATTATTTTGTTGTATGTTTAAATGGTTGTTTTTTCACTGTTTTTAGGGGTATGATGAAGGGACAATGTGCTAATGAATGTTCATTAAGATTACCTCAGTCTTTGAGATTGACTAAAACTCATATTTCTAAATCATTATCTTCCAAATAATTTTTTAATACTTTTTTTTAAATATAATTGGATACCAAAAAATTGTTTCAGTAATCCTATTAGACCCAAAGTAGCTAGAGTACCAAAACATTCCATTAATTTTTTTTTGGAAAAATACACTGGAATTCTCAGAAATAATGAATAGTAGATAGAAAGTGGATTCTATAAGTATATATCTAGAGAAACATCAAAATTTACTGAAATTAGAAAATGTGATGAATGGACTATTACATCTAAAGATAATTCAATAGGAAAAGTAAAAGGTTTTGGTGAAATTGATCTTTTTAACTCTACTATTTTTTCTAAAGATAACATGTAAAGTGTTTGAATGTAGTGAAGAATTATTGTATAATTTGGCATTAGAGACTTGCACATATTGATTTTAGACTATTTCATAAACTTTTTAATCATTAAAAAGAAATGAAATTACTAGAATTCAATAAATAGAAGTATCATGTTTTCTCACAAGGTATTTTTTGTAGAATAAAAATAGTATATTTAGATGCTAAATTACAAGGGGGTGAATTGTAGGTTTAAAAACTTTCATTTTTAACCTTAAAGAAAAAAATATATTTAACGAAGTTAACCATGGTAATTTCACAAACCCTATTTAGTTCTTAAATATGAAACAAACATGCTTAGGGTATGGAAATATGAATCCAGAAAATAAACATAAGAACAATTTTCTTAGAGAAATATTATACCTTAAAGTATATAGAATCTTAATTATCAGAGTAAGAATAATTACAAGAAAGTATAAGAATGTTATAGTTACTTTATTTATCAAAATATAGTGGAAATAAAACTTGAAACAAAAATCAAGTAAACAGGTAAAAAATCTTTTAACATAAAGAGTAGCGTATCCAACAACCATGGATAAAGGTCTCTTGATTTATACTTTCAAGAAAGTCCATCTTACCCACACCAGGGTAAGCCCTCTATAAGAATTTTCAAAGTCTGTCTTGATATGCCCGTAATACCTTGAACTTTAAGGTAGTAGGAACCTCTGTCTTCCTATCCCCAAAAGCCCTCAATTATACTCAACAATAATCAGAGTCACACAAATCAAGCTAGGAAATATTTTCACAGTCGAACAAGAATTTTATAAGACGCACAAGGCATGAGAGTCTTTCTATATCTAGAAATCACTTCACAAAATGTAATCTATACAACCATGGAACCATTTTTATTCAACTATGATATCCTATTTATAGGAAAAACTTCAACAGTCATCTTCCTCCTACAAAAACCATCTTCCTCCTCCAACAGTCGTATTTTCCTTGAATCTCGGAGGGACCTGTACGTGTGTCACTCAACCAATGGTTAGTTATAAATAATTTTTACAACATCTTTTGTACTTACAAAAGAATGTGTAAAGAAAATAAAGTATCTTTAATATGAATATCCAGAATCTATGGAAAAATAGAATTATGATTCTAAACATATAAACAATTAGATTCTAGAAACATGGATATTCAAATTCTGTTTTTTAAAGAATTAAGAGTCTGAATTATGAGGAATTCACAGTCTGAATTATGAAGAATTTGGAGTCTTAATTCTGAGGAATTCAGAGTCTAAATTTTAGAGAATCTAGAGTCCAAATTTTAGAGAATTTGGAGTCTGAATTCCAAAGAATTCAGAGTGAATTTTAGAGAATTCAGAGTCTAAATTTCTGAGAATTCAGAGTCTGAATTTCAGAGAATCCAGTGTCTGAATTTCAGAGAATTTGGAGTCTAAAAACAAAAGACTCGATATCCCAGTAATTATAATATTTTGAGGTTTAAGACAAGGATCCGAATTTTTGAATTAGTAATAAAATTAACTTGGTTTTGATATGACATAAAATAAGAAAATAAGGTAAGGATAAATCATTACTTTCGTAAAGGAAATGTTCCTTAAGAAAATAATCCTTAGATAAAAAAAAATTCCTTAAAAAAAGGTGTTTTTGATTTTAAAAACATATAGGAATGTAAAAGTCATAAGGAAACCTTATTGACTCAACAATATCTTCCTATTCTGAAACCACAAACATCATTTCAAGAAATAATATAAGGGATACATATTTTTCTTTTTTAACTTTAAAAGAAAACTTATCTCTCTTTAATTATAAACCATTACGAATATGACTAACTCCCCCTTAGGTTTTGAAATCCCTAAGGATCTTATTCTTGAATTCCTTAGAGAATTTACTTTTTCTTTTATAATAAAGTCTTCTTTAAGTATACTCCCCCACAATTAAGGAATTATATTCTTTATACATAATATTCTTCTGATCATTATTTTCTCCCACATTGTGATTTTCAAAACAGAATAGACAGAATGAAAAAATGGTACCTAAAATATTAGAACTATAGAAAAAAACAATTAAAGGATAGGAAAATTTTCATTATGATAGGAAAAATTGATACAGGTTAAAATACAACAAAAATTGGAATGACATGCAAATCATTCATCCTTCTTTTCCTTTGGCATGATCTTCCTCAAGGTAGACTTTAACTTTTTGATATATTTATGATCATCCTTAAACAACTTGATTAACTGATTTAGATCCTGATTTTTCTTTTCTAGAGCCTTGATCTTTTCTCCTTGAGACTTCTAAAATTCTTCCTGATACTTCACTGCTTCTTCTCACTGATTAAACTTTTACTATAACTCTTCCCTGAGTTCCCTTTCTCTCTTAAAATTTAACGCAACTGAATTTAACTTCCCATTCATATCTTTATCTTCTTGTTTTCAGGATACTTTATGAATATTAAGATTTTCAGAAAAACTTGTTGAAAAGTTTTTAAATCTATCATCTGACTTTAGCATATTTAACTGAATCTTGAAAGTCATCAAAGAATCTCATGTATTCAATTGTTCTATTAGACCATTTTGTAATTTCTTTACATGATTTATTGTGAGCATTATAACCAATATGAAAAGTTTTGGAATCTACCTCAATCTTGTTAAACTTTTCTATCTCCATTCTTAATGAATCTAACTTTTGATTGAAATAATGTTGAAGCAAATAGCATCTCGAATCAATACTAGGAATCAAAGTTATTGTGTTCACTAACATATTAAAGGATTGAACAAAAAAATCTCGACTCAATGAAGATGAGGATTCAGAATCTGATTCCCTTGTAGTAGAGGATTATTTGTTTAGATCTTCAGCTTTTCTATTGGATGATCCACTAACATCCTTCTTAGCCTTAATAACCACATGCTTCTTAGGTGTATCAACAACCACTTTTTTTCCTTTATCCACTTTGGAGATACCCTTATCATCCCTTAGAGACTCATTCTCACTATCAGAGAGTTGTACTATCTTATCTTCAGCAATCTCTTCTTTCTTAGCATCTTACTTAACTTCATTAGGTTGAATGAAATCATGGTTGATACTCTCATCACCATAAGTTTATCAAACTCTTCTAATCCATCATCCTATTTTCCTTGAGAAATAATTTTAGTTGACTCAACCTAAGAAGTCCATATTGATATCTTATCTGAAAGACATTCCTTCTCATGGTATTCTTCTACTTTCTTAGTCACATCATCACTTTCCTCTTTTTATTCCTCTTGTTCTTCTTCTAATTATTATTCTTGAACTATATATTATTCCACAATAGGTTTCAGAATTGTATCTTTAAGGATTTTGGTACTTGAATATGTTCTGAGGATTTCTCTATATCCTTGAGAAGTGCTTGAACTAACTCATCTTTAGACATTTTATTTTTCAACTTATTTTATTTTTCTTGCATTTCAAGCTCTTCAACAGCTTGAATTTTCAAGGATTTTGCCTTTGGAGGATCTAATACAAAGCTTGGATCTCATTATTTCTTGTTCTTCTTCTGTTCCCTCCACTTTGATACCACTTTATCCAGAAAGTTTTCTGCTTTTTTAGTTTTGGGGAAGCTGACTGAGTTTCTGGAACTGTAGATATTTCTTTGATTTTCAATTCTTTTTTCTTTTCTCCTTTTTTTGTTTTTTTGGAAGTTTCTCATACTTTTGCTTTCTCAGCTAAAGCTTTAATATCACTATCAGAAAGATCATAAAATTAACTTGATTTGGTATTGAATTGAACTTTAATTCTCCTCAAAGTATCATCACTTAGTAACAATATCTTAAAAGTTATTGTTTTATAACTACAAGGAATTATGAAGGATTCTAAGAAAAGTATTATAATCTTCTAAAAGATCATTGGATACATGATAATATGAGACTTTAGAGTTCTATTCTTAATGTTGGTGATTTTCAGTAGAATGTACTTCACCAGGTTTACCTTTATAAGGTTAACCAAAAAGTCCATTATAAAGATATCACTTTTCTTTAAAGAGTCCTTATCACCCTTTCTCGAAATAAGGAAACCATGTACCCACAAATCTAACATCATGAAATTTGATGAAAGGTGGTTGATCTTAGGTGATGTTACTCCTTTGATTCCAAGTCACTCAATTTCCTTTTCCTTCTTAAAGCTTCTTGACTTATATAAAAACTTGTGAGAATAGAAAATTTCCTCACTTTCATACGGAATTCCAAGAATAATTACTGTCATATTAAAAGATAGGGAATAGGTTTTCTTATACCTCTTGAATGAAAACTTCACCCTTCACCTTTGACATAAAATATAATTATATCATAGAATTCTATAAGTAAGTCAGGATAAACCAGGCCCCAAATATTTCCCTTGGTAATGTAAAAACTCTCCAATATATTCAACTTGATATTTTTTTTAATCAAGGAATTATACCTAGAAAAGAATTTTGGGTCAACCAACCTTTCCCTGTAGATTTTAAAATCATTTATTTCCTATGTTAAAGACATCTTTTTCTATAGGGAAGCTTCTAGTGACATCCAAAGTGTAAGAAAACTTGGAAAATTGAATTTTTTGAAGAGAATCAGAGCTTCAGCACATAAAGTCTTTAAAATTGATGTGGGAAACAGATTAGGGGGCTTTAGGCTTTGAGGTGACAGTTCGAGTTCTCGATTTGATTCAACAGTTGAAATAAGCACAATGTCATTTGATGGTTGAGATGAATTACAAAGAAGGATTTGGTAGGTTCCGATATTTTAAGGTTTTAGGGGATAATCAGATTTAAGGAATGTGAATCTGATAGAGTTTTCATAAAATGGGATAAAAATACCAACAAGTAAAAAATTATATTACAAAGATTTAAGTAAGAAAACATACATTACTGATTTCTTGGAAAGAATTATCAGTATTGATAAGGAAAAATTAATTCCAGAAAAGTTTATTAAGGAATAAAAATTTTGATTCCAGAAATTTTATTAAGTGAAGGGAATTTTTTATTCTGGAATTTTGGGTTCTGAAAAAAAATTGGTTAAAAAAAATTTGGTTAAGGAAAAAACTTTAGTTAACAATAAATGTACTCCTCTTATGAAAATGAGTTTCTTAATGTAAGGTGATAGGTTTTAAAAAAATTAATATGGAAGATTACATTATGGTTATCATTCCTAATTTTTTTAATGTATTCAAATCTATTATAATGTAATGATTTTTGTAAAAATATCAGCAAGTTGATATTGCGTTCTAATAAATTAAAGAATGATATCTCCTTTATGTGTGTGATCCCTAAAAAAGTGATGCCTAATATCTATGAGTTTTGCACGAGAGTGATGTGCAAGGTTTTTAATAAGGGTAATGAAACTTGTATTATCACAAAATATGTGTGTTTTGGTAAAGTTCATTCCATAGTCTATGAGTGTGTTTTGCATGTACAATAGTTGAGCACAAAAACATCCAGCTACAACATATTCAGCTTCAGTAGTGGAAAGTCATACTGAGTGATGCTTCTTATATGATCAATAAACTAATGAATCTCCTAATAAATGAAATGTTCCTGATGTTATTTTTCTATCAATTCTACATCCACCAAAATCAACATCTGAAAAACATTTTAATACAAAATCATTTCTAGTAGTATAAAGAAGTCCTAAATCCATGGTTAACATTAAATACAAAATATTTCTTTTCACTGCTTTTAAATGATATTTCTTTTGATTAGATTGATATCTTGTACATAAGAATACTAAAAAAATTAAGTTTGGAGGACTATCCATTAAGTATAATAAACTTCTTATCATACCTCTAAAAGATGTTTGATCTACTGGTTTCCCATCTTTATCAAGATCAATAGAATTTGAGGTACCAATTGGAGTTATTAGGATTTTAGTGTTATCATATGCATAATTTTTAAGAAGATCTATAATATAATTATGTTGAGATATATAAGTTTCTTTAGGTTTCTGAGAAATTTGAAAACATAGGAAAAATGTTAACTCACCAATCATACTCATTTCAAACTCATATTTTTTTTGATTCGCAAATGAATCAGTTAAATACTTCTGAGTTGATCAGAATATAATGACATCTACATATATTTGAACAATAAAAACATTTTTCTTATCTTTCTTTATAAAAATATTTCGATCAGAAGTTCCCTTAACATAATTATTTTGTAAAAAAATTTATGTTAGTCTATCATACCAGGCTCTAGGGTCTTGTTTATGTCCAAATAAATCTTTGGTAAGTTAGAAAACATGTTCAGGATGTTTGGTGTCTTCAAATATATGAGGATGTTCAACATAAACTTCATCTTGAACAAATCTGTTAAGGGAAACACACTTCACGTCCATTTGAAAAAGTTTCAAATTGAAGAATGCTATAAAGGAAAGTAAAATATGAATAGTTTAAACTTTATCTACTAGATCATAGGTTTCTTCATAGTCCATTCCTTCATGCTGATTATAGAATTTAGAAACTAATATATCTTTATTTCTCACTATGATTCCATTTTCATCACATTTTTTTCTGAAGAATCATTTTACTCCAATTACAGAAGTTTCCTTAGGCATTTTAACCAAGGTCTGTAATTTGTTCTTTTCAAATTCATTTATCGCATCTTGCATGGATTTAATCCAATCATCATCACCTAACACTTCATCGATGCTTTTTGGTTCTAATTGGGAATGTAATGCTAGATGTTCTACTTTATTTCCAAAGGAAATTCAAGACCTTATAGGTTGATTTACATCACCGATTATATTATCACTAAGATGATTCTTAAGAAACAATTGATTTTGTTTTTGTAAAACATGTTCATCAATATATAGTAGAAAATATTCTGGGGTAAATGCTTAAAAAATATTTTCTTGATCATTTTTCTTATTAGATGAATCTTCTATCAATTGTTGATAATCAGTCTTTGAAAACACATTTTAGGATGTAGGTTGGGGTAATTTAAAAATAAAAGGATTAGTTTCATAAAATTTGACATGCATTATTTCTTCAACAGTACAAGTATTTTTATTATAAAGACTCTATAATCCTTATAAGTAGTCGAGTATCCTAGAAAAATTCCTTCATTGGATTTGGGTAAAAATTTATGTAAGTTATCTTTAGTATTTAGGATGAATACTTTGCAACCAAATACTATTAATTAAGAAAGTCTAGGTTTTTGACTAGTCCATAATTCATAAGATATTTTGTTAAGAAATGGTCTGATTAAAACTAGATTTATAGTATAACAAGAAGTACTAACAACTTCAGCCCAAAAAAAATTTCACAATAGAATATTCACTCAACATGGTTCTAGTTATCTCTTGAAGAATTTGATTTATTCTTTCAATAACACCATTTTGTTGGGGTGTTCTTGGAGATGAGAAGTTATGAGTAATGCATTTCTTACTACAAAAAGTTTCAAAATATGAATATTTAAATCCTCCTACATGATCAATATAAATAGTTATCAATGGAAGGTTTTTCTGATTTTTAACTTGGGCTATAAAAGTATTTAAATAAGAAAAAGCTTCATATTTCTTTGATAGAAAATTGACCCATGTAAATCTAGTGTAATCATCTACTAAAAAAATACATAGCATTTTCCTCCAATACTTCCAGTTTGTGTTGAGCCAAAAATATCCATATGAACTAACTATAATTCATCAGAAGTTGAGGCTTCACCGATTTATTTAAATCTTGATTTATGTTTCTTTCCATATTTACAAGGATCAAAAACTTTTGAAGAATAAAATATAATCTCTGAATAGATCCTTAAAAAGTCTTTTATTTAAAAGTTTTCATATGTTCCTAAGGTTATAGTGTCCTAACCTTATAGGAAATAACCATGATTGATCTTCCATTGCACTAAGTCAAGTTAGGTCTTGGCTCCTAATTTCTTCTAAGTTCAGGGTATAAACATTCCCATGCCTATGGGTAGAGAGAATATAATCCTCCTTGGAATTGTGTACTAAGAATTTATCATTCCTAAAATTCACAAGTTAACCTTCACCACATAGTTGAATCACGCTAATGAGGTTGTGTTTAAGACATTTAACAAATAAAACATTTGAAATCAATGTTTTTTCAAGAAGAACAATGTTACCTATACCAACAATTTGTCCCTGGGCATTATCTCTGAAAGTTACTTTTCCTCATTTATTCTTTATAATATTTTCAAATATGTTTTTGTTACAAGTCATATTCCGGGAAAATCTACTATCCATGTGCCATGAATCACTATTGGTACTTTCTTTATTTTCTTGAAAATAAAAGAGTTAGACTTTTAGAATCGAAACTTTCTTAGATTTAAAAATATTACAAAGTAATATTTTAAAAACCCACATTTCTTAGAAAAGTAATATTTATGAAAACATAGAGATTAGGTTTTATTTAAAGAAAAATTTCTTTCCCAATGTCCACCACATTGAGATTTAGTACAAAAGGGAGTACTTTGGGGTACGAAACAGTTATTACTGAAAACTAGTTTTGAATGAGTATAATCAATTCCCAAACTATTCATTAGATGACAAATTTGAGAATACATTTTAACAAATTCTTTCCTTTCTAACTTAAAATTTCATAAATTTTTATTCAAGGAAAAAAATTTAGATTTTATTCTAATGACTAAATTCTTATCCTTAGAGTCATTATTTTTAGAACTTGGGTTATTCTCTAAAATATTTTTCATAGAAATAACATTTTCAAGATCCATAAAAATTTTATCCTTCTTATAATTATCTTCTATAAGGTTTTTAGAAACACATTAAAAATAAATAGTTTTCTGATCAAGATCTTTAGAATGATCTGATACTTCATTAGTTAAAATAGAAATTCTCGAATCTTATTTCTCTAACTGCTTTTTTATATTAAAATTTTCATTTTCAAGTAATTTAACAAATCTAGAAACTTCTTCAAATGAAGGCAAGGTATTATATTCTAATGAGAAAGGTTCATCATCTGAAGATTCCTAATATTCTTCATATAAAAGATTAGTATTTAAATAAATATTGGATAAGGATTCAACATTGTGTTCCTTATCCATAAGACAATGATTTTCAATAGGTATTATGGCTATAAGAAAAATATTCTTCTGACTAGAATATTCAAATTCTGAAGATTCATCTGAAGATCAAACACCATTGGAACTCCAGGTGTCATTTTATTTCCAGTCTTTCTTAGATTTATACTTGTAATACTTCTTTCTATTTGTCTCAGATTGCTTTTCCTTCCTGTCTTTTCTCTTAAGAATAGGACAATCAGGTTTGATATATCCTACCCTATTACATTCATAACAGGTTACTTAAGAATATTTCTTGTCCTTTATATATTTCTTCTTATATTTGTACTGAAAATATTTTCTCCCACAATCCTATCCATACTTTGAGAATGATTGGATAATTTATTCTCTTAATGATATCTATCACTTGATTCATATATAACAACTTTATTCTCTTTAGATCTAGTTACCCTTTTCAGAGTCTTGAATTTAGATGTAGTAGTGAAAGATACACTTTTATTACCATTCTTCTTTTTGTTGAAATCAACATCTCTCTT
Source organism: Viscum album (assembly GCA_963277665.1). Taxonomy (NCBI): domain Eukaryota; kingdom Viridiplantae; phylum Streptophyta; class Magnoliopsida; order Santalales; family Viscaceae; genus Viscum; species Viscum album. The sequence goes on from OY728144.1 coordinate 519,615,501, forward strand.
CATCCTGATTTCATGATGAAAAAGAGTTCCAAATAACTCATCAAGAGTAATGTTAGATACTTTTCTATTTTCATCAATAGTTGTCATTTTTTATTCCCACTCATTGGGCATGATGTCAATTATATTATCTACAAGAACTTCATCATCAATACCTTTCTCTCCCATAGAATGAAGACTATTGATAATGGTTATAAATCTATTTTACTTTGCAAACAAGTTCTCTATAAGTAAATATAAATACATGATATTCATCTCTCAACATAGCTCTTCTAGTTTATATCACTTTAGAAGTTCCAAAATGTGTCACTTCAAGCTTCTTCCAGATGATTTGGAAGATTCACAAGAAACTAATGAATCTCTTAAGAAATGAAAAGTTTTTGGATGTACTTTTTCTATCCATTCTACAACCACCAAAGTCATCATCTGATTTTTTTTTAAAACAAAATAATTTCAAAAAGAATAAAACACTCCTAAATCCATGATTAATTTTAAGTAGCGAAAAGTTCTTTTCACTGCTTTTAAATGATATTCCTTTGAATTAGATTGATATCTTGCACATAAGCATACTGAAAACATTAAGTCTGGATGACTAGCTTTTAAGTATTTCAAATTTCTTATCATACCTCTAAAAGATGTTTGATCTACTAGTTTCCTAACATTATCAAGATCAAGATAATTCAAGTTATATATTGGAGTGCTTATACTTTTAGTGTTTTCATATACATACTTTTTAAGTAAATATTTTATATAATTATGGTAGGATATATAGTTTCCTTATAGTTTTTGTGAGATTTGAAAACCTAAAAATAATGTTAACTCACCTATTGTTCTCATTTCAAACTTATATTTCATGAGATTTGCAAAATAATAAGTTAAGGATTGCTGAGTTGATCCAAATATAATGTCATCAACATAGATTTGAACAATCAATTTTTTTTTCCATTTTTATAAAAATATTTGGATCTGCAGTACCTTTTTCATAATTGTTTTGTAAAAGAAATCTTGAATGTATATCATACCAAGCTCTAGGGAATTATTTAAGGCCATACAAATCTTTGATAAGTTTAAAAACATGATCATGATGTTTTGAATATACAAAACCTGGAGTTTGTTCTAAAAAAACTTCTTCTAGATAAAATACATTAAGGAAAGAACATTTTATGTCCATTTTAAAAAATTTGAAGTTAAATAATTCTAGAAAGGATAATAGAATATGAATAGATTCAATTCTAGCTACCAGAGCATAGTTTTCTTCATAGTCTATTCCCTCTTTTTGATTATATCCTTTATCAACACGTCTTGATTTATTTCTTATAATGACTCCATTTATATCACATTTTTTCCTAAAAACCCATTTCACTCCAATTACAGTTGTTTATTTAGGTCTTTCTACCAATATCCATAATTTATGACTTTGAAACTCATTTAGTTCATCTTTCATGTCTTTAATCCAATCCTTGTCACCTAAGGCCTCATTAAAAGTTTTAGGTTTAAATTGGGATAGAAAAGCAAGGTGTTCTATTTAATTTATCAAGTAATTTCTTGTCCTTAGGGGTTGATTTTCATTACCAATGATATTATCGTTGGGATGATTCCTAAGAAACAATTTATTTGGGTTTTGTAAACCCAATTAATCAACATAAGGTAGAAATTCCTATGGGTAAATATTTCAAAAACATTTTCTTGAGTATTTTCTTTTTAGAGGAGTTTTCAATAAAAGGTTGATAATCAATTTTTGAAAACACGTTTTTTGGTGTAGGTAGGGGTTTTTTAAAAACAAAAGGACTAATTTCATCAAATTTAACTTGCACTTTTTATTCAACAGTACAAGATTTTTTGTTAAAAACTCCATAATCCTTATAATTAGTGGAATAACCTAGAAATATTCCTTCATCGGATTTGGGTGCAAATTTATTTAGGTTATATTTAGTATTTATTAGGAATACATTTCATCCAAATACTCTGAAGTAAGAAACTTTAGGTTTTCAGCTAGTCCACAATTCATACGGTGTTTTATTAAGAAAAGGTCTATTTAATACTCAATTTATAGTATAACATGCAGTGCCTACAGCTTCATCCTAGAAATTCTTAGCAATTGAGTATTCACTCAACATGGTTCTTGTCATTTCCTAAAGAAAATGATTTCTTCTTTCAACAACACCATTTTTTAGGGGTTCTTAGAGTAGAAAGGTTGTGAGTAATTCCTCTCTTACTACAAAAAGTTTCAAAATACAAATTTTTTAATTCTACACCATGATCACTTCAAATAGTTATCAGTGGTAAGTTTTTATAATTTTTAACTTGGGTTCTAAATGTTATGGAATAGAATAAGGATTCATATTTATTTTATAGAAAATAGACCCATGTAAACCGGGTGTAGTAATCAACTAAAACAAATACAGAGTATTTTCCTCCAATAATTACAGTTTGTGTAGGACCAAAAATATCCATGTACACTAACTGTAATGCTTTAGAAGTTGAAACTTCATTAATTAATTTAAAGTTAGTTTTATGTTTCTTTCCATATTGAAAAGGGTCACAGACTTTTGAAGAATCAATTTTGAGATCTGGTAGATCCTTAACAAGTCTTTTCTCAGAGAGTTTACAAAGGTTCATAAGGTTACAATGACCTAACCTTCTATTCCATAACCAAGATTGGTCTTCCATTGCACTTAAAAAAGGTAATTATTCACACCTAAGGTCTTCTAAGTTAAGTGTTTATACATTATCATGCCTATGGGTAGAAAGATGAATTCATCCTTGGAATTGTGAACTAAACATTTTTCATTCCTAAAATTCACAATATAACCTTCATCACATAATTGAATTACGATTATAAGGTTGTGCTTAAGACCTTTAAAAAACAAAACATTTTAAATTAAAACTTTTCCTATAAGAACAATATTACCTATACCAATTCTCTTCCCTTGAAAATTATCTCCGAACATCACTCTTCCACCTATACATTCAATGATATTTTAAATTAAATATTTATTTCTAGTTTTATGTCGAGAACATCAACTATCCATGTACCAAAAATTATTGTTGTTGGTATACTTTTTGTTTTCATGAAAATGAAACAATTAGATTTTCTGAACCCAAACTTGTTTGTATCCAAAAAAATTAAATAAAAGAACTTTAGGAATCCACATTTGTTTTTCAAAGTTAGCATTATGAAATCCTAAAAATTGGGTTTTATTAAGAGAAAAATTTCTTTCCCAATGTCCACCATAATGAAAATTGGTTAAAAAAGGAGCACTTTGGGGAACAAAATAATTATGACTAAAGACAGGTTTTGAATGAGCATAACCAATTTTGGAACTATTCCTTAGAGGTTAAATTTGTGAATACATTTTATAAAATTCTTTCCTTACAAAAGTAAAATTTTATAAAAGTTTCTTAAGAGAAAAAATTTCATATTTTAGTCTAATGACTAAATTATCATTCTCACGAGAAATTATTTTGTAATTGTTTTTTGTTTCCAATTTTTTTCTCTAATAAAAGTTTTTTCAAAGTCCTTAGAAAGTTTATCCTTCTTAGAAATTAGTTTTATAAAGTTTTTTGAAATATTTCCTAAATCAAGAGTTTCATGATCAAGATATTTTGAAAGATCAGACACTTCTTTTGTAAGGATTGATATTCTAGAATTTTCCTTTTCATGTTTTTTTCTTGAGTTTGATATTTTCATTCTCAATTAGATTGGAAAATATGGAAACTTTGTTCAAAAGAAGGTATATTATTCTCTTATGAGGAAGATTATTCATCCAAAGTGTAAGAATATTTCTCATTAGGGTAATTGGAATTTAAAGATACATTTTTAAGAGATTTTTCATTGTGTACCTTAGTCATGAGACAATGATTTTCAATAGGTAGTATGTCTATATGTCCAATATTATTTTAACTATAAGATTCATATTCAAAAGATTCATCTAAAGAATCACCACCACTTTCACTCCAAGTATCATTTGCTTTTAAGAAATTTTTAGTCTTTTACTTGTAATACTTTTTCTCATTTCTTTCAGAATGTTTATCCTTTCTGTATTTTCTTTTAAGTAAAGGAAAATCTGGTGTAATATAACATGCTATTTTACATTCATAACAAGTTTCGTTTGAGTCTTTCTTATCCTTTATATCTTTATTTTTGAATCTGTGCTGAAAATATTTCTTTCCCACAATCTTTTTCATTTTTTGAGAAAGATTGGCTAATTCATTATCTAAATGATCAATTTCACTGGATTCTGATATAACAACAACTTTCTTAGCTTTGGATCTTATTACCCTTTCTGGTGTCTTGGATTTAGTAGTAAAGGATACACTTCCATTACCATTATTATTATTAAAATATACGCCTCTTTTAATTCTTGTCTCATATTGTAAGAGAGGACCAAATAATTTATCAAGAGTAATTTGAGTAACTTTCCTATTCTCATTAATAGTTGTCCCCTTTGATTCACACACATTGGGAATTATATCAGTTATCTTGTCCATAATAACTTCATCATAATTTTCTTTCTACCATAGATTTATGACTGTTAAATATTGTCATAAATCATTTTTGAATCTTTCATAACGGTTCTCCATATAAAAAAAACCATGATATTCAGCTCGAATCATAGATCTTCTTGTTTATATAACTTTAGATGTACCAAAATGTGTGACTTCCAATTTCTTCAAGATACAGCTGGCTTCTTCACATGATGATATTTGGATATATATGTTCCAAGTCATAGAAAATAAAAAATTAGTGTGCACCTTTTAATTTAGTTGGTATTCTAGTTTCTCATGGTTGGTGAAGGTTCTGAATTCTTTTCCTAGAAGTTTGTAATCTCTTTTTAGCAACAAAAAATTATCTACTATAGTATTAATAACAAATTTCTTCATTCAATCTCTCCATTACTCATAATCATTCCAATCAAAAATAGGTGGTCTAGTTTGGTTTATATTATCAATTGATCCAATATTAATTCCTCCAATATTATAAAACAACACTTTTACACTCTACACGTTAGTGTAGTAAGTAAATATAAACAAAGGGTTTATAATAGAAATATAACTATCTTATAGAAAGAAATAAATCATATAAAACAAATCAGTGGAAACCTTTCTCTGATACCAATTGTTGGATTGAAATATAGATGTATATGTATATGAGATGACATAATACAAGAAGGGGGGGATGAATTGTAGGTTTAAAAATTTAGTATTAAAACTCTTAAGAATAAACTTATCTTAAGAGATATTTAACTAATACAATTCACAACACCTCAAATGATCAGACTGGTCTTGGATTTGATGGATATAATATGATATGATACCACAAGTAATAAAAAACAATTTTATTTGAATTTAATACAATGATCAGAGTATAAAAAAATTAAATGATTCTACCATACATCACATATAATATCTTAATTCAATATTTAATGAAAGAATAGTAATTAAAACAATTACAATAGAAACGAATATGAATATAAAGAAGAAGAAAAATTATTTCCTCTCTATTAAAAATAACAGCAGAAAAATAAAAGGTATTACAATTATTTTATCCCAAAGAGTTGGGTATCCTTTCACCTAGGATAAAAGGTCTATCTTACCACCACTCGAGTAAGACCTCGAAACAATGATTGAAACATCTATCTTCCTATCCACACAATCCCTCGATTAAGAAGGTAATCATCACCTCCATCTTTCAAATACTTGAAATCCCTCAATAGAATGATCAACAACACCGCCTTCCTATCTCCATAATCCCTCGATCGTTATCGAAATGATCGGTCACATAAAGAAAAAACAAAGCACTTATTGAAATAAAAGAAATAGGAACAAGTCGTTTACATCTTGTATCTTCAAGGATTTTTTCACAAAGAAAAAGAGATGTCACATAGTATCTCTCTAGAACTTTTAAGATTTAAAAGTTAATTTCTCTAGTTCGAATGACCTCCTATTTATAGTCCTTAGGTTCCAACGGTCACATTTCCATAAACGGTCATATTTCTCTAGAAAATTCAAAGGGACTTGGACACATGGCATTATAATGGTAAAAAAAACATAATACATGACATCACTTTGATTGGTATATAAATAACTTCATGACATCATTTTGGTTAGAAAACAATAAGTACAAAAGTATGAAAGAATGAGTAAGATGAAATATAATGAAAAAAATGTATGCAGTATTAGAGTAATATATGAGTACAATGCATTACATGAGTATGATACATAACTTGGCTACAATACATATCAGAGATACGATACATGATTACGATGGATAACATGAATACGATACATATCATGATCACGATTCATAACATGGTTACGATCATGGTTACAATGCATAATATGAATATGATGTGTATCATGATTATGATGCATAACATGGTTACAATGCATGACATGAATATGATACATATCATGATCATGATGCATAACATGGTTACGATGCATGGTTATGATGCATAATATGAATACGATGTATATCGTGATTACAATACATATGGTTACAAAAACATCATATGTGGTTACGATTGTAAAACTATATATATGGTTATGATGTAAAATGACATAAGTGATTGCGATGTAAGAAGTCATAAGTGATTATGATGTAAAGCAACATATATGGTTATGATGTGAAACAACATCATATGATTACGATGAGAAACATCATATGTGATTTCAATGAGAAACATCATATGTAATTTCGACGAGAAAAAAAACATATATGAAAAACAAGAAGTAATTTGTGTTTTTTAAAACAAAAAAGATAAATGGTAAAGTCAAAACACCTTTTGACTCAATAATCTCCCCCTTTTTGGAAAGCACAAAAAATAAAATAAAAAATAATGACTTACCCCCCCTGAATTTAGTAACTCTCTTGAAAGTAATATTGAATATGAATTATTCCTCCTTATGATAAAAAATATCACAAAGGATCCTATTCTCTTTAATTTTACATGTGATTTATCACCCTTAATAATTTATTCACCCTTTTACTTTTTATGAAAGTAATATCTTCGTTTCAAAATCATTCTTCCCCTTTGTGATTTTCAAAAAGAATAAGTGAAAGTATTCTTTTCAAGTCAGAGTATTAGGATAGATATATGGTTTCAGTATATTGTTCTTATGATAATAGTACCAGAAAAATTTTAATACTGAAAATCATGTGAAACTGATAAGAATTCTAAAACTGATAAAGTATTCTAATATCGATAAGGTAATCTAATACTGATAAAATATGAAATAGATAAACATGAAACTGATAAACATGAAACCAATAAAATTTAAAACCGATAAAATATAAAACTGATAAAATATAAAACATATATACCCTCCTTTTAAAAGTATTAACTTAATGTAAGGATATGGTTTAAACAAAAAATATACGTGAATGGTTAATTTACAGTGATCATTCCTAGATTATGTTTAATGTATTCAAATCTACTAAAAGATAATGGTTTTGTGAAAATTTTAGCAAATTGTTCTTAAGTTTCTATGAATTGTAAAATAATATATCCTTTTTATATGTGATCTCTAAGAAAGTGATACCTAATATCTATGTGTTTTTCATGTGAGTAATATGCATGGTTTTTACTAAGAGAAATGGAACCAGTATTATCACATAGTATTTGAGTTTTGGAAAAACTCATTCCATAGTCACTGAGTGTTTGTTGCATTCACAACACTTAAGCACAAAAACTTCCAGTTGGTACACATTTAGCTTAAGTAGTGGAAAGTGATACTGAAGGTTGTTTTTTTTCATGATTAAGAAACTAATGAATCTCCTAATAAATGAAATGTTACAGATGTTCTCTTTGAAAGGTTCTGGGGCCCATAGTAGAAGCTAGTGGGCCGAGGATTTTATAATTTTCATCATCATATCGATGGTACTTATCGACGTCGATGATCCGAGCCTCGGTGAGGTCTGAGGATCTCACGTAAATTTTAAAGAGTGCAACATTATATTGAAAATGTATCTGTATTAAATATGAAGGCACGCTCGACTGGAACTCATCATTGGAGATCACTTCTTGAAGAATCCATAGCAGGATCCCTCTAGATTATCCAAAATCACTCCAAAAATAGACTGGAACATTGATCATCGAATTTTGGGTGCTAGCGCGGTGATCCGATGATGCTTTCGATGTCCTGATAATCAATGAATCGAGATCTCTTTGATTCTTGAGGAAGAACTTGATCCAAACTCTTGGATCAATAGCTTCTCTATATAGGAAGTGGTAGGAGAGAGAGGCTCTCAATTTTCATCCCATGAATGAATGAATAGTTATTAACACACAAAGAGAGATAGCAACCTCTCTAATTTATAGTGGAATTGATAAAATATCCGGTTGGGTTCCCCGGTACCCATTTATTTCAACGTCCACTAAATAATTTTGACGAACTAATCTATGTCAATATTATTTATTGTTTTATCACATACATTTAATATATATAAAATATATTATGTGATAAAAACCGAGCCATTTAACTTGACTCACTATCCCACTTAATATTAAACGAACCTTGAATATTAAAATAATATCTGTTCGATTAATATTATCATGTATTTACTAAACTTGTAAATACATTAAATAAATTCAATCCCAAATATTTATAACTTGAATATTAAGGAATTTATATAATTTATTTTATCGATAACTTGGATAACACTCGGACCCCATGGTGTGGCCCACCATGTCCATATACTTATTCAACTGAATATGGAGGATTCTTGAATACACTCTTCTGTGTGACCCTCTAGGCCCTTATCTCGATAACAGTGAATATATCCACAGACCAAGAGCGGATTCTAGCAACCCATCATCCCCCCTAAAGAGATAAGGATAGTCATAGAAATGACTAACAACCTATGAACACTGACTGTTTACTATAATCTCTTTGTCATTAAATAGCTTATAAAGCAAGACAACCACTTGTGTCATCGCACTTTTCTTGCTTTATTGTTTGTTGATCTAACTGGATGGATTTAACTTTGTACTACTTTTACAAAGACTTATGAAGGCAGCACCATCCTGATCAACCATGCCTGATATATACAACATCTTAAACTTGGAAGCAACAAATCCTTTCCTGATCATTCAACCAATGTCATACCTCCAACGACGCACCTAACACAAGCTACCTTGCCACGATGTCAATACCATGGTTTTCACATTGCATCAAAGTAGGAAATCAAAATGTACACACTAGTAATGGTCTCAAGTCAGGAGCCCAATACACATGTCCCTATATAGGAATGAACAATGAAACCCAAAATACATGGTGTTCCTTTTGGCGGGTCTTTCCTCATGATCTCACTACTAGAGATCGCCAAGTGCGGACTTCTTGAGAAGAAGTATCAATGCTTATGAGCCCCCATCAACTGATAGTCATACATCTACTATGTCCAGGTAGTAAGATGTATCTAGACTGTAGAACATATATTTAAGATCAATTTCATTGTATCTCTAGGTTCTCATTAGAGCCTAGGTTCTACTATAACCTCTCAATACAACAATTAATCTTTGGACGTTACCATTATAATAGTGGATGCAAAAAAGCCTACACTATAAGGGTAATATGACATCATGTATAAATAATTGTACAAATGATATGGTAAACAAAAGTACTGCATAGTTGGGCCTAGGGTACCCACTATTTCAACACTCCCACTTTCACTAGAGCCAACTTTCTAACCAAAATTGTTATCTACACACATGATAAATATCATGCTTCTGCTAAGTAATAGATTTAACTACTGGGCCTACCAAGTTTTCTCTGCATGGCATATCTGCTATATGCGACCTCATCTGCTTGAGTAAAACTTCTCAAGACAATGTATCCTGAGTATATCACTTTTATCCATTTTCATAACTTGACAACATGGCTAGTAAGAATATCACTATTTACATTATGATAATACTTTTCTCACAAGGTGAAAATCTAATAATTGGAACAAATCATTGTGATTGACTACTTCTTAGCTACCATAGAAGCTACAACGTACTCGGTATTTCTATATATGGATACCACTAGCCGTTATGAGCTTTACTCGCTCATCACCTTGTCCTAGCTGCGACACTAGATCAAATTGATCTAAGGATTACTAGTTTGTGTCCTACAAAAACTAGTATACCTTCTTCTCTATATACCAGGAACATGTCATTTATACTTTCCGCAGTACAAGATGATAGTTCTGACGGCTTCACTTACAATTCTTCTGGATATAATTAATATCCGCCTACTATAAATTATATCCTGACAATATCAATTATAGTACATATCATGGCATATGTGATTGATCCATCACTAAAGCACATGGAACTCAATTAAAAACTTTAATCTCATCCCATGTTCTGAACATGTTAACCTGGAGAGATTAATCCATGTGACATAGGCAACAATTCATCTCTTGAATTGTTCCAACTGGTATTTTTTAATATAATGTCACTTTATGTACGATTGACTAGTTCAAAGAAACTGTGAGATCTACATTGATAGATCCAGTTTCCTAGAACTTAGGTTGCTACTTTAAGTAAATCATTAGAGAATTACTTTTAACCTGATCTTATTTAGTAGTAATACCAATAAATGTTTTCTATATGTTTCCAAACATATTTCTCTAGGAAAACATTAGTTATCTCACTAACCTTTGGTAGACACAAAGAAAATATTCCTTTGAAAAGAATGCTCTAAGATCCAGTTGCTTACTTTAATCTAGAACTGGATTTTAGTAACCTTCAATCTTCATTGGCATTTCATGATGTCATCATCCCTTTCCAGTTCCATCATATAGATACGTTCCACAAATGATGATCTTGAAATTCAATGACCAATAGAATGATCTTATACGTTTAGCTATGACAATTAAAATTATAATAGATTTAGGCATACCGACTTGGTATAATAATTTGAGCATATTTGAAACCAAGATTATACCATCCATGTATCATTTCATTTGAATACCCTCTATAATATTCAATTTATAAGATCCTTTGTAATTTGATACATGGAATCCATTATTGAATTTTAAATTGTCTTTTCAATCTTAGATAATTGTAATATAATGCTTACTTGTAGGATTTATTATTATTAATGAATATTATATCACCGACCACGGTGAATATAAAACCATCACCATGGTTTCATTATTTCTACGTAGTATGTGTCTCTAGAATGTTTCTATTCTACATGAACTTGTGAAACTTATTACTATGCCAACCATTTTTTCATCTCGAGCATTGACTAAGTTCATGTCAATTCAGCTCCCACTATCTCTAATCGAGATGCACAACCTTATATAAAAATTTTGTATAATACTTGACTACATCTTTTATATCTTAGGGATTTATGTAAAATCCTAATCAATTGTTTGGATAATTACTTAGATGCACCATGTGTTCAGTTTGATGCATGTTTGTTTATATCTTAATAAACTCTTTGCATCCTAACACATGATCTATGACATAATGGATTTTCATCATACCATGACATGTATGATATCCATTTTTCATTTGATTTGTCATATTGGTTATGTTTTAATGTCATTATTTGCAAAGTACATTTTTTGAAATATGATGGAAGTTATTGAAAGTTGTAACATTGATACAAATTACATCATAACTTTGATGTGTAACATATGCGTTTAGGAATTGCTCCATGCTACTTGTTTGTTGATAAATGTTAATATGTAAGAATCATCATCAATCCTCCTTATTAACATCAACGTCATGATGTTAATAAGGTAACATGCGTTTAGGAATTACTCCACGCTACATTATCATGATCAATGATTTCATAGTCAAGATATTCTTCGGCAGGCTGATCCAAAGAAACTCATATCTTTTGACCATACATATACTTGACTATTACATTCTTTAATATCTTAAAGTAATCTTATGAAGTATCTTTACCTCAAGATTTCCTTTGGAATATTTCACACTCTCTTGTTGAACTAAACTTAGAAGCTTTGTGACATACCTTCATTTCTAAAGGTTTCTTTGTGTAAACTAAGAATGTCAATAATACCAAAGGTGTTTAGCTGTGCTGAGCCTAAATAAAAATTGGGGATATTATTAACTTCCAATTTTAGTTTTACTTGACAAAGAACTATATTTCCACAACTGGGTAGGTCTTACATTTTATATTCATCGTGTATTGCCTTTGGTTCAAGTAGTAGTGAACTATTTGTTGAGTATGTTACCAAAAACAACATTCATTAAAAAACATGGAATAATGACTCATCATGTCCAAATGGGAACATGAGATAAATGTTTTTGGTTATACTCAACAACTTATTTAGTTTGAGTCAATTACTTCGAAATTTAAAGTTATGTGTTTCTCCTCACTGACCTAGGAATCACCCTTTCTCAACTGCTTGGAGAAGACACCTTACTCCTAGTAATGTTTACCTACTTACATGGTTACTGTATTTCAATACATATATGTGAAAAGCATATTGTATTTTAATACCCAAGAATTATGTGATAAAACAATACTTTTATTTGATAAATATTAACTGAATGAGAAGCGGGTACTTGCTTCTAGTATTTCAGTCTATTTCATTTTTAAACGTCCATCAAATTATTTCTAATATGTGATGAAAATAACCTCTTGTTAAGTAACCAACCACTTTTCTTTTAAGGACATGATGAAGGTGCCTTTGGCGTAACTTTCCATAGTCCTTTCCTTCTTTTCTTTCAATATATTCTCCATAAGAATAAAAGGTTGTTCTACCTTTAATATTCTTATCACTTGGAGAATTTTACCTTAAAGGTAATAAAGCGCTTACTCTCTATCTTTCATTTGTATCCTTAAAATAAATTGGATTAATTTAGTGTAAAAGATATAAGAATGGAATGATATGAAAGATTGTGAACTATATTTGACTTTAAACAAACCGATTGTAACCATCACATTAAAATTATGCTTAGATTTCTCCTTGGAAACTTCTTGGAGGTGAGAATACATGTAACATCATCCATGTAATGATGTAGTGACCGCAAATAACATTAGACTTTGATGATAGAATTATGATAGAACCATCATATTTTTGATTCATGAGTCTTCTGTAAACAGTTTTACACCCTCGCTTCCTGAGGTGGCCTAACAGGTTGGGACACAAGCACCTTGAATTTTCGTTATAGTAGTAATGTGCGCAAGCGCCTATACTACAATTTGAAAATTCAGAGCAGTTTAGAAATTAACTTTGTTCAAAATTTATCACAATTTTTTATGGTATTATTTTTCATTCTCTACAAATAAAATTTAGCAGATTAGTACCTTTTTTGTGATTACCAATTTATAAAAAACGGATTATTAAATCACTTAAATGTCTGACACTAATTTTCCAATTCTAGAAACACTTTTTATTAGAATCAAAATACTCCTGAGTATTCTAGTGGCAAGGATCTCTGAACCTCCCTCATAGTCTACAAGCTATGGCTACACCACTACTTAGAGGGTCCAAGTTAGGATTTTGGCTGGACAACCACATTAACTTGCAGTTCCTTGATATGTTGAGTGAAGTCCCATATTCAAAAATAATTTCTTGATCTACTCAATGCTTGCCTCTAAAATTAAAACAAGCTAGATATGGATATTTCTTTGCTTTAATTTTAGTTAAGTCAAACCACCACCCTAATAAGAAATCCCCGGTAGTAAGAGGCACCCTCATCTATGGCATGACTGACACCCCAAACACCCATTTTGGTTCAAACATGAATGACAGAAGGCTGTAATTAATTAATATTACTTCTAGGGTTTTATGTTTTTCTCTCGAAAAATGTAATCAATTTCTATTAAACTTGTTCATCTATGTTTTCTATCTCATAACTAATCTTTAATAGAAAAAAATACGTCGCTTCATTATGCATTTTATTTGTCACGACCCGTCCTCGGGGGCCGTGTCGTGACTACCCCAAGCCCGCCTTCCATAGGCCAGGGGCTGGCGACTAGCACCAAAGGTGTAAATCCCGATAACTGGGAAGGCATTGCCTTTATAAAAGTAAACAAAACATCACAGAGTACAAGAGGAAGTAATACACTAAGAACAAAAGAAAGTGCTGAAAAGTAAGTGGGCCAGAATACAAACCCAACTGAAAGTACAACTACAACTGAACGAAAGTACAACAGAAAAAGACAAACAGCTGGAAGAACGGAAGCAGCTCCTGGGTCGTCCTTCTCGAATCCTACTCGAAGGGTAGGTACAGATAGCACAGCTCCCAGATCGTCCGCCACGGATCCTACCTGAAGGGTAGGTATAGATAGCCTCCACAACGCTCTTGCCTGTCAACCTCCTCCGAGTATCGTCTCTCCATGAAGACCACCTCTTGATACTGACTCATTGTGAGGTCCACCTCTGGGTATCGTCCAGTCTTCGAACACTCAGCCTCCGTCAGCACTGCCCGTCGTCTGCAACCAACAAAACGAGGTACGGGAATATCCCGTGCAGGGGTGAGTATAACAATACTCAATAGGGACCCTGATACCCTCAAGGTATCTCTAAATCCAACAAGGATAACCACAAAGCAGAAACACAACAGATAAACCTTACTTAGGTATAAGCCCATACTTATACCTAAGTTATCAAGTAACCCATCTCAATCTTGAGAAAACACAAAGGTTATGAAATCAACGGATAACCACTACCTAGGTATATTCCCATACATATACCTAAGTTATCAAGTGACCCATCTCAATCATGAGTAAACACAAATTTCATAGACTCAGATCAAACTAGGATTTTCATTATCGAAACCATAACTGCTGAAGAGTCCCGTCTCTGGAGAGTACAGTGATCTTGTCACGACTCCGAGGTACTGCTCACTAACCTAAGACTGCTGAGGTAGTCCTCCTGTCGAGTATTGCGGGTCATCCACCCAAACACAGTAGTGCTTCCTGTCGGGGTATCCCACCCAAACACAGTAGTGCACACCCCCTAATAGCCTACAAAGGTACTCTTCGGACGAGTACCGCGGGTCTGCACCCAAGCTCAGTAGTGCTCCATCCGCCATGGGTCTGCACCCAAACTAAGTAGTGCTCCGTCCACTGGGCTAGTCGACTCACTCCAAGTCGAGTCGGTCAAGCAGCCGTTAGGTCTCAGCCGGCTACACGGTCTCCGTACTCCGTACGCTCGTCTCTGGGAGTATCCACTCCATGAGATACTAGTCGATACTCCAAGTATCACAAGTCCCACTAATAAGTATCTCAAAGAACCACCTCGCCATAGGGGTGTCAACGCATCAGACGGCACGTCTATCGAACGCTCGGTCTGTGTGTTATTAGCCTTTCCGTCCTAGGGGCCCGGTTGGTTTCGTGTATGAACCAACCCGACCGTATCTCAACCGTACCCCGAACTCTCATAGGGTATACTCATAGGGATCATTTCTCATCGTGATCACCAACGTCGCTGATGGTTCGTCAAACGAACGTCCGGTCGGAAAGTTATCAGCTTTTCCATTCCAGGGGCCCGGTTGGATTTTGGGTAAAATCCAACCCTATCATACTCCAAATGCATCCAAATCTCAATAGAAGTATGCCAAAAGTTCCATCTCATCAATAGGAATCCATCAAAGTTGACATCACGTAAATCGGACTTCCGGAGCTCAAGTTATAAGCGTTTCTGCTCCGAGGGCCCGGTTGGTTTCGTGTTCGAACCAACCCAGCCATACACAAAGTTCTTCGAAACCTTGAGTGCAATATACCTAAACAACCGTCTCGATCCAAGGATCGCATCGCAATTGACAGTTCATCGATCGGAGGTTCGTAGCCCAAGTTATGGGTGTTTGAACAAAAACAGTCCGAAATGGGGGGTCTGGGCCCAGCCCGGCCCGGCCCGACCCCCCCCTGGGTCGGCCCGAACCGGGTCGACCCGACCTCTGTCCGGGTCTGGCCCAGCTGGGCGTCTCGTCCCGGCCTGCGCGGCGCGACCCGGCTTGGGCGGCCGGTTGGCCTGGCGTGATCACACCCGCACGGCCAGCTGGTCGTGCCGTTGCGGAAAAATGGGGGGCGGTTGCCCCCTTTGATTGAAGCCCCCCCCACATGGGGGCCGCTCCCTTGACCGCCGGGGGTTACGACCCCTGGTCTCCCTCGGTCCCACGTGGCCACAGGACCAGCCACCTGCGGCCGCGGCTTCAGCCGCGGCGGCCCTTCCCAGCGGCGCACCGGTAGGCCCTTCCACGGACCACCGGAGTTGCTCCGGTGGTCCGTTTTCAATTCTGTCTGCGCCGGTGGTCCTCCCAGGAGTCGTAGTTTACTGTGAAGGATTTAAAAACACCATTACGGTCTACCTCATCATCTTCTATAGATCCACACTTCGACAACAAATTACGGAGGGTCCGGGTTTTGTTCATTGGCCCATGCCCCCCCCCGCGTTACAGGTTTTAAAAACAAAGTCAACTCATCCAATCCCGAAAAATTCACCCCGCCTGATCAAGCGACCCACGGATCAACCGGTATAGATTGATCAATGTTCGTCGTCCTTTTCTAAAATGATAAAATGGAAAATCAATAAAATTCCCCTACAAATTCCCCTGCAAATAAATATTACCAACCCGCAAAAGAAATCATTCGTGGATCAATATTGAGAATGAGTTAATCCGAGTTCTTTGTTTTAGAAGGGAAGAACCACGAGAATATAAACTTACACAAATTTAACCCCTACCTCGAAATTAACGTCGCACGTCGTCGGGTCGCGGAAGTCGAACGTCGCAGAAGACGGCGTCGCGGATCGAGGCTCCGTAAGCGTCGCCGGCGTTCGCCCGATGAAGGATGTGGCGCGTCGTCGTTCTTGACGTTCTTCGCGTTCTTCAATGAAGAAGACGAGTTATATCTCCTCCCATTCCCCACAATACTATCCAACCCCTAATAAAATAAGACTCTTCTTATTTTATTACCCATCCCATGCATTTTCAAAACATTTCGAAATGTTGAAATAACTTAACTTAATTAATCTTGAGCTTGTCAAAATTAAATGAAGTAGAGTTGGCATCATTAATGAGTGGGTGTGTCACAAGGGGGGTTGGAGTGAGTTATGAAAGATGAGAGGTCACCCACTTAATGGGGGAATTATAGGAGGTTTAAGGAATGTGAAGGGGTGGGGTTCGTGTAGGCCCCACCTCACCTTTAATCCTCTCATGGGTAGTTAACTACAAGTGGGTCCCACACCTAACTCCCTTACTTAGGTTATAACCACATGATAGAGGGATAAAGTGTTGTGACACAACACTTAATCCACTTAACAAGAAATGAAAATATAATTGTAAAACAGTTATATTTTTATCCCTCGCTTTTTTTTAAACAACTCCCCCTGAGAAAACGCAACTCCAGAAAGGGTATTCTTAAGCAAATACCGGTGTTGTGGTTTCATTGGTGCCCTCAGATTTAAATTCCAAGCACCGGTTCAAAAGTTAGAAAAACCCGCTCGTTCGTTCACTGAACGTACCCGAGCTAAACTTCGGAAAAAGATTCTGGGCACACCAGGCCTCGGAATCAGGCGCCGTCAGAAACTGCGTTCATGTAAAATTCCAAATAAATTATGAAAAAAATTTCCTTGAAATTTCTGGGTCTTTACATTACTCCCACCTCAGATATTTATATCCCCGTAAAGCTATAACACAAACTAGGGAAACAAAAGTGGTATTGAGCATGCATCTGATCCTCCTGCTCCCATGTGCCCACCTGGAGGTTCCTGTGCTGCCAATGAAAGCGCACAAGAGGAATCGACCATCCTCGTAGGACCTCTCCTTTCAATCCTAAACCTCTACTGAAACCCCGCAAAGTAACCCCATCACCAATGTCCAGCTCCCCATGGTTGATGATATGCATTGGGTCAAGCACGTATCTCCTCAGTTGAGATACGTGGAAGTCGTCGTGCACCTGGTGCAACTGAGGTGGTTGGGTCAAGCGGTAAACCACCTTGACTACCCTGCTGAGGACCTAGAAAGGTCCGTTGAACCTCGGAGATAACTTGTCGCCTCGGCCACATCTCCATAGACCTCGTCGAGGTGAGACCCGTATAAGGTTGTGACCGTCGTCCTCAAAATCTAGAGGTCTCCCTTTCCTGATTAGAACTGAAACTCAAAACGACTGCTGCCATGAGGGTAAGGTTGACCGACTCAAGAGTGATCGGTCGCACCCTCCTATGCATGTGTTTATCCTGTGTCGCCTGGGTTTTCCTTTTCGCCGACCAAGGAAAACTCATCCCGACGTCGTATTTAAACCGCAACATTTTTTCCTAATACCGTCAATTTGTGTATGAACTGTGATTACCTAGTCCATACTCAAACCAACATCGTAAGGCCTCGACACTGCCACCAAGATATTCCAACCGAAACTCTCGCCTCGAGGGTCTGACCACACCGTCGGTGTAAGTGTGATTATCGAGTCTCCTCCCAAAGGTATCTCCAGACGTGAGGGTCAAGTCAACGGCTTAACCGGAAACTCTAGGTCTGGGACAAGATTCGTGGAAGGAAGAAATGATTCATATCAACGTCTGTTACCACGGCAGCTAGTAGTTGACACAGATTGTCCCTCGAATCATTCATAGAGCCATTGGGTCACTCTCCTTGACCGCATGCAGCTACTCTCTTCCCCAGCCATCCAACTCCCTGAGCCTGACGGAAATAACAAAGGCGGGTGGTTGTAACATGTTGAAATGTACACCACCTCATGCTTCTCTCGTAGCTCTGCCTCCACGTCTGCTGCTCTGCAGACTCATCTGTCCTTAACAGTCCTTCTTGTAACATTTACACGCCCAAGTCTCCGAGACTGGCACCAGTTTCCTGTTTCTTGCTGTGTTGTGTAGTCTTCATCCGCTCCTGGATGATCTGCCCCTTCTTCATCATAACTCATACCATCTCTAGTCAGTAGGAAGTTTTCCGACGTGGAAAGTCGGTCAATGACCACCCTCCTTTGCCTACGATCCGTAAGAGCTACTAAGATTTCTCCTTTGCCGAAAAGAGAAACTCGGTATCATCCCCTGGATAAACCACTCCTAATGCCTAATACAGTCAATCCAGACATGAATGGTACTCTTTCATGCCATGTTTGATGTCGTAAGGCCTCGACGTTACTACCAAGAGATTCAACCGTCACTCTCACCTCCAAGGTTCGAGTCACATTGTCGGCATCAGTGTGAGGTCACTAGGTCTCCTCCAGTAGAAATATCGAAAGTGAGGGTCTAGTCAACAGTCTTAACCGGGACCTCTCAGTATCAACCAACAAAATAACAGGATAGAAAACATCACAAAGATAAGTGTCTTTTAATTATTGCAGCTTGAAGTAAAAAGACACAAATACATCAGCAACATGGAACTATAAGTACAAGGGACAAAAGGAATCCACTAGTTCCGCTCCTGTCCGCCTGCTTTCGGAGCTCCACTGCCTGAAGCTGTATAAGCTCTAGAAAACTCTCAGGCACTTCCTCAAGCCAGTCCTCAGCCGCCTGTGAGTCAGGATCGCCTCGAAACTTGAGGGTATCTGATGTTGGAACACGTGTAAGGCATTAAGTCTACAAGTGTCACATACCGGTATCTCCGGTTGTAACTGCTGACCAACAGGTAGTGATGTATAGTTGAAACACTACCCGAAGGCACTATCTCAGGCGTTGGTCCTCGTACCGAAGCCTCATCACTATGCGGACCATCCTCATGGTCACTCACTGGAAAAAACTAGTAGCCAAGTCTACCATCCACTCTACTGGTGTCTCATCTAGGCGGAAAACTCTAGCAATCGCCTCCAGCCAATCCTCTACTGTATGGGAATCTGCCTTGCCTCGTAACCTCGGAGGCCTCTACTGCTAGAACTCGTGCATCACGCTCTTCCAGCATGCACCGTACACTAGTACGTCTGGTGGCATCTGCTTCCCAACAGGTGGTGGTGCTGCTGGTACACCACCCGGGGGTGCCAACATAGAAAGAGGGCCCTACACCGGAGCCTCATCGCTTGGTGAGTCGTCATCGAGTACTCTCTTGGAAACTCCAACTGACTGTATGCGTAGAGACATCCTGAACAGATGCGACGCGGTCAAAGATTTATACCTGGTGAGCTGACCTGGTTTGAGCTGATTTTAAAACTTTGGAAACACCCACGCAATCAGTGTTTTCGTGCACAAAGTCAGAAATCGGAAGTCAGGGTCCTGGTGTACGGATACGTCGGCCGCCGCACCAACACTCGACTCCCTAAACTGAAGACCACACTCGGTACCCTTAACACTATTGCTTCACATAGAAAAAGATCAGAGTCCTTAGTTCTACGGTAGAACCGAACTCCTCTGATACCAATTTGTCACGACCCATCCTCGGGGCCCGTGCCGTGACTACCCCAAGCCCGCCTTCCATAGGCCAGGGGCTGGTGACTAGCACCAAAGGCGTAAATCCCGATAACTGGGAAGGCATTGCCTTTATAAAAGTAAACAAAACATCACAGATTACAAGAGGAAGTAATACACTAAGAACAAAAGAAAGTGCTGAAAAGTAAGTGGGCCAGAATACAAACCCAACTGAAAGTACAACTACAACTGAACGAAAGTACAATAGAAAAAGACAAACAGCTGGAAGAACGGAAGCAGCTCCTGGGTCGTCCTTCTCGAATCCTACCTGAAGGGTAGGTTCAGATAGCGCAGCTCTTGGATCGTCTGCCACAGATCCTACCTGAAGCGTAGGTACATATATCCTCCACAACGCTCTTGCCCGTAAACCTCCTCTGAGTATCATCTCGCCGTGAAGTCCACCTCCTGATACTGACTCGTCATGAGGTCCACCTCCAGGTATCGTCCAGTCTTCGAACACTCGGCCTCCGTCAGCATTGCCCATCATCTACAACCAACACAATGAGGTGCAGGCATAGCCCGTGCAGGGGTGAGTATAACAATACTCAGTAGGGACCCCGAGACCCCCAAGGTCTCTCTAAATCCAACAAGGATAACTACAAAGCAGAAACACAACAGATAACCCTTACTTAGGTATAAGCCCATACTTATACCTAAGTTATCAAGTAACCCACCTCAATCTTGAGGAAACACAAAGGTTATGAAATCAACGGATAACCACTACCTAGGTATATGCCCATACATATACCTAAGTTATCAACTGACCCATCTCAATCATGAGGAAACACAAATGTCATAGACTCATCTCAAACCAGGATTTTCATTATCAAAACCGTAACTGCTGAAGAGCCCCATCTCTGGAGAGTACAGTGATCCTGTCACGACTCCGACGTACTACTCACTAACTTAAGACTGCTGAGGTACTCCTCCTGTCGAGTACCGCGGGTCAGCCACCCAAACACAGTAGTGCTTCCCGCCGGGGTATTCCACCCAAACACAGTAGTGCACACCCCCTAATAGCCTGCAGAGGTACTCTCCGGACGAGTACTACAGGTCTGCACCCAAGCTCAGTAGTGCTCCGTTCGCCGTGGGTCTACACCCAAACTAAGTAGTGCTTCGTCCACTGGGCTAGTCGACCACTCCAAGTCAAGTCGGTCAAGCAGTCGTCAGGTCTCAGCCGGATACACGGTCTCCGTACTCCGTACGCTCGTCTCCGGGAGGGTCCACTCCATGAGCTACTGGTCGATACTACAAGTATCACAAGTCCCGCGAAGAAGTATCTCAAAGGACCGCCTCGCCATAGGGGTCTCAACGCAACAAACGGCGCGTCTATCGGATGCCCGGTCTATGTGTTATTAGCCTTTCCGTCCAAGGGGCCCGGTTGGTTTCGTGTACGAACCAACCCGACTGTATCTCAACCATACCCCGAACTCTCATAGGGTATACTCATAGGGACCGTTTTTCATCGTGATCACCAATGCCATTGACAGTTCGTCAAACGAACGTCCGGTCTGAAAGTTATCAGTTTTTCCGTTCCAGGGGCCTGGTTGGATTTCAGGTCCACTCCAACCCGGCCATACTCCAACTGCATCCAAATCTCAGGTGAAGTATGCCAAAAGTTCTGTCTCATCAAGAGGAATCCAACAAAGTCATCGGCACGTCAATCGGACGTTCGGAGCTCAAGTTATTAGTGTTTCCGCTCCGAGGGCCCGGTTGGTTTCGTGTTCGAACCAACCCCGCCATACACTAAGTTCTCTAAAACCTTGAGTGTAATATACCAAAACGACCGTCTCGATCCAAAGATCGCATTGCAACTAACGGTGCGTCGATCGGAGGTCCGTAACCCAAGTTATGAGTGTTTGAATGAAAACAGTCCGAAATGGGAGGTCTGGGCCCAGCTCGGCCCGGCCCAACCCCCCCTGGGTCGGCCCGAACCGGGTCCACCTGACCCGGGTCTGGGTGCAGCCCGGCTGGGCGGCCCAGCCCGGCCTGTGCGGCCCGACCCGACGTGATCACACCCGCACGGCCAGTTGGCCGTGCCGTTGCAGAAAAGGGGGGGGGTTGCCCCCCTTGATTGAAGCCCCCCCCCACGTGGGGGCCGCTCCCTTGACCGTCGGGGGTTACGACTCCCGGTCTCCCTCGGTCCCGCGCGGCCACGGGACCCGCTGCCTGCCGCCGCGGCTTCAGCTGCGGTGGCCCTTCCCGGCGGCGTGCCGGGCGCCGCCGCCTCCTGGCGGTCGGCCACCGTGTCGGCGTGGTGTGCCGGCAGGCCCTTCCGCGGACCACCGGAGTTGCTCCGGTGGTCCCTTTTCAATTCTGTCTGTGCCGGTGGTCCTCCCGTGAGCCATAGTTTACTGCGAAGGATTCAAAAACGACATTGCAGCCCGCCTCATCATCGTCCGTCGATCCGCACTTCGACAACAAATTGCGGAGGGTCCGGGTTTTGTTCGTTAGCTCGTTCCCCCCCCCCCCCCCCCCCCCCGCGTTAGAGGTTTTAAAAACAAAGTCAACTCATCCAATCCTGAGAAATTCACCCCGCGTGATCGAGCGATCCGCGGATCAATCAGTAGAGATTGATCCGCGTTCGTCGTCCTTTTTTCAAATGATAAAAGGGAAAATCAATAAAATTCCCCTACAAGTTCCCCTGCAAATAAATATTCTCAACCCGCAAAAGAAATCATTCGCGGATCAATCTTGAGAATGAGTTGATCTGAGTTCTTTGTTTTAGAAGGGAAGAACCACGAGAATATAAACTTACACAAATTTAACCCCTACCTCGAAATTGACATCGCACGTTGTCGGGTCGTGGAAGTCGAACGTCGCGGAAGACGGCGTCGCGGATCGAGGCTCCGTAAGCATCTGCGGTGTTCGCCCGATGAAGGATGCGGCGCGTCGTCGTTCTTGACGTTCTTCGCGTTCTTCAACGAAGAAGACGAGTTCTATCTGCTCTCATTCCCCACACAACCATCCAACCCCTAATAAAATAAGACTCTTCTTATTTTATTACCCATCCCATGCATTTTCAAAACATTTCAAAATGTTGAATTAACATAACTTAATTAATCTTGAGATTGTCAAAATTAAATGAAGTATAGTTGGCATCATTAATGAGAGGGTTTGTCACAAGGGGGGTCGGAGTGAGTTATGGAAGATGAGAGGTCACCCACTTAATGGGGGGATTAGAAGAGGTTTAAGGAATGTGAGGGGGTGGGGTTCGTGTGGGCCCTGCCTCACCTTTAATCCTCTCATGGGTAGTTAACTACAACTGGGTCCCACCTCTAACTCCCTTACTTAGGTTATAACCACATGAGAGAGGGATAAAGTGTTGTGACACAACACTTAATCCACTTAACAAGAAATGAAAATATAATTGTAAAACAATTATATTTTTATCCCTCGCTTTTTTTTAAACAACTCCTCCCGAGAAAACGCAACTCCGGAAAGGGTCTTCTTGAGCAAATACCGGCGCTACAGTTTCATCGGTGCCCTCAGATTTCAATTCCGAACACCGGTTCAAAAGTTAGAAAAACCCGCTCGTTCGTTCACTGAACGTACCCGAGCTAAACTTTGGAAAACGATTCTGCGCACACCGGGCCTCGGAATCAGACGCCGTCAGAAACTGCGTTCATGTAAAATTCCAAAGAAATTAAGAAAAAAATTTCCTTGAAATTTCCGGGTCTTTACATTATTATCAATTATTTTATGTATTTCCCTGCTGTTCTAAAATTCATAATATAATAAATAAATTGATAAAGGTTAAACTACCACTCGACTTGTCTAGAGCATCTAAACGACCTAAGAGCATCATAGCTGAGTCGAATCTTGACTCATAATGCATCTTTCCCCCTGTCTCGTATGTTTTCTTCGCATTCAAAGTATCACCTTATCTTGGTGGGGTCCACATCACATCTTGGAGTACTGCCTTGTCTTAGCAGAATCTACGTGTCGTCTTGTATCATCTTGGACAGTGAACACTGTCTCAGATAGGCGAGGTCCATGTCGTTCACCATCTTCATCCAAAGTACAAAGATACTCATGCACAGACGAGGATGACTAGAGTTATAAATGTATATCCGGTGAATTGGACATGCAGGTCCTTATACATTTTAACCAAAAATTAAAGACGATGCACATACCGTCTATTTAGGTAATTACAATCATTGCAGACAGTTAAATAATTAATTAAATAAAAGGCTACATACACGGGTCGGTGCTTAAGACTAGAATGTGGGTATAATAATTTGCGATAAAAAATTAAATTGCATTAATTAAGTACAAAGATAAATTAATTAAATTAAATTAATTTAATAATTCAAATAATTTAATTATTCTTTAGCCCATTAATTAATTTAATTTTAATGTCAAAATTAAATTAATTAATTAATTTAATATCTAAATTAAATTAATCTGACTCAGGTATTAAAATTAATATTTTTTAAACCATAAATTAATATTTTATTTAATTATATAAATTAAATAAATTAATTATCTTAATTATGGAAAAACCAGGCCCACAACACCGAGTAGGCCCAAAGAAGGTCACGATAAACCCACGTAACCCAGTTTTGTGCCATACAATACATGTTCTTGGCATTTTAGGGCGATGGTAGTCTGCTCAAATCAGTTTTGAATTTGACCAAACCGCCCAATCCATTTTAGGAGCAAAAGTGGGTCGGTCCATTTATGGGATAATTTTTTAATATGGGTTTTAAAAAAACAAAAATTAGGTAAAAGGGGTTAGAGTTCTGATATTTTTAAAACTGGGTCCAAGATGCGTGAACCCCGTTCACGCATCACTGACCCCGGGAAGATGCGTGAACGGGGTTCACGCATCTTAACCGCGCTGAAGGATGCGTGAACACGGTTCACGCATCCTTCATGAAGTTGATGAATGATGCGTGAATGGGGTTCACACATCCTACAGTAACTTTTTTTTAAAAAAAATTTTATTTTTATTTTTTTTTGTTTTGTTTTATATATATATATATATACAAACAAAACATAAAATTCAGCAGAATTTATCTGCTATTTAATATCCAGCAGAACTGCCATTACAGCAGTCTGGATTCTGACAGAAACCATCACCCAGGGCTCTCTTTTATAAGAGGGCTTGCCCAGGAAATCATACTGCATTTCCGATGTGGGATTCAGGTTCTCTTTTCCTGCACAGAATATTCTGCATTTCCGATGCCGGATTCTGTTTCAAGTACGCGACTTTGAAAGACTGTAAAATACAAACTATACGACCAATATAAATGAAACTTAAAACATGGATTAAACATATAATAAATAGTTGAAAATGAAAAGAATTTCGTAAAAAGTGTTGATGAATAATAATTTATAAGCTTTCAAAACCACCAATTTGAAACTTAAAAAAGTTTCAAGTACGTGACTTTGAAAGACCATAAAATAAAAACTATAAGACCAATATGAATGAAACTTAAAACATGGATTAAACATCCAAGAAATAGTTGAAAATAAAAACAATTTCATAAAAAGTGTTGATGAATAATAATTTATAAGCTTTCAAAACCACCAACTTGAAACTTAAAAATGTTTCAAGTACGTGTCTTTGAAAGATTATAAAATACAAACTATAAGACCAATATGAATGAAAGTTAATATACGGATTAAACATATAAGAAATAGTTGAAAATAAAAAGAATTTCATAAAAAAATGTTGATGAAAAATAATTTATAAGCTTTCAAAACCACCAACTTGAAACTTAAATACGTTTACGTGCCTTTGAAAGCCTATGAAATACAAACTATAAAACCAATATAAATGAAAATTAAAACATGGATTAAACATATAACAAATAGATAATAATTAATTAGTTAATTAGTAATATAATTATTAATAAGTTAATAATTAATATAATTATTAATTATTAATCACTAATATACAATAATTAATTAGTTAATTAATAATATAATTATATAATAGTTAATTACTTAATTAGTAGTATAATTATTAATTGATAATTACTTAGTTAATTAGTAATATAAATCTTAATAGTAATTATTAATTATAATTATAATTATTAATTATTAATTATTAATTATATAATAATTAATTAGTTAATTAATAATATAATTATTAAATATAATTATTTATTATTTATTATATAATAATTAATTAGCTAATTAGTAATATATTTATTAATTATAATTATTTTTTATTTATCTAAAATTATTAATTAGTTAATTTGTAATATAATTATTAATTATAAAATAAGTAATTGATTAATTAGTAATATAATTAGTGATTATAAATATTTATTATAATTATTAATTATTAATTATTAATTATTAATTATTAATTATTAATTATTAATTATTAATTATATAATAATTAAGTAGCTAATTACCAATATAATGATTAACTATTAAAAATTAATTGGTTATTTAGTACTATAATTATTAACTATAATTATTATATATTAATTAGTAATATAATTATTTATTATAATTAGTAATATAATTAGTAATTATATTTAGTAATATAATTATTAATTATAATTAGTAATTAGTAATTATATAATAATTAATTAGTTAATTACCAATATAATTATTAATTATTAAAAATTAATTATATATTAATTAATTAGTTAATTAGTAATATAATTATTAATTATTAATTACATAATAATTAATTAGTTAATTAGTAATATAATCTTTAATTATATAATTAATAATTATAATAATAATTAAAAATTATATTACTAATTAACTAATTAATTATTATATAATTAATTATTAATAATTAATAACTAATAATTGTAATGAATATTTATAATTATTTATTATATTAATAATTGACTAATTAACTAATTAATTATTATGTAATTAATAATTATATGTTTAATCCGTATATTAAGTTTCATTCATATTGGTCTTATAGTTTGTATTTTATAATCTTTCAAAGACAGGTACTTGAAACATTTTTAAGTTTCAAGTTGGTGGTTTTGAAAGCTTATAAATTATTATTCATCAACACTTTTTATGAAATTGTTTTTATTTTCAACTATTTATTGTATGTTTAATCCATGTTTTATGTTCCATTCATATTGGTCTTATAGTTTTTATTTTATGGTCTTTCAAAGTCACGTACTTGAAACTTTTTTAAGTTTCAAATTGGTGGTTTTGAAAGCTTATAAATTATTATTCATCAACCCTTTTTATGAAATTCTTTTCATTTTCAACTATTTATTATATGTTTAATCCATGTTTTAAGTTTCATTTATATTGGTCGTATAGTTTGTATTTTACAGTCTTTCAAAGTCGCGTACTTGAAACAGAATCCCGCATCGGAAATGCAGAATGTTCTGTGCAGGAAAAGAGAACCTGAATCCCACATCGGAAATGCAGTATGATTTCTTGGGCAATCCCTCTTATAAAAGAGAGCCCTGGGTGATGGTTTCTGTCAGAATCCAGACTGCTGTAATGGCAGTTCTGCTGGATATTAAATAGCAGATAAATTCTGCTGAATTTTATGTTTTGTTTGTATGTATGTATATATATATATATATATATAACAAAAAAAAATAAAAAAAAAAAAAAAAAAGTTACGGTAGGATGCGTGAACCCCGTTCACGCATCATTCATCAACTTCGTTCACGCATCCTTCAGCGCGGTTAAGATGCGTGAACAGGGTTCACGCATCTTGGACTCAGTTTTAAAAATATCGAAACCCTAACCCCTTTTACCTAATTTTTGTTTTTTTAAAACCCATATTAAAAAATTAACCCCATTTATGGGTACCTGGAAACTGATGCTAGAGGCGCCGAGGATTCCAGCACTAGAACCGTGCAGTGACCGGTCTCTGGTGCATGCCTTTGAGGGGAGTTAGCTGCGAGGAGAGGAGGCCCGGATGGCCGAGAGTGGTCGAGGACTAAGCGGTGCAACGACCTGAGCGTGAGATCTAGAGGTCTGCTGGGTAGAGCAGCTGTCTCTACTACTTGGCATCCCGAGGGTGGCCGGAGGCCTAGGGCGGCGTCGCGACTTGCTGCGCGCGGGGCGAGGGAACTGGGAAAACTGGGAGGGCCAGATGCTGGCTAGGGGCGCCGTCATTTGGACGTGTGGTGGGTTCCGCTTGTGACGGACAGGAGGGCTGGCTGGGGACCTGGGCAGTGCGAAGAGGTCGGGCGACAAGGACCTGCTCGGCGTCGTGACCTGCTGCTTGGGCCATTTACAAGCGCTACACACAGGGGAGTCGGGTTGCAGGCGTCCGACGGTCACAGCTAGGGGAAGCAGGGTGGTTCCTGGTTTAAGGAGAGCAGGAGTTAGGGCGATCTTGGGTGTGGGGCGCATGCTGGGTGAAGGCTGGCGGCCAGGATGTGATGGCGGCACCCTCCTGTTGCTGTGCTGGATGGGTGCGGCTTGCAGGTAGCAGAGCGGCGCTGCAGGTCACTTGGGAGGGCGGCGCCTACTCTGGCATGGCGAGGAAGCCAGGCCAGGGGTCCGCATACCCCTTTTTTTTGTTTTCTCTTTCACGCTTCGACCCCCACCCCCTCCTTTGGGTTTGTTTGTTAACTTTAAGACTTCTTTTAAGTCTCTTCCAGCCCCCCGTTTTTTTACGAGTAAGTCTCCTCCCAAATTTTTCTAAAAGCATACTTATCCTTTTAATTTAAAAATAATAAAATTATTATAATAAAATAGTAATTTATTATTTTTATATTACTATAATAATAAACAAATATTATTACAATAATAATATTTTTATGAAAATTACTAAATTATAAAATTTATAATTTTCACAATTTTAATTATATCGGATGAACCAATCTAAATTTTATTGGTTCTCTAGAATGAATAAAACTTAATACCCGTGGTCCAAAATGCAAATTCGATCCAATCTAAAAATTTCAAATGATCATAACATGGCCATTTGAGATCGGATCGATGTGTGTTTTGAACCGATGAGATTGGTTTTGAACCCTCTACTTAATTGTAATGAAAATTTTAATTTTCTAGAATCAAAAAATCTATGTGATCCCTCCGATACAAATGTAAGGTTCTGGAGCCCGCAGTAAAATCCGTTGGGCCAGGGATTTTATAATTTTCATTGGAGGATCCACGGTACTTGTCGACACAAATGATCCGAGCCCTGATGAGGTCTGAGGATCTCACCTAAATTGTAAAGAACACAAAATTATATTGAAAACATACCAATTTCAAATCTAAAGGCGCGCTTGACTGCAAATCATTGCTGGTGATCGCTGCTTGAAAAATCCATAACAGGATCCCTCTAGATCATCCACATGTGCTCCAAAAATCCACTGGAATGTCGATCGTCAAATTTCAGGTGCTAGTGCGGCAATCCGACGATGTTTTCGACGTCCCGATGATCACCGCATCGAGATCTCTTTGATGATTGTGGAAGAACTTGATCTGAACTCTTATATCAACAAATTCAATCTCTAAGAAGCAGGAGGAGAGAGAGGTTCTCAATTTTCATCCCATGAATGAATAAATAGTGATTATCACACAAAGAGGGAGATCCTATTCTCTTATTTATAGTGTAATTAATAAAATACCCGGTTGGGTTACCTGACCCCCGTTTATTTCAACGTACACTAAATAATTTCGACGAACTAAACTGCATCAATATTATTTATTGTTTTATCACATACTTGTAATATATATAAAATATATTACGTGATAAAAACCGAGCCATTTCACTCGACTCGCGGTCCTACTTAATATTAGACGAACCATGAATATTAAAATAATATTCGTTCAATTAATATTATCCCGTATTTATTAACTTGTAAATATATTAAATAAATTAAATCCAAAATATTCATAACTTGAATATTGATGAATTCATTTAATTCTTTTGGTGATTGATAACTTGGACAACACTCGAACCCCGTGGTAGGGCCCACCATGTCCATATACCTATTCAACTGAATAGAGCGGATTCTTGAATACGCTACTTTGTGTGACCCTCTAGGACCTTATCTCGATAGCAGTGAATAAATCCACAGACCAAGAGTGGAGTTTAGCAACCCATCACGACCTCTAAAGAGATAAGGATAGTCATAGCAACTACTACCCACCTAGGAACACTGACTGTGTACTATAATCTCTTTCTCAATAAATATCCTATAAAGCAGGATTTACACTTGTGTCATCACCCTTTTCCTGTTTTATTATTTTTTGATCTAACCAGATGGATTTACCTTTGTACTTCTCTGTCCAAAGACTTATGAAGGCAACACCATCCTGATTAACCAGGCTTGAGATATACAACTTCCTAAACATGGAAGTGA
Organism: Viscum album; assembly: GCA_963277665.1. Classification (NCBI taxonomy): domain Eukaryota; kingdom Viridiplantae; phylum Streptophyta; class Magnoliopsida; order Santalales; family Viscaceae; genus Viscum; species Viscum album. The sequence continues at coordinate 519,646,101 of OY728144.1, forward strand.
CAAATCCTTTCTTGACCCTTGAACCAATGTCATACCACCAATGACGCAACCAACACAAGCTACCCTGCCACAATTTCAATACCATGGTTTTCATCTTGCATCAAAGTACGCAATAAAATGGTACACACTAGTAATGGTATCACGTCAGGAGACCAACACACATGTCCATAGATAGAAATTACTAATGACACCCAAAACATGTGGTGTTCCTATTGGTGGGTATGTCCTCATGATATCTCTACTAGAGATCACCAAGTGAGAGCTTCATGTGAAGAAGTCGCAATGCTTATGAGCCCTCCAACACCTGATAGTCATACATATACTATGTCCAGTTAGTAATATGTATCTAGACTATAGAACATATATTTAAGATCAATGTAATTGTATCTCTAGGTTCTCATTATAGCCTGGTATCTGCTATATCCTCTCAATACAACAATTAATCTTTGGACGTTACCATTATAATAGTGGATGCAAAAAAGTCTACACTATAAGGGTAATATGACATCATGTATAACTAATTATACACATGATATGGTAATCAAAAGTACTGCATAGTTGGGTCTAGGGCACCCACTATTTCAACACTTTTTCTATCCATTCTAAAACCACCAAAGTCAGCATCTAAAAAACATTTCAAAACAAAATCATTTCCATAAGAATAAAATAGTCTTAAATCCATGGTTCCTTTTAAGTAGAAAAAAATTCTTATCAATTATTTTAAATGAAATTAATTTGGATTAGATTGATATATTTCACATAAGTATATCAAAATCATTAAGTCTGTATGACAAGTTGTTAAGTACAAAACAATTTCTATCATACCTCTAAAAGGTGTTTGATCTACTGGTTTCCCAATTTCATTAAGATCAAGATAATTTGAGGTACCGATTGGAGTGATTATACATTTAGTATTGTCATATCCATACTTTTTAAGTAAATATTTGATATAATTATGTTGTTATATATAGGTTCTTTCTCATTTTTGTGTGATTTGAAAACCAAAAAATAATGTTAACTCACCCATCATACTCATTTCAAACTCAGATTTCATGAGATTTGAAAAAGAATCCATTAAGGATTGCTGATTTGATCCAAATATAATGTCATCAACAAAGATTTGAATAATCAAAATGTTTTTGTTTTTCATTTTTATAAAAAGAGTTAGATTTGCAGTACCTTTTTCATTATTGTTTTGTAAAAAAAATCTCATTACTCTATCATACCAAAATATAGGGGCTTGTTTAAGGCCATACAAAGCTTTTGTAAGTTAAAAAATATGATCAGTATGTTTTGAGTCTACAAAACCTGGAGGTTGTTAAAAAAACTTATTCTTGATCAAATCCATTAAGTAAAGAACATTTTACGTCCACTTGAAATATTGTGAAGTTAAAGAATGATGAAAAGGATAATGGAATACAAATAGATTCAATTATAGCTATCTGAGCATAGGTTTATTCGTATTCTATCCCTCTTGAAGATTATATACTTTAGAAACAAGTCTTTCTTTATTTCTTATAATGACTCTATTTTCATCACATTTATTTCTAAAAACCCATTTTACTCTAATTACAATTGTTTCCTTAGGTCTTTCAACCAAGGTCCGGACTTTATTTCTTTCAAACTCTTTTAGTTCATCTTGCATTACTTTAATCCAATCCTCATTACCGAAGGCCTTGTTAGAAGTTTTAGGTTCAAATTGGGATAGAAAATCAAGATGTTCTATTTCATTACTCAAGGACTTTCTATTCCTTATGGGTTGATTTACATTACCAATGATATTATCACTAGGATGATTCTTAAGAAACATATGATTTGGCTTTTGTAAAACCTGTTCATCAATATAAGATAGATAGTATTGTTGGGTAAACATTTGAGAAAAATTTTCTTGATTATTTCCCTTTTTAGAAGAGTTTCCAATAAAAGGTTGATAATCAATTTGTGAAAACACATCTGTTGATGTAGGTAGGGGTTGTTTAAAAACAAAATAACCATTTTCCTCAAATTTAACATGCAATGTTTCTTCAATAATACAAGAGTTTTTGTTAAAAACTCTATAAGACTTAGAAGTAGTGGAATAACCTAGAAATATTCCTTCATAAGATTTGGGTGAAAATTTATGTAGGTTATCTTTATTATTCAATATGAATACATTTCATCCAAATAATATGAAGCAATAAACTTTAAGTTTTCAGCCAGTCCACAATTCATAAGGCTTTTTATCAAGAAAAGGTCTAGTTAAAACTTGATTTATAGTATAACATGTAGTACTTCTAGCTTCAGCCCAGAAATGCTTAGTAATTGAGTATTCACTCAACATGGTTCTTTTCATTTCTTGAAGAATATGATTTCTTCTTTCAACAACACCATTTTTCTGAGGGGTTCTTAGAGCAGAAAATTTGTGAGTAATATCTTTCTTACTACAAAAAGTTTTAAAATCTAAATTTTGAAATTCTACATCATGATCACCTAAAATATTTATCAGTGGTATGTTTTTCTCATTTTTAAGTTGCGATCTAAATTTTTTGAAATATAAAACGGCTTCAAATTTCTTTGATAGAAAATATACCAATGCAAATCTTGTGTAGTCATCAACTAAAACAATACATAGTATTTACCTCTAATATTTCCTGTTTGTGTAGGACCAAAAATATCCATGTGCACTAACTATAATGCATAAGAAGTTAAAACTTCATTAATTGAATTAAAACTAGTTTTATGTTAATTTTTATATTGACAAGGGTCGCAGACTTTTGAAGAATCAATTCTGAGATTTGGTAGATCATTAACAAGTCTTTTCATTGAGAGTTTACAAAAGTTCCTAAGGTTACAATGTCCTAACCTTCTATCCCATAACCAAGGGTGGTCTTCCATTTCACTTAAGAATGATAAGACTTGTCTACTAAAGTATTCTAAGTTAAGTGTGTATACATTGTCATGCCTATGGGAAAAAAATAATCAATTATTCTTAGAATTGTGAACTAAACATTTTTCATTCCTAAAACTCACAAGGTAACCTTTATCACCTAATTGACTTATGATTATAAGGTTATTCTTAAGACCATTAATAAACAAAACATTTGAAATTAAAACTTTTCCTAAAAGAACAATATTACATATAACAATGATCTCCCCTTGAGCATTATCTCTGATGGTCACTCATCCACCTTTCGTTTCAATGATCTTTTCAAATAAATCTTCATTTTTAGTCATATGTCAAGAACAACCACTATCCATGTACCCAATATTCTTGTTTTTGTTATAATTTTGTTTTCTTGAAAATGAAACAATTATATTTTCAGAACCCAAACTTGTTTGGATCCAGAAATGTTAGATAAAAGAACTTTAGGAATCTAAATTTGTTTTGAAAATTGAGCTTTATGAAATCCTAAAGATAGGGTTTTTTAAGAGAACAATTTTTTCCCAATTCACTCTACATTGAAACTTGGTGAAAAAAGGATCACTTTGGGGAACAAAATAATAATGACTAAACATAGGTTTTGAATGAGTATAAACAATTTTGGAACTATTACTTAGATGGAGAATTTTTTAATACATTTTATCAAATTATTTCCTTCAAAAAGTATAATTTGATAAATGTTTCTTAAGAGAAAAAATTTCAGATTTTAGTCCAATGACTAAATTATCATTCTCACAAGAAATCATTTTGGAATTGGTTTTTGTTTCAAAAACATTTTTCTCTAATTTTTTTTCAAAGTCCTTAGAAAGTTTATTCTTTTTAGAAATTACTTCAATAAGGTTTTTTGAAATATTTCATAAATTTTTAGGTCCACTAGGCTAGATACCTTGAGAGGGGGGGTGAATCAGGGCATGACAGATTAAAATGACTTCCCCTTTTGATCTTGTTTTTCTATTAGACAAAACCCTCTTCTATCTCCTTCCCGATGCAGAGTATGAAAAAACCTTAAAGCATGCACAAGACACAATGATTTTTTACTTGGTTCACCCTCACTGGGCTATGTCCAAGGATCATACATTGGTAGTGTGTCGATGTACCAATTTCACTATAAGAATATTTCTATTTGCACATTCGGAGAAGAATCACTGTCCCTCCTGGTTTACCACCACTCACAACATGAGAGCTCACTATTCTCTCTACTGAAGTGTGCACACTACTTCTTCAGAAGATCCAGTCACAGGTTTTAGAACTGTAGGTCTCTTCATTATCTCTAATGAAATCTGCATCCTTAACTGTTGATAGATGCTCTGTTGATGACCAACTTTCACCCGCAGATGAATCTCCCTTTGCACCGGGTGTACCGGGCAACTGCAATTTTTACGCACAACCCTTATCCAACCTTGGGAAAAATTCTCTTGACTTGCGTGAAGTATAATTTTTGCGCAACACCATCTTTTATGCGCATCCACTTATTTTTTGCGCAACCTATTCTTTTTCGCGCAGCCTCTTCTTTTTCACGTAGCCTCTAAACTAACCTGCACGTAATACTTTTCTTTTGCACCAAATTCACTTTTAGCACAACAACCCTTTTACATGCAATTCACCTTTTACACACAACAAATTATTTTATGCGCAATATCTTTTATGCGCAACCTCTACCCTGCCTTGCGCGTAATCCCCCTCTTTTGCGCGAAATTCACTTTTCGCGCAATAGTCTTATTTTCACGTAGCTCTCATGGGCACTCCAATTTCGCACACTAGATCTCGGATACTCTCTATGGCTTGAGCTACTTCGAATGGAGGGGGGTCACTTCATATTTATAGGCAAAATCGACCCTGCATGAAAAACCCTCCTTGAACACGTAATTCACTTCGAGCACGAAAAACACATCTTCCACACAACACCATTTTTCGTGCATGACTCCAATATTTCACGCACCTCATGCCTTTTCCAATTTTTGACCTTATGATCTTGAAAAACCACTTGTGTGAAAAACACAAATCCTCTATTTTGCATCATACCAATTTTTCACGCACCTCTTTCCTTTTTCGCGCACCACGAAAATATTTCGCGCCACACTTAATTTTTCACGCACCATGCTGATATTTCACACTGAAATAAATTTTCCACGCACCTCATTCCTTTTTAACGCACATACCTTTTCCAAAAACACATCTCTCCATTTTACGATTTTCAGGCCCAATAATTTGGAAAACAATGGAAAACAACGCCACCTTGTATCTGCTTTTTTTTCGTACCGCATCCAGATCGTCCATTCCTTTGTCAAGGTTCATCAATCAATCATGGATTGTTGAAAGCATCCCTTGAACCCAAAAAATCACCATGTAAACCCCCTTTTTCAACAAAATCATACACCATGGTCTACTTTGTCAACAAACACAACATGGAGGCCCACTTTGTCAATAAACACAATCACCTAAGAAATGCTTCAATGATGCCTTGAGGGATTTTTCCCAACAAATTCCATAATGTTTTTTGAAATATTTCATAAATCAAGAGTTTTATGATCAAGATATTTTTAAATATATGATACTTATTTTGTAAGGATATATATTATATAATTTTCCTTTTCAATATTTTTCTTGAGTATGATATTTTCATTCTCAAGTAGTTTGGAAAATCTAGACACTTCTTCAAAAGATGGTAGATTACCCTCTACTGAGGAAGATTCTTCATCTAAAGAGTAAAAATATTTCTCATTAGGGTAATTGGAATTTAATGATACATTTGTAAGAGATTCTTCACTATGTACCTTAGCCACGAGATAATGATTTTCAATAGGTATTCTGGTTATATGTCCAATATTCTTCTAACCAGAAGATTCATATTCCAAATATTTGTTTGAAGAATCACCCCCACCTACACTCCAAGTATCATATGATTTTAATATATTTTTATTCTTATAATTCTAATACCTTTTCTTTTCTATTTCAGAATGTTTATGCTTTCTTTCTTTTCTTTTATGTAATGGAAAATCTGGTCTAATATGACCTCCTCTTTTATATTCAGAAAAATTTACTTCGGAGTCTTTCTTGTCTTTTCTATCTTTCTTTTTGAATCTATACTGAAAATCTTTCTTTCCCAAAATCATGTTCATTCTTCGAGTAAGATTGGATAATTCATTCTTTGAATGATCACTTTAACTGGATTATGATATAATAATATCTTTCTTAGCTTTAGATCTTGTTACCCTTTCTTGTGTCTTGGATTTAGTAGTAAATTCTAAAATACCATTACAATTATTCTTATTATTAAAATATTCAGCTCTTTTCATTATTGTCTCATGATGTAATAGAGTACCAAAAAATTCCTCAAGAGTAATTTGAGTAACATTCATGTTCTCATAAATAGCTGTCCTCTTTGATTCCCACTCTTTGGGCATTATATCAATTATCTTGTCTATAAAAACTTCATCATAAAATCATTTTTATACCATATATTTAAGACTATTAATGATTTTAATAAATCATTCTTGTATCTTGCATACCAGTTCTCCATAGGAAAAAAAACCATGATATTCAGCTCGGAACATAGATCTTCTTGTTTCTATTATTTTTGATGTAAAAAAATGTGTGACTTACAATTTCTTCCAGATAATGTTGGATACTTCACATGATGATATCTTACTATATATTTTCCTGGTCATAGAACATAACAAAGTATTTCACAACTTTTTATTAAGTTGATATTATAGTTTCTCTTGATTGGTGAAAGTTATGACTTCTTTGTCTGGTATTTTGTAATCTTTAGTGAGCATTAAAAAAATTTCTACTCCAGTATTGATGACAAAATTCTTCATCCTATCTCTCCAGTACTCATAATCATTACCATAAAAGATTGGTGGTATGGTAGGTTTTTTATTTTCAAAAGAACCAATATTCATACCTAACATTCTATAAGAAAATACATTTCCAAAAAACTTTTTAATAGAAAAAAATTACAAACAAGGATAAAAATATTTAAGCAAAACTTGAACAAGAAAATTTAAGCAAGAAAAATTTAGAATAAGAAAAACTTGAGCAAGAAAACTTATATGTGAGTATAAGTATTTTAGAGACCTCCTCTGATACCAATTGTAGGATCAAAATAGTATATGTAGATGCTCAATTACAAGAGGGGGTGATTTGAAGGTTTAAAAACTTTCGTTTTTAACCTTAAGGAAAAAACTATGTTTAAAAAAGTTAAACAAGGTAAATTCACAAACCCTCTTTAGTTATTTAACTATTAACCAAACTTTCTTGGGGTCCAGAAATATGAATCTAGAAATGAAACTTAAGAAAACTTTTCTTAGAGAAATATTCTACCTTAAAGCATATAAAATCTTAATTATCAGAGTAAGTAAAAGTAAAATAAAGTATAAGAAAGTTATACTTTATTTATCAAAATAATACGAAAATAAAACTTGAAACAAAAATCATGTAAACAAGTAAGAAATATTTTAACCAAAGAGTAGGGTATCCAAAAAACTTGGATAATGGTCTCTTGATTTATACTTTCAAAAACGTTTTTCTTACCCACACCATGGTATGCCCTCGATAAGAATATCAGAGTCTGTCTTGATATTCCTAAAAGTCCTCGAACTTTAAGGTAGTCTACACCTATATATTACTATCCCCAAAATCCCTCAATTGTACTCAACAACAATTAGAGTCACACAAAGCAAGCTGAACAAGATGTTCACGGTTGAACAAGATGTTCATAAGACACACAAGGCATGAGAGTATTTATCTCTTTATAAATCACTTTACAACATGTAATCACTAGTATCTTGGAACCATTTTTATTCAACTCTAAGATCATTCAAATGAGATCCTATTTATAGGAAAAAATTCAAAAATCGTATCCCTCCTCCAACGGTCATATTTTTCATTGAATCTCGAAGAGATCTATACATGTGTCACTCAACCAACGGTTAGTTAGAAACAAATTGCACGACATCATTTTATACATACAAAATCATGGGTAAGGAAAATGAAGCAGCTTTAACTAAATATGAATATCCAGAATATAAGTAAAAATAGAATACATAGTCTAAACATATAAACAATCAGATACTAGAAACATGGATACTTGGATTAGGTTTTTTTAAAGAATTTAGAGTCTAAATTCTATGAAATTTGGAGTCTGAATTTTAAGGAATTCAAATTTTGAATTATGAAGAATCCAGAGTTTGAATTCGGAGGAATTGGGAGTATGAATTTTGAGGAATTCAGAGTATGAATTCTGATTAGTTCAAGGTCTGAATTCTGAGGAATCTAGAGTCTTAATTTCAGATAATTGAGAGATTGAATTTCAGAGAATTTGGAGTCTAAATTTATGAGAATTTGGAGTATGAATTTTAGATAATTCGGAGTCTGAATATCAAATAATTTGAACTTTGAATTTCAGAGAATTCAAAGTAAAAAAATAGAAGACTAAATATCCAAGGAACTATAAGATTCCAAGATTTTAGATAAGGATCTGAATATTTGACTTTGTAATAAAATGAACATGATTTTGATATGACATGAAATAAGAAAATAAGGTAAGGGTAAAACATTCCTTAGAAAAAGTAAATTTTCCTTAAGAAAATTATCCTTAGAAAAATAAAATTTTCCTTAAGAAAATGGTTTTTGTGATTTTCAAAACATAGAGGAATGGAAAAGGCATAAGGAAACCTTATTGTCTCAACTTTTTTCAAAACAGTTAATGAATTAAACTCCAACTGACCTATATAATTAGTTCATCTTGACTTTTTTGGTCTTAGTCAAATTAAAAGTCAAGGTAGAAAGATATATCATTAGTTATCATAGATTCACATGGGTATAATTTATCCCTTATAAAAGTGAAACTTTATCAAGATTTATGACTTTTTTCAATTTAATGTATAATGAGAATGTTCTCATTATTGTTTTTATTCATAGTGATAGAGGTGAATTTTTTAACTTATAATTTGAATAATTCAATGAAAATAATGGTTATTTATATAATTTTTCAACACCTATGAATCCTATAAATAAATTGAGTTTTCGAATGAAATAATTAAACAATAATGTCACTCGATAAAACTATGTTATGTGAAGATAGTTTACATAATAATTTTTGGGTTGAAGTTGTTTTAACTACGTGTTATATTTCAAATATAATTATATTTAGATCTATTTTAAAGGAAAAAACATTATGAGTTATGAAAGTAAAATAAAACTCAAGTTAGTTATCTTAATGTTTTTATATGTAATGTTTAAATATTAAATTTTAAAGATAATATGGACAAATTTGATGTGAAATGCGATGAAGGAAATTTTATAGGTTATTCTAATTATATTAATGATTACAGAGTTTATAATAAAATAACTATGATTGTTAAATAATTTTTTCATGTTAAATATGATGAAAATAATTTAAAATAGAATTAATATTTTGAGAACTTTGAAGAAGAATATAGAGAATTCAATTTTGGGGAAGATAAACCTCAAAATAATGTATATATTGAGGGGGATCATTCTACTAAATCGGATTATAAACCTTGAAAAAACTCTTAAATATCACCCTATTGCTAATGATATTAGTAATATTGATAATGGAATTAAATCCACAAGATCTATTTTGAATTTCCATGCAAATTCAATTTTTTTCTTGATTTTATACCTAATGATATTAATAAAGCATTAAATTATGTCAATTGGATTGTTTCTATAGAAGATGAACACAATCAATTTACTATAAATAATGTTAGTGATTTAGTTGATCATATAAAATATAAAATTATTATAAGAACAAAATTATTTTTTTGAAAAAAATTTGTTGAATTTGAAAAAAATTATAATGAATAAGGCAAGATTAGTTATACAAGTTTTTTTATCAAGAAAGTATTGATTTTGATGAATAATTTACACCAATTTCTAGAATTGAATCTATTATTATTAATTATATTTTTCAGATTTTCATGGTTTTAAATTAAATCAAATGTATTTTAAAAGTTATTTATCAAATGGTTTTAATTTTAAAGAAGTTTATACTAATCAACAACTATAATTTGGGCATGGAAAATTTCTTAACCATGTTTTTAAATTATCAAAATATTTTTATGCACTTAATCAAGCTCCAAGATCTTGATATGAAAGGATGTATTCATTTTTTTAAATAATGTTTTTGATAATGGTTAGATCCCACATCTTTTATTTAAAATATTTTTAATTACATTTTAATTATTCAAATTTATGTTGATAATATTTCCTCTGGTTTAAGTAAGGATTTTCTATTCAAAGAATTTTCAAATTTAACGACTTATGAATTTTTGATGAGTCTCATGGAATAATTATGTTTCTTTCAAGGACATTACATTTATCAATGAAAATATAGAATATTTTTTAATTAATATAATTATGATAATGGGTTAATTAAAATTATATACTTTATTCTTGTTAAACTTTTAGAACCCCTATAGGTACTAATTGTAAATTAGATTCAGATGTTGACAGAAAATATATTTATGTTAATTTTTTAGAAGAATGATAGGTAGTATACTTCATTTAATGGATTATAAACCTATAGTTATGTTCAGGGATCGTATGTGTGCTGGATTTTAGGATGATCCAAGAGAATCTAAATTAAAGGCTATCAAACGAATCATTAGATATATTAAAGGAAATGTAAATTCTAGATTATTTTATTCTATATGGAATTGTTTTGATTTGTTTAGATATTCTAATTTAGATTTCAGATGTTATAGAATTTATAGAAGTAATACATCAGTTATGTTTCATTTTATAGAAAGATATTTAATTCCTTGGAGATCAAAGAAACAATTTTCATTTATTTTAACAATATCTAAAACTAAATATGCAGCTATTGTAAATTTTTATCCTCATTTATCATGGATCTAAAAATATTTGTTTGATTTTAATTTATATTTTAATAAAATACCTATTTATTATGATAAATATTATATTATTTTTATTTCTAAGAACCCATTACAATATTATATAAAAAAACATATAAATATTAAATTTAATTTTATTAGAGATCATGTTATTATGGTGATATTGTTTTGAAATTTATTTCAAATGATAATCCATCAAATGATATTTTTACTAAAACATTTTATGACATGAAATTTTATAAAATACTATTTGAACTTTGTATGATGGATAATTATTTTTTAAAAAATTGTTTTATATTTCTAACTTCATGAATCTGATTTATGGTCTTTGAGAAAGTAATCTATATTATAATCTATTTACCAGAATGGTTATTTATTTTTTGTTAATTTTAATTAATTAAAATTCATTTAGTGATTCATAAGACAAATTAAAACATTTTCATGGATCTTTTTAGTTTTTAAAATTTTCTATATAAGGGGTACACACTATTTATGTAGAACTTAAATTTTAAATCTTTACAAAAAGTAATTAGATAAATTTTTTCAAGAATGGAGCTGTATTTAAGGGGAAGATTTATCATTTTTATTTACATTTATTTTAGTTAATATAAATTTTTAGAATGAATAAATTTATGAGATGTTATATTCTTGAAATCTATTTTCATTTTAAACTGTTATTAACATACTCTAATATACAATAACAATTTTTGAAACCCATTTTAAATTTATTTCTAACCATGATAAAATATATATTCTTAAAACCATTTTACATATTTATTTTTAATCAATGTAAAAAAGGGGGAGAATTATTGATTGTTATATTTGGGTTTTTAATTATCAAGAAGTGGACATTGTTCAGTGGGTCCTTTATGCACTTCTAATTTCTATTTATGTTTTAATAAATACTTAATGTTTTAATAATTTTAATAACTTTTAACTTCATAAATATATAATTATAATTTATTAAAGTATTATTTAATTATTTCTTGATCATTTTTATAGTGTTTTGTTGCTGTGTATCATTTTTTAAAAGGATTATATATTCACCATTTTATTCTATGCTTGAAATGTTTCAATGTATATGTTTACCATTTCAAACTTCTTTACTTTTAGGAAATTATAAGTTTATTTTTATGAAATTACTTTTATGATGTTGTTGAATTTTTCAAATTGGATTACTTTTCTAAAAATCTACTCTTATCTGAAGTAATTTACTCTTTTTTTATTAATCTTACTATTCTAAAAACTTATTTTACTATTTTTAAATTTGTTTTACCCTTCCAAATTTTGTATTCTTTTCATAGGAACTTATGTTTCTGAAAAGATTTTGAATTGATTATTTATTTTTTATTTACATATTTTTTTTTATTTTTATAAATCTGTTGTATTCATTATGCTTATTATGAATTGATTTTAGAGAAAAATCCATATAAGTTGAATTAGATTACGACACATATTTTATTGCTCTTTTTGCAAAGGAAAGAGTATTATACTCTAAAATCATTACAAAATTTATGATGGTTTATAAAATTAATTAATTCATACACACCAAGACTTAAATACATATGATATTTGTATGGTGTTTTATAAGATTCATAAAAATCTATATGATATTACCTATCTTATGATATTTTTTTAACTTACATAAATTTTTTTAGTGTGACTACTCTTACATGAATTTATATTATGTGAATTATTCATATATAATTTTTCTCATAAGTGTTATTTTGAAATGTAGTATGATTCATATTTGGAATGACTCCCTTATAGAGCACATTTTTAAAATTTTATCTTATCTATTTATGATTTCATAAATTTTTTTATTCTATATTATTATTTAAATTTAAAGATTATATTCAAATATGTTTTTGAAGTGTTTAATGTTGAGAATACATTTTTCTTTATTTACTAAAAGTTTTCGGAAATATATTCAGATATAAAATTTTAGATAAGGAAACTAATTCTTGAGATTAATGAGATACTCTTATTGACTATCTGAAATGATTTTCTAGCTGATCAAATAAGTTTTTAAAGAATTTTTCAACTCGAAGTAGTTAAATGATATTTTTCAAATACGAATAATATTTTATTATTTGTGTTAAATTTCAAGAAATTCTTAATATTATCATTATGATTATTTTTTAATTATTATTATTATTATCAAATGTATAGACATTTCAGATTTACAGACTCGATTTAAAGGATTGAAGTTGCATATAGAAATTATACGGGTCAACTAGAATATAATATTCTAAATACTTTCCAATCATGTGTGAGCATTTTTTAAACTGTTGAATCACTCTCAATTAAGGACTAAACAATTACAATCACTACTACCTTTAAGAGACATATTGTTCCATTACTCAAAGATGGGTTGCTATTTTAAAAATTTTCTATATTGAATACCTCAACAAGTTATTTGATTCTATTCTTAATTATTTCCATCCTTTAATTATGAATAAAATTTTATGTTTTATGATTTCCATTCCCAAAATAAGTCTTCTTGTAGGGTTATATCTCATTCAAAAGGTAGATTTTGGTTATGAATCTTAGTTAAAAGTCAGTGTTGTATCAAGCTATGACTCTCCATTAAAATTTAGGTTTTATGTGTAGTTGAACCTAAACTTAAAAAGGTATATTGTAATAGGTTTAAGTACCCCCATCAATATTTAGGGAATTTTAGTGTGTGCCATTTATCTTACTGATTAGAGGTTATTTAATAGTATAAGTAAGATCAATTTTATCTAAACTACTATAAAAATCACTTATATTATTTGTTTGTTTCTCTGATGCTTATTCATGTACATGTTTAATTTGAATTAAATACATTTTTTTAAAAAATTGATTAATTCACGCCCTCATTACCATCTTCCATAACCATTATTGGGACCTAATAGCCCTTAATTTCATGCACCGTTTGATATTTCCCCCTTCTCTTTTCATACACCACTCAACTGTTGACTCACTCTCCTTCCACACATCACCCAACCACTAGCCCCCTCTCATTCCTCACACCACCCCACAATATCTACCTCAACCGTCCATATGGAACCAACCCTGTTCTTCTATCTCTATGATGTTGACCCCCATGTAACTTCCCTTTGCATGATTCCTTCTCCTCATTATAGTTCAAACAATACTATCCACCTTCCTTTGTATATGAATGAAAATACTGGATTTATCCTTGACATTCACTCATTACTCTAGAGTTATATCTAAATGGATGCTACATCTGTTGATCTCCACTTCACTCTCACTTGATGATATCCACAACACTTTTAATGCTATATTATTTTTTAATTGTTTTTTTAAATTTTTTTTCAATATTGACTTTTTATTAAATCTATTTAATTTTATTCTTATTTTCATATCCTTTAACAATTTTTATTAACAGTTATTTTAGAAATATATAATTTAATTAAATTTTTTTATATTTTTCTTTTTTGGATATGATTGTGAAGATGATGGCGATAGAGAGATGATGATTGTGATAATGTAAATAGTGAATATCTAACTTGACTTTTTTTATTATACACCACTCAAAATGTATAAGTTTTTTTTAATGTTTTTTCAATATATTCCATGATATTTCGGACTATTGAATCTTATTCTCATTTAGCTCGTTTTTATTTGGAACATTAATCATTTGTAAGTTTTTTCATGAAAAATTGGTGAAATCATGGAATTAGGTTGAAAAATATCGATACTGATTTTAGTTTGTAATAGACATTACTTATTTGGATTTAAATTTTATTTCATATTTTTCGAAATATCACAATTATATTTGGGTTTCATATATTTATTTTAGGTTATTTTCAAGCTAAAAATGAATTAAAATTGCATGAGTTAGTGTAAATGATGAAATTAGCCAACTTGTAGGGATAATATAATTTTTTTGGATAAAGAAACACTCATAGAAATAGTATTGTAAACGTGTATGTGGTAATTTTTTTACCACCAATGCTTAGTTAATTTTTTGAACAATTTAGATTTTTTTAATTTATAGTTATCTATACCAAATATTTTGGTCCCATAAACCATGAAATATAGGTTTTCTAATTATGATTTTTATATGAAAGTTTGAAGTTAAAAAGAATTTACGTTTTGAAGTATAATTTTTAAATTCACATAAAAATATTTATTTAATGTCAATGAAATAACTAAATATATTAAAATAAAATATTGGAAAAATAATTTTCATAATAATACCGAACTAAAAAATATATGATATTTCTATCATTCAAGGAAATATTTATATGATTTATCTAGCAAAAAAATACAAGTTTATTTAAAACTTTACAATACTTATGAAAATAATATAATATTAACCATTTTACTGTATTGTATTTGATAAATAAAATAAATTTCTGACATATATTTGGATAATTTTATATAATAAATAAATCATAAGATTTAAGTGTGCATTTTCCTTTATGCTATAAAGTGAATCTTTCACATCACAATCTACATATTTAAAATTTTTCAATATGTAAAATATTATTTTAATAAACTCATAACATTTTTGGGGATAAATATTCTAAACTATAATGATCAAAATTTACTTTTGAAGAAATTTTGGCTTTAAACACATCAATTTTTTTTATTCCAATGTAGTTTAAAATTCTATTTTCAACTACAACGATTGGATATCTCATGAAATTAAGTATGACATAAAAATTTGACTGTTTTTTCCCTCATTCAATGCCATAAAATATAACATTGGTAGTTTTTGTAGGGAAAATTTTAACCACATTGATATAAAATTATATAAAATATTTATACTAAAATTTATTAAATCAAAAAATAATTCTCTGAAAAGTTAAAATCATTTACCTAAAAAATTCCATGAATCTTTAAATATATCATTTTACCTATGACATCTTATAGTATTTAGATATTAACATGTAAGTTTCACTTTAAAATATCAATAAAGTTTAAATGAATGTTGGTGAAAATATTTTATTTTTTAGTTGAATGACCATATTCTATCTTATGACTAATTGATTGGATAAAATTAGTAAAATATATAGATGAACACTATTTTCTTTATCCAAAATAGTAAAATGATTATTGGTATATAATTTTCCTAAAAAAATAAACTTTTAAATAATCCATATCTTTTAAAAAGATATGAAATTATAATAATTATTTGACTAATTGTTTTGTTATATATTTTTTATTGTAAGTACAATATTGTCCCAATAAAATGACCCCAACTATGTTTTTAAATAATAATCTATTTCATAAAAATTAAATAAATATTATTCTATTTATTATAGTTCTTTTTATTAGACATCATTTATATATTTTCAACTATTTGTATAAAAGTATTACTGAAATATTTAAGACAAAAAGGTATGGGCCAATGAATATTGATTGCAGATAAGAAAACATATGTTTTTTGTCCCTTAATTTTTAGATAATGGTTAATGATTTTTTTTCATAGTTATTATTTTGTGTTTTTTATAAGTTAAATTTTAAACTATGAATGTAGAGTGAAATATGAATTTATAAATTAATGAAAGTATGATCTAGTTTCACCCACACAAAAACATTGAATCAAAGTGTATCTTTTTACGTTTAAAATTTATTTAAAATTAAAAATCATGTGTCCCACGATAAAACAAAATAAATGAACTCTTACTATGTTTTTATATTTCAAAGTGTTTTTAATGATAAAGATATACATCACATGATTTAACCAAGAAAATGGGATTGTATTATTTTGAAACATTAGGATAATGATCATTGATTAATATATGACACATATGGGTAAATTACAGGTCAATCCCACATGCAGTTTAGAGTTATAACTCAAAGTGCATTTTTTTACATTTAAAAGTGTTCTTAAAGTTAAAAATGTGTGTTACGGGCTCAAACCTAGAAAATGAAGTTAGAGTGAAGTAAAATTCTAGGATAATGATCACTAATTAACTTGTGAAAAATAAGAACAAATAATGTGTTAATAATATATAATTTTTTATTAAAATGAATCAAAAGTGGGCATTACATTTGAAAGAGTTTTTAAACTTAAAAATGAGTATCAAATGATTAGACTGAGAAAATAATTTTATTCTTACATGAAACTTTAGAACAATGATATTTAATTAATATGTTCCATATATGAATAAACCACAAAAAAATACCATATGTGGTTTGGTAAAAATGAATCAAAATATTATTTCTATATTTTAATGTATTTTTAAAGTTAAATACAAGGGTTACACACTCAAATTGAGATAAAGTGACCAGAAAAATCTGAAATTGTAGGAAAAAATAATTGATTAATATGAGATATATAGGAATAAACCTCACTTAAAACCTTAGGTGATTTGGTTGGAATTACTCCAAGATCATATTTTCTATTAAAAAGTATTTCTAAGGTTAAAAATGTGTGGTACATGCTCAAAAAGATCAAACAATCCCAAGATGACATGAAAATATAGAAAAATATCATTTATTAATATGTTATATAAATGAAAAATTCACATGTCAATTCATATTAGAACCTAAGTTATTAAATTTAATAATTTGGGAATTAAATAGTTAGTTGATTAAACATGGTTGAATATTGAAGCGATTGTTATCAATCAAAGGAATATTGGAGCCAATATAAGTAATATTTTAAGGTATAACCCTTGGATAAGTGTGAATCTCTATTGGTAAATTTTTATATGTAATTGATAGAGGAATGTAAAACTTCCCATAATGAGTTGAAACATGTCATGATTTTATAAACCATGATAAAATATGGAAGCCACCACCATGGTTGAAATCATTATTGGAGAGAAATTTCATGAATTACATGGGATTATAATCAATTTCATGGTTTATATCATGTTTATAAGATAAAATAATAAAATAATAAAGTTATATAGAGGAAATACTAGTCATAGTTATCTAGTATGGTTTAAAATAGGATCTGGAGACAACAACGTCGTGGTAGTGGTCATGGAAAAATGTTGAAAATTTTAAAGATTTGAGGGATACTTAATCGAAATTTATAGAGACCATTTTTTTGGAAAATAAGAAGCTGTTCGTTTTAGGAGACATAACATTAAAGTTTTTTTAGAATAGTAAATGTAATCTACTGTAATCGAAAAGGAAACAACCATTCCATTTTATAGTGATCACTAGATCATGGTGTGGTTTAAATATTAAAGTTTAAAGGTGAAAATGATTGAATTTTTTGTGAGATAAACATTTCATAGCCATGAATTTCAGAGTCATCCCTTTGAATAAAGAAACTAGGATATATTGAGATGTCCATATCTTGTGTTGGTCAATTTCTAAAGATATGGTAGTTTTTGTACAATTAAAATTTATAGGGAGAAGTGATTATTTAAGGATCTTTTACTTGACCATAAGGGATGGTTATGTTATCCAATAATGTGTGAAAATATATCATTTAAAGGAAGAAATTTTCCAAGGAATATATTGGGGATATTAAGAAGATATGTTAGAGAGATTAGAGGATACAAAAAATGTTAGAGATAAGTGATACCTTTTGATGAATATTGAGATTCATGTGAGAGTTTCTATGTGGAATTACACTAAAGATTCATATTTGATCTTAAGGAGCTATAACTAAATAAGAACACCCCCATTATCATGGTGTTTTGAATATTATTTTATATTCATTAGGAGTGACCTATATTTTGACTTATTTTATTATGTTTTTATCTTAAAGTAGTGAGTGGATATAAAGAAGGATAGTGTAACCCATGTAATTATTACTTAGACAATATTATTTTTTTAATCATGATAGTGTATTAGTGATTCATTTGTATGTCAAAACATCATTGGTGCATGATTTTTATACATATCCTTTAATTTAAAACTTATTAAAATTATCATTTTTATGATCTTTAAATATTTGTATTTTTGTTTTGTTATGAATTGATATTTTTTATGTTATAAAATATATGTTTTTTAAGAAAAATAATACAACATAATTTACCCCCTTATTATGGTGTGTGGGATGATTCAACTGTAGTAAGTGGCATAATATTCAAAAGGACAATTTCTTTGTTAATCTCTCATAAATTGATAATTGATTTAGAGAATTCCATCAATGAAAAATGAGTTCCACTTTCTCAAGGATGTAATTTTAATACTTAGAGGAATTTAAAGATATGAAATTTTTTATCTCTTTTTCTTGATGTTTTCTTTAGTTCTATATGGAATAATAGTAAGTTATCATATAGTTTTTTCATTAAATCAACATGATAAGAGAATTCTTAACACTGATGATAATGCAAAAAATTTATTATTTGATATTTATCAAATCAAATCTATATGAATGAGATTAGTTTCAAATCTGTTAAATTTATATGGATAAATTAACCAATATTTTTGAAGGAGGAAATAAGTTAAAGGAAGATAAATTGAAAGTACCACATAATAAATTGGTCAATTTTAAGATGTATCCCAATAAAAACATTAATAATATCATAAATTGATTTAGTGAGGTTGTTAGATCCATTTATATAATTGTTAATGATATAATTTATTCATACATTGTGAAGAATATCCTAATGAGATTTCCACCTTTACATAATCTAAATACACCCACACTAGAAGAATGAAATTTATTAGTGGTCATCCTAGATTATTTACAATGTAGTTTGGTTGAATATGAGATATAGATGAAGTCAGAAGGGATAAAAATATTTTCTACCAAGGTTATATCATTCAAATATATGGAGAAACCTAATATAAGTCAAGGTGAGGATGGAGATAAATATGTGGGTGATGAATTCCTATTAAATTTTTTAAGAAATTTTAAGCAAGGTAAAAAAAACTATTAAGGAAGTATTCCATAAGAGATGTTTTAAATTTGTAAAGGTTGGAAAAATTCCTAAAATGTTTCTAATGAGTATTACAAGTGATGATGATGAGATTATTACATAAAATATATAACTAAATTTTCCTCTATAAGGATTAAACAATATAAAAAACATGTGTAAGAATGTTTTAATGGAAAATTCTTGTTTTCAAGGAGGAATATGAAGATGGTGATTATTTAGAAGTGGTTGAAAAAAAGTTCATATTAGATTTTGGAGATTATATATTGGAATAGGATGATAAATCTCAATTTGAAAATAAATTGGAAATCTTACCAAAATATATAATAAATCTCAAAGTTGATTTAGAAGGAATAGTAGAGGAGCTGGATATATAAAGGAAGAAAAATAAAAACAATTAGAGGAATTTTGAAGGAGACTTTGTAGTATTTCAACCAAATAGACACTAACATCACTGATCTAAATGTTGTGGTGGATCAAATTATTTCTCAATAAACACCATTAGAAGTCATAGATTCAAATATATAAATTAAGGAGAAATAAAGGGAATTTTTTTTGATTTAGTATTCTATAACCTATTATTTGTCCTTTGTATTAAATTTATATTTGAAGATTTGAATATTAATAAAATAAATTATTACAAATTTTTCATTTTTATATATGAATTTGATGTAATAATGTCCTAGGGTATCTATTTCATTGATAATGTTATAACAGTTCCCAAATATGACGAGAACCTTGAATTGAGATGAATATATTCTTAAATATAGTTTTATGGTTGAATAATGCACTATTATAGGGAACATGGTACATCGACTATTAGGTGTGATTACTCACAAGTAGATGAGACTCCATCTCATGAATTTCTCACTTGATAATATCAAATGTGGGAGATTATAGGAATAAAACCTCCATTATGAATTCCTTATTTTTTTGGTGTCATCATATATTCCTATATATTAGAATGTATAATAGTCCCTAGAATTTAAGAGTACCATTGATGAATTTCATGACTCACACATTTAGATTAACTGACCAAAACCATGATTCCATATATTCTTAGGAAATAGGGTATGTTGGGTGCATCATAAATGACATGTTACAATGGATAACTTGAGGGGGGATTTTTTTCATTCCATATTTATGGAAGTTGATATATTTCCAATTTTATTGGAAATGAACTGTTACATTAAGTCACATTAAATTCCATGGCCCTAAGGTAATGAAATTTTTATTTCATATAGTCAAAGAAATATGTATCAAGCATATAAGTTGATGACATAGATGTGAATTCTGTTTGATGTGATATTATGAAAAGGGGTTATATTATGCAGTGAGTGTTCATATGTGTATGTATACATTACGACATTAAGTTATTTCTCTTGGGTTCCTTGATCATTACAAGATATTAATATTAGACTTTAGGAAACCCCACCTAATTCCAATGAGAAATAATCCTCAAGGGCCACAAACTATGTGTTCCTGTTGATCTTGATTAAATTTTATTTGAATTTAATTAATGGAATAAATATTATTCACAATAATAAGGAATAGTTTTATTTATTATTTAATTATTGAAAATATTTATTGATGAATTAAATATTTAATTAAATATTAATTCAGGTATTCAATAAATACCAAGGAGTTGGAGTGAACCAAGATTGTTTTCGGTGATGAATATTTAATTTCAAGCAGATAAATAATATTTATCATTGCACAAGTTAGTATATTATATATAATAATAATAATAATATTATTATTATTATATTACATGGAGTTTTTTTAATAATTATTATATTATTTAAGTCCTAGTATGAAATTAAAAAAAATATCATCATATAAACCTTATCTCTATAAATAGATACTTGTGTCTATTATGTAGGGTTAATCAAAAAATTGAGAATATAGAATCATTACGCACAACAAACTTCTCTCTCTAAAATTATTCCCGCCATCTTCTCAAGAATAAGAAGAACTCCTTCAAGATCAAAGGATCCTGAAGTGATAAAAAAACAATGAAAGATGATTGATTCACCAAATTAACACCTAGAAATTAATCGGTGTTTTTTGGAGGTCAATTGAGCATGTGTGGATCACTACTAGAGGGATTCTACACTTAGATCCTACATGCACAACGATGTTAATCCGAATAGGGATTTTTTTGGGATGATAAATTTCTATATCCTAGAATGATTTAAAGAGAAGTTAATTCTTCTTCTGACCATAAACAATTATTATAAAGTTAATGTGAAAATATTCTCTCTAGTTTTGAGTTTTTATCTATTCCAAAATTTGGTAGAAAATTCTCATTAGTTGTGTCATTCATGTCATGTAAAATATTGTAAAGGATCCACCTAATCAAGAAAATTGTTATGGTTATTCACCCAATAAGGTGCTTCCACTACACCTAGAACCTTCAAGTGGTGTTAGAGAAAGGTCACATTTAAAATTTATAACTATTTATTTGATTATTGATCCATATGTGCAGTAATGGTTAGATATTTCATTTCCAAACTATTTAATCTTTAATCCGATCTTAAATTAACATGATTTTTTATATTTTAATTAACATTGTTCAATGTTACATTTTATTAAAGTAATAAGAATAGACTAAGAAAGACCTAAGATTCCATCAATAAGGACCAAGGATTTCTGGCTCGTAAGACATGGTTACATGGAGTGTATCTCGAGTATACACAATGTACCCATGTGTACTATATATTTATATGTATTGGGATACATGATACACCAAGAAGAAATTACATATGGTGAATTTATTGCAAACTACATGAAGTTTGGCCCAGTATAACACATGACATGTCAGATTACGTAATGTGTAGCTAGCATAAATGTCATGTATTCTACACAAATTAGTAGATAAATTCATACAAACTGTGTGGTCAAATATAGGACCACACAATGTGAGACTGAAAACTTACAGAATTAATGAGGTATACAACATGTAACTTGATTACACAATGAACAGTTCATTATTT
The DNA here is from genome assembly GCA_963277665.1 of Viscum album. Lineage (NCBI taxonomy): Eukaryota > Viridiplantae > Streptophyta > Magnoliopsida > Santalales > Viscaceae > Viscum > Viscum album. The sequence continues at coordinate 519,668,707 of OY728144.1, forward strand.
CCTACATCGAACATATATGCTGAGTATTTTGGTGAGTTATGCAGACACATGACATGTGAGATACACGAAATATAACTTGATTATACATGTCTTTTAGTACCATTTCTAATGAACCTACTGAGTAATTCAATGGGTTTCACAAACACACAACATTCAGATCACATAATGTGTAGCTCATATATACACACCATGTAATTAGCTGAGATACACATCAAAGCCTTTGGTGTTTATTCTTTTCACATGGAAAGTGGAACACATGACATGTATATGGTTAGTATACACCATGTAGTTTGGACGAGGTACATGTAGAATCCCCAGGTGTGTATCCCAGGTAGACAGAAAATGATGTATATGATGTGTATCTATATTTTACAATCTGTGTAGTCTCCCAATAATGGAAATAATTAAATTACAATAAATAATTAACTACAACATTGAAAAAAATTTATATTTTTTGACACCTAATGTGTTTGATAATTTAATAAATGTTTTAAATAATTCAAAATGCTCAATTCATTTATTATACTTATTTATAATTATTGGATATTCCATTTATTTTATATGAATGAATTAATGATAGGTATCTCTAAGTGAATTTTTATGTTCATAAAGATGAAAGGGATTTAATTAATTAATTAATTAATTCAAGGTTATTTATCTTAATAATAAATAGTTAATAGAAATGAATGTTAACTAGTTTACTTTGGGGTTTTTGTTTCATGTGTATGACTATTCATGATCTTGACCAAGACCTATTTATGTATTGGTTTAATTTAATTTAATATATTTAATCAGTTCAAAATTATTAATTATTAAATTAAAATGATGGATTGTGTGTCATCCCTCCCTCCATTATTGTATAGGGCATGCATTTCTAAGGTTATTTATGTAATTTACTTTAATCAATCCTTTGGTTCCCCTCACATACATTTCAATTATAAATACATGTAATAAATGGATTACCCTAAGGAATGTGGATGTGGTTTAAGATAGAATAATGATTATTCCAACCTAGGTGATACATAGGCAGACATATGGAATTTTGTAACTCATGACAAGATTGACATAAATAGTTTTTTTATCCTAGGTCATAAGTTGATTTATTGTCCGATCAATAAATAAACCATTATTTAAGCTAATGAGCAGGTCATTTATTTATTTATATTTTATGATTTATTTATTTTATAGATGAAAGCCCATGATCATATAAATAAATGAATTAATATGCAATGATGTAATTTAAATAAATGGATTATACATAAATGTTTTATAAAAAATTGTTAATCAATTATGTAAAATCCACTTAATATTAACAATATATGTAAATAATATATTTTTTAAAATTTATGCATAATAAATAAGATCCATAAACTATATATTAATTCATACTAATCCTTCCATTACTTTATTAGGAATGAAACTAATATAACTAATTGTTTGAACAACCATTGTTGAGACACTTAATTTTATATAGAATTTTTTAAAAATGTTTTGGGTATACTTAATGATTTTACATCAAGGGGAGTGTCCCTTTATAGACTTGGTGTAACTTGCAGGCAAGTATTGAGAAAATCCTAGTTAGGATTTACGGATTAGGGAATACAAACAAATAGATCAAGGAGTTATAAACTAGTAGTTTTAAAAGACTTTCCTACCTAAATACCTTCAATTAACCTGACCAACCCTTATTTGGATAATGCAAAGGGGTATATGGATCCCTTACACTAGAATGTCAAAGAAACCAAACATTATGAGTCTAATGGTGAGGGATGATGGGACTTCATAAAATAGTGGGAGACTTAATAAAATTATTTATTGTTATTTATCCCATTTTTTTTAATCGAAATAATTAGTAATAAAATAATATTTAATTATAAAATAAATGGTAAGGTATTCATATAAACTATCCATATGATTAAAATCGGAGAAAAACCATCTCTTCGATGTTAGTAACTTCCAGGATTCATTAAAATGACTTCAAGTTGTGATGCACCATGAAAAAAAATATTACATTCTAGAATCCTCAATACGTGATCCACATGTTAAGAATGCGAGTGATGAAGAGTTCATTGTCTATAAAAACACTTGAATTATTTAATAAATGTTCAATTTTTTATTCTTTCATCTATTTATAGTTAAATCATGAAGTATCATGAAATCATGGATGCTTATATCATGCTCGAGAATCTTCATGGTCTATAATAAGAGAGAAAGACATGAACAATTTGAAATATCCAAGACACTATTTTAGAGTAAAATTGGGGATGGTGTTTCATATCTCATTATTGCATCATTACCTCAAATATTCTCTATTTTTTTTGTTAATTTTAATATGAAAAACATTGAGAAGTCTCTCCCATATCTACTCACTCTTCTTCACCAAGTACATGAGAAGATGAAGCCTAAAAAACCTTTTATCCCTATGGTGAACAAATATAAAATACAAGAAAAGATATCTATGACTCGATATTATTTACAACACACTTACTATTAGAGAAAGATCAAGGGGAAATAAAGAGAGTAGGATGTTATCTATTTTTCAAGTGGCAAGAAGGGCCACTAAAAAAATTTAACCTAGACAAAAAATCATAGGGAAGCTTCAAGAATATTTGTTATCAAGTAGAATTTATCATTTTCTAAAAGCTATGTATTAGATACAGCTTTTGGTGCTCACATATGTATTCAAATACCTGAACTATTTATATTTAGAAAGATTGACTGAGGGGAGGTTTATCTATGAGTATCCAATAAAGTTAAACTTACTTTTGTAGCTATCAGTTACTACCAGTTCAAATTTCCAATGCAAATGGTCTTAGTTTTATAAAATTGCTATTATGTTACTTCTGTTACCAAAAACAATATTTCTGTATCCAAACTAGATACATATGGGTTTATTTTCAAATCTTGGAATAAATGTTTCTTCTTTTATAAGGATACCATTTTTATGGTAAGGCGCATTTAAATAATTGTCTTTATGTTTTAGATTACATGAACCATGTAATGCAAATAAATAATGAAACTTATTTAAATTAATCATACCACACCCAACTTTGGAATCACCATCTTAGTCATATAAATGAAAATAATTTGACTAAATTTCACAAAAATAGAAATTTAGATTCCTTTTAACTAAAAACACTTAGTGTATGTTAAAAATGTTTATAAGAAAAAATAACCAAAGCACCAATTAGTGGAAAAGGTGAATGGTTCAAGGAGATTATTTAGTTAGTTTATAATTATTTTTGTGGAGAATTTATTATTTAAGAAAGGTGTGGGTACTCATAATTCATATATTTTACTGGGTATTTTTGTAGATATGGATGTGTCTACTTGATGAGGTATAAGTCATATTCCTTTAAAAACTTCATGTAATAAAATAATGAAGTTGACAACCAACTTAGTAAGAATATTAAAAAACTATTATTAGGATGTGATGGAGAATATCTTAAACATTACTTCATTTAATATTTATAGGATTTTGAGATTTTATCTCAACTCATTCCTCCGAATAAAACTCAATGGAATGGTGTAAATTAAAGGAGGAACCGCACCTTGTTAGATATGGAGAGATAAATGATGATTCATGCAAGTATCCTATTATCCTTTTAGTGATACACATTACAGACAGTAGCACATATACTAAACCATGTGAAAAAAATTGAGAAATGGTATTCTATATGAAATTTGGAGTGGAAGAAAAACTGTGTTATCAAATTTAAATGTGTGGGGTTGCAAATAATTTGTTAAATCCACTTCAGGTAACAAACATTCACCCTATGAAATAAAATGTACCTTTATAGGATACCCTAAGAAAACAAGGGAATATTACCTATATGAACCCTTATAAATAAGGTCATAGTGTCAAGAAATGCACTATTTTTTTATAGGGAGCACATCTCTAAAATTTATAATGAGAGAGGGGTAGAATTTGAGGAATTTGAGGCTCAAGGAACATAAGAGTTGATATAGGAATAAATTTCACAAATACTCATGGAATAAGATGTTTTAGAGACACAAATACTATATAGGAGTACCATATAGGCGATATAACTACAAAAGTATGTTTTTTCTAGTCACCAAGGATGTTGATTCATTATTAGTTGATAATAATGATCCTATAACCTATAAGTATGTATTAAGTGGCATAGATTTTTCAAAATGGAAAGAAGATATAAATTTTAAAAAGGATTTCATGTACTAAAAAAAAGTCTATATTTTGGTAGACACTCCATTGGATATAAATCCCATTGGTTATAAATGGATATTCAATATGAAACTGGGAATGGATGGATAATTCAGTACTTATAAGGCATGGATGGTTTCAAATAAGATTAAACAACATCAATGTATTGACTACAAAAAAATATTTTCTCCAGTTATGATATTAAAATTCCTCAGAATTATACTTTCCATTGTGGCCTTCCATGACTATGAGATTCATAAAATAGATTTCAGAACAACCTTCCTTAATGGGAACCTTCAAGAAGATGTCTATATGACACAACATAAATAGTTGTTTACTCCAAAGGATGAAAATAAGGTTTGAAAATTGAAAATATATATTGACATATTAAAAATAACATCTACGTCATTGAAAATTATTTTTGATGAAGGCCTAAGGTAATTTGGTTTTATAAATAATGAATGCAATCCTTGTGTCTATAAGAAGTTTAGTGGGAATACAGTCATATTATTAATAGTATATATTAATGAAATATTATTTATTGTAAATAAAATACCAATCTTATAATCTATTAAATCTTGGTTGAATAAATTCTTCTCCATGAAGGACTTTGGGGAAGTAGCATAATTAATAATATTAATGTAAAAATATGGTTTCTAAAACAGTCACTCTTTAAAAAATTCCTTTAGTTTTAAAATTTGATCATCATAAATGGATTATTGGTCTCTCTTTATGGTATAAGGAATATATTTTTTATTTTTCTATCTCTTGGGGTTCTTGAATGTCAAATTATCTTCTTTAATAAAGCTCTGTTTTAGTATAAACCTACTATATATACCTCAATTGGTGCTTGTCATCATACCCCATTAAGATTTCCTATAAAGATAAGGTTTTTGGGGATAATGTAATAAGTTTTATATATTATTATTATAAATTCTAGGATTATTATCCTATTCATGTAGGAACCCTCATTGTGAAATTTGGATTGGAGCATCCATCTATGGATTCCTTTTCGTGATGGGTTAATGATTTGTTGAGGTTGGAAGATCCAACTTCAATATTTATTCTTGTTATTATATATATTTTTTGTATTTATCTTAATTATGATGTAAAATTATAAAAATCATAGTCCTAGTAAATGAGGGAATGTGATCAGTACAATTGCCTTATTTTTTTTAAGAAAAATTAATTTCCACTAAGGATCAGATCCCTTGACTTCGATCTTCTATATCTTACCAAATATTCCTTTTCTATTTATTAATTAAGTGGTTCTTAATGATATATATTATTATTTGGGGATCTTCTTGAGATTATATTATTTCAAATTGGATTTTCCTTATCTACTCTATTTATATATATGTGTGTAAATGTCTATTTATCAATCTATTCTTTATCATATAGAATAGATGATCGATAATGAATTTGTTAGTTTTAAAGTATTATGTATTAATTAAATTTTAATTTATATTCTTAAAGTCACTTTTAGAGTCCCATCCTTGAAATATATTTCAAATATACACACTATTGATCCCAAATGGTTTATGATCTATCTTTATCTAGAAAATTTATTCCTATGGGTTTTTCTGGTTAGGAAGAGAGTGTTGATCATTCTACTCTATCCTTGGTTGAGGATATTAATTTAATATCAACTATAAATCACCTTGAGTTAGTTATTTATTGACCATGTGTTGAGGATTTTCACTCTTGTTTGGATTATTTTTTTAACATTGTGTTTTTAAAGGTGGTTTTTTTTATTGCATTTGTTATATAAGATCCAGTCAATGATTTTTAAAGATCAAGTATATTATAATATCTCGGGAGAATAAGTGAGTGTCCACCTTTGTAATATGATGAATCTATTTCTATTTTGTTTATATGGAAATTAAGAAGAACAAAATTCCTTGGAATATTTGTCCAGATAGATTCCTTAGACTAATACATGGTATAATTGGAGAGTTATTTTTCATGGATGATTAATTTACTAAATTTTATATTGCTATATATAAAATTTACAAGTGAATTTAAAGTATCTAGAACATAGGGATAATAAATATATGTTTTTGGAAAAGGAAAATCTATAAGAAGTTGTCAAGGATCCATCTAAGTAGTATTATATGTGTTGGATGTTGTATGTAATTTTTAAAAACTATTGGATAGATTATATAAAAGCCTATAAATTATTTAAATAGGGATTAAATATATATGGATATGTTTAGAATTCTGTATATGAATCATCTTAGAGATAAAGAATATAATAGCCCCAAACCTATACTCTCTGACCTGGTGCTAAAAACATAAACATTAAATTTATATATTTGAGACTGATGAATGTGAGAAATGTTTTCCATCCAAAATTTACAAAATAAATTTTTTTATTATATCACTTACATAACTAAGGACCTTTTAGTTTTAGAGTTTTATGGAATTATGAAAAAATATTACATAAAAAAATACCCATGTCTTCAATTGAGTCTTCCTCCCAATTAACCCATATTTTATTATTTCACATAAATTCATCATCATCATACATTTAAAACCCTTAAATACCTAATTAATTTAACAAAATTATTGATAACCTAGAGAAAAGGAAACATAAGAAAGGTGAGCTCAAATTCTTAGTAAGGGTACAATTGAATTTCATTAGTGAGCATTAATATGAAAATAAGGGTATGATGACATAATAAAAGTGCATGAGTATAACATAAAAATATTCATACCAATCAATAAATAGATCATAAATCATGAAACATGGAATAAATAATTATCAAGGGGAAGAGTAAAAAAGAATCAATAGGGTATATTAGAAAATCATCTTCCTAACCTGTATTAAACCCTTTACAGAAATAACTCGAGCCCAGTTAAATCCATAAGAGAAACCCGATGGTAACTCCCTCCTTCTTTCCTATTAATACAAGGTTCATTATCCAATGCATCAAATCTCTATTTGGGCACAACCATTATGTAATCTATATGAGGATAAATTATAGCTATCTGAGTACACCCATTATATAAGTTATATCATGAACACTTGGTGTTATCTTGGCACACCAATCATATAATCAATATTGGGTTCACCCAATGCTATCTGGGCACACTCAGTATATAAGCTATATCGTGATCACCCATGATCTATAATGGGGCTCAAACCATCATATATACAATTTCCAAAACCAAAACTTTAATAAAGTACATAGATTTTTAATTTAATCATAATACTAATAAAACATCCATTATTACTTTAATAACTTGAATAACCCATGGAAAAGAAATGCGTTCCATGAAAATCTATTTGAAACATGATTAACCGATGGAAGAGAAATGGGTTCCATGAAAATATATATGAAAAAATCATAACTCATATAATGAAATAACGAGGTTGGTATCATTACAAAATATCCCAAGTGGATCATAATAAAATCAATGGTTGTTTATTTTGATGAATGGAAATACTATTACAAGATCAGAAAAATAATTCTGGAAGAAAATTCCCTTTTTACTTTAAAAATCACTTTTAAAAACTAAAAATTCACAAAAATATAGAGAAAATAATTTTATTTTTTAAAAAAATGGAAAATTATAAAGAAAATTTCATAAATAATAATGGAAATGATGGTGGAAAAGTCTATTCATGTCATAAATGTTAAAAATAAAAAAAAATTTCAATCATTTTGTAAAAGAAGTCAAAAGTGACCAATTTAGAAAACAATATGAAATTTACTTTTTATAAAATTTTAAAATAAGGTAAAAGATCATTTAAAATAGATTTATAATATAATTTATTTTTATAAAATAATATTTTTGAAAATTTTTTATAAAATATGTATATGGAAGAGAAATATTCTCGATCTAAAGGAAGATAGAAGATCAGTATCACTTACGAACAAGTTTATTGATGTTTATTCGATAAATAATGGAGAAAATAGAATTTAAACATTTTAAACACATTAATAAATAGAGTATAATAAAATATATGGGTTTCAATAAAATAATATGATATTATTTCCCCAAAATAAACTTGAACATAAACAATCTCGAAAAAAAGATATTGTAACATAATGGCTCATCCTTTTTGGTAACTCCTTAATCATAAGCTCCATGAAAGAATAAATACAAAAGAAAATTTAAATATCATGGAAATAAGATGAATCATTATATAACATATTGAAGTTAAAGTAGACACATCACATAAAATAATATATGTGTATAACAAAATATATGTCCCAAAGAAGATAATTTGAGACGAGAAACCCTTACAATGATCATAATATTGAAGTGAGAATTAATTAATGAATCGATTATGTGTATCAACTATAAATCCAAATAACACTGTTGGATATAAAACATAATACATTCAAAATTAATTAAAAACATAATCTTATAATATCAAGGATAATGAAGAAGTAATATAACCTGATGAAAAGAAATTGAGTTATGCAATTATTTACCACTTGGTAATTTTCAAGTAAAATTACCTTGTTTGAAATAATTCAAATTTAAACATAAAATAACATTATGTATTAATTATTTATAATATTACATGTTAATTGGGTATTATATACACCAAATAAAATACATTAGGTTCATAAAATTAAAATATACCTCAATGAAGGAAAATTGAGAATAAGTCCCTTACCTCAAGTCAATACTTTCCATGTATTTCCTTTAACTCTTATATAATAAGCTTATATAAATTATTTTATTTCTTAATATTATTTTCTAGTTTTAATACCTTATACTTAAATCATTTATTTTATTTCATTTTTAAATACATATTTAAATACATAATAAGTTAAGTCCACATAGGGTGTTTTGAGGATATTTTGTTCATCATTTCAAAATGACTTTGGTGTGTTGATTATGATCAAAGTGGTAATTGTTACATCATCAATAGAATAATAATAATGATAGAGTAATAATTTTTTTATTTAAATTATAATTTTAAAACCAATCATGAAATTTTGTTTGTAAAAAAGAATTATGTTATAATCATGGTGACGGAAGGCCGTACGTACTCATGAGTAACATTTCCATTTTTCAATGATCATTATGGAAAGAATGTAAGTAATAGTTTATCTTTATAGAATGATAATAATATATTAAATTACATATTATTTATTTAAATATATATATATATATATATATCATCCATTTTATGCGGTGATGAGAAAATGAATCACATCGTTTCATGGAGGCAGTAGTCCACATGTACACACGAATTCCATTATCATTTTTCGGTGAGTGGGAAGGAAAGAAATAAAATGATATTTTATATTTTAAGAATAATAAATTTGTTATTAATATTATAATTATTCCATATATATCATATATATTAATTAAATGTATCCTTATTACCTTCCATGAAAGTATTAGTGAAAAAAAATCACATGGCTTCGTGAGATAGTAGTCCGCCGTACACACAAGCGACATTGTCATATCTACAAAGAAAGAAAAGTATGAAGGTATAAGAGATATTATAATATAATAAGAATAATTATTTTATAAATATCATATATATATATATATATATTAAATCCGTCATTATATAAAATCATGATAGGCGAAGATGGAAAATCAATCACGTCAGCCCGCGAGGCTGTAGTCCACCGTACACATGAATTATAATTTAATTTTCCATTTAATAGAAGAGGAGATGGATTTAGGATATTATATTAACATAATAATATCTTATTATTTGGGATATACTAGTTTTATTAAATCATTATAATTGAGGAATATTTGAAGGAGGTGAAAGAATAAATAAAATAAAAACGCTCCATTAAACGCAATACTTCTTCTCTAGACTACCTCATAAGGTTAAAACCAAAAGTATTTATAGGATGAAATTATGTTCAGACTGGGGGATCTAGGTTATGGTGAGGTAATTAAATAAACTATTTGGGTAGGTATTTTCTGAGCCAAAAGTCTTGGATGTTTTGGAGAGGAGAGGAGAGGGGGTAAACTTTGATAAGTGAGGTGAGTAATAAAATGATAATTTTTGAAAATAAAAAGTGATACCGAATTTTTTTACCTAACATAAGGATAAAAAAACCAGTCACAAGAATTAGATAATATAAGGTCAAATATTTCCACAAAAAATATTTTAAACAATTTTTTAGGTCATTTTAATCCTTATTATTTTCATTTATCCCTAGTAAACTTGTTTTCACCTTAACATTGGAAAAATATTTTTACTATTTTCATTATTCATTACGAAAAAGTAAGTCAATATTATTATATAATATAAATTATTAATATTAAACCCATTTTACTTAATTTAATTCATATAAGTGGTAGAATTTAATTTAAAATAAAACTCACAAACGTAATGAGAAAGTAGTTTTTCATGAAATTATTTTTCAAGAATACGATGATTTTATATTAACTCTATGACTAGTAATAATCATAATAATAATTTAAATTAATATTTATAGATATTTAATCTATATATTTTATTTAAATAATTCCTCATTATGTGTTGTTTTAAATAATTAAAATAGAGAAACATTATACACATTAAAATAGTTTTCAGAAACCCTAAAATAAACTTATACTAATATTCAGTATAATGTTGATTAAAATTTAATTAATTTGATTATATATAATCAAATAATAATTATTTTACTTGAAATAAAATTAAAATAACCATGTTCCTTTAAAATTACAAATTTTTTTGAAAAGAAATGATGGTTTTAAAAAAATTGGCATTTTAAACTATTCACTGAAAAAGAAATATTTTTTGAAAAACCCTAAAATTTCATCCTAAGTTAATTTTGATATTATTATTTAAAAAATAAGGTTCATTTTTTAAAAGAAATTATCTAAAAATTTTAAAAATTAATTATAATGTTTTATCATAAAAATAAATAAAAAACATTAATGAAGAAAACTTATTTTTGATGAATAAAACAAATTTACTAAAAATTGATTAATTATTTACTAAAAATTTATCAATAAATTTATATTTAGTAGGAAATATACATATATTTCATAAATTAGTTAATACTATTCATACTCACCAATTTAACGTCTTGGTTATAATGGTAATATTTAAAATAATATTATTTTATGGTTCATTTAAGCTTGGTGTTTCATGTCTTGTATGCTATCGAGCATAAATTCCTTTTTTAAAAACGAGAGGTGTTACATTATCTTTTCATTTAAGAAATTGTATCCTTTCAATTTTAAATATAACTTGACATAAAAGGGTATTCCATTATTTCATCTGGAAAGACGTAGATGGGATTAGGCCCAACAGTTTGATTGTGTGTGTGGGGGGGGGGTGTGAATACCTTGTTCAATCTCTCACAATGGGTTTACCATTTTTTTAGATTTACCTAGAAAATCCCAATGGTTCACCACATGTATAATTGTGTATGGACCTACTATCCATAGGGAATTTGTCCTTTGAGTTGTTAGACACAATGATTCTTAGGAACTCACATTAGACGAAAGGATGGGAGGTCAGGCTCACCACACCCTTTTGGTGGGAATTATTGCCTACTGTGGGACTCTCTTATATATTTAAGAAATTTTTATTAAATCATTCCCATGCTGTAATATGGGACTAGTTACCCCTATGTCATTGACTTTATTATCAATATGTATTGATAAGAATAAATTTGTGCATGTCACTTGTTTTCTACCATTCTCTTATTTATTTATGAAGATTTGGTTTGTTTCCATGTTCAGGATCTCTATATTTTATTTCCTTACATGAAGGTAGTGTGTGTCTTAAATATGGGATTTAGACTCTATGAGGTTTCATACGTATCCTGTGAAAAAAATAATGAAAACCCATGTAGTTTGTTCAATAAAGTTTAAGGTAGTGTGATTAGTCTCATCCATGTAGTTTAATGTCATACGGTAAGGAAATAAAAACCAAGATCAAACCTCAGGGAGGAATCCTACATATCATATTTGATATAGGTATCAGAGTCTATATATTTCTTATAATGGGTGTCTATGTAATGATAGATACAACAATAATGACCCTAGGCAGGACTTATGCAAATAAGAATTCCCTTGATTACTTCTTCAAGAGTATGGACCTTTGAGCGGACATAAGATGTAATCAAACTTACATCCCAATGGTGAAGATCCCACATTGGGGGAATTATCAACATGATTTTTATATAATCATCATTAGTCTCTAATCCCATGTGATCCATGATCAATGTGATATACAAGAGATAATGGTAGATGAGGCACATTGCATGAAACCATATACGTAAAAGGATTACTCATTAAAGTTTCAATTTTGGAGGCATGATTACCTATATCATAGAGGATATGGTATGGAGATAGATCCTTAGTAAGGAATCCTATTTATCATGTTTTATAATAGGAATCAAAGTAATCATATTTCAGTCCGTCCCCCAATATGCTTATGGTCTTGAGGCACTTGATATCATGATTAGGGATTATACTTAAAATAATGTCTGTGTATGAGCCCACTTCTCATATGATGACAGAAGAGGGAAAATGGAATACCTATGGGTGAATTTAGTCCCCTAATTCAAGAATACTTGGGAAATGAAGAGACTTACACTGAAGTGGATGTATGTTGGAGCTTAGGCCTTATGACAGTGTCTTACATATCCCAGTTATGGCTGGAATTAGAGTTCTCAAAGTTCACTAGATCCCCAACCTAATGAATGTTTAAAGTAGATGCTCATGCTCAGAGACATTATTGTTATCTCCATGGTTTCGGGAATGTTAGGGGATTAATCTAGTATGGATTAACATTGATTGGGTCTTACACACCGAGGTTTCCCTTTGTCATACTCATTCTCTATCTTATGATAAATAAAGATAAATAATGAAGACCATGAATGGTTTGTTCGAGAGCATAGAATTGATAGGGCCGTATGAGTGGGTAACTCTAACTCGTCAGGGAAACTTCCCTTATAAAATGGGTATGTGGATGAATATTCCTAGCCAGGGAACACATGGAATGAGTCCAAGTGGGTTTTCCATACAAAGTTTTCATGCCATAAGGGATCTTCCTAACATGTCTTGGATACTTGTTGGACATGTCTTGATTTTTTACTCGATGTATTTGGGGTGTAAATATGTTATGGAAGACACATTAAAGGGTTTCTTCCTAACATGTCCATGATGCCTCGTATGACCTAAGTTGGCATGCCTATGATCCTCTACATGACCAAAGTGGACATGACTTGGTTCCTTCACATAACCAACTAACTTGTATCAGATTACTTCTCATGAGTGAAGCAGGCATGTCCAAGAAGATTTTCATAATCAAAGAGGACATGTCTAGGGTCTTAAAAATGATCAAATAGACATTCTTATGCACTATTTCATGATCAACCTAACATATATTTGGAATATTGCATGAAAATGATGACACGTAAATGGGAAATCACATTATCATGACAACATGTCAATAAGATTCCACAAGACCATTTGGACTTGTCTGGAGTCTATCTTGTGGCAATGAAGACATGTCAAGGGGACATTTCTTGATCAACTTAGCTTGTATTTGGATTTCCATATTACAATAGTGATATGTTAATAAACTATTGTGAGATCAACCTAAATTATCCAAGGCTTGTCTTCTTACCAACATGACTAGTCCAAGGCTACCTAAGGACATCATGAGATCTAGAGACCACGTGGCCATAAACTATTCATGTGGTGGGGTCTCACATACATGTTTAGGATCTTTCATTTGTTCAAAATGTTGTTGGTCCATTTCCAAAGGGATCATGGACTAAGTCTATATGGAAAATAATTTTCCTTTGAGGAGGGATGAATGGATATAGAAGGGTCTTCCCATGAGTTTTCTTGTGGTTCAAGTCCATATACATTCTGGGGAATATTTGTTTGAAAGATTCATATGAATCTCCATCATTAATACGATTCCCATGAACTTAAATAGGTCTTGAGAGAGGTGTTGGGGTCATACAAGGGTGATTTTTCTTAATGACTTTGTGTGGATGGTTGAGGGTACACATGCCATGATGAAGAAGGGTTCACGGCCCATGAAGAGGGTCACTGAATGTGGGATCCACATGATGGATTAAGTCCACATGATCATAGTTTCATAATTACTTTTTGCAACTAAAGGGCTATTCCAAAAGGTGATTTCATGTTGAGGAATGAATTTTTATGGATGCATGATAATATCGTGAGACCAGGGGTTTTGTGGAATCATGAGAAAAATGTATTACGTGATCAGAGGTTCATTCTTGTCTGCTAGATCTATATAGAAACATAGTTGTAGTAATATCCTCTACCATTTCATCACAATATATTCAGTTATTCATGCAAATGTGTGAACCAAATGGGGTCTCACAAGAGTCCTTGTGATCATGCACAATAGCTTCACATTAGTACCATAAGTATGAATAAAGGTTCACAAAACATAAAAAGTGTTTGGTAATAATACATATTCATTGGTAAAAATGGTCATTGAAGTTTTTTACCAAAGAGGGAGATTCGTTTGATCATATTTTGATCACATTATGGGTCCTTGTAGTGGTATTTGTTGTCAGGTTCTTGCAGCATGAGCCTCTGATTTCCTAGAGATGATCTTCGAAGGCAGCAGCTAGCTCCTACATTTCTCCACTACTTTCCCTTATTTTTTCATACTCCTATTTCTCCCACACATGTACATTTTTTGAAGGAATAATGGTATTTATAGGATGAGGTCAGGTGAGGATGGAATCAAATTGCAGAAGGAGGACACCACGTGCACCAAATGAGGTGGTAGTGACTTTTTGGGATCATCTTCATGAGGCCATAATATGGCTTCATGTGTTATTCATTCATTCAGTTATCTTCTGTGATGCCATGTGATTTGATAAATATGATTTAATTTGAATGAAAATCATTCAAAAGGTGGAAGGGTACCATGGTCATCAACTTCTTATTATGACTTCAATGATTGTCTTCCCTTCGATCAAGTGGTCAAAATATGACCACATGATGGCTTCATGTTTTAGTTAAAGATATCTCAAATGGTTATTTCAACAAGATTCATTCTACAACTCATGTACGAGATGGTTGTTGGGACATCCACACTAGTTGTCTTGGGTTCATTTGGTGGATATGGCTAGCCATGGTGATCTCCACGTGATCATATGAGTGACATCAAGTTGCCTTATGATGTCGAACCAGTGGTGCGGGAGAGAAGAAGATGAGTGAGAGGTTGAAGATGGAGGTCTCATGCTGTGTGGGATTGGTTTGAATTTATACAGTTTGGGATCAACTTAATTAAAAAACATGATGCATGTAATTTTAATGTATGGCTGAGATCACTCAATCAAATGATAGAGTTACAAGGATTTAATCACGTGAACAATACCACAAGAATCGCATCCCACATTGAAATATTGTTTTACCTTCCCTCTGATTTTTAATCCATTTGGTGGTTTCCATTCCATCGTGATGATAATGGGGTCAACACCCATACCACCTAAACACATCACCACTCAGGCTTCCACCCTGTGGGCTCTTAGCCTATTCTATGTGAACCATTGGGCTCATGCACATGACTTATACACGACCCCACCCACCTCTTTTGGGAATTGTGTAGCCTCATTCCATCCTATGGATGGACTAGTCTGGTTCCCATTGTGTATGTCAACATTGGTCCAACATGGACATATGGTTGAGGCTTCGATTGGATTGTTAATGGGCTGGCCATATTTTATTAGAAAGGGGGACAATCCATAGATACTTAGAAAATAATCTTAAGTAAAAATGGATATAATGTCAAAAAATATATTCCTTAAATACAAAGACTAAGCCTTCATATATTCCATTTCAAAATCCATTATGCAAAATTTATCAATTTTTTCATGGTCTTCACATTTCCCAATTCTTCGATGGTGAAGTACATATCAAAAAATTATGGGTGTCAATAAAATGCCCCCATTAGAATTTTATTTTTTTGTAATGAAAAGAGTGAGATTATATGGTAAAATTAGATAAGGTTTTTTTCATATCTGAATATATGATGATCATTGATATTGATATTTTTTAGGGGATTTGTCCTGAGTATGTCACTAAGGAATTTGAGGTGTTATCCATATGAGACTTCTGACTATGAGTTCTTAGCTAAATCTAAGATATGAAGTGGATTTGTCTTGGGGTATAAATACCCTAAAATTGGAATGTGTATAAATTACAGAATGGAATAGGGATTGGGTGAAAAGGAACTTGTGGGTGGATCCAAAGTAAGGTACTTCGATGTTGATACATATCCCATGAGAGTGGGAATCAAGCCACATGTAGTTCTGAAATCCATCTTCAGGTGGAGATGTTTCTCATATCATACATGATTCCCATAATTTATGTGTAATACCAAATAGATAAAATATCTTATATTTGAGTGCTTAAATTATAACAGTTTTTTTTTCAAGAAATTTTCATGAATGCCCACTAACATGAAATTATTCATTAATACACCTGCACTAGTAGTATTGGGATCGTCTAATTTACAAGGATAATTTGGGCACAGTATCCTTCCTGAAGGTAAAATGATCCAAATTTTTCCAAATTCAGGGCACTTAGAAAGCATAGATTGATTTTTTCTAAGGCCATATATTGGTCCCCAGAAGCTTTGTATCTATTTATTTATTTTACCCTAATTTTTTCTTAAGATCAATATAGATGAAGACTTAGTGGGTATGAGCTTGGATTTTTCTCCGGCCTCCTTCATAATGGTTTTTAACCAGAAATGTTTTTGATCCCCTTTCATTTTATAGATGATCAATATTGCTTGGATCACATAATTTTAATATCCAATGAAAAGTGACCTGACTTTTTTCCAATATTACCTTATCAAGATTTCAACCTAGAGAGCATTATGTCTCTTTCAATTGGTTGTTTTAATGTTTTTCAAGCTAATCCACCTTTCTGTTGTAGTTTAGGGCCTTCTAGATCATACCTTTTATGTGTTGTAGTTTAGGGTCTTTTATCTTGGACATTTTATGTGTTGTAGTTTAGGTTATTCTAGCTTGGATCATTGATTTTCTATACTTTAGGATCTTATAGCTTGGACCTTTAATGCCCTATATTTTATGGTATAATAGCTTTTATCATTGATGTGATGTAGTTTAGGGTCTTCTATCTTGGACCTTTAAGGTGCGAAAGTTTAGGGTATTCTATCTTGGACCTCAATATGCCATGCATTTTAAAGACATGCTTCCCAAACGTGATTAATGAATATGTAATGATGGGAAAATAGACTATGGATGAATCAAAACACTCAAGCTTTCTAAGTTCTTCCATGATGTTTCTAGAGATCATGATAATAAGAGTTCCTATCTTGAAAGGAGCATATTCCTCTTATTTTTAGGTCTAACCCCTTTATGGATTAGTAGCATTGTCAAATAGAGGAATCTATAATCTTTTCCAAGGGCTATGGAAGACTTATGAGGTAATATTGGTTAATGGGGAAATACTAGGGAAGCTAAACCCACCATGATAACTAGAGTATGGGTGATATAATTCATAAACCCAAATTTTGAGTCAGTGAATATGGGATAGGGAAGATATGCTGGGGATGACACATAACACACTAAGGTGCTTGGTTTCACTATGGTGTCTTCAGGGATCCTAAAGATTGGAGTTCTTTTTATAAGGAATAAATGCCTATAATTGGTAGGTAAAATTACTTAGGCATGAGCCCATAAGTCTTACATGTATGGACAAGTATATTTGATCCCCACTCAATTTTGAGGCTCATGTAATATTTGCAAAGACTCAAGCATCTGGCCAATGAAGTTGGGTATGGAAGAAAAAATATCTAGGAAGGTCTATTGAACCCTAGAGAAATTTATTTGTTAATGGTGAAGTTTAGTCCCTACACCTTGTGGTTTCAAATCATGAGGTGTGGCCCATCAAAGGGTTGTAATGGAGTGTCTCATTATTTCTTTGAGAAAGGGTACAAAACACAGTGACATAATTTAGAGGATGTCGAATATGCTTGTATAGTTTGGTATAAAGATTTTAAACCACGGTCTAAAGTGCTTAGGTGATGAGGAAGGTATGGGAAAATCGTACATGGAATGACCTAGAACCCCCTTAGGTACTGGGTTCTGCCATGGTGATGTCAGGCTCACAATAATCAGAAAGGACTTTATAGGTGGCTAAGATGTATCTGGTTGGTGGGTCTAATATATTTTTCATGAATATCATGGATTAATTGAGAGATATATTTTCCAATCAAAGGGACAATAAAGGTTTGCAGCGAACCAAAGAACTCAAATCATGAAGTGTGATTTATAGATAATGTAATATCCAAGAAGGGTTAAATCACCCTAAAAGTAATGTCACCACCTAGAGAACATATTCTCACAGTGGGGATATGTGAAAAACAATCACACTAAATTTTTCCTTAACTAGGGGGTCCAGGGTGCATAGCTTGGATTTTACTAGGGTTACAAAGTAGGCCCTATGAGGTTTATGCCTTATTTATTTGCACCCTAATTTTTTCCTAAACTCTGAAGATGATGATTTTAGCGAGTGAAGACTTGAATTTTTCTTAGGATACCATTTTTTTGAACTAATAGGTTTTTTATATCTTTCACTAGTAGTTTAAGGTCTTGCAATTTTGACCATTATATGATAGAGTTTAATCTCGTACATATTTGACGAAAGTGCATGTAGTTTAAGGTTATGACACACAAAGACCTAATACGGGGGAAGCTGTACAAGAGACCAATTAGGATACCCAGGATCAAGAGTACTCCAACATCCTTCTAAACAAGAGATGAAAATGTTGAAAATCATGACTAAAGGTTATCAAGTCATGAGTAATGATATGGTACAATAATACTGGGGATGGATAAGAACACCCTCAGGTGCTGGGATCTACCACGATGTTTCCATGCTCATAAGGATTAGAAATCCCTTCTTATAGAGACAAGATATATCTGTTGGTCAGAGTGGATACTCAAGAGGGGGGGGGGGGGGTGAATTGAGTTCTAATTAAAAACTTCTGTTAAAAAGTATTTCTAAAAATGTTTTCCCCAAATATTATATACATTCTAGTTAATCAAGGTTATATTGATATAAGAGTTTGACTGTTTAAATAACTTCTTAGAAGATTAATTAATTCTCAGTAATATTAATTTGTGTTATTAATATTACTTTTGAAGTTATTCTACTAAGACAAATCAGTTATAACTTCTTTCCAAGATTAGATATCAAAGTGAAATTAGTGATTTTTGGATTATACAGTAAAGCAATAAAATAGATATAACTAAATTTAAGCAGCATAGCAGATAAGAAACAAGTGGTTCAGTATCAAGCCGAGACCTAATCCATTACACTTGGTGATCACCTGCCACCAAGAATTTTAAATAAATAAACTTTTATCCACACCCTGGATCAGGGTTTACAACAGTACTAAGACTGTCCAACTCCTCAGACCTCTAACACAGTTCTACGTGGGAAAGAAACAACAACAGTACACAGGCTGTCCATGTCCTCGGACCTCTACCATAGTTCTACATGGGATACACAAAGGTATAAATAGTTTGGTGTGAGGACTTCAGTATCCTCCAGTTCATCTTAGGAGTCAGTGTGTGTCTAAATAGACAGAATCACACACTGCTCGTAATGTAAGGAAAAGAATGATCACAGTAGAGAAAGAATATAGAGATGAGTTTATAATGATCTTGTCTGATGTCATTGAAGCTCTGGAATTCTTTAGATTGAAGCAGATGAAGCTTTGAGTCCTTCTCTGGAAGTTGTGTGAAAACAGAGTGTCGCGATTCATCTTGTGTTCTTCATGAGGTTCAAAAGAGCGAAGATGTTATTTAAGTTTCCAATATGCTTTGTGTGTTCAGCAGCATTGAGTTTCATGAATTGTTCCTTTATTTTGAAACATCATCTAAGTATCTTCTTATTTATGGTGCTCATGGCCTTGATTTTTGTTTTTGTATCGCCCATAATGATTCCTGGCCACACTTCGCTTTTAAATTGGAATGCATGTGTTGGGGACGACATGTTTCAGGTATTATACACCTCGTACCTTGTACTGTCTGATGATATGTCTACAAAGAAACATTAATTATTTCAGTGCATTAAAATCATCAAATATGACAGTTAGAAATTAAATTGAAAAATGAAAAAATAGTTTAAGAAATGGTGTCATAGTAAGTCATGGAAACGTTGTCTCCTTCACACGGTGTTTAAGTGTCACAGTGTCTCATGGTCACGGTGTCTCGTGGTCACGATGTCATGTTTACGGTGTCTGGATTCAAAGTGTCGAGCTACACGGTGTCTTGTTCAAGGTGTCTAGCTTCACGGTGTCTGGCTTCACGGTGTCTTGTTCATGGTGTTTGGATTCAAGGTGTCTAGATTCATGGTGTCTTGTTCACAGTGTCTGGCTTCACAATCTCTGGCTTCACGGTGTCTTGTTCACGGTGTCTAGCTTCACGATGTATGGCTCACGGTGTCAAAAATATATAGCCAATGATAGACTCACGGTGTCTTATAATTTTCAAAGTAACTGTATTCAGACTTAAATAATGATGATAATAGAAAGGATTAGACTAAATCATTTGTCAAATAAGGTATTATGAGAGTAGATCAAGGATAATATAAAGTAGGTAAACGAAATGTAGAGAAATTAAGATCTTGCATTTCTCTTCTTAAAGCATGAGAAAACGTTAAACAAAAATACACATGATTGGATATAATTTATAGGAGTTAACTAGGTTGAATAAGATTTCTGATCATTAAAACATGATTAATACATGTGGAGCCCAACAATCTCCCCCTTTTTGATGATCATAAATCATATACAGTTAAATTGTATCTTGGATTCAAATATAGATATAAAAAGAGATAAAAGGCTAGCATATAGAAAATAAAAGTCTATCATATAGAAACTTCTCCCCCTTTTGGGATTATCAAAAATATGAAATAAGAGAAGTAAAAAAATTCCATTAATAGCTAACATGGGTCAGTACAAAACAGAAAAGTGATAAAAAAACAAAAGCATCCCTATCAAAAAAAAGTAATCATTGTTCTTCCTCATGGGATGGCCTTCTCTTGGCCTTTAGCTGTAGTGGCAGAAGAGGAAGCCATAGGGGCAGAGGTCGAGGTAGTGGAAGGTAGTGAGGTGGTTGATAAAGAGGGTAAAGGAAGGCCTTCAAATACTAAGGGAGCCATGGTAGGAGCAGTAGAAGATCTTGGCAGTTGTTGATCAAGAATCACATGCCTAATCTGACTTAGTGCTTGCCCGACAGACATAGTGGTTGAGGCTAGGGCATAAGTGAAGGTAGGAAGCCCAGGCCTGAGAGGTGCAGCCACTGGAGCAACAATGGTTGTACTCTGAACATGATGATAGGGCCTTATGAGTTTTATGAAATCTGTAATGATCTCTCCAGTATACTGCATGGATTTCTCAAATCATCCTTGTTCTCCATAATCTTTTTCCAACAATTGAGTAAACTCTGTTAGCTTTGTGACTTGGGTCTTGAAAGATTGAGTCACAGGAGGAATCCATAGATTTTATACAAGGTACTTGAAGTGGTTTGTCATATCGGCCTTGGAGAAGATTCTATTGAAGTAGAAATATACTTTCTGGGAAATCTCTTTCTGAGCATCATTAGAAATTTTAGAGTGGATTTGTACTAGGTCAAGAACTCTATCACTATTCCTGATCACTTCAGATAAAGAAACCTTATTGAATCCACTGAGTACATTCTGAAGTTCTTATTCGACTATAGTTCTAAGAAGATCACTTTCCAATGAGAGTTTAGAGGATTGAACAGATGATTTGATAGTTATGGTTTGAGATTTTATTTTATTCATCACCTTTTGAAGACACCCGGTATACTCATCAGTGATTTTATTAAGATTGGAAACAAGATATTTCATTTCCTTCACATTTTTTTGTTTCTTTCAGCGATATTTTCATCTAAGGATGCTAGAAAAGGTTGAATCTGAGATACACCAACCTATGGGATTTTAGGAGCAATAGGTTTTACAGGAGGATCAACAGACTCAGATCTCGAATGCATCTCTCTCTACATGTCTTCAACCATACTTCTTTGGGTCTTCACTTCATTACTGAGAAGCATATTTTTAACTCTTACTTCTTGAATCTCATGGAGCATCTTAAGTTGTATTTTCCAAATAATTTTCTCCAATAATAGTGAGGAATATCTCTCACTTAAATTTTTCACAGGATGAGGTTGGGTATTCATGAGTTTCTCAACTCCAGTTAAGAGAGTAGCACCAAATTCCTTCAGATCATCCTTACTCACAAAGTACGGTTGGTCAGACAGTGGTTCAAAAGTTGGGACTGGTACAAGCCTAGGTTCTTTCTCAGGTGCAATATTGGAGACTGATTTCAACTGAAATAGAGAGGAAATATCAAGTCTGGTTTCTATAACCAGGTGAGATACATCCACATCATATAAACTAGGAAATTTATACTGAGTGTATACAAGACATGAATCAGTTGGATGTGAGGCTTCAATGGACTCAAGATTTGGGGTTTTCTCCCCCTCAACTGATGCCTCCTTCTTAGGACTGAGAGACTTAGGATCTTGGTCTAATTCCACAAACTCATCTCTAATATCCTCACTCATTTCCTATCTAGCTAGCTAAAAAGATATCTCTATATTTTCTTCAGTTTTAGGTATGATTTCTGGAACAGATTTTTCCACAGGGAGTTCCTCAAGATTGACCTCTTACAAAATAGGTATCTCTTCCAATATAGGCTCTTCTACTATAGGCTCTTCCATGGCATGATTTTCAGGTTTTTTGGAAACTGATTCTGTTACAACTTCGGGTTGAGTTTCCAAGTTAACAGATTTGTTAGGAGTAGGGGCTTCTTCTTCAAGAACTACATGTGGAATAGTAGTCCCATCTTCCTCAACAATAATAGCTTCCTTAGGTGGCACTTTAGCCTCTTCTTCATCTTCTTCAGGATACTCAACAATCTAATCTAGTTCCAAACCAGGATCAGAAATATCTTGTGGTCTTGAGGGATAATCCACCAGATTGAATTTATCATAAATTCTATCATTGTCTTCCACCCATTCCTTTTTCCAAGGATTCCATTTTATTTTCATTCTTTTGATAGTGGATTTTGAGAGACAATACTCACAGTCCTTAATCACTTCCTCATTTGTTCCAACCATACCCTTGACAAGAAGCATGGATGAGATTAGCCGAGATTAAAATCGATAAGTTGACTTGGATGTGACTTTGATCAACTCACACATATGGTGTATGATATACTTTCATAGGTTGATATTATGCCCATTTTTTATAAGGTGAATCAGAAAAACATCTTGATATTTTAAAATATCAAAATCACATTTCCTAGGACTAACCAAATTATATATAAACTTGAACAGAATCCTTGATTCTCCATCTAATTCAGCAACAATGGCTCTCCTCTGGGTGCCATTTCCAGTTAATGTTTTCAGGGAATCTTCTAAATCAAAGAAATCGGTTGAAGGTGGAGGTCCTCTCTAATAATCCTCACAAATTCCTTAATGAGGTATCCTAAGGCATGTATCCCATAACCTTGAAGAGAATGAGCATCTCAGGCCATTGACACAGCTTCTTACAACTTAACTCTCACCAGAATCAAAGAAGAATTGAACGTACTTATAAAATTGAGCCACTAACCTAGGGTAGATGGGTCTATCTTCATTTGAGAAACACTCTAACCAGACTTGTTATTCTAACACTCTCAATACCAGAGACTTACTAGATAGAATATATTTGGGAAAAATCTCTTTCTCAGGTACAAAAATGCGGTTTACCAGATTCAGATTTAAAGGTCCTTCAGGCGTTATCTTAGGTGCAATCTTCTTCTTCTTCGAGCTGCGCTTTTTAGGTGTCGATGATGATGTTTTTTTTATTATTGGCATTCAATGAAGGTTCGAGCGAGAAAAGGGTTTCAAGGATGAAGAAGGGTTTGAAAAGAGTAAGTATAAGAAACCTCAAGTGAAGAATTGAGTGATACTTTCTTTATTTTATCATTTAAAAATACCAAACGTAACAAAAATAAAAACGCAGGAAAATAGAAAAAGTGAAAAGGATAATTACCATGATACGGGTTTAAAAAAAATTATGGTGAGACCATGTCTAGTCATTATGGTGAGATAGTAAATGAGCTTCATGGTGAGACCATGAACGAATTTATTAGTGTGCGTTATGGTGAGACAGTAAACGTCAAACAGTAAGAACAAAATACTAACAGTGAGTCTGTAAACAAAAAACATTACGGTGAGACAGTAAACGTGAAAGACAGTAACTGAGAAACCGTAATCATGAAACAATAAAGTATAACACAGTAAGATATCGAACAGTATGACCTTAAATAGTAACAAGTAAGGTATATATTTGAGATTTATCATGCCTAGTTCATGTATGATGTAGTCTATTCTCTTAGAATTTAATGGTTTGGTGAATATATCAGCAAGTTGATATTCAGTACCAATGAATTCCAAAGTGATATCACCTTTTTGATAATGATCTCTCAAAAATTGATGTCTTACATCAATGTGCTTTGTCCTAGAATATGAAACAGGATTCTTTGAGATGTTAATAGAACTTGTGTTGTCATAGTTTATAGGTACATGTCTGGATTGATATCCATAATCTAGTAATGTGTGTTTCATCCACAAAATTTGTGCACAACAACTGCCAACATCTATGTATTTAGATTCTTCAGTAGATAATGAAACAGAATTTTGTTTCATACTACACCATTATACTAGTGACATTACTAAAAGGTGACATGTTCCAGAGGTGCTTTTTCTATCTAACTTACAGCCACCAAAGTTAGCATCAGAATAACTAACTAATTCAAATGACTATCCTTTGGGATAAAATAGCCCTAGATTGGGTGTATGCTTGAGGTATTTGAAAATTCTCTTTACAACATTTAAATGATATTCCTTAGGGTTTTCTTGAAAATGATCACACATATACACAGTAAACATAATTTCAAGATGACTAGCAGTTAAGTAGAGTAAACTTCTAATCATTCCTCTATAAGTGGTTTGATCAACAGATTTTCCATATTCATCAAGATCCAACTTACAAGTGGTACTTATGGGAGTTTCAATATTTTTAGTGCTATCCAATCCAAAACGTTTTAGAAGATCCTTTTTATATTTACTTTGATTTAAAATAATACCTTTTTTCATTTTGAAAAACTTGAAATCCAAGAAAATATATGAGTTCTCCCATTAAACTCATTTCAAATTCTTTTTTCATCATTTTAGAAAAATAAACACATAAAAAATTCTTCAAATATCCAAAAATAATGTCATCCACACATATTTGAACAACGAAAACATCATTATAAATTCATTTTATAAAAATGGTAGGATCAGCTATTCCTTTTATAAAACCTTTGGAAATAAGAAAAGTAATAAATATTTCATACCAAGCTCATGAAGATTACTTTAAACCATATAAGGATTTTGATAATTTAAAAATATGATTTGAAAAATGGGGGTTTGTAAATCCAGGGGGTTTCTCAATAAAAAAAATCCTTAGCTATATACCCATTTAAGAATGCACTCTTAACATCCATTTGATATAGTCTGAAATTCAAATGTGTAGCATAGGAAAGAAAGATTATGATGGCTTTAAGTCTAGATACAGGTGAAAAGGTCTCCTCAGAGTCAATTACTTCTTCTTGACTATAGAATTGTGCAACTAGTCTAGATATGTTTCTAACTATGTTACCAGCTTCATCAAATTTATTCCTAAAAACCCATTTAGTGCCTATGGTCAATGTGTCCTTAGGTCTGTCTACTAATTCCCAAACTTTGTTTCTTTCAAATTGATTCATTTTTTCTTGCATATCCATCACCCGAAATTCATCATTGATTGCATCCACTACCGGAAAATGGGTCTATACCCACGGTTTTGGAAAAAACCGTGGGTATAGGGCTAGTATGGGACCCTATACCCATGGTTTTATAAAACCGTGGGTATAAGGTCACCTATACCCACAGTTCTTCCCAAAACCGTGGGTATAGTTTTTCTTTAAGACCTATACCCACGATTTTACAAAACCGTGGGTATAGGTGTATTTTTTATGAAGACCTATACCCACGGTTTTTGCCAAAACCATGGGTATAGGTTATTTTTTGAAGATCTATACCCACAGTTTTGAAAAAACGTGGGCATTGGATATTTTTTTAAGACCTATACCCACGATTTGTAAAACCGTGGGTATAGATTTCCCAGGATAAAGCGGGAAAAAAAATTTAGGCGGGAAATGGGAAAAAAATTGGCGGGATAAAAAAAATTCGCGTTGTGTTTGAATATATTTATAAAGATATAAATATATTATCAGAAACTTCTGCTAGGTTGGTTGGTATATTAATTCCTTCATATTGCTACAGTTGGCTGATAAAATCACCGGAAAATCATTTTTAATAATATATTATAATTATCAATATATAATAATAGATGCAATAACAAAATAACAAAATTCAATTAGTCCTGTTGGTTAGCGCCCTTGGTCTCTCGGTAACAGATCCGGTCTTCGAATCCCACCCCACGGGATTTTTATTCGTTCTGCATATGTTTTAATTTACCATGTCTGTATTAATATATTAAATAAAGTGTAAGCATATATAGTTAAACGAAACTTGACTCAGTTGGGCAGTGCGCTGCATCCCCCAGTGCAGACCCAGGTTCGATCCCCATTTGATGCGGGATTTTTTGAATTTAAATTTATTCCCACAGTTTAAGAACCGTGGGGTATGATGTGTGCCATGTGTACACACACCTATACCCACGGTTCAACCAAACCATGGGTATAGGTCAAGACCCCTATCCCGATGCCATTTAGCCGCACGGTTCCCAGAACTGTGGGTATAGCCTATACCCACGGTTTTGGGGGCTATACCCATGGTTTTGAACCGTGGGTATAGCCTATTTTTCCAGTAGTGATCATTGATCTTTTTAGGTTCAAGATGTGAATGAAATGATTGATGTTGAACCTGGTTTCTCAAAGAAGCTTTAGTTTGTGTCCCTCTATCTAAATCTCCTAATATAGCATCTAAAGGATGGTTTTTAAGGGTCCTAGTTAGTCTAGAAAATGCAGGGCTAGAAAATTAAATTTCATTTATAGGTTTGGGTTCTACAGAAATAGGTTCGGGAAAATTTCCAGAACTGGTTGTCTTAAAAATAGGTTGAGTGTTTTTGTCATTAAGGTCTAGAATGGTTAGGTCTTATTCAATATTTTCAAGAGGGGTCTTAGGTTCATGTAGATCACTTTCATCAAATTTTAGGTATACAGATTCTTCCACACATTTGGTTCTCTTATTGAATACTCTATTGGATTTACTCGAGATTTAGTAACCTAGGAAAATTCCTTCATCGCTTTTGGAAGCAAATTTGTCAAGATTATCTTTAGTGTTAAGGATAAAAACTTTGCAGCAAAAAACTCTAAAGTAACTAACTTAAGGCTTCCTATTATTCCTCAGGTCATAAGGGGTATTTTTAAGAACAGGTCTAATCAAGACTCTATTTATAATATAACAATCAGTATTGACAGCTTCAGCCAAAAAGTAAATTGGAAAATCATATTCATTGAGCATTGTATTAGAAATATCTTGAAGAGTCATATTTCTTCTTTCTACTAAACCATTCTGTTGAGGTGTTCTAAGAGCAGAGAAGTTGTGACTATAGCCATTATGTGAGCAATAAGATTCAAACTCTTGATTTTTAAACTCACGGCCATGATCACTTCTCAAGGACTTGATCCTAAGTCCACTAAGGTTTTCTATAAACTTGGAATATTTGATAATATAAGAACAAGCTTCACTTTTATGAGCAAGAAAGTATACCTAGAAAAATCATCTACAAAAACATAAACATAGTGCTTCCCATTTATACTTGAAACTCTTGATGGTCCAAACAAATCCATGTGAACCAAATCGAGAGGTTGAGAAGTTGAAACTTCATTCTTTGATTTGTAAGTAACTTTATGTTGCTTTCTCTTTTGATAGGGATTACAAAATTTGTCTGTTGTGAATTTTAGTTTGGGTAGGTCTCTAACTAAACCTTTCCTAGTCATTTTCCTAAGAGAATGAACATTGTAGTGTCCTAATCGTCTGTGCCATAGCCAATATTCCTTATGCAAAACATTTAGACAAGTAACATTTTGTTTAGCTAAATAATTAAGATCTACAGAATATACATTTTCATTTCTTAAAACAGTAAATACCAAAATATTTTTAGAATAAAATACATTGCAAGCATCATTTTCAAATTTAAGATTAAAACCATCATCACACAACTGATAAATTCTTAACAAATTGTATTTTAGTCCATTAACAAATAATACTTTAGAAATAAAATTGAATCATTGGTACCAATCTGGCCTAAGCTAATGATTTTTCCTTTTAAGCTATCCCCAAAGGCAACATATCCTCCATAAAATTTGATTAAACTCTTAAAGAATGAGTAGTATCCTGTCATATGTCTTTAACATCCACTGTTCAAGTACCATATCTTCCTATAGGAACTTTTCAAGAAAGTTTCCTACAAAACAGATTTATATAGAAGATAATTTTGGTACCCAAATTTTCTTGGGTTCAGAAAGGTTAGAAAGTAAAACTCTATGCACCCATATTTGTCTAATGGGTTTCCTATAATTAACAGATTCAAAATATGTTGATAAATAAACTTTTTTTAGTCTATAAGAATTTTAATAGCTAGATGAAGCATAAGAACTGCCAGAATTTGAACCAGCAGCATACTGTCCAGATTTTGAAATAAATTTATTTTTAACAAACTGTCTCTGTCCATGTTGGTATCCTAAACTAGTAGTATAATTTGGTGCAAAATATTTTCCAAGAATTTAAGTTAGAGTGTTATTTCCATTTGTGAACTTCTCTAAGTCTTTTCTAAGTTTCTCATTAGACAATTTGAGTGCTGTATTATCCTTTAATAGTTGAGCATTATTTTCCTTTTCTATACTAAGATCAGATTTAACAGTACTAGTAAAGGCATACTGTTTCTTTAATGATTTGTATCTATATTTTAGCTCATCACAAGTATCTTCTAACATATTACAGTATTCAAATAATTCATATTTATACATATTATCATCATTATTTGAATCACTCTCATTCCTAGAATAGCAACCATTCAACATAGGTGAAACAGGAACCTCAGATGTTTTAGTCATGAAACACATATTGGAATGATTCTTTTCTTAAGAATCAAAAGCTTCATATCCACTTGAGTTGTCTTCCGAAGCACTCCATGTTGCCTTCATATATTTCTTATATTTTTTGTCCTTATAATCATATTTCTTTTTAAACTTCAATTTTGGACAGTCAGCCTTAACATGTCCTTTCCTTTTACTTTAATAACAGACTATCTCATCATTTTTATCATCTTTCTTCCAATCTCTCTTCCAATTACCTTATTGGTCATAATTACCCTTATAATTTGATTTTCTAAAAAATTTCATATTTCTATAGAATTTCTTGAATCTCCTGGCTATATGATGCATCTCATCATCACTGTCTATGTTAGAATTTTCACTATTTGTGCCTTCTTCAATAATGTGAAATTTCTCCTTGTCCTTGTTTTTTGAAGCAGTAGACGTAAATTCTACTGACTTCTTCTTAGGCTCATCATCTTCCTCTTTATTTACCTTTAACTCCTCTTTATACATCATCAACTTACCAATCAACTCCTTCACAGGTATCTTGCCAATTTCACATGATTCTCGTATAGAGACAGAGGTTCCTCTCCATTTTTCTAGTAGGAATCTTAGTATCCTCATGATTTTCTCCTTTGCTAGAACAAATTTTCCCAGTGAGCTCATTGTATTAACTATCTCATTAAACATGAGATACATAGCAGAAATAGATTCATCAGATTTCATTTTAAAATTATCATACTTAATAGTGTCTGTATTTAGTCTCATTTACTTAACATTAGTTGTTCCCTCATGGGAAACATCCATAGTATCCCATATTTCATAAACAGTCTTACAAGAAGATATTTGGTTAAATTATTCATCTCCTAAAGCACAATACAGAGCATTCATTTCTTTACAATTATTATTGTAATCAGTTTTCATAGGTTAATCCCAAGTAGTTCTAATAGTTTCTGGAATCTTATAATGAGTCTCTATAGCATTCCAAATGTCAAATCCCATTCTTTCTAAATGGATTTTCATTTTTATTTTCCATTGAGCATAATTGACACCATTAAAGAAGGGTGTCCTGTTGGTAGCTACACCTTCTAATCTGTTATCCATAATTAGATTTTAATAAATGTATTTGAAGAGATAAAGATTTAGAAATAACAAAAATTTAATATCTTTAAGATACAACTAAAATCACAGTTGAAAAAGATTACATAGAGTCCTAAATAACATCATTTGATACCAAATGTTGGTCGGAGTGGATAGTAAAGAGGGGGGGGGGGGTGAATTGAGTTTAAATTAAAAACTTCTGTTAAAAATTATTTCTAAAAAGGTTTTCCCCAAATATTAAATACAACCCAGTTAATCAAGGTTATACTCTTATAAGAGTTTTACTATTTAAATAACTTCTTAGAAGATTGATTAATTCTCAGTAATCTTAATTTGTTTTATTAATATTAATTTTGAAGTTATTCTACTAAGACAAGTCAGTTATAACTTCTTTCTAATATTAAATATCAAAGTGAAATTAGTGATTTATGGATTATACAGTAAATAAATAAAATAAAGATAACTAAATTTAAGCACCACAATAGATAAGAAACAAGTTTTTTAGTCTCAAGGAGAGACCTAATGCACTCCACTTGGTGATCACCTACCACCAAGCAGTTTAAATAAATAAACTTTGATCCACACCCTGGGTCAGGGTTTACAACAGTACTAAGACTGTCCAGGTCCTCAGAACTCTACCACGGTTCTACGTGGGAAAGCAACAACAACAGTACATAGGCTGTCCAGGTCCTCGGACCTCTACAACAGTTCTACGTGGGCTACAAAAAGTTATAAAGAGTTTGGTGTGAGGATTCCAGTATCCTCCAGTTCAGCTTAGGAGTCAGTGTGTGTCTAAACAGAAAGAAGCACACATCACTCGTAATGTAAGGAAAAGAATGATCACACCGGAGCAAGAATATAGAGATGAGTTTATAATAGTCTTGTGTGATGTCACTGCAGCTCTGGATTACTTTGGATTGAAGTAGATGAAGCTTTAATTCCTTATCTGGAAGTTTTGTGGAAAACAGAGTGTCATGATTTAGCTTGTGTTCTTCATGAGGTTCAACATAGCGAAGATGTTCTTTAAGTTTCAAATATGCTTTGTGTGTTCAGCAGCATTGAGTTGCTTGCAACGTGCCTTTCTTTTGAAACTTCCTCTAAGTATCTTCTTGGTTTTGGTGCTCACGACTTTGCTTTTCATTTTTTAATCGCCCGTAATGATTCTTGGCCACACTTCTCTTTTAACTTGGAATGCATGTGTTGGGGCCGACAGGTTGCATGTATTTTGCACCTCGTACCTCATACTATCCAATGATATGTCTACAAAGAAACATTAATTATGTCAGTGCATTAAAATAATCTAATATGACCATTATAAATTAAAATGAAAAATGACAAAATAGTTTAAGAAACAGTGTCACAGTAAGTCATAAAAACAATGTCTCTTTCACATGATGTCTGAGTGTCACAGTGTCTCATGGTCACGGTGTCTCACAGTCATGGTGTCTTGTTTATGGTGTCTGGATTCATGGTGTCTGGCTTTACAGTGTCTTGTTCAAAGTGTCTGTCTTCACAGTGTCTGGCTTCACGATGTATTATTCACGGTGTCTGGCTTCACAGTGTCTAGCTTCACAGTGTCTTGTTCATGGTGTCTGGCTTCATGGTGTCTGGCTTCACAGTGTCTGGCTTCACGGTTTCTTGTTCACGGTGTGTGGCTTCACGGTGTCTGGCTCACGGTGTCAGAAATACATAGCCAGTGACAGACTCACGGTGTCCTAGACTTTTCAAAGTAACTGTGTTCAGAATTAAATAATGATGATAATAGAAAGGATTATACTTAATCATTTGTCAAAGAAGGTATTATGAGAGTAGATCAAGGATAGTATAAATTAGGTAAAAGAAATGTAGATCAATTAAGATCTTGCATGGATCTTCTTAAATCATGAGAAAAATTTAAACAAAATACACTTGATTGGATATAATTTATAAGACATAACTTGGTTGAATAAGATTTGTGATCATTAAAACATGATTAATACATGAGGATCCCAACAATATATAATTGGTAGGTATCAGACCTTATGCATTAATAACAAGGTCAAGAGGAGATATCTCTTCCCTTTCTAAGGGCCATAAAGTGTTTATGACAACCCGAGGTGCTCAAGACATGAAGTGTAGTACATGGATCGTGGTTCTTTAAAATATGGTATAAGAAACCCATACTCTTATTAATCAAGGTAAGGCTCATGTGGACCTTTTATAAGGAATTAAAATAACTAATGGGCTGTACAATTTAATTTTGTGTAGTAGGGACACACTTTCTTCCATGGAGTTTAATGTCACACCGTAAGGAAATTTTCCTTACATTTTAACATCATACAGTAAGGAAGTATTTTTTCCATGAAGTTTAACATCATTCTGTAAGGATTTTTTTTGTATAGTTTTAATGTCATGTGAATAAGGCATTTTCCTTTCAGTTTAACGTTATGCAGTAAGGATGTGGGAACCAACGACAAAACTTATGCACAATATATTTTACGCACAAGAATTCCACACTCAGATTTAACTCATGCGTAGGTAAAATGATATTGTACAACTCACCCCTATAAGGTTGGGGTTCATTTTTTATAGGTTTTTATTGTTGACCATGAGATTGAATATCTGGGAATCACTATATATCCTATAATCATAGGAATCAATCTATACATACTTCTTGAATGGGAAACTTTCTATGTGAGTCTAGACCATATGTAGAGGTGGAAAATGTATCTATTGATTATTATATCTAGGCCTAGGAATGGAGATCCAAGCTTCACTATGTATCCTATGATGATAGAAATCAGGCCGCACAAAGTTCTTGGGGAAGGACCTTCTTGCGCAAGTCTGGCCTATTCACATAGAGGGTTTTTTTATATTTGTTGTGACTGGACCCAGTATTGAAGATCCATGAATAACTATGTATCTTATGATTTCAATAATCAAGTTAAACATAGTTATTAGGAATGGAAGTATGGTTGGAGAGGAATCACCAGCAATAGTTGTCCTATCAGGCAAGGTCCACAAGGATGTGTAGTTTTATGTCATGCAAAGTACATCAACCATGCAGTTTAACATTGTGTAGTGAGGACTTGTGGTATACCTTTTAATTTCTTGAATTCAGGATAGTGATAACTCTATCATGAGCTAATATTCTTTTTTTATACAGGGAATCTCCTACAAAAATTCCTAATCTCACGTGAGATATGCTCAATGTGAGAAATAAGAAATGGATAGGTGTTATATCAATTTTTAGAGGCAAATAAATCATAGATAGGGGTAATTTTTTATTAGGTGTTGGTTGGATCATGATATTGGATTGACGCGTCCCTATGTATCTCATTGAAATGAGAATCAAGCCGTATGTAGTTCTAAAAAAACCGTGCAGTTTAATGTCACGAACAAATGGATTTTTCTGTGTAGTTTAATATCACGAAATAAGGACTTTTTTCTCCTGATGTGAATGAAGATGGATGTCATGGGTTCATGCAGTTTTACAACATGTCGTAAGGACACTCACAATGCTGTTTAATGTTATGTAGTAAGGACACTTTCTGTGCAGTTTAACATCATGTGGTAAGGACAAGGATCATCTAACATGAAATAAAATTAATATTGTGGTTGGGGATAATAATAGAGGTTTGGGTGTCACTATAAATCCTATTATGAAAAGAATCAAGCTACATATAGTTCTTGAATGAAGAGATTCTGTATGTGGATCTAACTCTCACACTGGGATGAGGGAATTTCATCCTTCTATGGCACAAATTTTGATCATGTGTGGTGAGATGTATGTGATGTGGTGCTTCCTATGTAGTTTATCATCATTTGGTGAGGACATGCTCTATATAGTTTACTATCACGTGGTTAAGATATGAGATGTTGCGCAGTTTAAAGTCTTGTGTCTAGGACTTGAGATGCTAGGAAGTTTAACATCTTGTTCCCTAGACGAATTCCATACATTTTATCATCATGTGATTAGGACGTCTTCATAAAATTTAATTTCATGTGGTCAGGACATCTCCGTATAGTCTAAATTCATGTGGTCATGATGAACGAGTTTATTTTAACACCATAAAACCAGGACGATCTCATATAGTTTAACATCATGTAACTAGGATGACTCTATATAGTTTAACATCATGTTTTTAGGAAATATCTATATAGTTTAACATCATGTGGTCAGGAAGTCTCTATACAGTTTAACATCATGTGGTCAGGACTATTTTTGGAACCCCCTATCTGGCCCATTTGGGATATCATAATTGGATTTGGTAATGGGTTTGGGCATGTTTGGGAGGTTTCTATCATCCAACACTCTTTATATATCCATGCCAGGAACTAATTAATCCATGATATATGTCTTTACCTGGCCAAACCTCATAGGTTTCCTCTCTAGGTCACCTACTGACCATGGTGACGTGATGTTGATGGATGATTGGGGGCACTATATATGGTTAACCTTGGTAATGTGATCATATATATATATATATATGAATGTTCTTGATGTTTTTGTTCACATATCTATATGAAGGTGTATAATATTTTTTAGCACCTGTCTATACAAAGGTGTTTGGGAAAGGGGATAATTTCTTTATTTGTGAGAGATATCACCATGGGGAGGTTGACCACAATAGATGTTAAGAGTAAAGTCCCTATGATCCACCTCCACACTACCATGAGGAGGAAAATCATGATGATGATTGAATTAAGCCTTGGTTGAAGAGTAAATGCACCCTTTGGGTATTGTGAATGTGTCTCTTACATCCTTAAGGACACTTGTAATTGAGGAAGTTCAGGGTATGAGCCTTACTCTGAATCTTGGTCAGAATATTCCATATTGACCTTTGGGGTTGATAAGGGATATAATCCTTCTCAATGACAGCTTATATAATCTATTAATAAGTTTATGATGTTGTGGGAATGTAATTATGATGATAAGAAGATAATGGAGTATGCCAATGAGCTTCTCTGATAGGGATTTGAGCCTATAATAAGACATTTTCTGCTCTCACTTGGTGAGTCTCAGCCATAACTAGGATATGATCTAAATCCATGGTCTTTGGAATATGTCGATGGTCTTATTTGATAGGAATATGATCCTATACCAAGGCATGTTTCACTCTCACTTGGTGAGACCTGGTTGGAACGATAATATGAGTCAAGTCAAATATGTATTCCCCAACGGAATATGTCCTTGGACCTCTGAAATTAGAGTAGTGATATGAGTCACCTCCTGTAAGATAATTTTATATTTTGATTATCTTTGTTGATAGGAATTTGAGCATGTACCAAGGAATGTTCCACTCTCACTTGTTGAGCCCTGTCAAGAATTTCATAATGGGGATATGACCCTGATACTGGGACTTTAGAGTATTCCTCCAATAATTTTTCGATAGGGGTATGAGTCTTCCCAAGGCATGTGCCTCTCTCACTCGGTGATCCCCAATTAAAACGGGGATACGAGCCTGATCATGGGACATTGGAATATGACTTAAGCCTTTTTCGATAGGAATACAAGTCTATCCTGAGGAATGTTTCAATCCCACTTGGTGATCCCTGATTGGAATGAGAATATCAGAATGGTTTGATGCCTTGTCCTTTAACAGAATATGCTGATAATCCTCCTAGATGGGAGAAAAAAATATACAATTTCTCTAGAGGAACAATTTTTTTATAATGGTTAGCGTGTTGAGATTCCATGTCTATAGGGATAGGAATATGCACCTATCCATGCATCTTAACCAAAATATACTAGAAGAGATCCTCTGTAGTTGTCACAAAGCACTGGCACTTCAACAAGGTATGTACATGAATATATTATTGTATGATTTCAGCTTCTAGGGTATGTTGGTCAATGCCTTTGATTGAAGTGGGAACATACACCCACTTCTTTCCTCCTTGTATCATCAGAATATATTGATGGAATTCATGTATGGGAGTAAGGGTATACACCTCCTCCATGACTGCTACAAAATATGTCAAAAAACATGCTCTGAGTGAGAAGTGATATGAGCCTTCTCTCTCTAGTCTGAATCTTTTCACATTTGAAATGGAGTCCTTGATTCCTAGATCTAAGAGTTTTAGGAGGTGACCTTATAGATAATTAACTCAATAAGTGACTAAGGGTTATTAGATATTTTTCAATAGAGCTTGTGTAAATATTGTAATATATCAGTGGTGCTTCTGGAAGTTGTAATTTCCACCTAATGCTGACGCTATCTCTTGGAGATTGAAATGATGTATAGTTTTTATCTTGGGATAAGGATATGTTATGTTTAGTTTATCAACATGTGGTAAGGACATAAACTATTCAGTTTAACATCTTATGGTAAGGATGTGAATATAGGTGGATGGTCTAGGATATAGGATCCATGAATCCCTATGTATCTCATTAGGATGAGAATTAATCAGCATGGAGTACTAGAAAACCTGTGCAGTTTAATGTCACACGGAATGGACATCAGTTGTGCAGTTTAACATCTTATGGTAAGGATGTTATTCATTTAGTTTAATTTCTTACGATAAAGATGATTTCCATTAAGTTTAATGTATTGTGGTAAGGGCATCAACCATGCAGTTTAATGTCCTGTTGTAAGGACGTCAGCTGAGAAGTTTTAATGTCGTGTGGTAAGGGCACCAACTATTCAGTTTAACGACTTTCGGTAAGGATGATGGTAATAACCTATAAAGAGAGTATCTCTTTCGATGGATCTTGGATTACTCTTAGGAATATTTCATGTGTTTCAGGATCCTTCCAATCTATAAATCTTGCACTTACTTTTACCTTTAACAAATTATTGATGACAAAGAAGCTCTCTATTGTGTGCTCAAGATGTCAATGGTAGGGGAAATTGTCACGCCCCGACCTTTCTGTAATTTCTATTTTATTTTATTATTTTCTTGGTTTTAAAATTTTATGTCGAGGTTCAGGTTGAACACCGAACAACAATTTTTATGTTTTATCAAAAATGTGTATTTTTGAATTGACGTCATGGAGCGCACGGGTGGAGCGCGTTTTGAAAACCTAGCGCGGCTTCGCCCATGCAGCGTCACTGTCCAACGGTCTTCAAAAAAAAAATTTAAACGAATAAGATTTTGTTTTTTTATTGTGGTTATATTTAATAATTTTAATTATTATTTTGTTAGAATTGATGTAATTATTATTATTATTATTATTATTTATTTAAATTTTATTTTTATCTTATCTTATTCTATTTTATTTATTTATTTTTCTTTCTCTTTCCTATTTCATCCTCTTTCTTTTATCTTTTTTTTCTTTCTTTCTTCTCACTTTTCTTGTTTCATGCGGCTGTCCCCTTGTTCTTTTTTTCTCTTTTTTTTCTTTATTATTTTCTCTTTCCTCCCGCAAACTTCTCCTTCCTCCCACAGACTTCTCCATCCTTCTGTCCGCCGCACTACACCACTGCACGGTGCCCCGTTCTGTTGCCTTCGGCCGACACACACCCAACGCCCCGTTCCCTCCGTCCGCTGCACTGCATCGCCGCATGCCACCCGTGGCTCTCCTGAGCCGCACCACCGGCAGCCCGCCACCCGCACAGCCTCCACCTAGCTACCCTACGACAACACCCTGCTCCGCCCGGCGAACCCCCTGCATGCAGCACAGCCTCCGCCCCGCACAACACCGTTCTCACCCTGCTCGGCCCGTCCGCACGAAACCCGCCCCAGCCCTCTCTCTCTTTCCCCGGGATGCACCGCTACCCTCCTCTGGCTTTAGCTACACAGCCCCAGCCCGGCCCCCTATTTTCTCCTTGGTGTAGCGCCCCTTTCCATCGGCAAACCACCACGCGAACCACCTCCTGCCCAGCTGTTCCTGCATTGCGGCTCCCTACCCCCCTACACCCTCCAGCCGGTATCAACCCAGTCCGCCTGGCTCCCACAGTGCCGCACGCCCAGCACCAGAACCCCCTGCCTACTCCGGCGCACTCTACTCCTATCTAGAAGCCGCACAATGCCCCTCGTGTCTAGCAACGTTGCATGCACCCGACCTCCTTCGACCGGCAACCCTCCGGCTGGCTCATGGAGGTTTCAGCCTTCTACCCGCGCCTCTTGTCGACCTCGCCAACCGGTTCCGGCTTCCCTTCTCAGGCGATCACCTGCTGTCCGGTGCGCCCCCGCTACATCACGGCTCTTTCCCCCTAGCATATGAACCCTCCAGTGCGCCCCCGTTTCGCACCCGCTATCCGGCCATCCCCCACTGGTGCGACGAGCACTTTTCCCGACCAGCGACCCTCCTTTCCAGTGCACATCGTTGCTTTCCGACCATCGTGTGACCCCTTTGCCATCCCTCAATCATAGCGCGACGCATTTCAACCCCCAGCTGCTTCGACCAGGACTACCATCACCTGCCCAAGTCATTGTGCCGCCGTTGACGACGTCGGTGACCTTTACAGTGCACTACAGCACCGCGCCCAACCATTCACCCTTTCGTGAGACCCTGTTGGTCGAGGCCGGCCCCACGTCGAGGTAACATTTGTGATGCTTCTTCATTTCTTTATTGTTAGTTTGTGTTTTTATTTATCTTTGCGGGTGTTGCAGTACATTGGCGACATATTTCCACGGTACTGTAGTCGTCGGCTTGCGTGAACTTGTGCGCGAGTGTGAGACGCGCTGCGTCATCGTCATAACCAAACTGCGAGTCGAGGTAGTTCCCCCACTACACTCAGCTTTAAATTTAGAATTTATTAATTGATTGATGTTTTATTAATTTTAATGAATGAGAAATAATATTAGATAATAAAATTTTAAATGATTATTTAGTGTGAAATGAGCCGTTTATTTTATACCGAACACTTGAAATATTTCCTTGACGAGCGGACACCCAATATTGAAATAATGCCCATTTAGCCTTTAAACATAATTCACAGAATCTCAAATTTACTTCTAGTTTTAAAGAAAAGTGATTTTTTCTAAAAAAAATGTTTTGGGTTTTCTCGATAAATGAGGTTTTGTTTTAAAATTGGTTAAGGCCTGTTTGGCACTTTAATAAAATAAATTATTTTGGAAAACCCGCTCAGGGGTGACTCTTGGTGTGCGTTGATTGTGTGACCTGTATGTGATGTTTGTGCATCGTGATTGATTTATTTTCATTGTAGACTCACCCCTCTTTTATTATATGTGTCGACATGAGAACCTGACATAGTGAGTGAATATTCCGAGAATGATTACTGCACTAGTTTAGATTAAGCACTGGCTAGTGGCCCCATAGCAGGGGAATACTGAGTTATTGCTGCTATGGAGATTGGGCCCCTTGGTTAGGCCATGCAGGGCTATGCCGGGCGTTAGGGCGTTATGACATCATCAAGTTAGGGCATGCCTTCAGGATGAGTCAGATGTATAGTACGTTCTAGATTGTTCACGATCTCCTAGGTTCGACTAATGTTTCCTTTAGTGTTTATTTGTAGGTGGCAGACGATTGAGAGGTCTAGTTTGGTTGCTGGCTCATGTGTGCCACTTTTTCCATTGCCCTTGGTGTGTGATGTGTATTATGTGTGGTTTCCCATTTTGGCTAACAACTGAAGTTCAGATTTCTAAATGGTTTGCAGAAAATGTTTTAAAAAGAAATATACATAATCCTTTCAGACATTAAACTTGTTTTCAAATTAAAAAGGGAAATGGAGTGATACTTGTTTTAGAAATTAAAGTTTGTGTGTGTGTGTGTGTGAAAACCAATATTTTTGTATATTTAGTTCAAACCTGTAATTGGTAAATTCTTCATTTAAAGGTAGTGCATTGGGAATAGTTTGTTGGACACGCTTACTGAGTTTTAATACTCATGCCTATAGTGTTTTCCTGTTTTTAGTTCTGTTGCAGGTTGGCTTGAGCTTGCTCGCCGTGGGTGAGAGTTGGTTGTGGTCTGGTGAGCGACTCTCTGAGTCGCGAGGAGTTTTTTGGTCGAGACCAGGTTAGTGTGTTTTGTTGGCTTCTCTTTCTTTTTAGTGTCATTTATTTAATTCGTGTTTTAATTCTTTTCGCTACTCTATTTATTTTTTTTATTGGGAGAAATCATTCCCACTTGCTCGCTGTTGATGACCTGGTGCTTGTATCCACCCCGGGAGGATCGAGAAGACCTCTCGGGTCATGTCACGGACCGGCTCGTGTGACCAGTTTAGGGCCGACCCGGGTTGGTTCGTGACAAAATGGTATCAGAGCAGGTCAGCTCCTGAGCGGAACTTGTTTTTCAGAGCGCCCATTATTATTTGGGGTTGTCAGGGTAGAATGAGTATGATTGTCGGGACTCGAGGTATATGGACAAGAAGGACGTCATGAACCCTTGCTCGTTCCGAACCTCGGGTTACCATGGGATGTTTGGGTTGTCGATTTCTTTTGATTATTATGGTTTGTTTGGTATTGGGAAATGAAATGAGAGTTGGGCAAGTGACCTCCATGAGCTCGCATGGTCTGGCAAGCCATGTGGAGCTGGAGACTTTACCCTAGAATTCTCTCAGTGACGGTGGTGTGACTGGCGTATGGCTGCCAACCATATGGTCAAGTCACCCATGATCACTAGTTTCCCTCTAGTGAATCGTCTAGATTATCCTTATTTCTGAAAAAAAAAATCGTTGTGAAAAGTGTTATTTTGG
Organism: Viscum album; assembly: GCA_963277665.1. Classification (NCBI taxonomy): domain Eukaryota; kingdom Viridiplantae; phylum Streptophyta; class Magnoliopsida; order Santalales; family Viscaceae; genus Viscum; species Viscum album. The sequence continues at coordinate 519,709,724 of OY728144.1, forward strand.
TATTTGAAATGAAAATGACCATGTTTGACCCATCTTTTTGTTTTCTTGTTCCTTAGTGGTTGCCCCCACGAAGGCTTGATGGATTCCCAAGGTGCAGCTTCAGGTGGTGCATCCTTAGAAAATCCTCCAGTTGATCATCCTAAAGAATACGTCCTCGAGTTTCGGAAGTTGAACCCTCCCCTCTTTTATGGGCAGATAGATCCTCTTGAGGCAGAAGAGTGGTTACAGAAGATTGAGAGGAAGTTCAGTTTTATTGGGTTGCCTGAGTCGTTAAAGGTGAAGCTGGCTACATTTATGCTTGAAGGTCCAACCTGGAAATGGTGGAAGTCCGTGTCTCGAAATAAACCTCAGAAAGATCTCACTTGGGAGTTATTCAAGTCGTCATTCATTCGACAGTACTTCTCTGAAGTGACAAAGGTGAGGAAGAGGATGGAGTTGTGCGGTCTCCAGCAAGGTGTCAGATCGGTGTTGGAATTCTTTCGTCGTTTCTTAGACCCGGCTCCGTATGAACCGGGGTATGTTGGAAATGATCCCGGGAAAGCTCGGCATTTTGAGCTTGGATTAAATCCAGAGCTGCTGTCAAAGGTGGTAGAATTCAACGTGATCACTTTCCCTGATGTGGTGAGACAAGCTTTCCTCATCGAAGATGAGTTAGCAGGAGGACATGAGGTGACGAATCCACCTCCGGCATTGGTATGTAGTGTAGAATATAGTGACAAGAATATTGGGAAGTGGCATGATGGTGGTGGAACTAGTAGAGGAATCCAGAGGCCTTCAGACCTTCAGTCGTCTTCCTCACATCACAATGCCTTGATCTGTCACCAGTGCGGTAAGCAGGGGAACAAGATGCCGATGTGCCCAAATGCTCCAAAACCCTGCCAAACTTGTGGATGTTTGGTCCACTTACAGTGATTTTGTCGAGGTGTTTTTAAGAAGCGCGGTAAAGCCATACCTGGCTCGTTGAAGGTCACCTCAGCCCGTCCGTAGGAGTAAGATGGTGTTTGGAGATCATTTTGGGCTTTTCTCTTTATAATGTTTCTTGGATGTTGTAGTCATCACCTGTATCGTTTTGTGGTGTTTGTTTTCTTTCAGTTTTAAGAATGGTTTTGGCTGAACCTCTTTGAAAACTTTGTTCTAATGGATGTGTGTTTGGTAAAATTCTTGTTCATGTGTTATGATTGAGAATTTTTGAAGCCTGACTGCGAGGCAGGAGATGCTTCAATCATCAGAGCTCCAACCATAGGTCCCGGAGTGAAGCTGGCGCGTAGTCTGGTGAACCCCAGTGGTGAAGAAGGGCCTTGGTTTAATCTTCATCCTTACTGTGGTATGGTTTGTGTTCTTCCGAGGGTGTGACATCGTTGGTGTGACGATGACGGTAGTTTCGATGCTCTACCCGTAGGGCCCTTCCCTTCTCTCCCCTAGTGGTGGGGGGGGGGGTGGACTGTGTGGAAAATCTTCATGCTCAGCTAGCCTCGTCAGTCCCTATGGTGGGGAGACCCATCGTGGGTCTCATTGAATTCAGTTGGCTTGTCTCCTATGGTGGGGAGTCCGTTCGGGCCTCCCCGTGTCAGTATTAGAGTTTCATTTCGGGTTTCATTTTGGTGGCGTTTAAATTATTAGTGTTTTCAGGATAAGTTGCACATTATGAGAGTTTGCTATTCGTGTGGATCGATCAACTAAAGGCGCTTATACTTTTGGGGGTGAGTGAAACTTACAAAGTTTCGTCTTGATTCTAGGTCTTGCTGTGGCTTCCCGGTGACGAGAAGCATTATGGTGGGGAGAATTGTCACGCCCTGACCTTTCCGTAATTTCTATTTTATATTATTATTTTCTTGGTTTTAAAATTTTATGTCGAGGTTCGGGTTGAACACTGAACAAAACTTTTTATGTTTTATCAAAAATGCGTGTTTTTGAATTGACGTCATGGAGCGTACGGGTGGAGCACGTTTCAGAAACCCAGCGCAGCTTCGCCCATGCAGTGGCACTGTCCGCCAGTCTTCAAAAAAAAAATTAAACAAATAAGATTTTGTTTTTTTATTGTGGTTATGTTTAATAATTTTAATTATTATTTTGTTAGAATTGAGGTAATTATTATTATTATTATTATTATTATTATTATTATTTATTTAAATTTTATTTTTATCTTATCTTATTCTATTTTATTTATTTATTTATTTATTTTTCTTTTTCTTTCTTATTTCATCCTCTTTCTTCTTCTCTTTTTTTTTCTTTCTTTCTTCTCACTTTTCTTGTTCCACGCGGCTATCCCCTTGTTCTATTTTTTTCTTTTATTTCTTTCTTCTTTTCTCCTTCCTCCTGCAGACTTCTCCTTCCTCCCCGCAGACTTCTCCATCCTTCTGTCTGCCGCACTACACCGCTGCACGGTGACCCGTCCTGCTGCCTTTGGCTGACACACACCCAGCACCCCGTTCCCTCCGTCCGCCGCAATGCACTGCCGCACGCCACCTATGGCTCTCCTGACCCGCACCACTGGCAGCCCGCCACCCACACGGCCTCGTCCTGGCTACCCTACGACAACACCCTGCTCCGCCCGGCGAACCCCCTGCATGCGGCACAGCCTCCGCCCCGCACAGCACTTCTCTCGCCCTGCTCGGCCCGTCCGCACGAAACCCACCCCAGCCCTCTCTCTCTCTCCCCTGGATGCGCCGCTGCCCTCCTCCGGCTTTAGCTACACAGCGCCAACCCGGCCCCCCCATTTTCTCCTTGGTGTAGCGCACCTTTCCATCACCAAACCCCCACACGAATTGCCTCCTGCCCAGCTGTTCCTGCAGTGCGGCTCCCTACCCCCCTGCACCCTCCAGCCGGTATCAACCCAGTCCACCTGGCTCCTACAGCGCCGCACGCCCAGCACCGGAACCCCCCTGCCTACTCCGGCGCACTCTACTCCTGCCTAGAAGCCGCACAACACCCCTCATGTCCATCAACCTCGCATGCACCCGACCTCCTTCGACCGACAACCCTCCGGCTGGCTCATGGCGGTTTCCGACTTCTACCCGTGCCTCTTGTCGACCTCACCAACTGGTTCCGGATTCCCTTCTCAGGCGATCACCTGTTGTCCGGTGCGCCCCTGCTACATCGTAGCTCTTTCCCCCTAGCATATGAACCCTCAAGTGCACCCCCGTTTCGCACCCGCTATCCGGCCATCCCCCACCGGTGCGATGATCACTTTTCCCGACCAGCGACCCTCCTTTCTAGTGCACGTCGTTGCTTTCCGACCATCGCGTGACCCCTTTTCTGTCCCTTGATCATAGCGCGATGCATCACAACCCCCAGCTTCTTCGACCAGGACTGCCGTCAGCCGCCCAAGTCTTTGCGCCCCCGTTGATGACGTTGGTGACCTTTCCAGTGCACCGCAGCACCGCGCCCGACCATTCACCCTTTCGTGCGACCCTATTGGTTGAGGCTGGCCCCACGTTGAGGTAACGTTTGTGCTGTTTCTTCGTTGGTTTATTGTGAGTTTGTGTTTTTATTTATCTTTACGGGTGTTGCAGCACATTGGCGACGTATTTCCACAGTACTGTAGTTGTCGGCTTGCACGTACTTGTGCGCGAGTGTGAGACGTGCCGCGTCATCGTTGTAACCGAACTGCGAGTCGAGGTAGGTCCCCCACTACACTCACCTTTAAATATAGAATTTATTAATTTCTGGATGTTTTATTAATTTTAATGAATGAAAAATAATATTAGATAATAAAATTTTAAATGATTATTTAGTGTGAAATGAGCCGTTTATTTTATACCGAACACTTGAAACATTTCCTTGACGAGCGGACACCCAGTATTGAAAGAATGCCCATTTAGCCTTTAAACATAATTCACGAAATCTCAAATTTACTTCTAGTTTTAAAGAAAAGTGATTTTTTCTGAAAAAAATGTTTTGGGTTTTCTCGATAAATGTGGTTTTGTTTTAAAATTGTTGAAGTCCCGTTTGGCACTTTCATAAAATAAATTATTTTGGAAAACCCACTCAGGGGTGACTCTTGGTGTGCGTTGATTGTGTGAGCTGTATGTGATGTTTGTGCATCGTGATTGATTTATTGGAATTGTAGACTCACCCCTCTTTTATTATATGTGTCGACATGGGAACCTGATATAGTGAGTGAATATTCTAAGAACGATTGCTGCACTAGTTTAGATTACACACTGGCTAGTGGCCCCATAGCAGGGGAATACTATGTTATTGTTGCTATGGGGATTGGGCCCCTCGGTTAGGCCATGCAGGGCTATGCTGGGCGTTAGGGCATTATGACATCATCAAGTTAGGGCATGCCTTCAGGATGAGTCAGATGTATAGTATGTTCTGGATTGTTCACGATCTCCTAGGTTCGACTCATGTTTCCTTTAGTGTTTATTTGTATGTGGCAGACGATTGATAGGTCTAGTTTGGTTGGTGGCTCATGTGTGCCACTTTTTCCATTGCCCTTGGTGTGTGATGTGTATTATGTGTGGTTTCCCATTTTGGATAACAACTGAAGTTCAGATTTCTAAATGGTTCGCAGAAAATATTTTAAAAAGAAATATACATAATCCTTTCAGACATTAAACTTGTTTTCAAATTAAAAAGGGCAATGGACTGATACTTGTTTTAGAAATTAAAGTGTGTGTGTGTGTATGTGAAACCCAATATTTTTTTATATTTAGTTCAAACCTGTAATTGGTAAATTCTTCATTTGAAGGTAGTGCATTGGGAATAGTTTGTTGGGCATGCCTACTGAGTTTTAATACTCACACCTATAGCGTTTTCCTGTTTTTAGTTCTGTTGAAGGTTGGCTCGAGCTTGCTCGCCGTGGGCGAGAGTTGGTTGTGGTCTGGTGAGCGACTCTTAGAGTTGCGAGGAGTTTTTGGTCGAGACCAGGTTAGTGTGTTTTGTTGGATTCTCTTTCTTTTCAGTTTCATTTATTTACTTCGTGTTTTAATTCTTTTCACTGCTCTATTTATTTTTTTTTATTGGGAAAAATCGTTCCCACTTGCTCCCTGTTGATGCCCTGGTGCTTGTCGCCAGCCTGGGAGGATCGGGAACGCCTCTCGGGTCATGTCGCGGACCAGATTGTGTGACCAGTTTAGGGTCGACCCGGGTTGGTTCTTGAAAAAAATGGTTTTCATGGACTTTAAACCCTACCTCATTTGACAAACTTATCATGGGGAGTTCTATCAAAACATTTTCCATGGAATAGTCAAAATACACGGGGACATGTTTTGTTTGGAAGGAATATGTTTTATTCAATATATCATCGAAAGGTTGTTGTTTATCCCTGGGAGGCATGTGAATCATGCCATGGAGAACAACTTGTGTGTCCAATTCAGATAACTAAGATGACCAGATAGGATATCCAGGTTCGGTGGTTCCAATATCCCCAACCCCATCTATACATGAAGCCAATCATTAAAGGAAAATCAATATTATATAGTGTTCTTGAGATGTTGATGGCTGGGGAAATTACTATCATGGCCCACCATCTTTGCCTCACATGGCATTATCATCAGTGGGAGAACTATCAAACCATTTTCCATGGCATAGTTTAAATACCGGGGAACATGTCTTGATTTGATGGAACACACTTTTCACTATCTGTCTTCAAGATATTGGCATCCATACTGCTTCTCCTACATATAATCTATGCCTCAATTGGTGTGGGTTCATGGATGAGTTTGAAGCTTGGGGTGCAAATCCAGAGTCTTTATGGGTCCAGGGGTAGGTTATGAAGCATTTGGGGTCTTGGATGATGTATACGCTTCCCACTGATTGTAAGATCTTAACTCTCCTAGAGGTTCTGTGGGAACTTTTGAGGTCATATGGTTTCCATAATATCCATGATGTTGAGGTAAAAAATATATAAATTCCGGTAGCCCTATGGGATGGGGAGAGGTAGAACAATATCTATATTTCACTCGATTAGTGGATGAAAAATATGAAAATTTCCCCATTCCTATGGGATGGGGAACCTCACTAAAAATGTGGGATTCTATAGGCATGAAATTATACATCATCCCAATGTAGATATCTAAGGAGTAATCCCACAATTATTTCTCAGATATACCTTTTCTGTCATTGGAGTTTAGTGATATGTTTTTCTATAGAAATTGCATTATTATTTTCAAGGGGTTGGCTGATAGGAGCCATGACAACACCCTTTCCCCTGTTGATGGTAGGGTGAGTGAATGGTGATGAGAGTTCCACTATAGACCCTAGAGATTGAATCCACTAGTTCCACTATCTATATACTCCATTTTAATTACCATATGAAGTATCAACATTGTCAGTAACACCTTTAGATACCTGAAAGACACCATTGAGTATTTCTTTTCCTGTTCTAGTGGTAGAAGGTAGGCCAACCTGCTATGACTTATATGACTATATGAGGTTATGATTTTACTCTTCAGGAGTGTGCTCATCCAGATCTGATGAGGAGTCATTAGATCTGATTGATACTATATTTACTATGACATAAGTGGTCTAGTACTCTTCCTTGATAGAGTATCTCATTTGGTGGGTCAGTGCCCGATATACCATTTAGAGGGTCAGTTCCCATGGTACTGTTTGAGGGGTTGGTGGCCATGATACCATTTGAGGGTTTAATGACCATGATACCATTTGAGGGGTTGTTTCCCATGATACCATTTGATGGGTCAGTACCCATGGTACTATTTGAGGGGTTGGTGACCATGGTACCATTTGAGGTGTTGGTTCCCGTGATATCATCTGAGGGGATGACACCCACGAAATTTCTTGTTGGGTTGGTGCCCATGATACCATTTGAGGGTTTGGATCCCATGATACCATTTGAGGGGTCGGTTCCCATGATACTGTTGTAGGGGTTGGTTCCCATGGTACTGTTTGAGGGGTTGGTGCCTATGCCACCGTTTGAGGGGGTCTTTCCCATGGAACCATTTGGCAGATTGGTTCCCATGATACCATTTGACGGGTTGATTTCCATGATACAATTTGAGGTTTTTATTCCCATGATACCATTTTGGGGGTCGGTTCCTAGGTTTATGATGATACCAGGGTAAAACATTATAAAAATTTCCATAGCCCTTTAAGCTAGGGTGGTCCTTAGGATTCCACAGTCACCAAGGCAAGCTGTGATGAGGTTAGAATCTCCTATATTGCATTGATATAAGATTTATTATGGAACATTTTCAATGTACACTGGTGGGCCTCAGATAGATTGTAAGTAGCAGGGATATATGAATTCTCCTGATCTTCATCGTTTGGATACCCCTAGATGGCTCTCTTGCTGGATGCCCTGACTCGGACAATTGGTGTAGGCACAACTTCCTCTACAGATCCTTGTGGAATCATGGTCATATGTTAATGATGACAACCATAAAAAAGGGAATCCATACTAGGAAGATATTTAGTGATTGAGTTTTCACGATTAATATCCTCGTCCACCTCCCAGAGTTAGGGAAGGTATGAATTGATGTACTATAGGGATATTCTCCCAAAGTGGTTAAATGTGGCAACATGGTTCACTTCCTCTCCAGTGACCTATCATGGGAAAGATGTCCAATGAGAATTCATCCTAAAGAGGATTTCATAATTTGATCTCAGAGTAAGGATGAAGTTATTGATGTGGTACTCCTAGACTGATATGTTCACTAATTGATACAAGAAGCGGTGTGTTGTCGACGTCGTACATTGGGGCCTCAGGGACAAAAAAACATGTCCAGTGATCTTATACTTCATTGACACATTTGATGATTTCATTTTGATTTAATGGAATCTGGAATTACTGGAGAGGAAACAAGATACCTTATTTGCTTAGCATCATATATAAAAGTACACATTCAATCAATAACATTCACAATTCAAAGGATAAAGCGTTGGAACCTTCTTTTTTTGAAATTTTCAAAAAAGATAAAAGAAACATATCAGTTTCACCATTTTTTTGTATAATGAGTGTAAAAAAAAAAATTCTTAAAGGAGATGGAAAATATATACTTTTTAACCCATGGAAGGGATGTCAGAGTTAAATAATTTCACATCAGGTTTACCATTTGGTTTCTTCAAGAAATAAGTGGATTGGATTTGTCCCAAAAGTTTGATTTTTGGGGGGTGGGGGGTAAATGCCTTGCTCAATTTCTCACATAAAGTTTACCATTTGTTTAGTCTTCCCTAAAAACTCCCAACGGTTCCCACATCCATAACTAGGTACCAACATGATTTCCAAAGGTAGGTTGTCCTTTGGGTTTCTGACCCAATGATGTGTAGGAAATCACATTTGTTTAGAGGATGAGAGGTTGAACACATTACACACTTTTAGGGGGAATCATTTCCTACTATGGTAATCTATTATAGATTTAATATATGTTTGTGAAATCCTTCCAGACCTTGATATGGGATTGGTTACCCCTCTATCAATTACTTGATTATGAACATATATTGATTGGAACAAATTTGTGCATGTCATGAGTTCTCTATCATTATCTTATTTATTTATAATTCATGGGTTTTTATCCATGTTCGAGCACCCTAAATTTTATTTCCGTCCAAGTAGATGGATGGTGTATTTTATATGGGATTTAACCTCTATGAGGCATCCTGAATATCCTGTGAAAACAAGAATCAAAATCCACATAGTTCATTTGATATAGTTTAAGTTCATGTGATTGGACCCATCCATGCAGTTTAATATAACGAGGTAAGGAATGCTAGGGGCTGAATCCAGGATGGATTACCATTGATTAGGGATTACACACTATGGATTATCTTTTTCATAATCATTATCTTTCTTCTAAAAGATAATGAGAGATGACGATAACCATGAAAGGTTTATCTAAGATCATGAAACTGATATGGTCTGATGAGTGCATAAACCTAGCTCATCAAATACACTTACCTTATAAAAGGGTTTTGTAGGTGAAGGTTCCTAGATGAGGTCCACATGGTATGATTCCAAGTGGATCTTCCAGAAAAAGTTTTCATTCCATAAGGGATCAAACTGACATGTCTTGGTTACTTTTTGGACATGTATCAATTGTCTATCTGATGTATTTGGGGTATCAATCAGTTATGGAAGAAACATCCAAGTGTTTCTATCTAACATGTTTATGATTTCTCTCATGACCTAAGTTGGCATGCCTAAGATCTTCCATGTTACCATAGTGGACTTGACTAGAGTCTTTCTCATGATCAAATGACATTTCTCAGATTCCTTCACATGAGTGATGTAGTAATGTACATGTTACTACACATAATCAAAGAGGAAATGTATGGGATCATGCACATTATCAAAGTAGACATGACTATGTATTGTCACTTGATCAACTTAAATTTTCTTCATAATGTCACATGAAAATGTTGACATGTCAATGGGAAATCACATTATCATGATGAAATGTCAATAAACTACCACAAGATCATTCATCTTGTCCAGAGTCTGTATTTTGATAATGTATTCATGTCAAGGGGCTATCGTCTAGTCAAATTGACTCATCTTTGAATTGCCATATGAAAATAGTGACATGTCAATAAACTATTCCGAGATAAACCTAAACTTTCCAAGGATTGTATTGTGACCAACATGACTTTTCTATGGCCACATAAGGAAATCAAAATATTGGGAGAACAAGTGACCTTAAACTATTCCAATGGTGGGGTCTCACAGACATGTTTAGGATCTTGTGTTTGTTTAAATGCCATAGGTGAATTCGAAAAGGGATCATTCCCTAAGTATATATAGATAATACGTTTTATAGATACTGGGATGCATGCATATATAAGGGTCTTCTCATGAGTTCTCTTATTAGTCAAGGCAATATATAGGGTGGGGAATGTCTGAATGAAAGATTAACATGATGCTCCATCGTTCATGAAATTCACATGACCTTAAATAGGTCTCATGATGGGTACTATGGTCATGTGTAAGGGCTGTGTATCAAAACCTCCACGTTCATGGGTGAGGGTATGATTTGCATAATGAATAAGGATTCATGGATCATGAATAGGGGAGTTACATATGGGATCTATGTTATAGATTAAGGATGGATGATCATAGGCAAATGATTCCTTTACACAAACAATGGGGCACGTTGAAAGGGTCTTGCATGTCAAGGCAAGCATTTCTAGTGTTGTATGGAAATATCATGAGACCATAGGGTTTACAATATCGTGAGAACAATATCTTATGCAACTAGAGGGTCATTCTTGTCCTCTAGATCTTTATATCAACATAATTGTATTAGGAACCCATTCTATTGTAAACTTCTAATGATGACTTCAGTGATTGTATTATCTTTAACCACGTGATCAAAATATGATCACATGATGGATTTTCACTTTGGTGGAAGCTCTCAAATAGGTTATCATGAATAATATCATGTGATAGCCCATGTAAGAGACAATTTTAGGGATATCCACACTGGTTTTCTTGGGTTCACGAAATGAAGATATGGCTATCCATGGTGATAACCAAGTTATCATGCGATCCGCATTGAGTTTCCTTGATACATCAAACTAGTGCTATAGGAGAACAAAAAATGAGAGTAAATTAAATATGGGGGAGGTATCATGTTGTGAAATATTGGTTTGAATTTACATAATGTGAGATTAACCTAATTTGAACTTTTGATGTGTAGGATTGAAATGGATGATTGAGATCAATCAATTGAATAACTGAGTGGCTAGTTTTTAATTACGTGAAAAATGCCACAAAAATCCTATCCCACATTGAAATCTCATTTCACATTACCTATGATTTATAAGTAATTTTTGTGGTTGAAGTTACATCGATCCCACTACGGGGTCATCAACTGTACCACCAACACACAACACCACCTAGGCTTCGTCCATATGGGATATTGGCCCTCTCTATGCATGCCTTCAGGCTCATGCACCATGGTACCTATACATTGTCTGGCATGCCTCTTGCGGGTACTATTCTGCCTCCTACTCTCTGGTTGTTCTAGGATGGATCCCATTGGGACTAGTCGACCTTGGTCTCACAACGGTGTATGGTTGAGGCTTGGCTTGGTTAATGAGTGGGATGAACATATTTTTTTTTGGAAAGGGGAACTATCTCTAAATACATAGAAAATAATCTTATGTAAAAATGGATATAATGCCCAAAAATATATTCCCTTAAATGAAAGCCCAAGAACTCATGTATTACATTTCCAAGTCCTCAAAATTTACATCAATTTTTTTCATTATCTTCACATTTTCCAAATCCTCGATGGTGAAGTGCATATCACATAGTTATGTGTTTCAATAGACATTTCAAAAATACCATTATTAAAATCCCACATCATAAAAAATGTTTATAAAATTCTGCTTGAATAGAGTGAGAGAGAAGCAAATAGGTCATCAAGAATAAAAAATAACTAGGTTTCCAAGTTGGAAAAAATTTGTGGGAAGTAATGATATTTACATGGATGAAAAGTATAATTCCAAAATAATGATGGAGAGTGAGAGAGAACATTGATCACAAGAAATTGAATGTTCATGATAAAGTCAACAACAATAAAACCATGAACCAAATTGGTATGAAAAAGATCATTAATTTCCTAATAAATGATGGTATTGAGAAAACATTTTTGTTTCAAGATCCTTTTCTTAGGGTTAAAGAATTCCATTACCATATAAACTAAGAACTTATGAATTATATACCTAAATCATAAGATTAATTTCATAATTTAATAAATTTCCACTACAATCTCATATTTTCTAAAAATGATAAGTATTCAAGATGATTTTTTTATTCTTGAAGTACTAAAATAATATTCTAATGAGTCATAAACATGAAAGGATAATAAAACATTCCTCCTATCTTTATACATTAACCAAATTAAAATGTTATCCCAAGGTAATATAATTACCAAAATGAACAAGACATTATAAGAAGAAGTAATATATTAATCTCTAAAATTCAAAATTAATTCCTAATGTTAAAACTAAATAATTCTATAAATAAATAAACCTATATCCCAAAAAACCACAATAACCCATTGACACACACTAAATGAGCATAAACAAATATCACAATGGAAGAAATACCTAGATATGGGTATTATTTTACCTGCTAAAGAAAAGGAAAGAGAAGGTGATTGAGGCTACATGATTGCGTAAACCACCAACAGATACGTGATCTCATGATCATCATAAGGTCACACAAAGGAACCACATATAGTGAATAGCCTTCAAATGATCCCATGATGCCCCTTTGAAAATTATCATTGCTCTTGAGAAGGCACCTGAGACAACTAGTGATCATGCGGTTGTAGCTAGATAATATCTCTCATGTCACATGACCTATCAACTAGAAGGTTCCTGACAATCCATCAAAAACTCCTATAAAAATAGGAGGAAAATGTCCAAAAGGAGGAGGCCTCTTGCAGTTGTAAAACTCATGTGATGGATCACCAATGGAGAGAATGATTTTCCTTGACAAAAATTCAATTAGACTAGTGAGACCTTATACATTTATAAAACAAAAAAATAAAATAAAAAGGGGATGCAGAGAGAGCCTCTCATGGTTGTAAATGTCATGTTACGCACCCCTAGTAATCTGAAATACACCACGATACCCCGATGGCATGTTCGCCTCATCTCTCAAAATCCCAATGACATGTCATCCTTATCACGCAAAGAGCCTTGGGTATCTTCAGGAGACCTCACCCCCCTTTTCTCCCTAAAAAAAATGGATGGAATTGTCCATGAAATTATCACACATCTTCATAGAACCTTTATTGGTCATGTGATGCATCATCAAGAGGTAGAGTATTTTTCTTTGTAATTACTCATGAAATCTCTCATGACTCCTGGACTTTTTAAACTAAACAAATGAAATAAAAAGGAGAGGATATGGGATAATCTTAAGGAAATAAGAATATTACAAAAAGCTAAGAAATTACGAATCCAAATCTATCATGAACCCTCATCAAGCTGAGATGATATTGGGAAAGTCCCCCAACATGCCATCCTTGTCTCATAGAAGGTCCCAGACAAGTCACTTGATATCATGAAATCCTTTCAACATGTATACTAATCTCACGAAGTAACCTATAAATGTAAAACCATACAAAATAAATTCCCTTGGCATGTATAAAATATAAACTGAGTCCCATAAAATTAGCAATAATCCAATAAAGTAGGTGTTGATTGGAGGGACTCATGGTCACTAAAAATCAGGCGACTCACATGGAGTGATCCCTGACAGAGAATCACAAAGAGGCATGATGCCAAATCCCTTCACCGACTAGAGCCTAGATCCACATGACATGCCATGTGAAAAGCGGTGCACAATTGAGTTAGTGAGGCCTGAAAACCTCCACCCCAGTATGAAAAATGAACCACTACTATCCAGATGAAAGGCTGTCCTTTTTGAATCTAGATGAACCAGCACACCCAAGAACCAGAGAAGATTTCTCAGAGTGACTAATATCATGCCCCAAAAGTTTTTTTTTTCAGGTAATAAATCGGTGAACAGTCGAAGAGATCATGAAACATTCATAGGTGCTTTATGTGAGAACCCATAGACTATGCAAAGAACTTCTGACATGACACGTGAAGAACATTCCACACACCTACTAGATCTCGTGGGACTTAATATAATCTAAAAATGAAAAAATCTAAGCTGTTTTCAATATAAAGGATATAAAAAAGACTAAAATACAATATACTTATGAAAATAACAAGTACGCCGATCCTCAGGAGCTTTTCATAAACCACTCAGTTCATGCTACAACACTGATACATTTCACCTAGATCACACGAAACTTCTTTGGTGCATCATTTGGATCAAACAAATTCTTCTAGATATGTGAATTCAAGTCACATAGAACCCCTAGGCTTACTTACCTGGTCCCAAGAAGCCCTTCGGGATCTCCATCCTTGTCTTACGGTGCTCTTCAGACATGTTTATTGACCCATATGTTAGCACCATTTCATGTTAGGTAAATATTGTGGTAACATTCGGGCATGTCAAATGGATCTCACGATGACCCCCTGAGCATGCCCTATAGTCTTGTGATTCCCTCAAGACATGCCATTCAAGACACATGATTCCCTTCAAACATGTCTTCTATGACACATTACATCCTCTGAGACATGTCACATTGACTCTCATAACCCCCTCCATGTGTGTCAGTCATCTCTTATGATGATACCTGGGAAAGTTTGCTGGGTCATGTGACAACCTATAAGAAAGTCATCCAATGATCATGCGATGACATCTAGGATCAAGGTCAACATTGATCATGCAAAAACCTTCAAATATGATATCCAAATTATCTGAAATCCTCTAGATGAGTCTAATAGATCATACAATTGTCTTTGGGAATGCTAGGAAGAAACTCTCTGACACATCGAGTACAAAATCAAGGCATTTCGAGTAGGAAAGCAATGTATTCCAGGCAGGCAAGTAGGACAAGTCAGTAGGGAATCCCAGGATTTGATGACCTTGTGTATCCTCGGTGTGTATTCCTTGAATATAAGGGAAACACCAATGTGTCAGCACCAGTCAGGGGAACTATGATGAATATGATTCCTGCAATAACCAAGATATGCAGGACACCTCCCAGAGGATTAATATCCAATTTAAAATACCCAAAAGGAATTACTAGCACATGAGTCCCACATCCTAAAGCATTGTTATTGAATATTTACCATCACTTGTTTCTCATAATGAGAATACATCACATGGGCTTATGGAATTGCAAGAATCATATCATATGTACCATAAAACTCTAAAAAATCTAGGGAAACATAAGTGTGTAATCCCCAATCAATTGGACTATAAGGACTCTAATTCCTACCATAACCGGGATACGTAGGATGCCTTCCTAAGGCTTGAGCCTAAACTCAAACAAGAATCCACCTTAGTGTGGCTCCCACCATGTCTATTGAATTTCAACCATCAATATCCAATCATTCCCATGGGATGATCACTCTACCTCATCCCTCAATGGAATGAGAAATTAACTGAACTATGATGACTCTAATTTCTTCCATAACCAGGAAATGTAAGATTCCACCCTAAGGCATGAGTTCTATATTAAATATCCCAAGGGAAGTCTCAGCACATAAGCCCCATGCCTGTATGTAGTGAGTCTGATTACATGTTATATTATTTCTCACATCGATCATAACTCACGTTGGCTTAGGGAGATGCAATAGTCATATCATTTGCATCATGAATCTACACCATCCAAGGTAGTTCCAGTATGTAAGCCCTGATAAATGGCTTGATATAAACCTCCCCCATATGAGGGAATTTACCTTGGGCCCTATCCCGAGGGTGTGATTGAACTATGAGGACTATTATTACTTCCATAACCAAGATATTAAAGATTCTTCCCTAAGGACTAATCTCAAAATTAAATGGGAATCCAACTCAGTGTGGGTCCCAACATGTTTCTAACATTTCAATCATCGATTCCAAAAAATTCCCATGGGCTGATCATTATACTTCATCTATAAATGTACTAAGAAAACAAATGAACTATGAGAACTCTAATTCTCACCATAATCAAGATACATAGGATGTCTCCCCGGGGCTCAGGTTTTAATACCTGGTGCCTCATAGAACTCATAGATGTCCTTTCTGTGTGATGTTAAACTACATGGGTTCAACAAACTATATGAGTTTTGATTTCTAAAATAACCAGGATATGTAGGAAACCTCATAATGGCTCAATCCCATCCACAGAATATTTACCACCTCCCTGCATGCCAAAAATTTCTAAAGAGTATGGTTATATGGTTTCACTACATAAATAGCTTCTCATTACTGGAAAATGGATGAAGAATCATAAACACGTATAGATGGATTCACTAATAATATCCCCATCCCCTGCATAAGGAGAGACTTAACCCATAATTTTTATTTTAGGGCGACTTATCCCATATCGGGATTAGTAAGATATTTGAGAATATATCTTAAATCTATAAGAGATTTTCGAAGTAGGAAATAGTTCCCCCCAAAAGTGTGAGATGAGCCCAACCTCCTATCCTATCTACCAATGTGACTCCTTAAGTTCCACCAAGCTAGAAAACCTAGGTTACAACCTGCCTATGGAATGTAGGTATGTACCCAGTTATGAATAGGGGAATCGTTTGGGGTTTCCTTTAAAAAGAGACAATAATAACCCAATTTTAATTATTGTTCTTGAAATAACCCCCCCACAATTAGCTGTCAGAACTGATCTCATTCTCTTTTCCCGATTAAACAAAAATGGGGAACCCTACATGAATCTCTCCAATAAAAAAATGATGGGTTATTGTTCGTTGAGCGATTATTTTTGCACACCATATGAAAAAAAAACAAAATGGTGAACCTGACATGAATCTATCCAATATCAAAATGATGGGTTATTGTTTTTTGAGCAATTTTTTTGAACACTATATGAAAATAAAAATGGTGAACATGATGTGATACTCTCAAATGATAGAATGATCGGTTAATCATATGTCATTAAAATTTTTCTCATATCCTTCAAAAAAAGATAGTACGAATAACATAATCTTACAACTGATCCCCTGTAACTAGGGTTCCTATAAATAAGTCCATCCTCGCTTTGACAAGTCCAAATGAGCAGAATGGATGGAGTGGGAATAAAAGGAAAATTGTGTTAAATATGCATAACTAATTTATCATACCATTCCTATGATATTGCACTAATTAGTAACATTATTCTATGTTTTCTAAATAACTACAAATATTTCTCTCATCAACAACATCCTGATCTGAGATAATACCTTATTCATCCAACAATCTCTCAAGTAAATAAACTTTCACTACAACACTCACAGATTGAAAATTGGTCTCACCTTATCAACAACTTCAATGTTATGTGGAAAAAACAATGGTATGAGATTACCACTGACAACGTACAATCCAGACCCTAGAAAATGGAAAAAAGGTTGGAAATTATGGAATCCAGAGAGTCTACATCACCCAGGGAAAGATTCCACTAATATAGTATCCCTCATCACCACAATCAACTACATTAAGTGCTTATCCCTGAAGCACAACAACTTCTACCTTTAGTCTCTAATGAAGGTGGAACATGGAGTCAAATATGGCTCCCTTTTCGGTTTAGGTTCCAATGTGGAGGGAACCTATAAATTTCCATCGCTAGAACCATCCCACCAGTACTCACTGGTCACCTATTGAGTATACCACCCAACACACTACCATCTCCGACGGCCATGCACTTTTAGCAATGAAGACAAATTAGGAGAGGAATATGTTGGATATTCATGAGTTGGATCATATCCCCACTCTCACTGATAAAGTTTTTAGGCATATTCCAGTAGTAAACAACGAGCACACACATATCGCTATTCCCTTAGAAGAAGTCTTTGGGCATATTCCCGCAACAGGATGGGGGAGGTGCATATCCCTACCCTCATGCGTGAAGTCCACCAGCACATTGTGGTGGTGTAAAGAGGATATAAGTGGGTTCGTATCCCCACTTCAGTCGATGATATCTTCTAATACATATCATAAATGGAAAATGTGAAAGATTATTTTTGTGACCCATGATTAACATACATGGATATTTCATCATTTTAGATGTATATTCAGTACATTACAAAAATACATGCCCAAGGGCCATAATAGTTTGGTGTCTCTGGAAACTTTGAAACCAAATCTTCTATCCTGGTGAAATATCTTCAACATCTCCCATAAATATCTCCACCTTCAGTACTTCTACTTAAAACCTTTCTTTATAACCTGGGGAAAGGAAACATAAGAAATAAGTGAAATAAAATTCTCATTAAGGGTAAACAATGGAGATACATAAGCATAATCATGATAATAAGGGTGTGCGAACATGATCATAAAAATAGAATATCATACCCTACATATCAATGATCATATACATGAATCATGGCATAAATATTAGTAGTTCATAAGACATGAATCCTATATAAATAATGAACATAATCCATGAAAGTAAAACGTAGGAATAAAACATGAAATTGTGGCAAACACATAAGAATATAGTATGATTTACATAGTAGCCAAGGAATTACTTCCAAGACCATATTTTTAGTATGGGTTTACTCCCCATACCATCTAGGTAGTCATGGTTCACTCCCATGTCCATATTTGTAGTATGATTTCACTCCTCATACCATAATGGTAGTCCGAGTTCACTCCCATGACCATCTTAGTATTACAAGTTCACTCCTCATACCATCTGGGTAGTCAAGGTTCATTCCCAAGACCATCCTAGTCTATCTCATGAGATATAAATCTTTACCTAATGCATTGGGGGGACATATAGGTCCCACTCATATCATAATAAATTCATATATACATGTTCCAAAAAATCATAAGTAATCATATCTTAACCCATGAAATTAAAAGGGTGTCATAAACTTGTAAACATATCATAGCCTATGGAAAAAGATACAGGTTTCATAAACATTTCATCAAAATAATAACCCATTAAAGAGAAATAGATTTCATAAAAATATAACTCGTGAAAGATAAATTGTTTTTACAAAGACCCTAACATTAAGAATAACCCATTCATATAAATAATATGAATGGAACCTTTAGATAATTTTCTAAAAGGGAATGAATGACATCAATAGATGTCATTTTAGATGGAAAACAAATTTGAAATGTATTTTAAAATGTTTCTTGTGGAAAATATCCTTTCTTCTATAAAAAAATATTTTTAATATATAAATCCATTTAAAAATAATTTTCTTATAAAATACCTTTAAAACTTATAAATGTGAGTTTAACTAATTTGAAAATATTTTTCCTTAAAAACTTTTAAAATATGCTTTAAAACATTTTAATAACATTTTTCTTTGAAAGCACTTTTAAAACTTATAAATAATGGTTGAAATTTTTTTGAAAACTATTTATTTGAAAATAATTTGAAAAATTATAAATAAATCTTTATTTTTTTTTGAAAATCATTTTTTGAAAATACTTTGAAAACATATAAATAAAGCATAAAAATGTTTTGAAAACCAATTTTCTTGAAAATTTCTTTTAAAAAAATTATTAAAAATTAATGAATGAATATCAAAATATTTTATTGAATATATAACATATATATTAAATTAATATCACTCACTAATGGTAATTAATATAGTTTATTAGGTTAAAACAACGTTGTGACTAAAAATAACAACATTTTCCTTTATATTAAATCATATTTCATATTATTTCTAATTAATTAGTAACCTATGAATTCATCTTATATTTTTGAAAACCATATATTTTCATAAATTAGTTAATACTATTTATAACCTCTAATTTAACTACTAGGTTATATTTTATTATTTTAAATAATAAAATTTTAATGGTATATTATTGTTTGGTAAAAATCGGTCATGCATGTTACGCAAGCTATCAAGGAAAGTCATTGTTGTGTGTAACACAAGCTACCCTTGATGTTGCATGTAGACTAAGCTAAAATTAATGTTACGTGTAGTGCATGATTAACTTGATATTCAGTATAACTCAAGCCAAACATAATACTTTAATATAAAATAAACTATTTTCAGTGTTGCGTGAAATTAAAAATATCAAAAAGATTAAATTAATTTTGGAAAAAAATTCACAAAATATTAGGGTGTTACTTTCTACACCCCTTAAAATGAATTTATCCCTCAAAATTCATTTGGGTTGTCAAAGGTTTAATAATTGAATGTTTCATTCATAGAAACCCACATCTCAAACATGAATACTAAAATATACATTAAAAAGGGAAAGTTAGAACCATAACGGTTACACAAAGTAACATATAACTAGGTTTCCAAATATAAGAACATAGGTTGGGAGTGAATATTGGACATTGAGGAAAAGTATAAATATTTATAGGGAGTTATTGAGATCATCAATCACAAACAAGTGTATGATTGTAGAAAATTTGATGGATTTAAAGTCATAAATCTGCGATGATTTAAAAGGCCATCAATTCAAAAAATTAAGGTATTAGGGAAATTTTTTTTATTTTGATCAATATCCTAACACTGAGTATGAATATAAGGAAATATACTTACTTGACATATTTCTACAAAAAAAATCATTCTGTAGTTGTGATTTTATCAATTTCTAATTCATCCATTACTTGGTGTAATGGATGTCTAGAAATTAACTTTTATGCATGAAGTGATAAAATGAACTTTTATCAGATCTTAATACTTATAAAAGAATGAAATGTATAACTATTTATTTATAGTTATTATTGAAAAAAATATTTTTAATACATTAATCTCTAAACATAAAATTTAAAACTAATGTTTCATCATAAATAATTATTAATAAAAAATAATTATACATTAACCCGGACATTGCATAGGTCAGTGGTAGGTGTGAAACCCTTATTGTCCTTCGGTCACGGGTTTAAGACCCACGACCCTTCTGGACTTGATTGGATGTCACCCAACATACATCCTGTCCTTTTTATAAAACCATACTAATATAATTTAGAAAATATGATGGATATCCTTGAAATAAGTTTAATCAATAAATAGACTTTTAACTAAGGTTTTCTGTAGAATATCAATACATAAATACTTCCTCTGATGTTTAACTTAAATATTTCATGAATGGATAACCTTATAACCATTCTGAAAGATGAAAATCTAAAACCATAGAATTAAAGTCACAAAACTAGCTTAACATTGATCCCCCATATAACACAAAGTAGCTCTTGGTTGTCACATTCCATATATGTGAATACCCTTATGGTAAATTCTCTTAGAACATGGTAATGAACTAAATTACCATAAATACCTTTTGGAAAACAAAAATCCTTATTTATTCCATATATTTAATGATATATTCCATTAATCCAATAAGTTTTTAACTTACTCAATGATAGCATGAACTACTAGTCAACATGTCCAAAATTAATTCCAAGGTAATTTGTACCTTCCAATTTACTTATTCATATGCCACATATCTTTATCCAAACAACATTATCATAACATAAGGAATATATTAAGGGTTATATTTTCCTTAATCACATGTTTTCCATGGACATAACATTTCCATCATCTAACGTTTCTATTCCATCAGTACCATTCAACGTGTTTTTGTAAATCCATAGTGAAAAACATAAACCAAACAATAATTATATATTTCACCTTTCATATAAAATAATTCTTGAATACAAATACATAAAACTTTTATTATCACACTTCATTCATATTTCACTCACAAGGATACCTCATCCTATTACACAATACCTCTTTCTTTTCACATTTCATCTATAGTCTCATCATCATCAAAAATGTAACCATTACTCACACCACCTTGTTGGTTCCCTCTAGGATATTTCATCATGGGACATTGAGTTGTATAATTACCATTTACTCCACACTTAAAACCCTTAACCTATGATGATGTCTTATGAAGGCCAATATTCTCATCCATTTTGTTAATCGAACACTTCATTTTTTCCTTGCAGTCACTTGCTTTGTTTCCTTCTATACCATATCAAAACATCTTCTTGTTCCTATATGTCATTCACTTAGGTGATTCTTTCCACATTCTTGAAAAAGATGAATCCAAATATTCTTTCCTCCATGGTCTCCATTACCAGAAATCTCAGAAAAGATCTTCTTTCTCTTCATTGG
Source organism: Viscum album (assembly GCA_963277665.1). Taxonomy (NCBI): domain Eukaryota; kingdom Viridiplantae; phylum Streptophyta; class Magnoliopsida; order Santalales; family Viscaceae; genus Viscum; species Viscum album. The sequence continues at coordinate 519,731,303 of OY728144.1, forward strand.
TGAGTTCGAGAGTTGGTGAAGTTATACATTGTTAATAATGTTATGTGAAAATCGGTTAGGCATGATCACAACATATCTCACTACAATGATCATCCCACTTGAATTCTCATTATAAAATCATCTATCACATTCAACATTAATCCAGTTCTTTTTAGTTCCCACTATTTACTAAAACCAAAAGCATAGTTTGATCATTACTTATCATAGTAGAAACCCACATAGTTATGAAAAGAATTACTTATAGGATGTGTACATCATGAAACCTTTATTAATCTATGACACTCTAAGTTCATACTAGGTCATTCATAGAAAACTTATATTTAAATATTTCATGATGGTTCATGAAGGGTTTGTGTGTCCTGAAACATATCCCCAAGGAGTGTCAAACCTTGTGTGCAACAAGGCCCATTTCCATGTACCAAATTACCCCAAGTCAGGATCAGAACATCTTATCGGAGTTTTTACCCCAAGGTACATATGTGCCAGAGAAACATCCACTTGCAGTATCCAGAAAAGGATGTATTTCAAGGAAACCACTCACTCTATCCTTTAACAAAATTTCAGGACATTTTTCTAAATGTTGACACGTCCTTATACTTATCCTTAGATACATCCCTAGACACATCCTTATAAATATACCTAGGGATCTCAATAATGTTTTATCATCCTACTTTCCAAAGGTTGACTAAAAATTTCCTTTGATACCAACTATAGCGACCTAGGTTTGACATAAATCAATATTACATCATTTTTTATGTATATTCAGTAGATTAAAAAATTACATTCCTGAGGATGATAATAGTTTAGTGTCTTTGGAAACATGGAAACAAAATCTTCTATCCTGGTTAAAGATCTTCAACATATCCCATAAAGATCTATACCTTTAGTACTTCTACTTAAAACCTTTATCCATAACTTGTGGAAAGGAAACATAAGAAAGGGGTGAGATCAAATTCTCAGTAAGGGTAAAAAAGTTAGATACATAAGCATAATCATGAGCATAAGGGTATGAGAAAATTATCATGAAAATAGAAGATCATACCCTGCATATCAAAGATCATATAAATGAATCATGTCAAAAATATTTTTGGTTCATAAGACATGAATCATAAGGAAATAAATAACATAATCCATAAAAGCATAATATAGGAATAAAACATGTTATTTTTTCAGACACATAAGTATATAATATGATTTCCATATTAGGCAAGGAATTACTGCCAAGACCATCTTGGTAGTATGGGTTCACTCCCCATATCATATTGGCTGTCATGGTTCACTCATATTGCCATATATGTAGCATGAGTTCACTCCTCATACCATCTTAGTAGTCATGGTTCACTCTCATGGCTATCTTAGTAGCATGAGTTCACTTATCATACCATCTTGGTAGTCAAGGTTCATTCCCAATACCTTATTAGTATATTTCCAAGATATAAATCTTTACCTACATTGGAGGGAGATATAGGTCCCAACCATCTCATAATGAAATCATATATACACATGCCACAAAATCATAATAAATCTTATCTTAACCCATGAAATGAAATGGTTATCATAAAAATGTAAACATATCACAACCTATGAAAAAAGATACAAATTTTATAAACATTTCATCAAAAGCATAACCCATGAAGGTGAAATAGATTTCATAAACATATAACCCATAAAATAGATATAGGTTTCATAAAGACCATGACATTAAGCGTAACCCATTTAAAGAAAGAATATGAATGGAACATTTAGATCACTTCCTAAAAGTTCATGATTAACATAAATTGATTACATCTTAGATGGAAAATAATTTTGAAATGTATTTTAAATGTTTCTTGAGGAAAATATCCTTTCTTATTTGAAAAAAAGTTTTTTAATACATAAAACCATTTAAAAATAAATTTTATAGAAAATACATTCAAAAATTAAAAATAAGACTTGAATTCATTTGAAAACCTTTTCCCTTGAAAACTTATAAAATAATCTTCAAAATATTTTAAAGCCCTTTTTTATTTGAAAACAATTTTAAAACTTACAAAGAAATCCTAAAAATGTTTTTAAAACCATTTCTTTGAAAATATTTTGAAAAAATATAAATAAAGATTGAAAACATTTTGAAAACCATTTTTTTTGAAAATAGTTTGAAAACTTATAAATAAATATTGAAAACGTTTTGAAACCCATTTTTATTAAAAATTACTTTTTAAAAACATTTTCTTAAAAATTAACCTTTTTAAAAAAATTCAAAGGATTCTTCAAGGAAATGACAATGGGTGAATATATACATGTCTTACAAGGTAAAAGAACATTTTTTACACTGTAAAAAGGTTAGAGAAATGAGTCATTGGGAAATCAAAAAAATATTACTTTGAAATCATTGGTAAAATAAAAAAAAGGTAAAAATGACTTTTATTGATCATAGGATATTAGTATAACATACTTGGAAACCCTTTTTAGAGAACATGATTTTTCAACCAAAGAGAGGGTAATGTCGGGGTTTCATAAAAACAATTTATTAATTATATTATGTTATAAAGAGTAGAAATATTGTACAAATACATGATTAAAACATGAATAAATAGAGGGGAAGAAAATTTATGAATTTATTGAGAGATGGGTTGAATAATTTCATCAAAGGAATCATAAACATAAAAATTATTGAAAAGCGATGAGATTGTCTCAATAAAATCTTATAACCTAGTAACTTGGGATCGTACTCTCCATGTAAGGAAATGAAATTACATGAAACATAAAATATCATAAAATAAAGGTAATTAATGATATAAAATGTAAAATGGAAGAATATACAAATCAAAATAGAATTTAGGTACATAAAAAAACACCAGTCTCAAAGAAGGAAAATTGCGACTAAACTATTTTACTGATTTGGTAACATTTGAAACTTAAACCCCATGAAATAAGGATCATGGAATGGATATGTTAATACCCATAAATTTAAGTATAAGATACATAGAATACAATAATCAGAATTTCATAGACAACACAAATGGAAAGATTGGGGAACATACCATGTATCTCATAGAAATAAAAGGTGAGATGAAATCACCCTACCTTGCATCTTGACTCTCATCGTACTCGTTTAAACCACCTCTCCATTAGGTAACTCCTTTTGGTTTGTTCCAAAAGGCTTCCTTGGAAGAATTTCTTCTCAAAGGGAAGGATTTTATAAGGAAGGTAGGATTTCTAGTAATTGTATTGGGCAGGTCTTGGCTGATGTTAAGAGGTCTGAGTGGTGTGAAGAAGAGGGAGAGGTGGTGGCATTTTATAGGAAAGGAAAACAACTCACTTGGTATTTTTTAAAACATGTTTGGTGTAACCATGATTTTACCTAAAAAATCATTCCAAAAAAATCCAAATCAAGAAAAAAAAGTGTATGGATGAAGAAAAACCATCGAATGGGAGTTGGACAAGTGTCTAAGTCGTTTTTGGTCTTAAATGTGAGGTTTTTTCCTTAGTTAAGATTAATTTTACCTTAATCAAAGTAATTAATTTTAATTACTTTCACGAATCATTTTGGTCAAAAACTAAGTTGACCATTTTAGAAATTATAAATTATATTGATTCCAAATTTAAAATCCATTTTTCTAGATTTTAATCAAATTAGTGTTATAAATTAATTTAAAATTAATCCAGTTGACGGGATGACACTGTGGGTTTTTAAAGTAAAAATGATCAAAAGTTTTCTATGTTATTATATCCAATTTCAATATAAAATTGATTCCAATGTACAAAATCAGATTAAAAAATATTATATAATTAAAATTTGAAACAAATTTAAAATATAATTTTAACTTATAAGTAAATTAGATGAAAAAAGTATTTTTGAATTAAAATCTAGTATTTTTAACAATTCATTAAAAAAATCAAACCTTACAGAAAAATACCAAAAAAATATCCTAACCTTATTTTTATGATTATATTCTGAAGATAAATTTTATTTTGAAATATTAAATCTATAAAATATCAAAAAATTATTGAAAGGTGTTAAAACTACCTTTATAATGAAAAAATATGTTTTTGTGCATAAAATTAGGTCTGTTCTTATCATATTTCTATCAAATATATCAGATGAATATAAAAAATATTTTATTGAATATATGATATATATATTAAATTAATATCACTCACTAATAGTAATTAATTTCATTTATTACGTTAAAACATCTTTGTGAGTCTAAAAATAATATTTTTTTACTTTATATTCAATCAGTTTTCATATTTATTTAAAATTAATTTGTAACTTATGAATTCATATTATATTTGATTAAACCATATATTTTCATAAATTAGTTAATAATATTTATAACCTATAATTTAATGGCAAGGTTATATCCTATTATTTTTAATAATAACATTTTAATGATATACTATTGTTTGGTAAAAATCGGTCATGCGTGTTACGCAAGCCATCGAGAAAATTCATTATTGCCTGTAATGAAAGCTACCCTAAATGTTCTTGGAAGAGTAAGATAAAATTTATGTTTCATGTAGTGATAGATTAAATTAGTGTTTCATATAACACAAACCATAAATAGTGCTTTAATATAAAATAATATATTTTTAGTGTTGTCTGAAATAATAAATATAAAAAATATTAAATTAATTCATAAACAAAAAATTCAAAAAATATTAGGGTGTTAAAATTATATCCTTCCCCACAGTTTGATAAATTCAATTATATTTTAGCGAAAACTGAAGAACTCATCCAACATATTCTGGAACCATTGCAGATAAATGGAAAAGTGTATACTTCTATCCCTACAGTCAGGGAAACTCAACACTCTTATCATTATGAAGATGTGGTTACACCATAGAACACACAAATTCTTGCTACCATTAAGGAGGATTATTAGAACATTACAATAAAGGATGTGGAATCATACTAGGATCATATTTCCATTCCAACTAGGGTTCACCAAGCGAGAGCAGCACATGCCTCGGGATAGGGACACATGCCTGTCAAAAAAGTATGGAAGTATATTACAATGGCCTAGGATCAGGTTGATATCCCCATTATGGCAGGGGATCACCAAGTGAAAGGGGAATATGCATCAATACACACTCATATTAATTTTAAAGAAGTTCAAAGACATACTACAAAGGCCCATGATCGGGCATATATCCCCATTATGGATGGGGATATCCAAGTGAGAATGGAACAAGCCTTAGAAAAAACTCATATTCTGATCATTGAATCTACCTGAAATATTCCAGTATATCACAAAAGTAATGCGCATTTTCCTACTTCTACCAAAAAATGAATACATCAGTATCATTCCAAGGCAATATAGGGGGATTCTCAAATATTTTCTCCCATTCTAGAGGTCCTTTGGCATATTCTGGTGGGGAATACATATTCAGACTAGGCTCATATTTCTATTCGAATTATGGCTCCCTACGTGAGAGTGGAACATTCCTTGGGGATGGATTATATCCCTGTCAATAAAGACCATTGACATACCCCACAGGCTTAGGATTGGGCTCATACTCCCATTCTAACCAAAGAACACCAAGTGATAAAGACACATTTCCCAGTATGGGCTCATATTCCTATAAATAATGAGACAAATCATTGGAATATTATAGTAGCTTCTCAACAGCAGGAGAATATCCTCATAGCACCAGATATTTATAAAAATTCTTTGGTAACTATCATATAGGAGGATCATATCGATACAAAGTTCCAAAAGGTAGGTCGAAATATTCCACCCACAATGAAGAACATGACTCATGTTCCTAATATTCTCAATGTTAGTGTTCTTAAAGTTATTCAAGACACATTGTAAACACCACAAGAGTCTGTAAACTCTTCAACTAAAGAAGAAGATGATCCTTACCATGATATTCCTTTTCATGGTAGTGTGGAGATGGATCACATGGACTCTACTCCTATTATCCACCATGGTTAACCTCCCCATGGGGATATATCCCATGGAGAAGGAAATCCTCCCCTTTTTCAGACACCTCCATATAGAGAGGTGTTCAAGAAAATGAGTCCTTCATATAGAGAGCTTCTAGAAACATCGAGGTCAGCTGCATATGGTTCCCCATAAACATCCAACAGTACTCCACTCTAGTCAACAGGTGATACTGAGAAGTATATTATACGGTATGACTGAATGGAGGTGTGTATGTCTAATGAAGAGGAGGATGACACTGAAATATAGAGAGATCTATATAGAAACAACCTCCCCATCATGTTATGGTCCCTAACCAAGTGATTATATGAGTTTCAGCTTCATAAGATCAAGATACTTTGTTTTCATCTAGACATGACCACTATCTCCATGGCATGAGATCCAAAACCAGAAGTGAACACTGCAAATATACAACATGATTACCACCATTGCATCATAACCCTTTGAGAAATGATCTCAAAATCCACTTCATGAATTTGTATTTGAGGATGGGGAAAGTATAGAGCATTACACTTTGCTGCACCCCTGGACAATAGAACCCCTTAGACTCGGTGTCCTATAATGTCATAGAATCTTGTGAAATTATGGGACTGGGTAATGCTCAGGCTAGTTGGTCACTAAAATAGAATTCCCATACTTCAATGATGGCTAAAAATCACCAAATAATTCATATGATAACCAAAAAGTAATTTAACTTGGACCCTCAAAGCAATGGAAATGTATTTCAGACATAGAGACCAAATTTTCAATCACTTAGAAAACTTCACGTAAAGAACAGTCTCATTATGGGATACCATCCCAACCATCTCCTACACGAGAATAGTTGTGCCACATAAAATGATCCATAGTAGTAGTTTCTATAATGGTTGTCTAGGAGTGAACCCACCCCATCGGGTTGGGAGAATATCTACCACCACATCCACCCCTCAAGTTATCAATCCCTGAGAGAATTGAGGACATATCTTTAGCAGTTACAAAGAAACCCAATCCTGGTCAGCTGGGGGAATTTATATCTCAATCAACATCACAAGGCTCATCATACCCTAAGAGGACCCTATAGACATCAACTATAACACCCCAAGATTTCAAAGTATGTTATCTCATTACAGTAATTCAATTGATTGTGCTACACTCAACACCTAGTTCGAGCGCACCACAACCTACCAAACTAGCCATTCAAAAAGAGGTTATGAATAGTATTAACTGCATATTAAATCCTATATACTCTATATAATTTTAACATCTATATTATGTGTTTCTTAGACATAATATAAGAACAAATTCATTTTTTTCAGATAGAAGAAGTATTTTTCAAAAAATGATTTTTTACCGCCTCCTTTTAATGGAGATCCCTTTTTAAAACCAATATTTGACACTTTTATATATTCAATCTAATGAAATTAAATTCTTCTTTATAATTGAGGAATAAAATTTAGTTTGGATAAATTTTTGGTACTTTTCTATTAACTTTCATATTTTGACGAATAATGAAAAATACTTTGTTTTAATTGAAAAAACTTTTTTAATCGAAATAATTTATAGTGTTAAATTATGCAATTGAATGTCTTTGAAGTATAATTAGATTTTATTTTTATCATTTAATAAAATTTAGGTCATTATAACTAATTACACATTTAAATTTTACATAAACACATGTCAATCTTTTGATATTTTTTACTTTTTAAAAAACCCGCCATTTGGTTTTGACAACGAGAATTAATTTTAAATTAATAAATGCAACTTATATGTTTTGAATTTGGTAAAATATAATTCATTTTTGAATTTTTAATATCAAATTTGGGTGAATGTTTTGGTATTTTTCTGAAAACTTTCAATTTTTGATGAATAGTGAAAAACACTGAGTCATTATTTAAAACCGACTTTTTATTTAAATAAATATTTATTTAATTTAAATTTATTTTAAGTCAAAATAGATATATAATACCTATATAAGTTCAATTTAATTCATTGGAGTCATTTTATAATAAAATTAGATGTATAAAATTTTATTGAACCTTTTAACCTCTTTTACCCACCTTCTCGGCACGTTAGCAAATTTGCATAAAACATAATTTTACTGCTTTTGTGAGTTGAATTTCAAAAATCTGAGAGAAACATTTTACATTAGTAATTAAAATTTCATTCAATAAGATGAAAATAATTTTTGGTGAATAGTAACCTTTGACTTTTATTTACCACGATTAAAAGTAAATAGGGCAATTAAAGGTAAAAATGATATTATAATTATCCTAACACATGTACTAATTATATTGGATAAGTTTAAATTGACCAAAAAAAACTTAGGAACAAAATATGATCCATTAGGTCCACTTGGATTAGATTAGGACATTTATTATTATTTTATTTAAAGAAGTGTTAAAAGTGTTAAATTCAATGTTTAATAACTAAACCAATTTTTATATAGGGTTACACACAATATAAATTAGACTATAAATATTAATTATAAGGCCAAATATATTTACTAAATAATGGTATTTTATTTATAATTTTTAGACCTTAAATACATTAATTTATTTATGACACAATGATGATGCAATAATTACCTTATTAATGAAATATTAAAATAATTGATATCATAAATATCCAAATAAAAGTAAATTAAGACTTCTGATGAATTCCACTAATTTTATAGGTTAATATTACTTGTTAGGGTTGATTAGATATTTTTTTTGAAGTGATAAGGTTTTTATTACTTTCACAAAAACAAAATACCAAATAGTGTCAAAATTGACATAAATTAATTTTTAAAACAAATACTATATTATTGATTGATATAATATTCCTAAAAATATAAGGTTAGGCCAAGTGGATTAAATAATATTATATATGTCATTATTGAACCAATTTATGTTCTCTTGTAAGTTTATAGTAAGTTTATTAACCATATAGTGTAAGAAAACAAGAAGACACGGTAAAAGTTACACTATTTTACTAAGAGTTAAATCTAAAAGATAAGGTTAAAATGGTAACCTAAACCTATATAAAAGCTATTGGTTGAGATTTTTTCGACCCATACCCAATTTATACTTGAAATAAATCATTTTTGATTCATTAGAAATAGATAATGATTTTATTATAAAATAATATTTCAAGATTTTATTAAAGTAACCATCACCTCTCTTAAAAAAGGGTACTTCCCCTTCTCTTAATTTCACACCTCCAAAGCCATTCGTCTCGGAAAAACTCTTCCCAAATATCCTCCCAAAATCCCTAAAATCAACTTAGAGTCCTTAATTTTATCAAAAAGCCAACCTAAGGAGCACTTTTGATCAACTCAAAAGGAAATACCTGAAGAAGAGGTAATAATTTCACCACCCTCTTTCAAGTTTTTTTCTTCTTCCAATTCATCTTTCTTTGTTGTTTCCATACCAAAATAATAACTCCCGTACCTAATACATACTGTGATGTTATTATAAATATGGTAAAACCATATTCTCTATTCTATCCATCCTATGAATGATAAAGTCACCATACGTGCGTACGTATGACTTGTCGTCTCTACGTTGTGGTGTAATTTGTTATTCAAGCACTTCATTATTTGGATGGGTATAAAAATGAGTATAACTGATTTAAATAATAAATATAACATTTTAATTATTATTTATATATGATATAACTTCCAATTACATATTATTTCTCCATCAATATAATGATATTGCCACTCATGCGTAAGTACGGATTATCGTCTCCATGACATGATGAGATTCATTCCCACGTTCACCATTGAATGATGATTATAAAAATATATGACATAATAATGATACTAGATATATATATATATATATATATTTATATTTATGTATATACTTACATATATCTTATTCACTAACTTTCGTTCAATACGATATGAAAATGGAAACAATATTTATGCGTACATACAACCTACCGTCTCCATAAATGATGCCTTAAATTTCATATATCTATATATTATAAATATTTATATTCTAAATATATATGATATATAAATCAAGGTTTATACTCCGTATGTATTTAAATAATTATCTAAATGATACAGGCTAAAACACGTATGATAAAGAAAGAAATTATTACCCAAAATGTTAATTTAACATGGAATTCATTATTAAATGAGAATTATAAAGTCATAAATGAATCATGTATGATATAATAAATATGAATATGATTCTGGTATAATTTAATTACATACTACGGTCATTATTCATGAGGTTAAATGTACCTTCGATTAAATGAAATTCCAAGGTAAGGGTTAATTTCTCAATCTCATTATTATTCAAGATTATTTATGGGTAAGTTTTTTTACTAGGACATATTTATTCTCCATGTCCATGTTTCATAAAAAAGTTTTCAAAGGGATTATTTTTAAGGTACTATTTTATTAAAACATCATTTTATATTTTTTCAATATTTATTCTTCAAAATCATTCTCATTAATTTCCATGTTTTCAAAATAGGATTTTAAGGATTTATTTATATGGACATGAATGTTTTTAAAATTTTAATTCCATTCAAAAGTTTCAAAGTGGTATGGGACACTTTGATTAAAAAATTTCTTTAAATTTACTCCTTTCTAAATTGTGTGACTTTTAAATATTTTCATGAAAAAGTGATATTTCTCTCAAAGAGTTTTACAAATCATTTTCATCTATGTCAACATCCTTTGATGGATTTTAAAAATTTTTGAAGTTTATTTATTTTGTTACAAATATTCCATATTGTATTGAAGGTTTTGTGATATATTTTAACGTGCATGTGTTATTTTTATACCATTCATGGTTTATAGATAAAGTATTGACATTTCATATGCTAGTTTTAATACGAATTTTTATGTTATGTTTAAACCATTTCATATGTTGAATGTATTGGACTTAGTAAGTGACGGGTGAAGCCCGCTATAGCTCCTCGATGAATCAATAGGTCTAATGAGATAAACTAGTGTCTTAGAACAAGGCCTTGAAAAAATCTTATTTGTAGTCTTGGAATAGGGCCTTGACTATGGGGTTATGAAGTTTGGCATTATGCATTTCATCATTATGAAATTGGATATTGATATTACATGTGATTATTCGACTAGTAGAATATCCATGTGAATAATTAAATGGAATTATTTGATTTATCTTTTCCATATTATTATGAATTTTATGTTTAAAAGGATTTTGTTTTAGTTTTATACATTGACTTAAATGTTTATACTTATTTATGAAAGTATCCTCTATATTGTAATCCTAAATGAGCATCTGAGCTCACCCCTTTCTATGTTTTATTTTTCCCAGTATGTGAAGAAGTATATTATGACTAACCTGCAGGGATAGTCTAAGGGATATGAATGTGGTCAATGGATAAAATGTTGTTGTTGTTTTTCATTTTATAATGTAATGTAACGTTCATGTATGTAATCTATTTTCCAAGACTGCTAAACTGATCGGTCCTTCGGGACTTGATTCCTTGTAATCATGCCAATGTATTAAAATAAAGCACCGACTCTGGGTAACTGTGGTCGAGGTGTTATATTTTGTATCTACAGAATTTTAGCAACAACCTTGGAAATAGATTTAGATAAACTTTGATTATATAACATTAACCTAAGATATACTTTGAGGATTAGTATAGAAGAACTTCCTAGAATTTTGGTAATGTAGAGATTTTGTATATTTTCCATGAAACACATTCCTGTATGGATATGAGCTGGTAGAGGCGGCTCTGGCACAAATATACCTAGGAGTGAAAACTCCGAAAAGGAGTTTTGGACTTGACTCAGGGTATCCTGGTACATGAAAATGGGATGTGATTCCCTCTTGGTTACGACACTTCTGGGGGATATTCTTAGGATAATTCACATTGTCATTACAATACATTATGAAGGATTTAGGAGTAAGTAATTTGTCAAAGAATTTTTTTTATGATTATAGATTATATTCATAATCTTTTCAATTTAAATTAGGTATTTTACAAGTTTGAAATTATGAATTTTGATTCATAAACTAACCTAGAGTATTATATTGTTTAGAAATGGTGAATAGTAGAAGGTATGAGAATTATAGCAATACGCATGATCGAAAATTAAGAAGGATCATATATTTCATGGTATTAAGCCAAAATTTAAAAGGGAAATTGTCTCCCACATATTCTCATCATATGAAGAAATAGTAACATGTGTCAATAAGATATGTAAAGAATTATCTGAGTCCTATGGCTTTGAAGGGAAGCAAGAGAAGAAAAGGATGGAAGAGAGAAAGATGGATAAAGGGAAGAGGGGAAAGAAGGATTTTACCATATGTGATAACTATGGAAATAATCACATTGGTAAATGCTTAAAGGGAATGAGATTTTGTTATAAGTGTGGAGAAAAAGGACACCAAGTACCTGATTGAAAGGGTAAGAAAAAGGTTTCAAATGTACAATGCTTCATCTAAAAGGAGCTGAGACACTACGCGAAGCAATGTCCAAATCATCAGAGTATACCCCAAATGATGCTATTAGATAATAATAAAGTTATGATACTATCTAAGATGAATATGAATGATTAGATTTATTATTTTGTTATTAAATTATTTTTTCATTTGAGTATTGTATTAATTATGTACATGTTATAATAATTATAGTGTATAAAAGGATTGTACTACATTACTATTTCATTAAGGACTTGAGATTTTGTAGAACCAAGAAAAGTGACTCAATAGTAGGTTAATTTTTTTTGGAAAATGTATGGTTGATAGAAAGATAAACCATAATATAGTTCTGATACTGAGGTAGTGATTTTGGAATAATATATGATTGATTTGGATAAATTATATTGGATATTCTTGACTACCATGAAAATGTTTAATGATTTTTATATTCCATCATTATTGGAGTTTACAAAATTTTTAGATAGAAGGAGTATATCCGGTATTCTATAAGGAATAATGGAGAATGAATGCAATTAATAAGTTTTTATTAAAATTCAGGGTGTTACAGTTTATTAAAAGAATACATGATGAAGGTATTCACATGTTATTACGTGGCAAAAAGGATCTTCATTGTGATTACCTTCCTTATGAATTTTGGATTGTGAGATTGGACAAAAGTATTTTGGATAAGTCTAAAGGTTGGAATCCATTAAGCTTCACATTGGATACTATTGTTAAGGTTAAATCATTTCATGAGATTATTTTTGGATTGTCATAAAAAGGACAACCTAGATGTCGGGCGACAACCCGTCACATCTAGCTAGGCCGTGAGACATGAACCCACAACCGAAGGGCGATAAGGGTAATCACTTACCATTGACTTACGTGATGTCCTGGTTTGTATAATGTAGTTTTTTAAATATTCTGAAAAATTAATTATAAATTCAATATTTTTTGAACCCTATACGATTAGGATAAATAGAATAATTTTTAATTCTATTACCTTTTGGAGTGAAAGATGAGTTTGTGGTAGGAATTAGTTGAAGGATGAAAAAATACTTGTAAAGTATATTTTCCCTCTTATTATATGAATAAATTAATTCTTAAAATTTATGGTAGGAATCTTAAAACCAAAAATGTTTTATCCTAATACCATATGTTTTGTTGAACCGACGATATTTTAAATCATCCTAGATTGATGGCTTTGAGGCCCTAAATTTTACACTTGTTTGTGATTGATGACTTAAATAAATTTCTATAAATATTTATGTTTTCCTCAAATTATGTGCCTCTAATTTCCACCAATGTTCTTCTAATCATGATCATAATTTGGTTGTGACTTTTTCATTTCCCTTTCCCTCTTATTAACACTAAATTTTTTTAACCTAATTTCTGATGTGGGTTTTCTACAAAGGTGTTTTTCTATTTTTAACCTTTTATTTTATAAGAACAATTTAAATTGTGAGGGCAAAATTTATTGAAGGAGGGGAGTATATAAGATCCCAATATTTCATAGTATGTTATCTCATTAAAGCAATTCAATAGCTTGCGCTACACGCAACACCGAGTTTGAGTGCACCACAACCTAACAAAGTAGCTGTTCAAAAAGTAGTTATGAATAGCATTAACTGAATTTTGAATCTTATATACTCTATATAATTTTAACATACATATTATGTGTTTCTTAGACATAATATAAAAACAAATTCATTTTTTAGATAAAAGAAGTATTTTTCAAAAACTGCAATTTTATTACCTTTTAATGGAGAACTCTTTTTAAAACCAATATTTGACACATTTACATATTAAATTTAATGAAATTAAATTCTTCTTTATAATTGGGACATACAAATTTAGTTTGGATAATTTTTGGTACTTTTCTAATAACTTTCATATTTTGACGAATAGTAAAAAATACTATGTTTTAATTGAAAACAATTTTTTTAATAGAAATAATTTATAGTGTTAAATTATGCATTTGAATAGTTTTAAGTATAATTAGATTATATTTTTATCATTTAACACAATTTATGTCATTATAACTAATTTCACATTTAAATTTGACATAAACACATGTCAATCTATTGATAGTTTTTACTTTTTAAAAAACACATTTTTTGGTTTTGACAATGGGAATTAATTTTAAATTAAAAATTTAAACTTATATGTTTTGAATTTGGTAAAATAGAATTCATTTTTTAATTTTTAATATCAAAATTAGCTTAGGGTGAAGTCTTTGTATTTTTCTAAAAACTTTCAATTTTTGATGAATGGTGAAAAACATTGAGTGATTATTTAAAACCGAATTTTTATTTAAATAATTATTTATTTTTTTCAATTTATTTTAAGTCAAAATAGATATATAATACCTATATAAGTTCAATGTATTTAATTGGAGTCATTTTATAAAAAAAGTATATGTATAAAAGTTTATTGAACTTTTTAACCTGTTTTTCCCACCTTCTCGGCATGTTAGCAAATTTGCATAAAACATAGTTTTACCGCTTCTATGAGTTGGATTTAAAACATATTAGAGACAAATTTGACATAAGTAAGTATAATGTGATTCAATAAGATGAAAATAATTTTTGGTGAATCGTAACGTTTGACTTTTATTTACCACGGTTAAAAGTAAATATGTTAATTAAAGGTAAAAATGATATTATAATTACCCTAAAACATTTTCTAATTCTATTGGATAAGAGTAATTCTACCAAAAACAACCTTAGGAATAAAATATGATCCTTTAGGTACACTTGTATTAGATTAGGACATTTATTATTATTTTATTTAAAGAAGAGTTAAAAGCTTTAAAAATCAAAGTTTTATAACTAAACCATTTTTAATATAGGGCTACACACAATATAAATTTGACTATAAATATTCATTATAAAACTAAATAGATTTACTAAATAATGGTTTTTTATTTATAATTTTTAGACATTACATAATTTAATTTATTTAGGACACAATGATGATGCAGTAAATACCCTATTAATGAAATATTAAAATAATTTATATTATAAATATCCAAATAAATGTAAATTGAGACTTATGATGAATTCCACTAATTTTATAGGTTAATATGACGTTTTAGGGTTGATTAGATATATTTTTTGAAGTGATAAGGTTTTTATGACTTTCACTGAAACAAAATACCAAATAGTGTCAAAATTGACATAAATTAATTTTTAAAACAAATACTATATTATTGGTTGATATAATATTAATAAATATTTAAAGTTAGAGAAAAGGGATTAAATGATATTATATATGTCATTAATTAACCAATTGAGGTTTTCTTGTAAGTTTAGAGTAAGTTTACTAATCATATAGTGTAAGAAAACAAGAAGACACAGTAAAAGTTATACTATTTAACTAAGAGTTAAATCTAAAAGATAAGGTTATAATGGTAACCTAAACATGTTTAAAACTTATTGGTTGAGAGGTTTTAGAACCATTTCAATTTTAGCCTCTAAATAAATCATTTTTGAGCTATTATAAACCGAAAATTATTTTATTATAAAATAATATTTCAAGATTTTCCGAAAGTGACCATCACCTCTCTTATAAAAGGGTACTTGCCCTTATCTTAATTTCACACCTCCAAAGCCATTTTTCTCAGCAAAAACCTAACCAAATATCATGCCAACTTCCTTCACATCAACCTATAGTCATTACATTTATCAGAAACCCAAAACAAGGATCCTATTTGATCAACTCAAAAGGAAACACCCGAAGAAGAGGTAATAATTTTACCACCCTCTTTCAAGTTCTTTTCTTCTTCCACTTCCACTTTATTTGTTGTTTCCATACCAAAATAAAAACTCCAGTACCTCTTACATACCATGATGTTATTATAAATATGGTATAACCATATTCGTTATTCTATCCATCATATAAATGATAAATTCACCATACGTACGTACGTACGGCTTACCGTCTCTACGTCATGGTGTAGTTTGTTATTCAAACACTTAATTATTTGGATGGATATAATAATGAGTATAACTGATGTAAATAATAAATATAACATGTTAATGATTCTTTATATATGATATAACATCCAATTACATATGATTTCACCGTCAATATAATGATATTGTCACTCGTGCGTATATACGGATTACCGTCTCAACGACTCGATGAGGTTCATTCCCACGTTCACCATTCAATGATGATTATAAAAATATATATTATTAATAAGTATGTAATATATGAAATAATAATTCTACTATATATATATATATGTACTTACATATATCTTATTCACTTACTTTCGTTCAATACGATATGAAAACGGAAACAACGTTTATGCGTACGTACGGCCTACCGTATCCATAAATGATGCCTTACGTTTCATATATATATATATATATCTATTATAAATATTTATATTCTAAATATATATGATATATAAATCAAGTTTTATATTCTGGAAGTATTTAAATAATGATCTAAATGATACATGTTAAAACACATACGATAAAGAAAGCAATTATTACCCAAAATGTTAATTTAACATGGAAATCATTATTAAATAGGAATTATAAAGTCATAAATGAATAATGGATGATATAATAAATATGAATATGGTTCTGGTAAAATTTAATAACATACTATGGTAATTATTCAATAGGATAAACATACCTTCGATCAAAGGAAAGTGTAAGGTAAGGTTTAATTCCTCAATCTCGTTATTATTCAAGATTGTTTAAGGGTAAGTTTTTTTACAGGGAAATTTTTTTTATCGATGTCCTTGTTTGATAAAAGAGTTTTCCAAGGGATTATTTAAAGGGAATATTTTTTCAAAACATCATTTTAAATGTTTTAAATATTTATTTTTCTAAATCATTCTCATTAATGTCCATGTTTTCAAAATGGGGTTTTAAGGATTTATTTATATGAACATGAATGTTTTTAAAATGTTAATTCCATTAAAAAATTTCAATGTGAAATGGGAAACTTTGATTAAAAAATTTATTTAAATGTATTCCTTTCTAAATTTTGTGACTTTTAAATGTTTTCATGAAAAAGGGATATTTCTCTCAAAGAGTTTTACAAATCATTTGCATCTATGTCAAAATACTTTGATGGATTTTAAACTTGTTTGAAGTTTAATTATTATGACACAAATCTTCCATATTGTACTGAAAGTTTTGTGATATGTTTGAATGTGGAGGTGTTATTTTTATACCATTCATGGTTTATGGATAATGTATTTAAATTTCATATGCAAGTTTTAATATAAATGTTTATGTTATGTTTAAACCTTTTCCTATGAGGAATGCATTGGACTTAGTAAGTGACGGGTGGAGCCCGCTATAGCTCCTTGATGTATCAGTAGGTCTCATAGGACAAACTAGTGTATTGTCACAAGGCCTTGAAAAAATCTTATTTTTAGTCTTGGCACAAGGCATTGACTATGGTGTTATAAAGTTTGGAATTATGAATTTCATCATTATGGAATTGGCTAATGATATTACATGTGATTATTCGACTAGTAGAATATCCATGTGAATAAGTAAATGGAATTATTTGATTTATATTTTAGATATTACGATGAAGTTTAAGTTTAAATGTCTTTTGTTTTAGTGTTATACATTCTCTTAAATGTTTATACATATTTAGGAAAGTTTCCTCTATATTGTTATCCTTACTGAGCATCTGAGCTCACCCCTTTCCATGTTTTTTTCCCTGGATGTAAAGAAGTATATTATGACTAAACTTTAGGTATAGTATAAGGGATATGAATGTGGTAAATGGAGACAATGTTATTATTGTTTTCCATTTTATAATGTAATGTAACATTAATGTAGTAATATATTTTCCAAGACTGCTAAGCTGATCTGTCTTTCGGGGCATGATTCCTTGTAATCATGCCAATGTATTAAAATAATGTACCGACTCTGGGTAACCAGGGTCAAGGTGTTATAGTTGGTATCAGATTAATTTTAGAAACAACCTTGGAAATAGATTTAGATAAACTCTGATTATAGAACATTACCCTAAGATATACTTTGAGGATTAGTATAGAAGAACTTCCTAAAATTTTGGCAATGTAGAGTTTTTTGTATATTTTCCAAGAAACACATTCATGTGTGGATATGAGCAGGTAGAGGTGTCTCTGGTACAGATGTACCTTGGAGTGAAAACTCTGAAAATGAGTTTTGGGATTGACCCGAGGTATCCTGGTACATGACAATGGACCTTGTTGCACTCTTGGTTACAACACTCCCATGGGATATGATTAAGGTAATTCACATTTTCATTACAAGAAATTATAAAGGATTTAGGAGTAAATAATTCCTAAAATAAAACATTTTATGATTATAGATTATATGCATAATCTTTTCAATTTATGTTTGTTATTTTACAAGTTTGGAATTATGCATTGTGATTCATAAGATAACCTAGAGTATGCCATTGTTTAGAAATGGCGCATAGTATAAGGAATGAGAATTCTAGCATTACGCATGATTGAAAGATTAATAAGGATATTATCTTTCATGGTATTAAGCCAACATTTAAAAGGGAAATAGTCTCATATGTATTCTCATCATATGAAGAAATAGTATCGGGTGTTAATAAAAGTAAATAATTTTATGAGTCCTATGGATTTGAAGGGAAGCAATAGAAGAAAAGGATGGAATAGAGAAAGATGGATAAAGGAAAGATGAGAAAGAATGATTCTCCCATATGTGATAACTGTGGAAAGAATCACCTTGGTAAATGATTGAAGGGAATGAGAGTTTGTTATAAGTGTGGAGAAAAAGGAAACCAAGTACGTGATTTCAAGGGTAAGAAAAAAGTTTCAAATGTACAATACTTCATCTGAAAGGAGTTGGGACACTATGCAAAGCAATGTCCAAATCATCAGAGTATACCCCAAATGATTTTATTAGATTTTAATCAAGTCATGTTACTATAGAAGATGAAGATGAATGATTATATTTATTATGTTGTTGTTAACGTATTGTGTCATTTTACTATTGTATTATTTATGTAAATGTTATAATAATTATAGAGTATAAAAGGATTGTACTATAGTACTATTTCATTAAGAACTTGAGATTGTTCGGAACTAAGAAAAGTGACTCAATAGTAGGATAATTGTTTTGGAAAATATATGGTTGATAGAATGATAAACCAAAATATGGTTCTAATACCGAGGTAGTGATTTTGAAATAATATATTATTGATTTGGATAAATTATATTAGATATTCTTGACTACCTTGAAACTGTTTAATGATTTGTATATTCCATCATTGTTGGAGTTTAAAAGTTTTTAGACAGAAGGAGTATATCCATTATTCTATAAGGAATAATGGAGCATGAATGTAATCAATAAGTTTTTTTCTCAATTCAGGGTATTAAAGTGTTTTAAAAGAATACATGATGAAGGTACACACATGTTATTACATGGAAAAAAGGATCTTCATTGTGATTACCTTCTTTATAAATTTTGGATTGTGAGTTTGGAGAGAAGTATTTTGGATAAGTCTAAAGGTTGGAATCGATTAAGTCTGACATTGGATACTATTGTTAAGGTTAAATCATTTCTTGAGATTATTTTTTGAATTTCTTAAAGAGGACAACCCGGAGGTCGGGTGACAACCCGTCGCGTCAAGCAAGGTCGTGATACATGAACCCGCAACCGGAGGGTGATAAGGGTAATCACCTACCACTGGCTTATGTGATGTCCTGGATTTTATAATATATTTTTCTAAATATTCTCACAAATTAATTATAAATTCATTATTTTTTGAACCCTATACGATTAGGATAAATAGAATAATTTTGAAATCTATTATCTTTTGGAGTGAAAGATGAGTTTGTGGTGGGAATTAGTTGAAGGATGAAACTCAACTTGTTAAGTATATTTTTCAGTCTTATTCTATGAATAAATTAATTCTTTAACTTTAGGGAAGGGATCATAAAACAAAAATGTGTTATCCTAATACCTTATGTTTTGTTGAACCGACGATATTTTAAATCATCATAGATTGATGTCTTTGAGGCCCTTAATTTTACACTTGTTTGTGATTGATGACCTCAATCACTTTATATAAATATTTACTTTTTCCTCCAATTATGTGTCTCTAATTTCCACCAAATTTCTTCTAATCGAGATGATAATTTTGTGGTGGGTTTTTCATTTCCCTTTCCCTCTTATTAAGAGTAAATTTTATTAACCCAATTTCTGATGTGGGCTTTCTAGAAAGGTATTTTTCTATTTTTAACCTTTTATTTTTGAAGAACAATTTCAAATTGGGAGGTCTCAATTTATTAAAGGATGGGAGAATGTAAAACCCCATGATTTAATAGTATGTTATCTCATTAAAGTAATTCAATAGCTTGCGCGACATGGAACATCGAGTTTGAGCGCACCATAACCTACAAAACTAGTCGTTCAAAAAGCAGTTATGAATAGTATTAACTACATTTTCAATCTTATATACTCTATATAATTTTAAAATCCATATTATGTGTTTCTTAGACATAATATAAGAATAAATTCATTTTTTAGATAAAATAAGTATTTTAAAAAAAATGCAATTTTACATCCTTTTAATGGAGAACCATTTTTAAAACCAATATTTGACTCTTTTATATATTATTTTTAATGAAATTAAATTATTTTATAGAATCGAGACAAAAAAATTTAGTTTGGATAAATTTTTGGTACTTTTTTGATAACTTTATTATTTTTACAAATAGTGAAAACTACTATGTTTTAATTGAAAACAACATTTTTAATCGAAATAATTTATAGTGTTAAATTATGAATTTGAATGGTTTTGAAG
Source organism: Viscum album (assembly GCA_963277665.1). Classification (NCBI taxonomy): domain Eukaryota; kingdom Viridiplantae; phylum Streptophyta; class Magnoliopsida; order Santalales; family Viscaceae; genus Viscum; species Viscum album. The sequence continues at coordinate 519,752,430 of OY728144.1, forward strand.
TATAATTAGATTATATTTTTATCATTTAATACAATGTAGGTAATTATAACTAATTTCACATTTAAATTTGACGTAAACCCATGTCAATCTTTTGATTGTTTTTACTTTTTAGAAAACACGTTTTTTGGTTTTGACAACGGGTATTAATTTTAAATTAATAAATGAAACTTATATGTTTTGAATTTGGTAAAATAGACTTCATTTTGGAATTCTTAATATCAAAATTATCTTAGGATGAATTTTTGGTATTTTTCTAAAAACTTTCAATTTTTGATGAAGAGTGAAAAACACCGAGTTATTATTTAAAACCAACTTTTTATTTAAATAATTATTTATTTTATTTAAATTTATTTTAATTCAAAATAGATATATAATACCTATATAATTTCTATGTATTTCCTTGGAGTCATTTTATAATAAAATTAGTTGTATAAAATTTTATTAAACTTTTTAACCTCTTTTACCCACCTTCTCGACACGTTAGCAAATTTTCATAAAACATAACTTTACCACATCTATGTGTTGAATTTCAAAAATCTGAGAGCCAAAGCTGATATCAGTAAGTAAAATATGGTTCAGTAAGATGAAAATAATCTTTGGTGAACAATAACTTTTGACTTTTAATTACCACGGTTAAAAGTAAATACGGTAATTAAAGGTAAAAATGATATTATAATTACCACAACATATGTCCTAATTCTATTGGATAAGAGTAATTCGACAACAAACAACTTTAGGAATAAAATATGACCCTTTAGGTTCACTTGGATTAGATTAGAACATTTATTATTATTTTATTTAAAGAAGAGTTAAAAGTGTAAAATTCAAAGTTTAATAAATAACCATTTTTAATATAGGGTTACACACATTATAAATTCGACTATAAATATTCATTAGAAAGATAAAGATATTTACTAAATAATGGTATTTTATATATAATTTTTAGAAATTAAATATATTAATTTATGTATGACAAAATGATGATGCAATAATTACCTTATTAGTGAAATATTAAAATAATTGATATTATAAATATCCAAATAAATGTAAATTGAGACTTCTGATGAATTAAACTAATTTTATAAATTAATGTAACATGTTAGTGTTTATTAGATAAATTTTTTGAAGTGATAAGGTTGTTATGACTTTCACAAAAACAAAATACCAAATAGTGTCAAAATTGACATAAATTATTTTTTAAAACAAATACTATATTATTGGTTGATATAATATTCCTAAAAATATAAGGTTCCAAAAAAGGGCTTAAATAATATTATATATGTCATTAATGAACCAATTTAGGTTCTCTTGGAAGTTTAGAGTAAGTTTATTAACCATATAGTCTAATAATACAAGAAGACACGATAAAAGTTACACTATTTAACAATGAGTTAAATCTAATAGATAAGGTTAAAATGATAACCTAAACTTCTATAAAACCTATTGGTTTAGAGTTTTTCGACCCATACTTACCTTATCCTTGAAATAAATTATTTTGGAGCCATTATAAACGGAATATGACTTTATTGTAAAAAATATTTCAAGATTTTCCTAGAGTGACCCTCACCTCTCTTATAAAAATGTACTTCCACTTCTCTTAATTTCACACCTCCAAAGCGATTTGGATCGGCCAAAAACTACCCAAATATCCTCCCAAAGTCTATAAAATCAACCTAGAGTCCTTAAATTGATCCAAAATCCAACTTAAGGAGCCCTTTTGATCAACTCAAAAGGAAACATTCAAAGAAGAGGTAATAATTTCGCAACCTTCTTTCAAGTTCTTTTCTCCTCCAAATTCCTCTTTCTTTATTTTTTCCATAAAAAAATAACAAATTCAGTACCTCCTACGTACCGTGATGTTATTATAAATATGGTACAACCATATTCGTTATTCTATCCATCCTATAAATGACAAAGTCACCATACGTGCGTACATACGACTTACTGTCTCCACGCCGTGGTGTAATTTGTTATTCAAACACTTCATTATTTGGATGGGTATAATAACGAGTTTAATTGATGTAAATGATAAATATAAAATTTTAATTATTCTTTATATATGGTATAACATTCAATTACATAAAATTTCACCATCAATATAATGATATTGTCGCTCGTGCGTATGTACGGATTACCGTCTCCATGACGCGATGAGATTCATTCCCACGTTCAACATTCAACGATGATTATAAAAATATAAATTATTAATAAGTATTTAATATATGAAATAATAATTATACTATATATATATATGTATGTATTTAATTACATACATCTTATTCACTTACATCCGTTCAATACGATATGAAAACGGAAACAACGTTTATGCGTACGTACGGCTTACCGTCTCCATAAATGGTTCCTTCAATTTAATATATCTATATATTATAAATATTTATATTCTAATTATATATGATATATAAATCAAGGTTTATATTATGGAAGTATTCAATAATGATCCAAATGATACAAGTTAAAACACGTATGATAAAAAAATCAATTATTACCCAAAATGTTAATTTAACATGGAAATCATAATTAAATGGGAATTATAAAGTCATAAATGAATAATATGTGATATAATAAATATTAATATGGTTTTGGTATAATTTAATAACATACTATGGTAATTATACAAGAGGTTAAACATACCCTCGACCAAAAGAAAGTGCATGGTAATGGTTAATTCCTCAATCTCATTATTATTCGAGATTCTTTATAGGTATTTTTTTACTGGGAAATATTTATTATCCATGTCCATGTTTCATAAAATAGTTTTCAAAGGGATTATTTTTTAATGGAATATTTTATTAAAACATCATTTTAAATGTTTTAAATATTTATTCTTCTAAATCATTCTCATTAATGTCCATGTTTTCAAAATGGTTTTTAAGGATTTATTTATATAGACAAGAATGTTTTTAAAATGTTAATTCCATTAAAAATTTTAAAATTGGTATGGGACACTTTGTTTAAAAAATGTCTTTAAATGTCTTCCTTTCTAAATTGTGTGACTTTTAAATATTTTCATGAAAAAGTGATATTTCTCTCAAAGAGTTCTACAAATCATTTTCATCTATGTCAACATACTTTGATGGATTTTAAACTTGTTTGAAGTTGATTTATTATGATACAAATATTCCATATTGTATTGAAGTTTTTATGATATGTCTGATTGTGGATGTGTTATTTTTATACCATTCATGGTTTATGGATAAAGTATTGACATTTCGTATGCTAGTTTTAATATAAATGTTTATGTTATGTTTAAACTTTTTCATATGAGGAATGCATTGGACTTAGTAAGTGATGGGTGGAGCCCAATATAGATCCTTGATGAATCAGTAGGTATCATGAGACAAATTAGTTTCTTGGCACAAGGCATTGAAAAAAGATTATTTGTAGTCTTGGAACAAGGCCTTGACTATGTGGTTATGAAGTCTGACATTATGCATTCCATCATTATGAAATTGGAAATTGATATTACTTATGATTATCTGACTAGATGAATATCCATATGAATAAGTAAATTGCATTATTTGATTTATATTTTCCATATTATGCTGAAGTTTAAGTTTAAAAGTATTTTGTTTTAGTTTTATACATTGCCTTAAATGTTTATGATTATTTATGAATGTTTCTGCTATATTTTTATCCTTATTGAGCATCTGAGATCACCCCTTTCTATGTATTATTTTTCCTTGGATGCGAAGAACTATATTATGAATGACCTTTCGGGATAGTCTAATGGATATGAAATTGGTCAATGGAGACAATGTTGTTGTTGTCGTTCATTTTATAACGGAACGTAATGTTCATGTATGTAATCTATTTTCCAAGACTGCTAAACTGATCGGTCCTTCGAGACTTGATTTTTTTATAATCATGCCAATGTATTAAAATAATGCACCGACTCTGGGTAATTGGGTTCATGGTGTTACCTCAACGGTGATTCAAAATCAACCCCAGCTTGTAACATCTTGTTTCCAATCCATCAGGCTCAAGGGGGCTTTCACATAGTGTAATTGGGCTACATGTCGTGTAATAATTTCTAGGTACATGTCATTAGAGTGATAAAAATGTGAAATGATTCATGTTGTGACTAGTGGTTTCACATCATGAATGGTTTAAATAACATATTTTTAATATGAGGTGATGGGTTTTTCAGCGTACTTATCCAGCGTGCAATTCACGACGTGAATGGGAATTTCACATCCTTAAATGTTTGGCATCTAGTTTTAAAACATGAGCATGGAATTTTTTCTTAGTCCTTTCTTTTCATACCCCTTCATCCTCGACCCATGGTCTCTCATAGGCATTTTTCAGAAACACATTCCTTACGAATCAATCCATTCGATGTCTAATCTATGTCACGATTATAGTCCATCTCTCTGAGTAAGTCATCTCCTCGATTATTCATTGTCTTTGATCACAATATTACTATTGGGTGGTGTGTTTAGATCTATTGGGTTAAGATTGTGTTTTTTCTTGGTTTCTCCTATATCTTTTGTGTGATCTCACTCTGGTGTCCTTTTCCTTTGTCGGTCGTGGTGCGGCAGGTGTCCATTCTTGAGGTACAAAGGTTTCTTTCTTTCCACCGACCCCTTGTGTTCAGATATGGATAAATCAAGTGATTTGGATTGGATTCTAGGGACTTCATTAATGTCATTGTGTTTTTTGGTTGATCCCATTATGGTCATGTGCGACCTGAGTTTCAAGGTAGTTGGTTCTGCCTCTAGTCTATGATAATGGATCCTGTTGTTTTTCTTCAAAAAAAAAATTCATAATGAAATATTGGAAATTTCTTTTGTGTGTGTTTAGAATATTTTTCAATGAAAAATGGGTTTTCCATGGTTATGAATAAATGGAATGTAAAAGGGGTATTTTCGAATCATTGAAATGAGATTTGAAATGGTTTTGAAATGATTTTCAAAGAAATGAAATGAATTATGAGAAAGAAAACATGGGTTACCATGGGTATATAGGTGGAAGTTTTATCTTGAGGCCATCATCCATTGTTTGTGATTATCAAAGGGGTTTTTTCATGGGGATTTTTTCTATTTCCTAGGCCTGTTGTTCTAGGGGACTAATATTAACATTGTTGGGGGGGGGGGTTACTCATGGGTTATTCTTCTACTTCCAAGGACTATTGTTTTAGTAACTGATTTGCACACCTAATTATTATGGTATGAGTAGTATGCGGCCAGAACCTATAGTATTACTTGGTGTTGTGAAACATGTTCTTTTGTTTTGTATTGGTTGGATTTCTGAGTTAGCCTTGATATACATGTTTATGCTTGTGAAAAATAATATGAAAAATGTTCTTTGAAATTGATATAACTTCTTTTATTTAGAATTGAGGAAAAAAGGGAAATGTTTACCAAGTTTTCTATAAAATTGCATCAATGCTTATCATTCCATGTTTTTCTTAAAATAAGAATACATGAATTGTCAAACATTGACTGGATATGAAACACTTGGGTGGGATCCTACTGAGCCTGTTAGCTCACACCCTGTGCACCTATTCAGGGATGAGTATACATTTGTTTGTATTCTAGTGTAGGGAAATGAAATGTGATGTGGTGAGGTGGTGAGGTTCCTGTTAGCTGGTTGGGTAGATGGTGGTGAGATGGTGGAGTTCCTCCATGCCATCATTTGGAGTAGCTGTTTGGTTTGGGTCTTTTATAGTTGTAATTGTCTTTTGAAGTTTTTTGATACTTTTTCTATTGTTTTTTTCCACTATTTTCTTACAGTTATGGCATATATCTTCGTTAGTCTTCCATAGTTTCTCTCATTCTTTATATATGCATGCCATGTGGTTGTTTTGGTTGGGTGAAACCATTCCCTCTATTTTTTTCATTTGATGACGGGGGCATGTCACCGGCCCATGGGGATTGGGAATGCCCTTTGAGTATGTGATAGATTGGGTCGGGTGGTGGGTTTGAGGGAAACCTGGGCCAGTTTGTTTCAATTTGGTATCAGAGGAGGTACATCCTCAAGAGTCCTTGTCTTGGGACATCTATTAGACTAGAGATAGGATTTTTGGGACTTGACAGGTATGTTGCAAAAAAGTGATTGGTTACCTCTTGTTGTTGCGAGACTCAAGTCACCATGGTATGTTGGGATATGTGTCTCTAGTGTTGGGTTTTTTTAAAATATCATTTTTTTTTCTTATGGTTTTTCTAGTTTGAACTTATATTTGTTCTCTTGTCAGATAATTCTTATGTTTTGGTGTGCAGCAGTATGCCTCTGAGATGTCTTCCAAGTGTTCCTTAGGAAGGTGTAGTTGATTCTCTCCAAGGGAATATGCTGATATATTAGATTATAATCGAGACTATGGTATGGGAATTCCGTTTTGTTGATCAAAATGTTCCATGGGTTGAGAATGCATTGGTTGAGGTATAACTCGGAGCTGGAGGAGAGAGAGAGATTGCTGGATTTATTGTGTGAGAAGCCACAATACTTTAATGGAATGACTGAATGTCAATATGTGGAAGACTTGATGGATAAGATTAATCAAGTCTTAAATTTTCTATAACACTTGATGACATTAGGGTAAAGTGCGCAACGTTCATGCTTGAGGGGTTCTACAAGCGATGGTGGTATTCTATGGTATAGGAAGACATACACATGGGCTTTGATTGGAAGTATTTCAAACCCCTATTCTTCTAGAAATTTATTATAGAGTCTATAATGTTGGATAAGCCTCTGGATTTCCTATCATTATAGTAGGGAGAGTATTTGGTTTCAGCATACAACAATCAGTTTGTTGATCTTGTCTATTTTTCTCCAGACGTAATGAAGAATGACCAGCTGAAGGCTCAAAATTACCTACAAGGTTTGTGACCAAATATCAGATCGTAGTTGTTTATTTTGAAGATTTATACCTATGTGGAGATTATGGATGGATCATATTATGGTGAATATGAATATGGAAGTCAATTTCATATTCACTACCTCTTCTCTTTCATCTGGTGACAACTTCAGTGTTGTGTATGAGAAGAAAATGAAGTGGCAGTATCATCGCAGAAGTGGTGGAGGTGGGTCTCAGTAACAATCCTCCTCTGCACCATATGTTGCATCTAGTGGTTTTCCTATGACTTACTATCAGTTCAGAAATGGAGTACACACTAGACGTTCTTGTCCTATATCTATGAAGACATGAAACAACTATAAATGTATTGGTCACTTACAGCGTTTCTGTCATGATATGACTATGCATCATTATGTTCAGGGTTCGTCGGATCGAAAGGCTACTGCGGTGCAGTCATAAGCTTTAAGGACTACATGGATCCATCCACATGCTTCAGGAGTGAAGCATTTACACACTGTAGATGAGTGTCTAATTGAAGTCAATTTAGGTCCAAAAATAGTGATAGGTATAATCCTTATTGCATCTTCACTAGTTTTTTTATATCAGTGCCTCCCATTCGTTCATATATGCACATATTTTTTGATATTCTTGAACATACAATGAGACTTATGTATTTTACAATGGAGTTAGAGACACCACTTGGAAATAGGAAGGAGTACGGGTTTCAATGTCCTTTTTCATTAATGATAGCCGATAAATAGTTGGTCTGGGATTTTCTCGTTATCAATATCAATCTATTTTAATTCATCATCAGTATGGATTGGCTTATCAATCATCAAGATTAGGTTGATTATTATCATCAGCGTGTTTCATTTCTTACTATATATGCGATCTCTCATGTGTTTCTGGGTGAATGGAACCCAAGGTTAGGCTGTGAAAGACCTTCCCGTCCAGAGCTTAGAAGTTTGTAAGTTGTTATTGCATTTGATCCCAATAATGTTTCTTCTATTGATGATATTACCATCATTTTCAAGACCTTCCTAATGTTTTTCCATATAACTTCTCCAGGATTAATCCAAAAAGAGAGGTAGAATTTACAATTGACCTGGTGATGGGTATGTAATTGATATCAATACCTTCTTATCATATGGAACCATCTGAGATGAAAGAGCTTAAGATTCAGTTGGATGACCTTTTGGAAAAGGGTTTTTTTATCGTAGTGTTTCTCCTTGGGCATCCCCTATACTCTTTTCCAAGAAAGAGAATGGTTCAATTCATTTGTGTGTGGACTATCAGAAGTTGAAATAGGTAACAATTAAGAAAAAATTTCCTTTACCTCATGTGGATGATCTATTTGAGAAGTTAATGGGGGAAAAGTGGTTTTCAAATATTGATCTTCAGTCAGGTTATCATCAGCATAGAGTTTGGGTGTCTGATATACCAAAGATAGCATTCAAGAGAAGGTATGGACACTATGAATATCATGTGATGCCTTTTGGTATAATTAATCCCCTATAGTTTTATGGCTTTGATAAATCAAATTTTCCATAATTATCTTGATACTTTTATGGTAGTGTTCTAGGATGATATTATGGTTTATTAGAAATCTGAACATGAACCTGAGCACCATCCGAGCTTGGTTATTGAAATTTTTAGAAGTCACCATTTGTATGAAAATATATCAAAATGTAGTTTATGGATTCATGAAGTAAAGTTATTGTGGCATAAATTTTTTGAGCATGGCTTGTTAGATGATCCAGATAAAGTAAAGGATGTTATGTCATAGAAGAAACCATAGAATGTCTTTGAGATATGAAGCTTTCTTGATCTTGTGGGATACTATCGATGGTTCATCAATGATTTCTATAAGCTAGTGTTGCCTTTGACTGATATTACTAGGAAAGTGGTGAATTTAAAAAGTGTTAGTCTTCTTTTGATGAATTGAAATTACATCTAACATCAGCTTAGATTCTGATCTTACTTGATCCTGGTAAGGGGTACATGGTTTTTTTATGCTTTAGGTATTGGTTTGGGATGCATGCTTATATAGGATGATCATGTGGTGGATTATAGATATCATTATCTCTGACCACATGATAATAACTACCCCAATCATTATTTAGAGCATAATACAATTATACATGCACTTAAATGTTGGTGGCATTATATTTTTGAAGAGAAGTTTACAGTCCTCTCTAATCATAAGAGTCTGAGTTATATCTTTTCTCAAATGGAATTGAATATTTGACAGAGACAATGGGTATAATACCTTCATACATTTGAATTCAATATTACATACACCCCAGAGAAGGGAAATGTTGTTGTAGACACTCTTAGTTAGAATGTACCGTTGCAGGCTATTTTGGAATCAAAGGATGAGGTGAAGATTATGGGACTTTTCACTCAGTTGTACTTGGACACTAAAAAGGATGTTTAAGGTATGATTCTGACCAGTGTTCAGTTATCACCATCTCTCTTGGAGTCTATTTTTCAGATTTAGCAACATGATTATGAGTTTAGTAATGTTCAATAAATCTTTTACGGTGGGGAGGCCATTTCTAGTTGTTCTATTTCTTCAGATGGTATGATCCACTTTGGTAAGAGAGTTCTCATCCCAACATCTGTAAGAAGTTTAGTCTTTTTTTATTGTCATAACTCTTCATGGTACATTCATCCATGCACTATTAAATTTTATTATGACACGATACAAATATTTTGGTGTCCAGGTATAAAGAGTGACATTCCAGATTATGTTACCTACTAATACACCTATCGATAGATAAAGGCAGAGCACTTGAAACCCTCTGGTTTGATTCAACCTCTTCTGGTGCCAATTTTGAAATGGGATTAGGTATCCATGGATTTTTTATTGGATTTCCATAGAATTCTTGAGGGAATAATTCCATTTGGGTGGTTTTTGATCGGTTTATGAAGTCATCTCATTTAATTCCGATCAAATACAACACTAAGGTTGAATATTTGGGTAAGCTGTATGTGCAAGAGATTGTGAAGTTACATGGGAGTCCTTTATCCAGTGTATCGGATAGGGATCCTAGGATTAACTTAATATTCTAGAGGATTATTTAAGAGAAAATGGGAAATCAGGTTATGTTAAGAACAACTTATCATCCTTAGACAGATATTCATATGGAGCGTGTGATTCAGATCCTGGAGGATATGGTCTATGCCTATGTCTTGGATTTTAGTGGATCATGGGATAGCCATATAGGACTCATCTACTATGTTTATAATAATATTTATCAAGCTTCAATTATAATTTTCCCATTTGAGGTGTTGTATGGCCTCCCTTGTGGATCACATCTTTGTTGAGAAGATGTGGGCAAAGTAACCTTAGTTAGACCATGTTTGGTTCAGGAGACATCGATGAAGATTCAGGATGTACAAAAATGTCCAATTACAGCCCAGAGTTCATAGAGATCATATGAATATTGGGGTGTACTCCTTTTGAGTATTCCATAGGTGACTGGGTTTTCAAGAAAATTTCTCCTCGTTTGGGTCATTACTGGCTTAGAAAATAGAGAAAATTGGCTCTGAGCTATGTTTGACCATTTGAGTTCATTGAGTAGCTTGGACATGTTTCTTATCAGTTATCATTTCGAATTCAGCTAACATGAATTCATTATTTTTTTAATATATCTTAGCTCAGTAAGTATCACCCTGATCCCACTCATGTTCTGAGTTGGGAATAAATTGAGCTAGAACCGGATGCTTCTATTCTGGAGAAACCAGTTGAGGTTTTTGCCTCTCAAGTGAAAGTCATTCATGGGAAGTCAATTCCGTTGGTTAGATTCTATGAAAACATGTATCAAATTCTCATGTTACTTGGGAACACAAGTAATTGATGAGGGATCAATGAAATCATCTTTTTCTAGGGATTACATCTTCTACATGACCTCTTGGGGACAAAAAATCTTCATGGTGGAGAATTCATAACATCCCATTATTGGTCCATCATGTTGAAGTGGTATTTCACCTCGTGTAACTAGGTTACACATCGTGTAATGATTTCTACGTACAATTCATAAGATGGATCATGAGGTTAAAGGGAACACATCGTGAATGGTGGTTTCACGTCGTGAATGGTTTAAATAATGGATTTTTAATCTGATGTGATGTATTTTTCAGCGTAATCTTTCAATGTGGAATTCATGACCTAAAGGGGAGTTTCACATCATGAAATGGACCTCATCCAATTCTAAAACACATTCTTGGAAGTTTTACTCAGTCCTTTATTTCTAGACTCCTTCATCCTCAAACTAGGGTCTCTCTTAGGCATTTTTAAAAGACACCTTTCCTTCCAAATTGGTCTGTTCATGGTCTGATATCTGTTGTGATTGCGGTGCATCTCTCTAGGTAATCCATATTCCCACTTCATCATTGCCTTTGATCATGATATCATTTTTGGGTGGAGTATTCATATCTTTTATGTTAAGATGGTGTTTTTTCTTGGTTTCTTCTAGATCTGTTGTGTGATCTCCCTTTGGAGATGTTTTCATTTGCCATTCATGGTGCGATGGGCATCTTTTCTCGAGGTATATAGGTTTTTTCTTTTTCTCCAACCCCTTGTGTTCAGATTTGGATTAATCATGTGATGTGGATTGGATTCTCAGGCCATCATTGTCATTGTTGGGTTTTCATTATTGGTGGATCCCGCTATGGGCATGCAAAACCTGAGTTTCAAGGTAGGTGGTTAGATATCTTCCTATAATAATGGATCTTATTGTTTTTCTTTACAAACTAATTTATAATGAATATTTGGAATAATTATTTTGCGCATTTTGAGAATAGTTTTCAATGAAAAATTGTTTTTCCCCAGTTATTGATAAATTGAATGGAAAAGGTATATTTTCAAAGCAGTGAAATGAGATTTAAAATAGTTTTGAAATGGTTTTCAAAGAATTGAAATGAATTTTTAAAAAGGGAAATGGGTTTCCTTGGTTACTTAGGTGAATGTTTTAGCTTGAGGGAATTATTCATTGTTTTTTATTATCAAGTAAGTTCTCTCATGGGTTATTCCTTTATTTCCAAGGCCAATTGTTCTAGGAGATTGATATTGACATTGTTGGGGGGTTTACTCATGGGGTATTCCTATACTTCTTAGGACCTTTATTCTAGGAACTGATTTGTGCACTTGATTATTGTGGTATGAATAGTCTACATCTTATACCTATAGTATTCCTTGGTGATGTAATACTTTCACTTATGTTTTGTATTGGTTGGATTTATGAGTCAGCCCTGAAATTTATGTTTATGCTTATATAACACCAGGGTAGTATTCTACTGAGCCTATTAGCTCACACCCTGCACACCTTTTTAGGGGTGTGTATACCTTTGTTTTTCATCCAGTATAAGGAAAGGCAAGGAACCATAGTGATGTAGTGTGGTTTGTGTCATCTGGTTGGGTAGATGGTGTCGAGATGGTGGGAGTTCATCCATTCCATAGTTTAGAGTAGTTGTTTGATTTGGGTCCTTTTTTACTTGGACTTATCCTTTCGAGTTTCTAGCTACATTTTTGTTGTTTGTTTCTATTTTTTTCTTACATTCATTTCATATATATTTATTTTTCTTCCACTGTTTGTGGTTTTCTTTATATATGTATGCCATTTTTTTAGGTTAGGTGAAATTGTTCCCTTTTATTTGTCATTTGATGCCCGGGTGCTTGTCGCTAGCCTGTAGTGATCAGGAACACCCTCTAGGTATGTGGCAGCTCAGGCTAGGTGCTGAGTTTGAAGGAACCCTAGGTCAGTTTGTTACAACCTTAATGGGATAAGGGCATTTATACCTTATTGTTTGCCATGGGAATAATCAAATCCCTGACTAGAATCACTGGATCCTAATAAACTGGACCAGTCAATGTTAATTATATCCCTAAATAACCTAAAGCTAATAGGGAAGTGGAATTTTCACCATCATCATAACCATAGAGGGCAGGAGTCTTCTCTAGGATGGGGGGACAAGATCAATGGTTGACCTCCCACCTATTCCTCCCGCTGCAAGACAAATCTTTGTTGTCTAGGTCCAGTTCGGTAACCATGATTGGAAACTCCCTCAAATTCACTGTTCATATTCCAATATGGGAGGAGAATACAACAATGGAAATCAAAACCCACCAGGTTTTCAAGCCAAAAATGCCTGATATGGCCAGGGGTTTGAATAATGACCTTGATGAAGGTAGTGCAGAATCATCCTATTTAATTGAATGTAATTGAACAACAACTGTTGCCCAATACACTACTATGAATGTCATCACTATCAACATGACATGAATTGTAGATCAAGACACAACTACAGAGGGGCATAATATGGGAAACATACCCTGATATGTGGTTGATTTAGATGCACCAAATGAAGCTTTACACACCTGGAACCAAATAAGGCTCCAAAATCTATCACCTTGAAATAAATTGTTGCCACCTCTCTGGAGGAAAAATGTTAAATAAAAAGGGAAAGGTACAGATAAATCCTAATCACCACGAATATGATTTTAGGATCCATCCATGGAGGAAAAATTGTTTCTATATGAAAACAAAATAAAAAATATCTGAAAACTCAATGAGGAGCTACTCAGGAGAAATATTTTTGTTGGGTACCATATTTAGATAGATACAAATATTCTCCCTCCCATAGTTTATTCGACTACAAGAGTCGTTTCTGAGAATCATACTGGTTCTAGGTCTAGGAAGATAGTCTATATAAATGAGGAAGTTGAAAATTATTATGACTTCCCTCCATTTATATGATATCTTCTCCCTCTCCAGGGTGATCATTCATCCTTATGATGAATTGAGAAATAGTGGGAGATGAAATTAGGGCCACCTCATCGACCCCACTGACTCCCTGTAGATGGGAGAAAACTCAGAGAATAGTTCCCCAAATCTTATTAATGTAATTGAGTCCTTTTATACTATAATAGAAGCCATAGAAGGGTGACACACACCTATTCCACTTGAAAGGAATCCATATCCCGAGTGGGTGGACAACACTTTTCCTCAAACCAATTTTATAAATCCTACCTTATCAACCTCTAATGGCACATAAAACCCCAAAAAACATCTCACACACTTCGAATACTGATGCAGGCCAATTATGGGCCCATGAAATCAATAGGAGGTGACACATATGAGATGTTTTGTGCACACTCTGACATGGATATCATTTTTTTAGTACAACAGTTTTCTAGTTGGATCCATTTCACGATGGGAAGGCCTTTATCATCAGTTCCTTTATCAGTTCAGCTCCACATTAAGGAAAAGGAAATTTTTTTACATGAAGAGCTATACATAATGCGAAAATGAGAGGGTGTATAACTTCATAGCCTAATGGAAGGGTTTAACCTATTCACTTATCATCCCTCTCTCATAGGTATAATTACTGGAGCTTAGTGATGAAAATCTCAAGGAGGATCTAAAGATTCATCTGATCTGAATGATGTATCCTGGTGGGTTCTGTGAGTTCATAGGAATGGAATAATGTTTCAAAGATTCCATTTAGTTATCCCAATCCAAATCTCAACTCATTCCCTCAATATATGAGAAAATTAAAGGAAAGGTAGAAGCTACATACACTACTCTCAAGTTAGTAGCAGTGCCTATCCAAGCACCCAATCAGGTCCCGAACCACCCATCTCCTACTTTTAAGTAGAAAAATCCACAAAATCACCCTCGGCTAGAAGAAAAGACAAATTAAGGCCATCCATGATTTTAGGAATTGATGAATAAATCAAACATCTTATAAAATGAACAATTCCACTATTATTTTGAGGTAGCCATGGACAATAACCAGCTCAGGCTACTACATCCCATGAAGCCCAATGAGGTTGACCTCACTGACCATCCTGACTAATACCCTTTTTCATAGAAGGATGGGTCATAATATCAAAAACTTAATTGAATTAAAATATATTTTTCAAGTCATGGTCGATTCTGGACTAGTGGTGTAAGATAAATCCTTAGATCATGGGGCTTGAATAATCATTGCGTAGTTGGAATAAAATGATAGTTGAAAACTAGTCCAGGTGAGGTGTGTATGAATGTTCGACAACTGGATGACTCAGAAAAAAATTGACTAAGCCCATGACACCCTAAGAGAGAAGATACATAGAACCTTAATAACTCTACCACATAAGGAGGTAACATCAGAAACACCTTCCAAGGGTGGGTACGACCGCTGGAAGTAAGAAGAGATAGAAGAGGAAGAGTCATATTCTGCTCCAAATCAAGCATTAATTCATGCATATTTTTTCCCTGAAACAACTTAATCATGGGAACCATCACACCAAATGGAACTATTATTAGAATAAGATATCATATTTGGTTATATCAATGTGACACACATGGTATAACCCTTCTACGATGATGAATATGCCTTATAATGTGAGTTTACTGTATATAACCAAGGAATGGGAGGTATCATATGCCAGAACCGAGAATACAAGGGATAGTGTGGTCATGGTCAGGCTTGATATTCTAGTTACATCCCCAAAAAGTACATTTATGCAGCTGATAACCATGGGAAAGAACTCTAGTAGGCTCCAAATAGGCATGGAGGCATCCCAGAACCCTCCAGTGATCTTCCGCACCTAGTTGTCTTGCATGACCACCAAGCGGGTGTTCGATTATCCGATCAAACTAGGAAATAGGGGAGGCTAGAACAACCCACACTGCTGGTGGAAAATGATCCCAAGACCTCCTCACAAGCACCATGTCCATCTACCCCACATGCCTCATCTCATGAGACACATGTCTAGGAGCATCCCCACATCAAGGAGTGTCGACCTCTGTCATAAAAGTAAGATATTATGAAATAGATGGCGGTTGTTCCATCCAAGATCTCAGTCATTGATGCACCCCATATTTCAAAATAACTTAGGGAGTCACTTATTGAATCCCTATGGATCCCACAATAATTTGAGATAGAAGTCACTGTGACCGAGGATTGTTGAGTGGAGGCCATGTTATAATAATGGCAGGTCGCACTCTCATTCACTAACTAGGATCAGGAGGAGGCAATAAAAAGGAACCTCAAGCCCCTTTATGTTTCCAGTAGACTCAATAATGTCAATTTACAAAGGTATCTGATATATAATGGTTCTGGGATCAACCTCACCCCGATTAAAACCCACCGATGTTTGAGATATGGTTAAGGGGATATGTCTCCCACAAATATGGCCATTAAAGGGTATGATAAGTGTGATAAAAGACCACATTGGAAAATCAAACTCAAAAATTATTTTAGGGATCTCACATTTGATGTTGATTTTAGGATTATCCAGCAAGACAACTCATATAATGTCTTTCTCTAATGCCCTGGCTTTATATCCATTTAGTGGTACCTTCAACATTCCATAAGTGTCTGAAGTACCCCATCAATGGAAAGGTTGAAATAATGAATGGTGAAAATTCACCCTTTGAGACTTGCTGATCCACATATTTTGATGTATATTTCTATAAAATGGGAGGCAAACAAACAAGGAAGAATGACGATATAAAGGTTTTAGGCCCCAAGGCTTGGGGATAACCCATGAAAATACCTAGAGTACAATAAAAAGTGAATATGTAATCCCCATAAATCTATTTGAGGTGAAAGACCTGGTCCCAAATATCCAAGATCCTCATATACCAAGTAATAGTCTAAAATAAAATCAGCTCTGACATCTCTCTGAAATGACTTATATAGTAAAAGAGGGTAATGTCTATTCTCATGGCCTCCCTCACCATGATAGTGATGGAGAAACCCCCCTAATTTCCATCTTCATCTAAAAAAGTATTCATAGTCTCAGAATTAGAGGAAGACAAGGATGACCTTAGGAATGTGCCTCCCACATTCGAGGAAGGTCTATACACCACCATCAACGAGCTCATGTAGATAATTATTGGAGTGGAAGAAGACCTGCAACCTATTCTGGTCAGTTCTTCCATGCCCCTCAAAGCACAAGAGATGTGCATTTCATTTTTAAATAAACACTAATATGTGTTCTCATGGATGTATAAAAAAATAAATAAACTGAATCCAGTTGTGGTTACACACCATCTCACCCTACCCGATGACCATCGATGCTATAAAAAGGTAACCAAGAAGATGCACCTCTCTCATGAAAAGGCGAATATTGAAAAATTACCCAAATATAACTTTTTTATGAGAAGTTAAATACCCAATATGGTTGGCTAACATCATCCCTATCAAGAAAATGAATGAGAAGATTAGGGTCTATATTGATTTCATAGACCATAATTTGAAATTACCAAAGGATGATTTCCCATTGGTGATCAAAATAATCTTGATCAGTGAAACTAATAGATTCCAATCCCTTTCCATTATAAATGGGTATTTAGGGTACAATAAAAAAAATATGGACCCTAAAGATGAAGAATCCACTACCTTCATAGCACCCCATGGTATAGTTTTCCATCAATTCATGCCCTTTGGGTTAAAGAATTCTATCTTTATATATCAGAGTTCCATGCATCATATCTTGAATCCATCTTTGTGAAGGATAATCGAATGTTATGTTGACAAACTTGTTGTCAAATCCTGACAATTATGTGATCACTTAACAGAACTTCAAATAGTATTCAAAAAACAACAAAATAATAGTCTGAAGATGAATGTGCTAAAATGAACTTTTGAGGTAACATGAGAGATGTTTATTGTCATTGTGGCATGCCACTGTGACATTAATGTAGACCCAAAGAAGAACATTGATATTCTAGAAATTTAACCCCTATAAATATTAAAGAACAAAGGGGGATCCAAGGGAACCTTGCCTATATTCGGTGAATCATTTATATCATGGCCAGAAAAGATCACCCATTCACCAATCTAATTAAGAAGGGAATCTCCTATCAATGAGGTGATTACTATTAAGAATATTTCAATAGTCTCAAGCAGTACCTACTACACCCACCAGTTTTGATTCCTCTGATGGAAGGGATGCCACTCATCTTGTATGTGGTCACTATGGAATTATCATTGGGTGCCCTCCATAGAAACAAAATGATGTGGGGAGTAACAAAAATCTCTACTACCTCAGTAAGACAATGCTACATAGTGGGACTAGATACTATGATGTCGAAAAGAACTTCCTTTAACTCATCATCATAGTGAAAAGGATGAGGTATTAATTACAACACCATGAAGTCTATATAGTATCTTGTATCAATCCTCTCAAGTATATCATTGGCCTCCTAATATTAACTATGTTCTTTTCTTGTTGTGCGGTCATTCTGCAGAAATACAACAATCAGTTTTTATCATAGAATTTAATTAAAGGGAAAGCCCATGCTGATTTCATCACAACACATCATACCTCAAAGAATACACCAGTGGACACTGAGCTTCTATATGAATAGTTGTTCTATGGCCATGAAACTCCCCATACATGAGAGATATAATTTTATGGTTCCACTCGAAGTCCTGTCCGCAAAAGGATAAAAAAACCAAGGCTCAATCGTGTTGGTCTATGGATTGTCTTTGTATCTCTAGAAACATTAGTTTTCCCTACTCTTTCTCCCTATTTGAAGGCTTCATAAATAGTGAGGCAGAATCCCAATCCCTCATTTCTAGCTTGGAACTCACCCTACAGCTGTACATAGCCTACATGACTATCAAAGGGGACTCAAAACTAGTCATAAAGAAGATCAATGGAAAATATTCCATAAAAAGGAGGAATTTTACCCACTCACTTACTATGTCAGGGGACTGATGAAAAGGTTTCCTTTTGAACCCACATTTCATCACTTTCCCAAATAAAATAATGCTTTCACGGATGTATTGCCTACTGCAGCCACTGTCTTGGATGACCTTGATCAGGATGATGCAATATTTAATATCACACATCAAACAATGGTCTCATTTAATATTGTATTTGATATGGAAGAAATAAACTAGGTCTAAACTTCCCTAGAACGTGATGAACCAATGAACACCCCTATGTGGATGGAGTGCTTAATCAGTTTTCTCCAAAATGTGAATCTACTGATAGAACAAGCTGGAAGGGAACACATTCGACATCATATAGCGAACTTCACCTTACAGGATTGTCTAAATGAAAAAAATAACTATACAAGTGTGGATAAGATGAAATCATCCTCAGATGCATAATAGAAGGATAGAGTTTTTCCTTCATAGAGGAAGTGAATGTGATCTCTTATAGTTCCCATCAATCTAGGACATGACTCTCCCAACAAATCATGAGGTTGGGATATTATAAGAAAACCATGATACATGAATATGTGGAATTCACCAAGAAATTTCATTCGCAAAAAATCCATGAAAACTTCATCAATCAACCCCCAAAATTAATACATATAGCTAAATATTCCTAGCCATTTTCTATCTTGTGAATGGATGTTGTGGGGCCATATCCCCTGCCATATCTAAGCAGTTCAAGTACATCCTTACCGTTGCTAACTTCTTCTCCTTATGGGATGAGGCAACACCCTCAAAGAAATCAGGACTTATAACATTATCAACTCCATAGAGTCCCATATCATCACCAGGTTCAAGGACCCTCATACCATATTGACAAACAACATCACCAACTTATGTTCTACGGAGTTGAAGAAACTATACTAGGAGTAAAATATCTAATCTAATCATTCATCTTGCTATCATGCATTAGAATATTGACATATAGAGTCCATTAATAAGACTCTATCAAATATAATATAGAATATGGTGAACAACGATAAAAATTCTTGGCTAGAAAATTTCCTTCATGATTTATGGGCCTATCGCACCAGCATACATACTACCACACAAGCAACGACATACTCATTGGTGTACGGGATAGAGACAATGTTACCCACAGAGGTCCAACTACCTTTACTCCAAATAACCATTTATGAAAATCTCTCAGATGATGAGAAATCGAAAAAGTGGTTGGACAAATTAGAGTGGCTCGATGATAATAGGTTGTGCACACTACAAAACCTGGAGGTCCATCAGAATCGGATTTCACAAGCCTTTAATAAGAATGTTCGCCTCCATTAATTGATCCAAGGAGAACTAGTGTTGGATATTAAAACCCCAATGATACCACATAAGAAGCCCCCAAAGCTGGAACCTAAAAGGGAAGGTCCTTGCATCATATGTGAGGTTTATCACAATGAGTCATACTCATTGGACATAATGGACGGGGAGTGTGTTACACCCCCCACCAATGAAATATTTCTTAAGAAATACATTTCATATCTGTAATCACATGGGAATATAAATTAGTATAATCCCTAATGGTTTATCTTGATTACATGATGTTAAAATATACAAAAATATCCTAATTACATGATGTAAAACTATATGAAATTGTCCAGGTTTCATGATGTGAAACTGCACAAGATCATCTTGGAAGAAAGATGATAAATTGTGAAACACCTCATGTCCTAACCGAAATACCTTAAACTACATGATGTGCCACATCTTGACCAAAAGATGCTAAAATTTATGGATTCATCATAACAACAATACTTTAAACTGCACAGTACCTCACATCCTTACTGCATGATGTTAAACTGCATTATAGAGGTCCTCTCCATATGATGTTAAACTACACAAGAAACACCATCTCACTAATGACTCAATACACATGATCCAGATCTATGAAAATGAAAGATGAGAGGCCCAAAATCCATGTGATAGTCATCTCCACATAGGGAATATATCCAACTAAGAACTACATATAAATTGACTGTTTCCATTGAAGGATACATAGTGGCACTCAAACCTCTAGTTTTGGGCCCATCCATAACCTCCCTTTTATTTCACGTCGGGTGATCCATTTCCTTACCACGATATGTTAAATTCCATGAGTTCTCTATAACTATGTGTGGATCGATTCTCATTTTAGATGAGATACACATGGATTCATAGATCCTATATCTTAGTTCAAAAACCACATGATACAGAATACCCATTTTGTATCCTTAATTGCATCTTCATAGTGAGAGGAACCCTTTCCATTCCTTGTTTCTCACACTGATCATAGATCAAATGATATTAGGAATTTTTGTAAGGTATTTCCCACATAAAAAAGTCATATAAGTTGGAAATAGGCTCATCATGGTCCTAAATTCAATACCATAAAAGGCATACCATGATTCATTAACACATGACATTAAACTACACAGTTTATGTCCCTTACATGACATGAAATTTTACACTTTTATGGACCTCTCCCAAGATGACCACAATTTTTAGTGCTGGTCTCCTACCACACCTTCAGTAAAGAACTAAATGTGACTTGATTCTATGACATCACATAATATGTAGTGATGAACAGACCTTCAATCCTAGGTCTAGTCATGAAAAATATAAAAATGATACCTCTCTACATATAGACCTGACTTGTAGAGGGAAGTCATTCCACCAGAACTATGTGTGGCTTGATTAATATTGATATAGGATACATAGTGATGCATGGATCTCTAACCCTGGTCCCAGCTACAAAAATCAATGAAAATAATTCCCACCTCCAGGTACATGTCAGACTTGTGTAGAGAGTTTCTTATTCCAGAACTACACATGGCTTGATTCCTACCATCACATGATATGTAGTGATGTCTAGATATTCAATCTGGGGCTCGGTTTCAACAACCGATCAAAAATATTTAACCCAACTTCACAGGGATTGAGTCACACAAGACATTTTTTCCTACATATGATCCAGATATATGTATATATTTATTGTGTACATAATATATCATGCACAAATTTTTGACATTGATTCCAACATCCATACAGCATGATGTCAAACTAGAAGGAAAATTTCATGGTTGGATGAAATTAAAATTTCACAACAAGAAAATCCACACCACATGACGATAAAATTTACAATGAATGTCCTTACCAAATGATGTTAAAATTTATGGAAAATGTCTCCACTACATGATGATAAACTATTAAAGCCATCACCCATTATTCATCCCCTATTAAACGACCACAATAGCCTAACCCCAGTATGAAAGGGTATGATTTGATTCAATACTCATTTAATGAAATCTAATACATAAGATACTCTTTATGTATCGAGTGATTTATGTTTTCAAAAACCTTCCATGGCCCTTGGAAGAAATACAAAGCTTCAAGATAACCTTTACTTGACTATTCATGTGTGCATAGGGCACTTGCATATACGGCTATAGCCATAAACCAAATGCATCTCCATACAAAAATGGATTTTCAATCCATGTGAGCCCAAAAATCACCATGGAATAACTCAACACATTATTTTCATCTAAACTAATCATAGTAATATTGTCTCATATCATTAATCATGACTCGGGGACCTCAGTCCATGATTTACAACATTTTCATCTCCCACTGAGGAGAATGTTAGAGTACCCTTCACCCTCGATATCCTCATTGGGATCTTGTGTATCATCCCCTATATTAGGTCCATGTGTGTCAAAACCTTAAACTACTAAAAATTTGGTCAAAGATATAAGACCTTAAACTCAAGCCTATAATGTTCCAAATCACAGTTCCGTAAACTACTAGTAAAAGAGACACAAAACTTGTTAGGTCAAAAACCTGCAAAGGGAAGCCTGGGAAAAAGTCATGTCTTAACTTGATAAATTATTCATCTATAGAATTTCGGAAAAAATTAGGGTGCAAATGAATAAGGAATAAATCTCATAGGGCCTACTTTGTAGCCCTAGTAAAATCCAAGAAATTTTTTCTAGAGAACCTAGTATAAGAAAAAGTTAATGTAATGATTTTTCACATCTCCTCACCACAAGATTATGCTCTCTAGGTAGTGATTTTTTTAGGGTGCTCGTACCCTTCTTGGATGTTAACCTTTCCACCAATAAAACTTCATGATTTGAGTACCTCAGATCACCATAACCTTCCATGGCCCCTATAAAGGATACTCAACTTCAAGGGACCCTCTGTTTGACTACACATGTATGCCTATGTCCCTTGAATATGTGCCTATGGTCGTTAACCAAAAGTGTCACTCTGGAAAAATGGAATTCTAATTATTGTGAGCCTTGATGTCACTATTGAAACACTAAACACCCCGGTATGTTTTGGCTCATTTCCAGTATGATTGTACCATATCATCTTCTTGAATTGTGCATTTTAGAACACATTTTACAATCTTAATTCCAAAATATCTGATTGGATTTGACATCCTCAATGTTATGCTACCATGTTTTGTACCATTTAAAAAAATAGAAATGGGACAATTCATTCCTGAACCTTTTATGTCCCATGATTCATGATTCTAAAACATAGTATGTAGGGATTTAACTTTACAATATAAGATTCAAATTGACCTATGGTTCCAGAATCCTTCTTGGATAGCTTTTCTTTCATACCCAACATCATATCTAGATGTTTGAGTCTTTACAAATCATTCATGGACCTTGAAAAGGAGTGTATATCATCATTTTATTGCCCATTATTCTGACACATAAGCTCCTTGACCCACCAGTTAAAGGCATCTCACCCTTTCAATCAATGATCTTTAATCCTTGTGAGCCCTAGAAAAACTGTATTGAAACCTGACACCTCAGAGTGTTATGGGTCATCCCCGACATGTCAGCCACATCCCATATTCATGGACTCAAACCTTTCTGTTATGAATTAAATCATCCATGCTCTAACTATCCTGGTGGACCTTGCATCTATAGTATTTCACCCTTTAACCAATATTAACTCCATAAATCTTTCATATCTCATGGAAAATATACCATGTTTCAGGAAACCCTTTGGTTGACCATGAATGTATGCCTATGGATCTTACATCTGAACCTATGATCAAAAACAAAATATGTCACTATACAAAAAAGGAATGTCTGATCCTCATGTGCATCAGTAATACCATGCTAGAACCAAGCACCTCAGTGTGTTTTGGATCATTCTTGTCATTTTTGCACCAATTCCATGATCATTGATACAGTTCGAGCTAAAATGACGTAAAATAAATCAATAGAAGTTCTAAGCTAAAAAACTTTAAACTAAAGTTATATAAATTCCTAGATAAAAGATCATAAACTACGATGATTTAGTTTCCAAGAAAAAATACCACAAACCATAGCAATAGAAGGTCCAAGATAATATACCCTAAACTAAAGCAATTGAAATTAAAAGCTAAAAGACCATAAATAACATCAATACAATGTCCTAAATAAAATAACCTAAACTACAATAATAGAAGGTTTGATCTAAATAACCCAAAAATATAGGGATATATGGCCAAAGATGAAATACTCTAAACTATAGCCATATAATTCTTGAAATAAAGGACCCTGAACTAAAACATAGAAATGTTCAAGTTTGAAAGACCAAACATCACACAAGGCACTGACTCATGAAATAACTAAAGACTGAAGTGGGAATTTACTTTCCTCATAACTAAACCATTGTACCCAAAGATGCTTCTTTTGAGGGGGGTGTGTATCATTTTTTGACACCCACCAAATGATCATAAATAAATTAATAAGGGAAGAAATACATGGATATGACTATTATTTACCCTAAAAAATAAAATCAAGGACAAGGTGGTTGAGGATCGTGGATTGTGTAAACTTCCAATAGATATATGACTATTTTTTCCATTATAAAGTCATGTGAGGGAACAATTTTTAGCATATGGATAATGAAAGATCCCATGAATCCCCTTTGACAAGTATTTCTACTCTTAAAAAGGTGCCTCATACAACCAGTGATCATGCAGCGACAACCAGATAAGATCCCCCAAGTCACGCAGCTTGTCAACTTGTGGGAGCCTAACAATATATCCAAAAATACTTTGAAAATAGGAATAAAATGTGAAAAATAAGGAGGGTTGTTGCTACCATAAAACCCACGTGATAGATAACCAATAGGGATAATGATTGTCCTTAAAAAAATTCAAGAAAACTGGCAAGACCCTAAGCCTTTCTAAAATGAACAAAAAGAAATTAGAAATGAAGGATTAAGGAGCCTCTTTTTGTTGTAAACATCATGTGATGGCCCTCTATCAATCTACAAGACATTGTGAGATCCTGGAGGGATGTCCGCCTCATCTCACAAAAGCCCACTAACATGTCATCCTCCCCATGCAAAGAGCCTTGGGAATATCTAGGAGGCCTCACACTCCCCATTAGGCTCCCTAAGGACAAACAGATAGAATTTTCCATGAAATACTCATGCATATCCATAAAAACATTATTGGTTATGTGATGCATAATCAAGATGCAAAGTATTTTTCTTTGACATTACTCATGTAATCATGCATGACTCATGACCTTTGTAAAATTAAAAAATGAAATAAAAAAGAGAGGATATGGGAGCCTCTCATGGTCATAAAACTCTTACAACATGCTAGGGTATTCCTCATCAAAATCTCATAAGACTCCTCATCAAGCTGGGCCGATCTCATGAAATCCCCCTGACATGCCATCCATGTCTCACGGAAGGTCCAAAAAAAGTCACCTAAGATCATGCGAAATCCTTTAAACAAGCATCCTAATTTCATGAGGGCAGCAAGACATGTCAAACCTAACAAAATAAAAGTCCCTTTAAATGTATGCAAGATTAAGCGAGTCCCCTAAAATTATAAATAATCTAATAAAGGAGGCATTGATGGGAGGGACTTACGGTCACATAAAATTAGGTGATTCCATTGGAGTGATCCATAGTAAAGACTTGCAAAAAAGTGTGACATAAAATCCCTTCATCAACTCCAACCTAGATTAACGTTAAATACACCATGAAAAAAGGAGAACAACCAGGGTGGAAAAGCCTATAAATCCCCCACCCCATCATAAAAAACATTGTACTACTCTCTAAATTGAAGGCTTGCCTTTTTGAATCCAGATGCACTGGCACAACCAAGAAACAAAGTGGATTTATAGAAGTGAAAGATATCATGATTGAAAAAATTTCCATCATGTATGATACTGGTTAATAGCTAGAGTGATCATGAAACATTCATAGGCGCTTCGCATGATCGCACATAGATCACATGAAGGACTTCTGGCAGGACATGCAAAAAACACCCCACACACCTACTAGATCAAGAGAGACTTAATATAATCTAACAATGAAAAAATATAAGGTATTATCAATATAAAGGCTAGAACAAAGACTAAAATACAGGATACTTAAGATAAGAACATAAATAACAATTCTTATGCACTTCGCATGAACCACCCATGTCATGCGATAATACCAGGACATGTCACCCAAATCAGACGGAACTCATTTGTCATATCATTTGGATTATGTGAAGTCCTCTGGAAATTTCAAAGAAATTCACACAACACCCTATAGGAATGCAGACCTAGTCTTGATAATCCCTCCGATCACATAGTCCTAGCCTTGTGGTGTTCTTTAGACATGTTTCCTGGCCCATATGGCAGCACAAGTTCATGTCATCTTAATATTGTGGTAGCACCCGAGCATGTCAACTGGCTCTCATGATGCCCCCTGGGAATGCCAAACTTCTCTCATTATTCCCTCTAGACATGTCATCTAGGACATGTCATGCCCTTCATACATGTATACAAGGACACAAAACATCCTCTAAAACATGTCACATTGACTCTCACGACACCCTCCACATGTATTAGCCAGTTCGTGAAATGACACCTAAGAAAGTCAACCGAGTCATGTGACACCATCTAGGAAAACCAGCAGATGACCATGTAATGGATTTTAGGATCCAGTGGTTGGTTCTTGCAATTTCCTCTAGAGAAGTAAACCTTGATCATGTGGAAACCTTCATACATTCCATATAAATTATGAGAAGTTCCCTAGATGAGTAAATTAGATCATAAAATTTTCTTTGGGAATGTAAGAAAGACACCCTCTGACATGTAGAGTTGGAAATCAAGGCATGTCAAGTGGAAAATAAATGTATTTCATATAGAAAAAAAGTCTGGGTAAATATGGAAACCCAAGATTTAATGACCCTATCCATCCTCAATGTGTATGCCCCAAATATAAGGGAAATTCCAGCATGTAAACTCCAAGAAAGGGAACTATGACGAATTTGATTCTTGTAATAACCATGATACATAGGATGCCCCCTAGAGGCCCGATCTCCATATTAAAACCCCCAAAGGGCAGTCCCAGCACATAATTCCCACATCCTCAATCAATAAAATTGATTATTTTCCATACCTGGTTTCTCACAACGATCATAGATCACGTGGGCTTAGGGAGGTGAAATAATCATATTATATGCTCCATAAACCTCTAAAAAGGATAGGGCAATGTCAATGTGTAAGCCCCGATCAATTGAACTATGAAAAATATAATTCATTCCATAAACAAAATACATAGTAATCCTCCCTAAGTCCCGAGACCGAACACAAATGAGAATCCACCTTAGTGTGGGTCCCTTCATGTCTTTGAAATTTCAACCATCAAGACCCAATCATTCCCACGGGCTGACCACTCTACCTCATCCCTCAATGGATTGAGAAATTAACTAAACTACGATGAGTATGATTCCTTCCATAACTAGGATATGTAGGATGCATCCCTGAGGCCCAAGATCCATATTAAATATCCCAAGGATAGAATCATCACATATGCCTCATGTTCATATGCAGTGATACTAATTACTTTTTATCCTTTGTTTCTCAAATTGAGCATAGCTCACGTGGGCTTAAGGAGTTTCAATAGTCATATTATTCACCTCACGAATCTCCACTATACAGGGTATTTCCTGTATGTAATCCCCAATAATTGTCATGATATAAACCTCTCCCATATAAGGGTATATATCATGGGGAAAGTAATGTGAGTGTGATTGAACCACAAGGACTATGATTCCTTCCATAAGAAAAATATGTTGGATGCCTCCCTGAGGACCAATCCCAAACTCAAACGGGTATATACCTCAGTTTGGGTCCTTCCATGGCTCTAACATTTCAACCATGGGTACCCAATCATTCCCATGGGATGATCATTCTACATGATCTATCAGTAGACTGAGAAACCAAATGAACTATGACAACTCTAATTACCTCCATAATCTGGATACGTAGGATTTCTCCCTAGGACTCGATCTTGAATACCCAATGCCTCAGAGCACTCATATATGTCCTTTCTATACAATGTTAAACTACACAGGATCAACAAACTATATCGTTTTTAATTCCTACAATAACCAGGATATGTAGGAGACCTTATAATTTTCAATCCCCTCCTCAGAATACTGACTTCTTCTCTATGTGGAAACAATTTTCTAAGAGTCTAGTTATATGGTTTAATCACATAAATATCTATTCATTATTGGAAAATTGATGAAGAACCACAGATAGGTACATAAAAATTCACTAATAAGATTCCTCTCTCCTACAAAAAGAGATACTTAACAAACAATAATTCTACTAGGGTAACAAATCCCATATCAGGATTTGGAAGAGATTCATAAACATATATTAAATCTATAAGAGAGTTATAAATAGGCAAAAATATCCCCCAAAAGGTGAGATGATCCCAAAATCCCATCCTATCAACTAATGTGAGTCCCTAAGCACCACCAGGCCTAAAAACCCAGGTGACCAACTGCCTTTGAAAATTAGGTATGTACCCAGTTACAGATGGTGGAAATATTGGGAGATTCTATTAAAGAGTGATAATGGTAACCCAATGTTAATGATTTATCATGAAATAAATCCTCCACAATCAACTATCGGGCCAAAATGGACCAACTTTAATGGGGGTTCCTGATCACATTCTATTTTCCAAATGAAACAACCCTCAATATAAAATAGTTTTTAACTAAAAAATTTATTCCATAAATTTCATCTTACAATCCCAAAAATATAGTTATCTTCTTCTAAAATAAAATTAATCACTTAGTCACAAAATCACATTTCAATCCCATGTATATTTATATAATAAAACACATCTTACCAATATTTAAGATAATATAAATTCTATAGGTTATCAATAACTTAAAACATATGTCCACAAAATGTAAAGTGATACTTCATATTAAACCAAACCTTTATAGATACTTCAACCCAATAAAAAATATCCTAAAGTTTCATTAAACACTTTAAGATATCATCACATAAAACCAAAAAATGGGTGTCTATGACATTGAAATTACGATAAAAATTAGTATCATAAACTCATGATGGTATCTATATCTATTATGAAAACATATCATGAAGAAATCTTAATCTTTAACTTTATATAAACCTTTATCTTATACCAACTATAACTACCCCAAACCCAAAATACTGGATCAAGTTATAAAAACCAAAACATTACATTTACGGCCTTTGAATCAATGAATGTGACACAATTTTTTCCCATCCAAAACCTAAAATATCGAACATATTTATTGGATCAATTATATACTCAATGAAATTTTAGGTTTATAGTTTTAGAGAATTAAGAAAACTCTTACATAAACAATACCCACTTCATGTGAGTCTTCCTCCCACTAAATACTAATTTACTTATTTCACATTGATTCATCATCCTAATCAATATAAAATAATTATATAAATAATTAATTTAACAAAATTCTTGATAACCTAGAGAAAATTAATCATTAGAAGGCTGATATCAAATTATCTATAAGTATAAACATAATCATTAAAATTTGGATTTCATCTGTGAGCATAAGAAGAGCATAAGGGTATAATGACATAATAAAAGTACATGAGAATAATATAAGAATATTTATGCAGATAAATACATATATTATAACCCACAAAACAAGGAATAAAACTTTATCAAGGGTAAGATTCATACAAATCAATAATCATTAGCCATGTGATTTTAATATTGATCAAATAAATCATTAAAACAACATAGAAATAATAAAGAAAATGTGTTTGTATCTTGTAACATCATATTTATAACCCATTTTAATCCAATTTTAGAAATAAATAGATCCCAGTTAAATTCATAGGATTTACTCTCTAGTAACTCCATCCTTCTTACCTATTAAGACAAGGAACATTACCAAATACATTAGATCACTATCTGGGTGAACCCATCATATAAGCTATATTAAGCTCACCTAGTGCTATCAGGGTGCACCCATAATATAAGCTATATAAAGCTCACCTAATGATATATGGGTGCACACATCATATAAAATATATCAGATTCACCAAATTTTATCTGGGCACACCCATCATATAAGCTATATTATTCTCACCCATGAACTATAATAGGGATCGACCCATCATATATATAATGTACAAAAAACCCAACATGAATTAAGTGCATAGAGCTTTCAATTAATTATAAAACTCATAAAATATCCATAATTAATTTCATAATTTTATTATCCCATGGAAAATAAATGGGTTTTAAAATAATATCTTTAAAACATGATTAACCCATGGAAAAGAAATAGGTTCCTTGAAAATATCTTTGAAAAAATCATAATCCATAGAGAAAAATAATGAGGATGGTATCATTAAAAAATATGCTCAGTGGATAATGATTAATAGAAAGTGTATTTTATATTTATGAATTTAAATACCATTAAAATATCATTAATAAAAATTCTTAAGGAAAATACCCTTTTTTACTTTAAAAATAACTTTGAAAAACTAAAAATTCAAAAAATATTTTGAAAATAATTTTTATTGAAAATAACATTGGAAATATTAAATGAATGTTTAAAATAAAATAATGTTCATGGTAGTGGTAAAATCCATTCATGTGATAAATTTTTAAAACAAAACATTTTTTTCAAAACATTTTGTAAAAATAGTCAAAAGTGACCAATTTAGAAAACATTAAGAAATTTCCATTTTAAAAACTTTTAAAAGAAGGTAAAAGACCATGTAAAATATATTTAAGAAATAATTTAGTTTTATAAAATAACATTTTTCAAAACATTTTAGAAAATATGGATATGATATGGAAATATTCATGATCTAAAGGAAGATACAAGACTAGTATCACTTATAAACAACTTTATTGATGTTTATTCAATAAAAAATGAAGTAAATTGAAATTAAAATTTAAAAAAAATTATAAATAGAGTTGGATAAAAGATAAGAATTTAAGGAAATAATATCTCATGATTTTCTCTAAAATAACCTTGAAAAAAAACAATCCTGAAAAGAAAGGACATTGTAACATTAAGCCTTTTCCACTTTAGTAACTCCTCAATCATAAGACCCATGAAAGAATAATTTCAAAAGAAACATGAAATATAATGAACATAATTATATTCATTATATAACATATAAAAGTTTATGTGTATACACATAATGAAATAATATAGGTGTATAACATAACATATGTCCCAAAGAATACAATTTGAGATGAGCAACATTTACAATGTTCATAACATTGAAGTGATAATTAATTAATGAATTGATTATCTGTATCAACTTAAAATAAACATAAAACAAGTGTAAATACAACATAATATAATAAAAAGTCATTACACACATAATCTATTAATATAAATGAAAATGAAGAAGTAATATTACTCAATGAAAAGAAATTGAGTTATGAAATTATTTACCACTTGGTAATTTTCATGTCAAATGACCTTGGGTTAAATATGTCATTTTTAAACTTAAAATACCATAATGTATGGAGGATTCATTATATTATTCATAAAAGGTTATGTATATACCCCATAAAAAATAAATTAGATGCTTAATAATAAAATATGCCTCAATGAAGGAAAATTGAGACAAAGTCCCTTACCTTGAGTCCAGACTTTCTATGTATGTACTTTAACACCTGTATAATAATATTATATCAATTATTTGATTTTATAAGATCATTTTATAGTTTTAATACCTAATACTTAAATCATTTATTTTATTTTTTTAATTAAATATTTAAATACTTTATCATTTAAGTTTGCATCGGGTATTTTGAAGATGTTTGGTTCATTGTTTCAAAATAGTTTTGGTGTGTTGACTATGGTAAAAGTGGTCATTGTTCCATAATATTTAGAGTATTAATCATGAAATATTTATCATATTTATACATAAATTGATATTTTAAAACCAATCATGAAATATGGTTATGAAAAATGAACTATATTACAATCATGGAGACGGTAGACCATATGTATGCATGAGTAACATTTCCATTTTTGCAATGATCATTACGAAAAGAAGGTATGTATTATTTTATATTTATATAATGAAAATAATATCATAAAAACAATATTATATGTTTAAATATACTTATATATATATCATCTATGTGATGCAGTGATGAAATAAATAATCACACCGCTTCATGGAGGTGGTAGTCCACATGTACACACAAATGATATTTTCATTTTTTAGTGAGTGGAAACGTAAGAAATAAAATGATATATTATATTTTTATAATGATACATATTTATTAATATAATAATTATTTCATATATATCACATATATTTATTAAATATATTGTTTTTACCATCCATTAAATGCATTACTGAAAAAGGAATCACATCACTTTGCGAGGCAGTTGTACATCGTACCCACAAGCGATATTATAGAATGAAAAGTAAAAAAATTAGACGTGTTATAATAATTTTAGAAATATATTTATGTTAAAAATATAATATATAAAATTTAAATCTAAAATTTACATAGTTGTGAGGCGATGAAGGAAAACGAATTACACCGGTCCATGATGTGATAATGCACCATACAGATGGATGATGGTTTCATTTCCCATTTAATGAAATAGGATATGGATTTAGGTTTTTACATTTTATAATAAAATATAATTATATAGGAGATAATTTTGTTATTAAATCATTATAATTTAAGTATATTTGAAGGTGTGGAAGAAGAAATAAAATAAAAGTTCTCGTTTAAGAAAGATACCTCTTCATTGAATAAAATCCTTTAGTTAGCACCAAAATACTTCATAGGATGACATTATGATAAAAGCATAGATCTAGGTCATGTTAAGAGAATTATTGAAGTTATTTTGGTAGATCTTGGATGATCCCAATGGCTATTAAGGTTTGTAGAGGATAGAAGAGGGTGTGACCTTTTATAACTGAGGTGAGTGACACACTTGTAATTTTTGAAAAGAAAAAGTGATACCCATATTTTCAACATGAAAAATGCTCCAAAACGGACCATTATATAGACTTAGAAAATATAAAGTCTAAATATGTACATAAAATAGATTTTATAAAAAAAGGTCATTGTAACCCTTATCTTTTTATTTTAACCCTCAGTAAACCCATTTTCACCTTAACCATGGTAAAATATTTTTACTATTTCACTTTTCATTATGACCAAAAATTAACTTGACATTATTATATAATATAAATTATTCTTATTCTAAATATGTAATCCATTTTACCAAATTAAATTTATATTATTGGCCAAATTAAATCTAATAAAACTCATAGACGTGATAAAAAAGGAGGTTTTTCATGAAAAGTATTTTTCAAGCATAAGATAAATTTATATTAAATTTATGACCATTAATAATCATTTTATTAATTTATATAAATATTTATAGATATATAATATATTTATTTAATTTAAATAAATATTTATTGTGAGATGTTTTAATTAATTAAAATGGAGAAACGCTATTCACTTTAAATCAGTTTTCAGAAAAACCTATTTTTAAACCCAAACATAAAATTATAATAAAATTCAGTATAAATTTGATTAAAATATAATTAATTAGATTAAATATAAATTATTAATACCCATTTTACATTTAATTAAATTAAAATAATAATGGTAATTTAAAATTACTAAATTTATTGAAAATAAATGATGATTTTTCAAAAATCAATATTTTTTACTATTCAATGACAAATCAATAATTTCCACAAAATCAAAAATAAATTAACCTATGTTAATTTTTATAATGTAATATATAAAATTATGTTCATTTTATAAAATAAATTTACTAAATTTTTATAAAAATTAATTATAATATTTTCTCGAAAAAGAATTGAAATCATTTATGAAGAAAACATATTTTTGATGAATAATACAACATTACTAAAAATTGATTGATTATTTACTAGGAATTTATAAATAAATTTATATTTATCTGAAAAAAATATATTTAATAAATTTATTAATACTATTCATACCTAACCATTTAATGACAACATTATAAGGATCATATTTAAAATAATATTATTTCATAGATCATTTAATCTCAATGTTGTGTGCCTTTTACACTATCGAGCATAGCTTACATTTTTAAAATATTTGGGTGTTAAAGAGGGTTATTATATGGCTGATCCATGTCCTACATAACCATGATCTTTAGTTCTGTTAAAATATCATCTTCCTAGATGTTTAAGAATCATCTTGGTTTCATATGCATAAAGTTCAACCTATAGAAACACCATTCTCTATGTAAACATGAATTGCCTATCTATGTAAGAATCATATACTAAATCATGATGTATGTAATAATAATTAAATGAGTTTTTTCCCATCATTTCAATCATTTAATAAGTATTATCTATGTTTACATGCCTCTATGCAACCATCAATATGTTTTCATAACCATCATTCAACAGAATAAAAACCAAGTTTACAGATTTAAGAATATAAAGAGATATTGGTATGGGGTGATTAAAGATCTATAAAATCAGTGTTATAAATATCAAAACACCTGAATATTTGATGTGCACTAAAATTTACATGCATGAGATGTTTAATATATATATATATATAATATGTTATTTATGAGTTCACTAAACCATGCTTCTAGATCCTATAAAAAATGATGTATTTGTTTTTATAAAAAGTAACTAAAAAATATATATCCATTTACATTTAGGGATATTTTATAATCTATTATTTGGAGTAAAATTACTACTCATACATATTATCTACGTTAAAACAATGAATAAAAAGGCATGACTGAACTTTGCAAGCACTAGCTCATTATTGAAGCTAAACACCATAAAACCTCTTAATGTTGATGAAAAAATTTTATGAAAAAATTTTATAAAAAAAGGGGTGAGGAAAATTTCCCAGTAAGGGGTTTTTAAAAATATAGTGAAAAAACATTTTGAAAATACTTATACCTTTTAAAAATACCATTGAAAATAATTGTAAAAATAATTTTGAAAGTACATGTATTTAGAAAAAAATTTAAAAATCCTTGGAAAATACTTATAATTTTGAAAATATAATTTTGAATATACTTTTAAAAATATTACAGTTTTTGAATTTTTTTTTGAAAATCCATTGAAGTAATGATTTTTAAATTCTTTTGAAAATCCTTACACCTTTGAAAATATAGTAATACTTTTCTAAAATACTTATGCTTTTGAAAATTCTATAAAGCCTTTGAAAATACATAAGATTTTAAAAACATTATATTACTCTTATGAAAATAATTATTCTTTTAAAAATACTATAAATCCATTGAAAATACTTATAATTTTGAAAAAATTATAATACTCTTTTGAAAATACTTTCACTTTTGAAAATACTTACACTTTTGAAAATTCCTTAAAATAATCCAGTTATTTTTCAAAAAATATTAAGTAGGCTTTTGAAAACAAAAAAAATAGGGCCACTTCAAATATGGAAGTTTATATGGGCCAACTCAATTTCCTTAGGAATGAGTTCCCTCTCAACTCCCCTTTATTGTTTACAATATCTAAGTGCCAATTTTTTTATAAAAACATTTTGAGCTTACCTTATATATATATACATTTTTTCACCAGACATTTTGATTTAAAAACATAACAATACATTAAATAAATATGAACATTTATATTTATATATAAATATATAAATATAAACTTTCATTGGAAATCACTTGCGATATTTGGTATAACAAAAAATCACAACAATTATCCTTTTCATGGGATGTTAATAAAAATAATAATTAACATCCATGTATTCAAACTTTCATTCATAAACTCATGAAATACATTTTACTAAAAAAGAACATAAAATGTTAAACTTTATCTCTTAAAACCCATCCTTGAATAATAATATTAGATTAAAATTTAACATATTCAGAACATGATGATTTTATACATAAAATAATGATGTAAATGCATGGAACCTTCACATAAAATAATTGAAATTGTAAATTTTTATTCCCATAAAATAATAATTATATAATTTTGATTTATTAGAATAATATAAAAAAATTACGTAAAACACCAAAAATTATTAAAAGTACCATTATTAAATAAAACATTTCATCCCAAAAAAATTTAAAATTATCAAATTGAGTAAGATCGTAATCTATATTTATGGTTAATTTTCATGCATAAGAAATATAACTTATTTCAAATCTTATAATGATAATTAACTATGTGTATATATATATGTATGTCTGTGTGTGATTTTGTATATATGTACACATCAAAAGTATAAAACTCTTGAAACTTTGAGATTGCAATTTTTATCACATAAAATATAATAACATAAAATAATGGTTTAAAGTTATCAGTCCTTCGCACATAAAATAATAGTAATTGTGAAATTACTATTTTCATAAATGAATTCTCTTAAGAATATATATATATATATATATATATGTTTATAAAATTTTTCTTTCATGAAACAATTATAATCAAAACAAAAATATACTCTTAACTTATAATTTTTAAAGAAACATTATATAACCCACATAAAAAATTATAATAGTTACATTTTTAAAATAACAATTTCATCCTTACGAAACTTGGAAAATATCAAATTGAGTAAGTTCATGATTCGAAATGAATTGCTTATTCATTAAAATTATGAAATAGTAACCCAATGTGTATATATATTTATGTATATATATTTATAAAAATACGTCATAAGTATGGAAATACTTAATTATATATTGAAAGTACTTCCATAATTGGAAGTGCATGCATATATGTTTTGAAGAACATAAACATGAAGATGTTCATATATATACATATGTAAATAATTACAAACATGAAATTAGAATTATTAAAATTAAATGATCTTGAACATTGAATAAATAATATATGTATATATGTTTGGATAATATAACTTGTATAATATATATAGATATATATAATGCACCCATAAAAATACTTACATAATTTTGAAGTAAATAATCGTAGAGTTTGAAAAATAACACCTAAAGATGTATGATAAACATAAATTGAAAAATTAAATATATATATAATAATTTATTTTAAAAACAAAAAGGGTACCCTTACTATTTTATAGAAACTGAAGGGAAGCACCTTCTTCCTTGCATGAGGGTACTCAGAACAGTGTATGGAGGAAGATGTCTTGGGTAGGGTCTCTTAAAGTGGATGAATGAGGTTCTATCGATGATTCTCACACAAACACACACAAAAACAAAAATACTTATTTATAGTTTCGGATTACACGCATTATTCTACTAAGATAAGTTAGGATTTCTGATTGAAAAAAATACATTTTGAATATTCCATATGAGTCTTATTTGAGGTGTTTAAACCACTAGTTTATGTAATTTTAAACTGAATTATTAAAGGTTAAAATAAAATCAAAATGATGTTATTTTGAATCATCAAAACATGATTTAATTTTGTCTCATAGAATTTATATGTGTTTTATTTAACTCTTCTTAGAGAAGAAAGAATCATTGATGGTGAATCAAGGTTCCTGTGGATTGAGATCTGGAAAATAGTACAAAGCTAAAGAAAATTTAACCCTTTTATCATACTGTATAAGGGTCTGTTGCACTGTTTCTTTCTTTCACTAGAAGGATAAGTAGTCAAATTGAATTGGTAAGAGAGGAAGATGACTTTGGTGGAGATGTTGGATTCAGTGTGGCTTGCGGGAGAAGTGTTCATGATGAACATTTCAGGGGAGTGGTGTCGTGAGTAAGGAGACAAAGGTCATGTGATTGAATGACTGAGGAGATTTGATCCAACATTTCTGGTTCAACTGAACTAAAAATATCAATCCCCCATCAAAACAGAATAGGGCTTTCCACTCCTTTATAAGCTAAAATGTGACTTTCGATTGGCAGATGAAAACAAGGGCCTTATACATGAGCCTACGTAGGCTTCAACCTACATATTCATGTGGGATACTTAGCCCACATTACATCTACACAGCCTGAATGAGGTCAAATATATTCCTCTATAGAGAGACGACCTTATCCCTTTGTTGCATCTCAAGGAAGATCAGTGGTAGAACTCTCCACATAGTCAACCCACTTGGGTCCCACAATGTTCTGAGGGATCCTCTATCATGGCTTAGAGGGGTTGAATAATTTTTTATACAAAGTAAGAACTAACCTAAAATAATTAAGATGAAAAATATGATTATTTTATCCGTAAATTTTTCTATTTAAACTTCTAAAAGTATTAAATTCCTATATTTAAGTCTCTACATTATTCCATTAAGTAAATATCTATAATTTTAAATTGATTAATTTTTAGAATAAATCACCAAATAACAATATATATATTTTATAAATAGGGTTTAATACATATTGTTATTAATATATATTATTATTAGAATACTATAATTTTTATTTGTCACAACAAATTAGTAATTACAACTTAAAATTATTATAAGTTTGAAAACAGTACGTTATATAATAGTACTAATATTATAAAATTTTGAAAACTCTAAATTCATAATCGTTTTAATTTTAATTATGTTTCTTTTTTTGTTAATAAAAGGATATAATTTAAAAAGTGGGTAATAATAAAAGTTATTCTAAATAATTAAAATGAATTATAATTTATTTAATAACATAAAAAGGTCTCATTAACATATTTAATCAATAATCTTCAAGATAACAACTAAAGTTATGAATATATTCATTTAAATAATAGAAATACTATTATTCAATAAAACACTACATCTTGTTTTATGAAAATAAAACATATAATTTCATAAAATAGAGTATTAAATCATTTCATATTTTGTTTTAAAAAACATTAAATAAAGAATATATTAATACATCTACATATTCTTTAACAGAATATAGTTAACGCTTTACCAAAAAAATCAAAATTTGATTAAGGAAAAAATTTAAGTTCATGTTAAATTACACTTAAATTTTTTTAGTTATCAGATAAATAATTAAATAATCATTTATTAAAAGAAAACTTTGCTTGGAATTTCTGGTGCGTGACATTATACCCACCTTAAAAAAAACATCACCTTCAAAATTCATTTTTCGTACATAAGAAAAAAATCTGAAATCCCACTTTTAGAATTTAGAAAACTAGAATTACTAGAATTATATATTCTCAAAGGTTACATAACTTCATAAGAGTTAAAAAGTATATTTATAACTATTATATTTTTACATAATTTGAAAGGATACAAAATAGAGGCCTAACTAAAAGAGAATACTTAGAAACAAAACATTTTTTCAACCAAACTTCTTAGTATCCAAAGTTCTCTAAATTTTGCCTTTGATACCAACTATGAGGCCCTAGACCCGAGCTTTTGGATCCAGTAAAAAAAATATATATATTTTTATAAAAAGTAACTGAAAAATAGTGTCATTTATATATGAGGATCCTTTCCATTATATGTTTTGGAGGAAAATGATCACTCTGAAATATTATCAAAGTTAAAACAATTAATAAAAAAGAAACAAATGAACTTTTAATACACTAGATATTTATTGAAGATAAAATCTTTGAAACCTCTAAATGATCCTAAAATAATTTTATAAAAATATAAGGTGATAAAAATTTTCTAGTAAGTGGGTTTTAAAAATATAGTGAAAAAACTATTTGATAATACTCATACCTTTTTAAAATACCTCTGAAAATAGTTTTGAAAATATTTTTGAAAATACATAGCTTTAGAAAACACTTTAAAAATACTTATAATTTTGAAAAAAATAATTTTAAAAACACATTTGAAAATATAATATTTTTTGAAAACTCTGCTGAATGTCATTTGAAAGAATGATTTTCAAATGCCTTTAAAAATATTATAATACTTTCTGAAAATACCTATGATCTTGAAAATTATATAATGCCTTTGAAAATAATTATTCTTTTTAAAACATTATAACAATATTTTTAAAATAATTATGCTTTTTAAAATGCTATAAATCATTTGAAAATATTTATTTTTTTGAGAAAATTATAATACTCTTTTTAAGTACATACACTTTTGAAAATGATTTAAAATAGTCTAGTGATTTTTTAGAAAATATTATAATTATTTTGAAAACAAAACAATGGTCCCACTTCAAAACTTAAAGGTTGTATGGGCCTAACCACTTTCCTTAATAATGGGTTCACTCCCCACTCCACTTTCATGTTTATAATGTCCAACTGCCAATTTTTTTTATAAAAACATTTTGAGCTTGCCTTACATATATATAAATTTTTCACTATAGTTATTCTTTAAAAAATAATAATTTATTAAATAAATTTTCTAAATTATATTTATATATAAATATATAAATACAAACTTTCATTGTAAATAACTTGTGATATTTGGTATAAAAAAACTCATGAAAGTTAGCCTTTTCATATATTGTTAATAAAAATAATAAATAACACATATGTATTCAAAATTTAATTGATAAACTCATGAAATATATTTTATTGAAAAAGGACATAAAATGTTAAAATTTATCTTTAGAAACCAATCCTTGAATAATAATATTAGTCACCCATTTAGTTTATTCAAAACATGATGATTTTATACATAAAATAATGGTATAAATGTATGAACTCTTCACATAAAATAATAGAAATTGTAAATTTCTAATCACATAATATAATTGATATTTAATATCCCTTTATTAGAATAATCATAAGAAAATAATTTTTATATAACACCTAAAATTATGAAAAATTAACATTTTTAAAGAACATTTAATTCTAGAAAATTTTAGAATTATTAAATGGAGTAAGATCATAACATAGTTTTACGGTGAATTTTCATGCATATGAAATACTAATTATTTCAAATAATGCAATGATAATTAATTGTGTGTGTGTATAGATATATATATGTATTTATATACACACATCAAAAGTATAAAACTATTTAAACTTTGAGAATACTCTCTTTGTCAAATAATATTTAATATCATAAAATAATGGTGTAATGGTATGAATCCTTACCACATAAAATAGTAGTAATTATAAAATTACTATTTTCATAAAATAATTATCTTAACAATATATATATATATATATATATATAATTTTACTTTCATGAAATAATTATTAGAAAAATAAAATATACCCTTAAAATATAATTTCGAAAGAAAATTTATATAACAAACTTTAAAATTATAAGTGTAACATTTCTAAAATAAAAATTTCATCCCTGCACAACTTGGAAATATCAAATTTAGTAACATCATGATTTGAAATGAATTAGTTATTATTTAAAATCA
Source organism: Viscum album (assembly GCA_963277665.1). Taxonomy (NCBI): domain Eukaryota; kingdom Viridiplantae; phylum Streptophyta; class Magnoliopsida; order Santalales; family Viscaceae; genus Viscum; species Viscum album. The sequence continues at coordinate 519,793,508 of OY728144.1, forward strand.
TTCAATAGTAACCCAATGTTTATATATATGTGTGTATACATATTTATACACACACATAATAAGTATAAAAATCATTAAGTATAAATTGAAAGAACTTATATAATTAAAAGTCCATGGATATATGAATTGAAGAACATAAACTTGAAGATGTACATATATATACAAATATACACAAATATAAACATGAAATTAGAAGTCTTAAAATTAAATTATCTTGAACATTGAATAAATAATATATGTATAAATTATTCAATAATATGACATGTATAATATACACACACACACATATATATATATAATGCATCCATAAAAACAATTACATATTTTTGAAGTAAATAATCACAGAGTTTGAAAAGGAATACTTAAATATTTATGAAAAACATAAACTGAAAAATTACAAGAATATGTAATAATTTTTAAAAAAAGAAAAGGGTCGCCTTAATAATTTCTAAAAACTGAAGGGTGGTACCTTCTGCCTTGATTAAGGGTACTCAACCAGTGAAAAGATAAAGGTAGATTTGGAAGGTTCTCTTCCAGAGGGTAAATTTGGTTCTCTCGATGATGCATATATATATATATACACACATATATATGCATACACTTATATATAGTTTTAGATTATCTGCATTGGTATTCTAAGAGAATATGGGATTTTTGATTGAAAGAACTACATTGTTCATGTTCTTTATGAGTCTCATTTTAGGTGTTTAAACCCGTAGTTCATGTACTATTAAACTGAAGAATCAAGGTTCAAAATAAAATAAAAATTATTATATTTTGAATCATCAAAAAACAATTTAAGTTTGTGAAAACTAATTTATGAATGATGTATACAATTATTCATAGAGAATAAAGAATCACTGATAATGAATCAAGGTTGTTATGGATCAAGATCTAGAAAACAGTTCAAATCTAAAGAAAATTTGACCTTTTAGCATATTTTATGAGGGCCCCTTTCACTATCTATTGCGTTCACTAGAAGGAGGAGAAGATAACTTAATACAGGAAGGGAGGAAGATGATGATGGTGGGGATGCCGGGTTTAGTGTAACTTGTGGTATAAGGGTTCGTGATGAACAATTTAGGGGAGAAGCATTGTGAGGAAGGAGACAAAGGTCAGATGATCGAATGAATGAGGAGATTTGATCTAACAAATGTGGTTCAACTAAGCCAAAAATATTGATCACACATTGAAACAGAACAAATTTTTTCACTCCTTTATATTCTCAAATGTGACTTTCAATTAGAAGATCAACAAAATGGCCATATACATGGGCCTACAAAGGCTTCGGCCTACCTATGCAGGTGGGCCTCTCGATCCACCTTACCTATACATATCCTGAACAAGGCTGAAGGATTTCCTCAGTACAGAGGTGACCTCATCCCTTGGCTGCATATAAAGGCTGAGCAGAGATAGATCTCTCCACATGGTGAAAACCCTTGGGTCCCCCAATGTGTTGACGGGTCCCCTATCTTGGCTTAGAGTGGTTGGCTAATTTTTTATACAAAGTAAGAACTCAGTTAAAAGAATTAATATGAAAAATGTACTTGTTTAATCCTTAAAATTTTTTATTTTAACTTCTAAAAGTATTATTTACATTCATTTAAGTGTCAATATTATTCTATTAAGTAGATCTTTACAAAGTAAAATTGATTAATTTTTTGAAAAATTCCCCAAAGAACTATAAATATTTTATAAATATGGTTCAATACATATAGTTATTAATAAATATTATTACTATAATACTATAATTTGGATTTTTCATAAAAATTTAGTAATTAAAACTTACAATTATTATAAGTTTGAAATAAGTAAGTTATTTAAAATTAATAATATTGTTGTATTTTTAAAACTATAATGACATAACCATCTTAATTTTACACATGTTTTTTATTAATAAAAGGATATAATTTAAAAAGAATGTAATATTGAAAATTCTTCTAAATAATTAAAATGGATTCTAATTTATTTAATAATATCAAAAGGTATCACTAACAAATTTAATGAATAACCATCAAGATTAAAACTTAATGTATGAATATATTCATTTAAATAATAAAGATATGTTTGTCAATAAAACACTACATCTAGTTTTAAAAACAAAAAACATCTAATTTCATAAAAGTAGGTATTAAATCACTTAGTTAGTTTTAAAAAATATAAAAGAATGAGTATATTAATACACATATATATTCCTTAATAGAAAAAAGGTAATATTTTATCCAACAAATCAAGATTTGATTAAGGAAAACATTTATGTTTGGGTAAAATTACACTTTATTTTGTTTTAATTATCAAATAAATCATTAAATAATCATTTATTAAAAGAAAAAAACACTTATAATTTTTGGGGCGTTACATTTATATATATATAGTTTACATTTAATACCTTCATATGATGCCTATATATTATCATACATGCGATAAATGAATAATATATATATATATATAATATATATATATTATTAAATATGGATGAGATGCATATATATTTTAATTTGATGAAATGATTCTTTTAAATAGTTTAATCTGACTCCAAACAATGGGTTGGTTCATTTATATAATTTATATTAATACGTTGAAATAAATTTAATGAATTAAACTCAATAGTAGTAAATCATGAGATCCATTAAAAAGAAGAAGTCTCTAGATTTGAATATATAAGAGAATAGTTCTCTTCTATTATGTGTACGCGATTCTGTGTGTTAATATTTTTTTGACGTAACTAATATCATTAGTTTCAAGAAAATCTAGTAAATTATATTCTTCCCAAAGGTTTTTCCATTTTTCACAATGAAGGCCCTAATACCCCTTCATCTTTTAGGTACATCTTGATATGTCCAAGGATTCAAGTGGTTGGTATACTCTCTAAGAGGCAAGAATAATTTTTTTACTACTTCAGGGATCTTTATCAATAATTCTATTGATGAATAGAAAATGGAAGCTGCTAGAATGAACCAATACCATGTACTCTATTTTTTAGATTATTTACATGTAAATTTCTTGAAGACAATTCTATTTGTTTTTCAGTTATTTTACACTACTAATGATCATTATATGATAATGAAAATCCTATAAATGGTATCAAAGTGAGATTCTTCAAGAATCAAATGTGTATTTGCAACTATATTTTAGTAAAAAATTAAAAACATCATTTCTATAAAACAAATATAGGTTATAATACTTTATGTGATATGTGTAAAGGTATATATTATTTACTATTCTGTATAGAGGATAGGTTAAAGTTATTTCCTTACACAAAAGTTCCGTTTAAAGTTAATAACATTATGAAAAATGTTTTCATAAATATTACAATTGGCTACAAAGGTATACTTGAAGGTAACTAAGACATTACCGTTACACGTAAAGGTAACTAGAAGAGTTACCTTTATGTAAAAGGTTCATGTAATGGTAGTCCATTACTTTCCCATTTCGCATAAAGGTAATATGGATATTACCTATATGCAAGTTGTTGGGTATATTATTAAAACTTATAAAATTAGTACACACAAGGGTATAAGGAGGATACACTTACATATAATAGAGATTCTACGTAAGGTTAAATAATTTTTGAAATTATTTTTTTAATGTTTTTAATGGTTTATAAATTGTTTAAAAATCATGTTAAAAGGCATTTTTTGGAATATTTAAAATATAGTGGTTTAATAAATAAATAGATTAATTAAAATTAATTAAATAAATGTTTATGAAACGTTTTTTCCAAATATTAAAGGTTAAAATTTTATAACAATTTTGGATAAATAAAATTTTAGTCCTTATCATCCAAAAATAATTTTTTTAATTTGAAATCATAATATTTTATTTATAAAGAGTTTATAAATTAAAAAATATATTAAATTTAGATTATACAATTTTTTTATATAACAGAAATTGAATTATAATTTTTTTTATAAAGCATGAAATATCATATTAATGCTATATAATAATATAAATATGAATGTTTTAATATTTAATTGTATGAAAAGTTTTTATATTTATGTTTTAGCTAATTTATAAAATGTTTATAGTTATCAATTTTATGAAATGTTCATAAATGTCTATTTTTTCTAGAAAATATATAGAATGTTTATTTATTTGAGAAATTTATTTAATATTCATGTTTATTAAATTATTTATGAAATTTTAATATTTTATATGATAAATTTATTCAAGGATAGAGCTTTTCATATCATGCTATGTTCAATATCATAAAACTTTTTTTCAACTATATTGACCTTGGTTTTTTCTTAATGTTATGAGCTTGATAATAGTTATTGAAAATAGTTTGTGCATATTTTTTGAATAAAATTATCATGAATTGAATTCTATTTTAAGTAAAGTCTTCTTTGGTCGGGGGAGTTGGGGTTAGACCATTTACATTTCTAGAGGATTATGCCTTGACTTATAAAGTGAATGAGGTTTGCTATCTATCACTCCAGGCATTTGTATATGGAGTTTTCACTACTACAAATATGAACTTTAACAGCACTAGAAGAGGGCATTAACCGCACTAGAAAAGTGATGTTACTCGAGGAGAAGTTAAAGGGGGTCCCTTTTATTAGTGCCCAGAAAAGAGCTGATAAATTCCACTTTTATCAGCGCTGATAAAAGTAAATTTTTTTAAAAAAAATTAAAATGTTCAGGGAGATTTTAATAGCACTTTACCCCCCATTTATCACTACTTGGCAGACCCCCTCCCACTCTCCCACACGTTTCACTTTCCCGCGCATCCCGCACTTGCCCGTGTGCCCCTCCCTGCTTCCACCCGAACTTGAACCTGAGACCTCCCGCCTTGCGTGCCTGTACCTTTACCACTAACCTATTTAGTTTTTTCTATATTTAATGATATATCTATTTATATATATATATATACATATAGTTATATTTATTCGTATATTTATATAGATTCATATTAATATAAATATATTTAGTTATAATAATACATATAAATTTATTTATATATTAATATATATATATATTCATATATTAATATATATTTATATTTATTTATATATATATTGTTATATTTATTAGTATATTAATATAGATTCATATCAATATAAATATATTTAGTTATATTAATACATATATATTTATTCATATATTAGTATATATATATTTATTCATATATTAATTTATATTTATATATATATATAGTTATAATTTTTTATCCATATATTTATTTGTATATTGATATATATTTATAATATTAGTTTTAAATTAATTTATAAAATATTTTTTGATGTGTGTTTATAAATAAATAAATACATACATACACACATACATATATATTTACGAATAAATACTTATATATGTGTATTTGAAAAGACACAGAATGTTAAAAAGACCATAACTTATAATCTAGAAGTCCAATTCAACTCCACAACTAGTCAAATCGAAGAAAATGAAACAATATTTGATATGATACATGGTACAGGCCTAGAAAACATTCAGATAAGAAGTTATACCTGTTTGAATGTTAAAAAATCAGGGTATCCCGAATAAAAACTCAGTTTTGGTGGCCTTATGGGATTTTTTGGTCCTTGAAAAATGTTACTGAAGGTTCCTTTTGGTCATTAACATGTAGAAATCATCGCAAGATTTGATTTGGTATGTTGTAGAGCTCAAACGGACTCTCGGATCCAAAGTTATGACCTTTTGAAGTTTAAGTTACATTTTTTACAAATTTTAGATCTTTTATTATTATTTTTGATTTTTTGTGTCTTAAAATTATTATTAAATGATTATTAATCCATTATAAGTATAAAATTATTAATTAATAATATTTTTTAAAATATTTTAAATCCATTTTCACTAAATTTATTATATATTAAATGTAATAGTATATTTATACTTATCTAAACCATATTTAAAAAATATATATTATATTTATATCAATATAAATATACTTATATGACAATATATTATTTTTCATTATTTTTTTAAAAAATATAAACTTTATCAGTGCTAAGAAAAAGTACTGATAAATCCCTCCTTTATCAGCTCTTCTAAAAAAAGAACTGATAAAGGGGTCCTCTTTAACAGCGCTAAAAACAACGCTGATAAAGGGGGGCCTTTATCAGTGCTAAAAAAGTGATGATAAAGGGTGAATTTTAACAACGATTTTTTACCACAATTAAAAGTTTCCTTTATCAGTTCTTTTTTAGCAATGATAAAGGAACCCCCTTTATCAGTGCTTTTTTAGCACTGATAAAGGGTGGCATTGGGGAAACCCAGTTTTGTGGTAGTGTTTTCATTATCATATAACTCTACTACTTTACATAAAGTGTTCATTAACCTTATACATATAGTTAATTTATATATATTTGAATATACTTGGATTCTATTTTCTGTGAGTAACATAGACATGTGGTATTTTTAAAGAGTTACACATTAATGTTGTGTGAACACATTAATTTTGTGTTTGGAATTAGGATTTCCAAAACTAAATTGATATAATCAAGCATAAACATAAAAATAAAAATATAAAAAATTACATATGATATAATATTTTTTAATTTAATATTCATATGATTTATATTAAATTGGTGAGACCAAAAAAACTCTTTTAAACACTAAGCATGAGACTCTTTCCAATGAAACAATTTTCAAGACCTTGATAACCTAACTAGGCCAGTCATGCCAAATATGGGTTCCCATATATTATCTTGTGTAAGGAAAGAATGTAATAGGTTACTAAGGAAAATTCTTGGTTTGGTCATGCCAAATATGGGTTCCCATAGACATTATTTCATTAATCTATTTTTTTACATTTAATTTGGGTTACACTAGTTGGGAGACCCTAATAGAATTAGGTTTCTAGAGGAATAGTGTTTAGTGAATCCATATGATGGATTTGGATAAGTGGTTATCCATTTAACTATACAAGAGTAAAATATGTTGTGATTTGGATGATTCCATACATAAATAAAAAAGAGGTTAGAAGAATTCTAAAATAGACTCACTGGTTAGTAAAATATGGATCTTGGAACACTAAATGGATATGATGCATGAGGTCATCATTTTTAGCTGTATAGATTTTATTTATAATCCTTAGTGAAAAGATATAATACATGATACTCAAATACCATTATTTTTTTTGTGGATTATGTAATTCTTCACAGTAATCATATTAAGATAATTAATAGATATGAATTTAAGATATTTAAAGATTGGAATCTAGTATTGAGAATTGTTCTCAATTAAATACATTTAGAGTACCCAAATGTGAATGTTATAGAAATTAATTTCTCCAATTTTCAGTTATGGGTATTAGATACTGGGTTTGTGCCAAAAATTTGTGATAAAAAACACAGACTTAGAGATAAGAGGGAATTGATAAAGGGTGAAGTGGAACTTTGTGTCTTTAATATGGAAAGAGTTTCCACATTAAAGGTTAGAAAATGTGATCTGATTTATTAAGTGGATTGATCCTAGAATTGAAAAACTGTTATTATGGTCCCACCATATGTAAGAATTTTATTTCTATATCTTTTTTGGAAAATATTAAATTTTCATTCATTATTAAGGATAAGAGTTATTCTATATATAAGAATGAAATGTTTTATATAATTGATAATATAAATAGTTTACATATTCTCGATATGGATAATAATATTTATAACATTCAGAATAAGAAGGTCAGAGTTGATTCTAATCCCACTTACCTTCGGCATTGTCACCTTGGACATAAAATGAGAAATTAATTAAAAGAATTCATAGAGTTGGATTTATGATATCATTAAACATTGAATTATTTGATACATTTGAAACTATTTTATTGGAAAAAATGAAAATGTCATCTTTGGGGAGAAAATGTGAGAGGGCTAGTGGACCGTTGGATATCATACAAAGTGATGTATGTGGACCAATGAGTACAGAAGAAAATAGTGGTTTTAGGTACTTTGTTACTTTTATAAATGAATTTAGTTGGTAAGGGTATACGTTTCTAATAAAACACATATAGCGACCCGAGCCTTTTACATATAACATTTCAATATTTTTATCATAATTATTCATCAGAGTACAAGCTAAGGATTGTTAAGTCTAGTGTCTTGGAAGACTAGTTACATTTAACATAAAACATGGGGCTAAAAAAATGTTTCTTTATTTAATCTCCATAATGAGCTCCTAACTTCCTTTGATCCCTTACATCTGCATAGGGTACCCTGGGGAACACATGAACAAAGGGATGAACTAAAAATCCCAGTAAGGGAATGAACATAAGGATACACCTCAAGCACATGAATTAAGAGGCATGAAATAATTGTATCCAAAGCATGAAACTTATTAAATCATTTAATATAAGCATGGGAACATATAAACATGGAATAATATAAATGTGGCAGAATCTTAAATCATATCTTTAGTACAGGTCAAGGTTAACTGCCAATCCCATTTCCCATTTTAGTACGGGTTAAGGATAACCGCCAATCCCATTTCACATCGCATCTTATGAGACTTAACCTTACCCAATGCATTGGAGTTATATCTGGGCGCACCCATCTCAACATATTCATGAATATCCTTTCCACAAAAATATTCTTACCATATATACAATCATACATATTCAACCATACACAAAAATAAGGGTACCCATGAAAAGAATTGGGTACAACAATCATGACATCAATCATAACCAATGGGCGTATCATGAAAGTGTCCATATAAGAAAATAATTAGAAATACATGGACATTAATAGGGTAAAATAGGTTTGTAACATGGTAAGTGGTGTCAAACATAAGTGATAACATATGAGATATGTATTTTAGAAACACTAGCTTTAAAACATTTATATGCGGTTTTAAGGGAAATTCCATAGAGCATTTACAAATAGTAGAGAAGACATTCTTTTATATAAAATCATAACTGAACCAAGATGGTTCTCATATTTAAAATACACAATTTATAAAGATTATGTTGTCTTAAAAAAAAGGTAGAGTTCTCTTGAAATTGGGTAGAAGTTCAGGAAGTTCATTTAAGACAAGTGTGCTTATTAGGAAGTATCGAAGGGAGGTTCACTTATAAGCAGGTATAACCACGAAAGAGAGTGAGAGGTGGATATTGGAACATGATATTGGAGCATAAAAACATAATGTTGAAGTTATACATAAAATAAAATACAACAACAAAAAGAAAGACAGAGCAACCCGAAGGAATAAAGGGATTTCGGGTAGAATCCATCATGGTTTATTGACATGGTATCGCGTATGATTAAGAGGTATTGATGAGAGAGATAAGGGGTTTCTAATCACTTATAAAACACTAGGGGAGTGTGGGGAAGGTTTTTAAATGTGCCCCATTACTTCGTATTACACAAAAGGCATAGCATAGAGATCAATCTTGATTATGAGTAAAAAGGGGAGGATCCCTTACCTTAAATCCGGTGGTGTTCTCCACTTGACATTAATGACCTGAATAGTAAAATTTGGTTTATTAATCAATAATTCCAGAACCTTATATACATGTAAATAACCTTATATACATGTAAAATATTTATCACAACCCTTTTATGTTCATTAATACCCATTTTGATTGATTATAAGGTTCAATTTCATGGTTCGGTTCTGTTTGTTTCCTTGGTTTTAATGATAAGTTCACTTGTATTTAGCTTCGGATAAAATTTAAGATGAAATTGGTTATCCAGAATTGATGTTATATAGCATCACTGAACATTTAGAAGGTTACAAATTTAATTTGGTTAATTGGAGTGAAAGAAAACCATGACATAAGACATTAATGATAAAATCTTGAATTAATTTTAGCGACTTTACCCATAATTAACTTGTTTTGTATTATTATTTGATATCATGAGTGTATAAGGATTACAGAACCATAAATAGGATATATAAAATAAATAATAATCAGGTTAAACCAAAACATAAATGGTTTATTGACCAGAAACAAAGATGATAAAAGAAATTGAAAACACAGTATCCACGATGTTGATCACAGACGATGTTTTAATTTTAGAATGTGAGGGAGAGGAGAAGAATCATGATGATTGAATTTTAACATAAAATTGATTAAAATCCAGAATATGTGATATTCTGGAGCTTTAATTCCATTTGGTTAAGGGAAGGGGAAGAGGGTATAAGAAAAGAAGGAAATTGAAAACAAAACACTTGAAAATGAAAGGGGATCCTTACCCTTTGATCTCTTCTCTTTGAGATCCCTCTTAAAGCCTTTTATTTTGGCCTTTGGGTAAAACGAGCAGGCCTTAGATGTTGGGAAGGAGATTGGGAGGATTTTTGGGCAGAATTTGGTCTAGGAACAAGGCTTGAGAGTTTTGTGGGAAAGAGGTAAGGAGAGGGGGTATTTATAGTGAGGGAGGGAAGGTTTTTCCCTTTATTTTAAGTAGTACTTTATTAATTAAGTCCAAGAATATGAATAATTGAGAATTATAATCAAATATACTAAAATAATCAAGGATGATTCGGGATTATCATCTTACATCAGCCATATATCACCTATGATGCAATATATTTCATTTATTATAATTTATCGTATTTTACTATTCATAAAAAATTCAAGTATTTCAGAAAAATCCCAAAAATTAAACATAACCATTTTTCGACGTGTAGAATCCAAAAATGAAGTCCATTTTTCAAAAATAATTTTCTAAATATGATTATTTTAATATTTAATTAAAATAATAACTTATTATCAAAACCAGTTTTAAAACACATATTAACTTATTCTAAAATATATGTATATCGGAATTCCAACTTGAATATTATTTTTATACCAACAAAGGTGAGGTTAATATTCATTAGGGTATATCACTATTCATAAAGTTATGTTACTATTTATTAAGGTAGGTTACTAATCACAAAAAATTATTTTTGTTTTATTAGACTTCAAAAAACATCTTGAACAAAACTGTGTAAGCCGGATTTTCAAAATTTCAAACACATAAGTGACAAACTTATGTTTAAAGGTAAATTATCACTTAGTAGATCATTATGTTGTGTTTTCATGTGATTTTATAACTTAAATATAAGAAGGTAATTTCCATTGAAAAACTTTGGGTCGTTACGTTCTTCCCCCCTTATGAAATTTCGCCCTCAAAAATTTGTTTTACATACTAAGACAAAAACAGGTGCAGGTACTTTTACTTCATTGCTTCCTCCAGCTCCCATATTGCTTCCTCAAACTTATGGTTCCTCCAAAACACTTTGACAATATGGGTTGTCTTGTTGCACAGAACCTTATCTCTCCGATCTAGAATCTTTAATGGATGCTCCTCATAGGAGAGATCATCTTCCCGCTGCACCCCCTCTGAGTTTAGTACATGTTAGGGATTAGGTATGTACTCCCTCAAGAGTGATACGTGAAAAACATCATGAAATCAAGCCATATTCAGTGGAAGTGCAAGCCGATAGGCCACAACATCTATGCGGTCAAGGATCTCAAAGGGGCCAATATACCTTTGGCTTAGCTTCCCTTTCTTCCCGAATCGCATGACTCTCTTCCATGGAGATATTTGAAGGAAGACTTTATCTCCATTGTCAAACTCCAAGTACCTTTGATGGTTGTCAGCAAATCTATTTTGCCTACTCTGAGTAGCTTTAATGTGTTTCTGGATGACTTGAACCTTCTCTGTCATCTCTTGAACAAGATCGGGTCCAAGTATATTTCTTTCTCTAACTTCATCCCAACAGGTTAGAGTTTTACATCGCTTTCCATACAGAGCTTCATATGGAGCCATATGAATACTTGAGTGGATGATATTGTTGTATGAGAACTCAACCAATGGGAGATGTTGATCCCAACTACCTTTGAATTCAAGAGAGCAGGATCTTAGAAAATCTCCAAGCGTCTGAATAGTCCTTTCAGATTGGCCATCAGTTTGGGGGTGATAGGCCATGCTAAAATTTAATTCAGTACTCAAAGAATGTTGAATACTCCTTCTAAATTTAGATGTGAACCTTGGATCGCGGTCAGAGACAATTGAGAGTGGAGCACCATACAGTCTCACCACTTCCTTCACATATATCTTTTCAAGCTGTTCAAGCGAGAGATCTTCCTGAATAGCGGAGAAATGAGATGTATTGGTGAGTCAGTCAACAACAACCCATATCACATTATTTCCCTTAAACAGATTTGGGATATCTATGACAAAGTCCATAGTAACATTTTCCCATTTCCACATGGGTATAGGCAATGGATGTATCATACCTTTAGACTTTTGTGGCTTAGATTTAACTTGCTGACATACCAAGCACCTTGATATATATTCCGCAATATCCTTCTTCATGTTATCCCACCAGAAGTGTTCTCAGAGATCACGGTACATTTTGGTACTCCCAGGATGGATATAGAAGGTCGAGCTATGTACACCATTCAATAGCTCCTTCTTTATCTTTGGATCAGATGGTACACATAATCGTGTCCCAAATCTCACAACTCCTTCCTCATCAATTTTGAAATCATAGGATTTCCCATTTTTGACATCTTCCACCCTTTTCTAAATTTCTCCATCCTTTATTTGAGAAACCTTTATTTTCTCCATGAGGGATGGTTGAGAAATCATTTGAGAAAGGATTGATGATATTCCTCCCTTAATGATTCCCATGTCCGTCCTTTGAAAATCTAAGAAGATAGGATCCTTTTCAATTATCATCATTGATAAAGATGCATGATCCTTTCTACTTAGAGCATCCACCACCTTGTTTGCCTTACCGGGATGGTAGTGGATTGAGTATTCATAATCCTTGATGAGCTCTATCCATCTTTGTTGGAGCATATTATTCTATTTCTGTGTGAATATATATTTGAGACTCTTGTGGTCAGTATATATCTCACATTTTTCCCCATAGAGATAATGTCGCCAGATTTTCAACGCAAATATCATAGCCGCCGACTGCACATCATGTGTGGGATAGTTTTTCTCATGTTTTTTCAGCTGCCTTGAGGCATAGGCTATCACTTTTTAATTTTTCATTAGCACACAACCTATGAATTTCTTAGAAGCATCGCTATACACCACAAAGAGTTCTCCACTTGAAGGGAGTGTGAGTACTGCCGCAGGGATAAGCCTCCTTTTCAACTCCTTGAAATAGTCTTCACATTCCTGTGTCTAGACAAACTTTACACCCTTCCATGTCAGCTTGGTCATTGGGTTTGACAATTGTGAAAAGTTCTTCATGAATCGTCGATAATACCCAGCTAGACCTAAAAAGCTGTGGATCTCCACTACAGAAGTTGGCCTCGACCACTCTTCAATTGAATTTGTCTTGTAAGGGTCTATAGATATCCATTTCTTGGTGATAACATGCCCCAAAAATGATACTTCCTCTATCCATAAATCACATTTACATTACTTTGCATACAACTTCTCCCTTCGCAAAGTCTTTAACACAGTTTCCAAATGCTCCTCATGTTCCTCCTTGATCTTGGAGTATATCAGAATATCATCAATAAAGACCACCAAAAATTTGTCGAGGTAATCTATAAAGACTTTATTCATTAAATCCATGAAAATTGATGGATAATTAGTGAGTCTTAAGGGAATAACTATGAACTCATAGAGTCCATACCTTGTTCGAATGGCAGTCTTGGGTATATCTTCCTTCCTCACCTTTAGTGGGTGATATCCTGACCGAAGGTTCACCTTAGAGAAATAACTGGCCCCACAAAGCTGATCGAACAAGTCGTCTATCCATGGAAGGGGATACTTGTTCTTTATAGTGATTTTATTAAGCTCATGATAATCAATGCAGAGGTGCATTGATCCATCCTTCTTCTTGATGAAGAGGACTAGATCACCCCACGGTGAAGCACTCTGGCATATAAAACCCTTCTCCATATTCTCCTGTAACTGCTTCTTCAGCTCTTCCAACACTACGGTGTCCATTCTGTAAGGTGTCTTTGAGATTGGCAGAGATCCAGGGATAAGTTCAATTGAGAACTCAACCTCTCGGTCAGGGGAAGACCATGCAACTTTTTTGGGAATACATCAGTGTAATCCCTCATGATGGGCATGTCTTCAAGAATGATTATCTCCTTTGTATCAATCATTTGATCTAGGTATTCATGCTCATAAGGAAGCAATATCCTAACTTGAGACCAAGATTCTAAAGGAGACTCATCTTCCTCCTTGCAATTGTAAATAATTGGAGGATGCATCAGGATGTGAAAAGTGATTTCCCTTTCCCGACAGTTGATGTTGGCTTTGTACAAAGATAGCCAATCCATGCCCAAGATTGCGTCAAACTTCACTAAAGGAAGTATGAAGAGATTTTCTGGGAGGTTCAGTCCACAAACAATAATCGGGGAGGAATTATAAACTATGGATGCAATAATTTCCCCATTCACTGTTCTCATAGAAAACATTTCCTCCAAATTTTGAGGTGGTTTTTGAATAGTTCTACTAAACTTTCATTATATAAACAAATGCGTAGAACCAGAATCAAATAGTACGTTCTCTATTTTTGAACGAATAACAAGCTTACCTATCACCACATTGTTTTCTGGCTCCACCTCAGTAGTAGTGATAGCATAAGCCCTTCCTTATTGCCTTGGAGGTTGTTGCTGATTGCCTCCGACAACCCTTGGCTTAGGGAAATTGTTCGCATAATGCCCAAGCTCCTTGCAGTTGAAACACTGCACTGCAGGCTAAGTGTTGTTTTGAACCGTCCTTTCTTCTTCAACATTAGTGGGATTTTTCATATCCCTTCGGTAGTTCTTGGTCAGATGACCAAACTTCCCACATTTGAAGCAATTCATGGTTCCCTTGAGATAGTCACCAAGATGCTTCTTCCCACAATTATTGAAAAGGGGAAAGTGAGGCTTATATCCATCATGGGATTTGTTTGATGAACCACCAATGTTGTTCTTCATTTTCAGATTCTTGTCATTAGGCCCATGAGACCACTTAGAGTCTCCAATCTCCATTTTAACCTTGAGGGCACAACGGACAATCTCCTCATAGCTGTCGAAGTCTCGAATTGCCAACACTTTTCGTAGACTTCAGCTTTAGTCTGCTAAATAAGTAATCCAAATTGCTTTCGGTGTTCATGACAAAGACATAGGCGTACCTTGAAAGCCTTGTAAATTTTGCTTCATATGCCCTGATGGACTCATCTTCCTTCTACTTGAGTCCAAGGAACTCTCTTTCCATCTTGATATGGAGGGTTCGAGGAAAATATTTGTTGAAAAACATTCTATTGAATTCCTCCCAATCTATGGAATTGATTTCTTCTTGGGACTTTGTATTCTTGATCAGTGTCCACCATTGATCAGCTTCTCCATCAAAACAATAGACTGCCAGTAGAACTTTCTCTTCTTCCGAGCACTGGAGGATAAAGAAAATATTTTCAATGGAGTTAATCCATTGTTCTGTGAGGATGGGATCAGAAGACCCGCAAAACATGGGAGGCCTTTTCCGTATGAAGGATTCTATAGCAACTTGCTCTTTCCTTGGAGGAGGGGGACGTTTCACCTGATTCAAGTTATTATTAATAACTCGTGCCAACTGAGCAAGTACTGCCATGAAGTTTTGAGCACCCGCTTCAGTCACATCAGGCATGTCATTAAGGAAATCATCACATCGCCTACCACATTGGTTGTTGGAACGTGTTCTTATATTTCCCTCCATTAACTAAGAAAATGATCATATAATTAAAGGTCTTGAATAATTATCTATTGAGCATAGAAAAGAAACTTTGAACATTAAAGGATAAACTTATAAATAAGAAGTTCATCATAACTTGTGAGTCCTTAGGTTTATATCTAGGTTATCCTCAATATATTTCTTAACTTAAATTCTTATGGGCCTTTTTTCCCCTTAATAATGGGTTGTAATAAGATCATGAATCTAGCAAAGAATATCCCCCAGGAGTGTCGTAACCAAGAGTGCAGCAAGTCCTGTTTTCGTGCACCAATTCCCATTCGAGTCTAGCTCAAAGCGGTGTTTTTGGGTTTTACCCCTAGATATATCTATTCCAAAGCCTCCTCTACCTGCTCGTATCCAGACAGGGATGTATTTTCTTGATAAACCACTTACTCTATACTCACCAAAATATAGGACTGTTTTCTTATACTTATTATCATCCTTAAGGTTCTCACTAAGGTGCTCTATTCTTAATCTCCAAAAATAACTAGACCATGCTCTGATACCAACTATAGCGACCCAAGCCTTTTACATATAACATTTCAATATTTTCAGCATAATTATTCATCAGAGCAATAGTCAAGGATCATTAAGTCTAGTGTCTTGGAAGACTAGGTACATATAACATAAAACATGGGGCTAAAAAAATGCTTATTTATTTAATCTCCATAATGATCTCCAAACTTCCTTTGATCCCTTACATCTGCATAGGGTACCCTGGGGAACACATGAATAAAGGGATGAGCTAAAAATCCCAGTAAGGGAATGAACATTAGGATACACCTCAAGCACATGAATTAAGAGGCATGACATAATGGTATCCAAAGAATGAAACATATGAAATAATTTAATATAAGCATGAGAACATATAAACATGGAATCATATAAATGTGGTAGAATCTTAAATCATATCTTTAGTACATGTCAAGGCTAACCGCCTATCCCGTTTCCCATTTTAGTATGGGCCAAGGCTAACCGCAAATCCCGTTTCACATCGCATTTCATGAGACTTAACCTTACCCAATGCATTGGAGCGCTATCTGGGCGCACCCATATCAACATATTCATGAATATCCTTTCCAAATAGATATTATTAGCACATATACAATCATACATATTCAACCATACACAAACATAAGGGTACCCATGAAAAGAATTAGGTACCACAATCATGACATCAATCATAACCAATTGGCGTATCATGAAAGTGTCCATATAAGAAAATAATTAGAAATACATGGAAATTCATAGGGTAAAATAGGCTTATAAAATGGTAAGTGGTGTCAAATATAAGTGATAACATATGAGAGATGTATTTTAGAAACATTAGCATTAAAAAATTTATGTGCGGTTTTAAGGGAAATACCATAGTGCTTTTACAAATAGTAGAGAAGACATTCTTTTATATAAAACCAGAATTGAACCAATAAGGTTTTCATATTTAAAATAAATAATTTAAAAAGGTTATGGTGTCTTAAAAAAGAAGGTAGAGTGCTCTTGAAATTGGGTAGAAGTTCGGGAAGTTCCTTTAAGACAAGTGTGCTTATTGGGAAGTATCGAAGGGAAGTTCACTTATAAGCATGTATAACCAAGAAAAAGAGTGAGAGGTGGATCTTGGAACATTATATTGGAGCATATAAAAATATTTTTGAAGTTCCAAATAAAATAAAATACAACAACAAAAATAAAGATAGAGCAACCCGAAAGAATAAAGGAAGTTCGGGTAGAATCCATCATGGTTTATTGACATGGTATCGTGTATAATTAAGAGGGCTTGATGAGAGGGATAAGGGGTTTATCATCACTTATAAAAAATTAGGGAAGTATGGGGAAGGTTTATAAATGTACCCCATTACATGGTATTACACAAATTGTCATAGCATAGAGATCATTCTGGATTATGAGTAAAAAGGGGAGGATCCCTTACCTTAAATCTGGTGGTGTTCTCCACTTGATATTAATGACCTGAATAGTCAAATTAGGTTTATTAATAAATATTTCCAGAACCTTATATACATGTAAATAACCTTATATGCATATAAAATATTTATTATAACCTTTTTATGTTCATTCATACACATTTTGAATGATTATAAGGTTCAATTTCATGGTTCGGGTCCGTTTGTTTCCTTGGTTTTAATGATAAGTTCCCTTGTATTTAGGTTAGGATAAAATGTAAGACGACATTGGTTGTCCATAATTAATTTTATATAGCATATGTGAACATCCAGAAGGTTAAAAATTTCATTTGGTTAATTGGAGTGAAAGAGAACCATGACATAAGACATTAATGGTAAACGCTTGAATTAATTTTAGCGATTTTACCCATAATTAACTTGTTTTGTATTATTATTTGATATCATGAGTGTATAAGGATTCCAGAACCATAAATAGGATATATAACATACATAATAATCTGGTTTAATTATAACATAAATGGTTTCATGACCAGAAACACAGATGATAAAAGAAATTGAAAACGCATTATCCATGATGTCGATCACGGATGGTGTTTTAATTTTAGAATGTGAGGGAGAGGAGAAGAATCATGATGCTTGAATTTTTACATAAACATGATTAACATCCAGAATATATGATATTATGGAGCTTTCATGCCTTTTGTATAAGGGAAGGGGAAGAGGTTATAAGAAAAGAAGGAAATTGAAAACAAAACACTTGAAAATGAAAGGGGATCCTTACCCTTTGATCTCCTCTCTTTGAGATCCCTCTTAAGGCCTTTGATTTTGTCCTTTTGGTAAAACCAGAAGGCCTTGGATGTGGGGAAAGAGCTTTTCAGGATTTTTGGGCAGAATTTGGGCTAGGAACAAGTCTTGAGAGTTGTGTGGGAAAGAGGTAAGGAGAGGGGGTATTTATAGTGAGGAAGGGGAGGTTTTTCCCATTATTTTAAGTATTAGTTTATTAATTAAGGCCAAGACAATGAATAATTGAGAATTATCATAAAATATACTAAAATAATCAAGTATGATTCGGTATTGTCATCTTACATCAGCCATACATCACCCATGATGCAGTATTTAGCATTTATTGTAATTTATCGTATTTTACTATTCATAAAAAATTCATGTATTTCAGAAAAATCCCAAAAATTAACCCTAACCATTTTTTGATGTGTAGAATCCAAAAATGAAGTCCATTATTCAAAAATAATTATCAAAATATGACTATTTTACTATTTAATTAAAATAATAATTTATTATCAAAACCAGTTTTAAAACACTTATTAACTTATTCTAAAATATAGGTATACTGTACTTCCAACTTGAATATTATTTTTATACCACCAAAGGTGAGGTTACTATTCATTAGGGTATATCACTATTCATAAGGGTATGTTACTATTAATTAGGGTAGGTTACTATTCACCAAAAATTATTTTTGTTTTATTAGACTTCAAAAAATATATTGAACACAACCATGTATGCCAGATTTTTGAAATTCCAAACACATAACTGACAAACTTATATTTAAAGGTAACTTATCACTTAGTAGTTCATTATGTTGTGTTTTCATGTGATTTTATGACATAAATATAAGAAGGGAATTTCCATTGAAAAACTTTGGGTCGTTAAAACACAAATATGAAACTTTTGAAAAATTTAAAGAGTTTCATAATGATGTTCATAATCAACTAGGAAAATTTATTAAAATACTATAATCAGATTGGGATGGTGAATACTTGAGACGTGAATTCATATCTCATCTATGATATTGAGGAATAGTTTCAAAACTAACTCCTTCTAGAACAACACAATGTAATAGTATATCTAAAACATGGAATCATACCTTGTTAGGAATGAATCGATTAATTATGAGTATATGTGACCTTCTTATCTCATTTTGGGGTTATTAATTGGAGACTAATACATTTCTACTAAACCACATTACATCTAAATAAGTCTTGAATATACCATATGAGATATGTAATAGGAAATTTACCAATATATATTTCATGAAGATTTAGGGTTGTGAAGCTTAAATATGACGTTTGGATTCTGATAAACATGACCTTAAGTCTAAAAAATACTTATTTATTGGTTATCCCAATGAAACCAAGGGATATTATTTCTACCACCCTCCTAAACACTATGTTTTTTGAACAAAAGTAATATTTTTCTAGAGAAGGAATATCTAAATCAAGGATTTAGTTAAAGGAAAGTTAAACTTGAAGATTCCAATGACTAAAAAATAGTTATTTTTCATGATATTATGGTTGAAAAAGTTTTTCAAGAAGTTATAGAAGAGGAATCGACTCAAGTTACACATGAACTGTGAATATTTGTTAGTATTCATTAGGATCTAGAGATATATGGATTTATCATGGATAATTATATTGAATTAACATTTATAAAATATGAACCTACTTACAATCAGGAGTCCATTGAGAGTCTCAATTATAAGAAATGGTTAAAATCCATGAAGTCTATGATAAAATCCATGTACACCAAGAAAATTTGGAACTTAGTGTAAGCACCTAAAGGGGTGAGACCCATATGGTGCAAGAGGGTTTTCCATTTGAAGACTGTAAAGGATGGTATAATGTCTACTAATAAATAACTATTTGGGGAAAAGGGATACAACCAAGTTCATGGTATTTATTATGAAGTGACCCTTTCACCTTTTTTGGTGATAAAGTCTATTCATATTTTTTAGCCATAATAGATCATTATGATTATGAGATATATCAAATAATTTCAAAACTACATTAATTAATGGGAATTTGACTGAGGATATGTATATGGTACAACTCAAGTGTTTTGATGTTTCAAATGAGAATTATATGCCATGTAGGTTTCAATTGTTTATTTATGGATAGAATAAAGCCTCTTAAAGTTGGGATATATGGTTTTATGATTCAATCAATGAATTTAATTTCATCAATAATGTAGATAATTTCTATATATAAAATCATCTCAGTGGGTGTATAATAGTATTTCTGATTCTGTTTATATATGACATACTACAAATCAAAATTAATTTTTAGATACTTCATTATATGAATTTGTGTCTATGTAAGTTTTTTTAAATGAAATACATGGGTGAAGCAGATCATATATTTTTTATGATGATATATAGATATATATGTATTAAATTGATTAGATTGAGTTGAAAATGTATATTGTTAATGTGATAAAGTAGTTTATCATGGATAAATCTAATAACGGGTCATTACGAGTGTTTCCTGGTATAAATATTGGGAAGATTCAAACCCATATACAAAGTAATAAATAAATGATTAGATTCCTTTTGATTATAACATATTATCTATCATGTATGCCATGTTATGTGCTCAACCTGATGTCTCTTATGCTTTGATCATAACTAGTAGATACTAATAAAATACAGGCGAGATTCACTGGATTGCTGGGAATAATATCCTTAAGTACTTAACAAGAAATAAGGATATGTTCTATGTATTTAGAGGAGAGGATAATCATCATGTAAGGGGTTATAGATATGATAGTTTTCAATATGAAAATGATGATATGAAATTTATATATATATATATATTTTCCAAAATGGTAGAGAAATTACCTTTAAGAGTTCCAAACAAGAAACTATAGTAGACTCAACCACAAAGGTATAATATATCATTTCATTAGATACTAAAAAGGATGTTTTTTGGATCAAGATATTCATTTTTGAAAATTGAGTGGTTTCCCTGCATCAAGGGAAAAATAAAGCTATATTTTGACATAATGGTACTATTTCTCAAGCTATGAAATAACAATCTCATCAAAGGACTAAACACATCCTTTGAAAATATGATCTTATACATGAGTTCATAGAGAGGGGTGATGTAAAGATTAGTTGGGTGGATACTCAGGATAATTGAGGATATCTATCAATGAAACCATTATCACAGAAATAACATGAGGTTCATGTAAAATATTAAGTTCCCAGTCCGGATCCAAGTATCACTGAGAGGGGGAAGGGGTGAATCAGTGATATCCTTTTCTTTTTAAGTTTCCTTCTTTATGAAAAAACCTTCACCTCCTGTTAAAGAGTTTCTTCCCTGCTGAACACACACAACCACAGGAACACAAGATTTACAAGGTTCACTACTCAATAAGAGTAGCTACATCCTTGGTATGGTATAGAAATAATCCAGTACCACATAATCCACTAGAAAACAAACCTTTTATGTGGAATACAACAAGTAGGATATACCCTTACACTCTTGTAACACTTTGAAAACAATCCAATAGTGCGTGTGCTCCCTATTAGCACAAATAGGGTAATGAAATAATTCTATTCTTCTTGATGACCTTTCTTAGATCAGATCTTTCAAAACAATTCTTCACTTTCCTACACAGAAGATGGTAGAAACCTCCTGGAGAAAACAGCTTGCGCGCCTCCTTCCATATGCGCGCCTCCTTACCACTTGCGCACCTCCTTGTACTTGTGCGCCTCCTTTATGCTTGTGAACCTCTTGGTGGACAACACAACACTTGTGCGCCACCCTTACCATTTGTACACCCTATACTTGCACGGCAGACTTGCACGCCAGACTTGCGCGACAACACTTGCGCGACAACACTTGCGCGACAGGCTTGCACGACAACACTTGCGCGGCAGACTTGCGTGCCAACACTTGCACGGCAGACTTGCGCGAAAGACTTCTTCAACTTGCATGCTCAGAGCTCAAAATATTTCTCTAATTCTCTAGACTTAAGAAATGAGGAGGGTAGTCGCCTATTTATAGGCATTTTGGTGACTTGCGCACCCCATACTTGCACGCCTCAACTTGCGCACCGCTCCAGCACTTGCACGCCACCTTATTTCCTTTGTCATATTTTGATATCATGATTTTTGAAATATGACTTGCGTGACACACTTTCCCACCAATACATGCGTGACACACTTGTGCGCCTCCATCTTTCCTTTGTCATATTTTGATATCATGATCTTTGAAATATGACTTGCATGACACACTTGCGCACTGATACTTGTGTGACACACTTGCGTGCCACTACTTGCATGCCAAATACTTGCGCACCATTCTTGACTTGCTTGCCACATTCTTTCCTTTTCCATATTTCTGAAATAATGCTCTTTGAAATATGACTTGCGCGCCTCTACATGCTTGCGCGCCTACTGTATACTTGTGCACCTACTGCATACTTGCGCACCTACTGTATACTTGCGCTCCTACTGCATACTTGCGCGCCTACTGCATACTTGCGCACCTACTCTTTTCCTTTTCCATATTCTTGATCTGATGATATTTGTGATATGACTTTTCCAAAAACACTTATTTGTCTATCCCTTTCCTTCATAAGGCTTGCATCACACGTTCTCCAAACTTATGATATTTGTGAAATACAAATCAGCAAAGCATCGTCTGGTATTACAAGTCTTTTACAAAGTGAATTGATTTAGCTTCTTTGACAACAAAATACAACACTCTATAATAGAAAACGTTTCTTACTTCCTTATCCGTCCAACTTGGTCCCAACAATCTCCCCCTTTGGATTTTGTTGTCAACCATGATTCATAAATTACTGAAATTTGTAACCTTAAGAAATGGATTACTTATCAACAATTCTAAGCCTACATGAGCTAACTCATTGTAGGAAACTATAATTATTGATAGCCAAAACCATCTTGTCCAAAAGTAGTGACTATGAAATCTCATGAGCGTACCTCCTCAGCCTTCTTCAGAACATCTTTCAAGCTTCTACTTCAGCATTCTTCACTTCCTATTTCAAGCTTCAACTTCAGCATTCTTCACGTACTCAACTTTCCTGGTGTGAGCTCCTCAACCTTCTTCAGAACATCTTTCAAGCTTCTACTTCATCATTCTCCACTTCCACTTTCAAGCTTCAAATTCAGCATTCTTCACTTCCTCAAATTTCCTGGAAAACAACATTGTTTCCTACAACCACTCTAACAAACAGTTAGAATAGTTTACACACATACATGCTGGATTCACAGCTTACCCACAACTCCCCCTTTATGCATGGATCTATAAGGATAGATTTATGAAATAATTCTCCCCCTTGACAACACTATCCAAAGGAAAGATGAGAGAGGGGACAGAAACACATACCTTAACCTTGATGAGAAGGAGGTTGGACACCCATGTTCAACCTCAATTTTGCAAATGGTACTTTCGATAAGGGTTTGGTGAATATATCAGCAACTTGTTCTGATGTAGGAACATAATCCAGCCTTAATTCATTCTTTTCGCCCTGCTCTTTGATTAAGTGGTACTTTATATGAATGGGTTTTGAATGAGAATGTTGTACCAAATCTCTTATAAGATTGATTGCACTCTGATTATCACAACCCAAGATCAATGGTAGCTTTACTTTAATAAGTAGATCTTCCAGCTGAGTCTTCATCCACATTAGTTGAGTTTTAGCCTGAGTAGCAGCAACATACTCAGCTTCAGCTCTACTAAGAGTTATTGAATTCTATTTCTTGGCATGCCAACTAACACAACTTTTTCCCAGAAAGAAAACTCCACCGGATGTGGATCTTCTATCATCAACATTTCCTACCCAATCAGCATCAGAATACCCGAATAGATCAATATTTCCTGAGCTATCATACCTGATTCCAAAATTTTTTGTGCCTTTGATATATCTGATAATTATTTTTCCAGCAATCAGATGTGATTCTTTAGGAGCACTTTGAAATCTTGCAAATAAGGTGACAACATAGACAATGTCAGGTCTTGAGGTAGTCAAATACAACAGACTTCCAATTAGCTTTCAAAAGTTTTTCTGATCAACTTCCTTGCCTTCTCAATATTTAGACAACTTGGTTCCCACTGAGATAGGTTCGGACACTGGTTTCGAATTTTCCATTCCAAACTTCTTTAGAAGTTCCTTAGCATATTTTTCTTGAGACATAAAGATATGATTCCTTTTCTGTGAGATTTATAACCCAAGAAAGTATTTCATTTCACCTAGCATGGACATCTCAAATAACTTCTTCATCTCCTCAAAAAATCTTTCACATGATCTTTCATCATTCCCAGCAAAGATGATGTCATCAACATAAACAATAACAATTAGTGAAAACTCCTGGCCCTCCTTGATGTAAAGATTGCTATGAACTCTTCCTTTCATAAAGTTCATCTTCTTCAAGTAAGTATCCAATTTAGAATACCATGCCCTTGGAGCCTGTTTTATCCCATACAAAGCCTTCTTCAATATGCACACATAACTTTCATCCTTTTCAATAACAAATCCACAAGGTTGATCAATGTAATCTTCCTCGTCAAGGTCACCATTCAAGAATTCGGATTTGACATCCATTTGAAAGATTTTGTAACCTAGTTGTGCAGCAATGGAAAGAAAGATTCTGATTATTTCTATTCTTGCTAGAGGAGAAAAGGTTTCATCAAAATCAATGCCTTTAATTTTTGAATACCCTTTGCAAACCAATCTTGCTTTGTTTCTTATTACATCACCTTCTTCATTCAGCTTGTTCCGGAAAACCCACTTTGTTCCAATAATGTTCTTTTTGTCTGGCTTGGGTACAAGTTCCCAAGTATTGTTCTTCTCTATCTGATCAAGCTCTTTCTGGATGCTCAAATTCTTCATTTACATCATTCGGTTCAATTTTAGAATAAAGAGAAGTATGTGATATAGCATTTTTTGTTCTTCTTGTTTGAACCCTCTGATATTTATCTCTAATAATGTTCTGAGCCTCCACTTGATTCCTCAGCCGAGGATGAGTTGTTTGAACTACATCCTCATTACTCGAGATCTCTGAATCAGATTCCTCTTCTTGAGTAGGATTAACACAGTCTGCAGCATTATCAGAATTGTTAACAATATCTTCTTTATCCTGCTCAACTTCCACATCAACATATGGATTCTTTTCTTTCTCAGTATTTTCAACAACTTTTACATCTGAAGAATCAACAATTCTTCCAGTTTCTATATTGAGGCATCTATAACCTCTTCCTTCTGGAGCATAACCAAGAAAAATTCCGTCATCTCCTCTTTGCTCAAACTTTCCCAGGTTTCCACCTTTCTTATTTATAATGCATGGACTCCCAAAGACTCTCAAGTGTTTCAGACTTGGAGATTTTTCATAGAACATTTCATATGGAGTCATATCTGAGTTTGGCCTGTAGAAACATCAGTTCTGAATATGCACTGCAGTGCTCATGGATTGCCTCCAATAATAATGAGAGAGACTATGTTCAAGTAACATAGTTCTCCCCATTTCCACCAGACTTCAATTATTTCTTTCAGTAACCCCATTTTGTTGAGGTGTGTACAGTGAACTGAAATCATGATGAATTCCATGTTTGTCAAGGTATCTTGAAAACCCCTCATTATTATGCTCTCCACTATTATCAGTTCTCAACTTCTTCACTAAATACTCACATTCCTTTTCTGCTTTCCTCCTAAAACTCTTAAACATTTTTAGAGCATCTGACTTATGTCTCATGTACATAACACAAGTAATGCGAGTAAAGTCGTCAATGAATGTAATGAAGTACTTATCTTCATTTGTAGATTGCATGCTCATTGGTCCACATATATCAGAGTGTATGAGTTCCAATGGCCTTTTTGAGAAAATTTCAACTCTCTTATGAATAGAGTTTGTAATCTTCCCTTTCTCACAAATAGTGCAACACCAGTCTCTTTTTCTTGATAAATCAGGCATATCTCAGACACTGTCTCTCTTTGATAATTTGAAAATATTTCTATGACACATATGTCCTAGCCTTTTAAGCCATAATTGATTTTCATCCACTACACCCATGTAGCAAGAGCTCTGCACTTCACCAACTTGAAACAAATTCCCTTTTGTGTGTTGACCTCTCATAACTATATTTCCATCATTTTCACTTTTAAAAATAAATCCATCTTTTCTGAAGATAAATTTGTTTCCTTCATCACAGAGTTGTGACACACTACGCAGGTTATGTTTCAGTCCATCAACATATAATATTTTCCTGGATTTTATCTTTTCTTTTCCAATGATGGCTGATCCAACACCATTGATCCTTAGAGATTCATCATTTCCAAATGTCACTGTTCCTTCTTTAAAGTCTTTCACATTCTTCATCAGCTTTAAGTCTCCTATCATATGAGATGAACATCCACTATCAATAATCCATGGACATTCTCCTTTTATAGCTTTCAAAGGAGTTTCAATAACAAGAGATTTTACTTCTTCCTTTTCTTTCTTCACCTACGGCTTCTGAGAATTGTTAACGAGATTTTGTTGTGCTGGTAACAAAACAAGGCATCCATTCGCAAGATTTACAGGTTGTTCACATCTTTCACAAATAGTTTCCAGGGGTTGGAACCTATTTTTAATCTTTACTCAAACATTCTCAGGTTTCTTTACAACCACATTTTCTGAATTCTTTCTTTGAGAAGATTGACTCCCCCTTAAGCCCTAACTTTCATAACCTGTAGAATAATAGTAATGTTTTTGGTTGAACAAACACATATTTGCAGTATGTCCGAATCGACCACAATACCAGTAGTATCCATAGAAAGAGTATTTGCCTCTGAAACTTACATACTGACCAGAATTAAGAACACATTTCTCAGCCACCTTACTGTCTTTCTTTTCTAAGCCACCAGCCTTTCTGTTATAAATCAAATTATTTCTTTCCATTTCATTTCTATCAAAACCAGAAGTGTTGGAAACTTTTCCGGATTCAGAATATTTTGAATCCTTTTTGAACTCAGGGTTCTTTGAAACATCTGAATTCCCAATTTTGTTGGTCTTTAAAACATACATGACTTTCCCAGTGTTCTTTATTTCAGAACCACTTTTACTTTTCTTTTCAACCTATAAAGGAAACCCTTTTTGATCCTTTATAGGTTCATCCTTCAAAGAACATTCACCAACTTCAGAGATAGAGTTTTTGAAACTTTTATTTCTCTGCTCAGCTTTAGAAAGTTTTTGTTGGAAAAATTCCAACTCTTCTTCTTTTTTTCCTTCAGCTTTACTTCAAGATGTTCATTGTGATTATTTTCATTCTCAAGAGAATTATTTAGATAATCAATCTTCGTTTTCATATTGATTTTTTCGTCAGCAAAAACTTCTTTATTGTTTACTGCAGAATTTTCATTTGTTAAATTCTTGTTTTCCTTCTCAAGCCTTTTGA
This sequence comes from Viscum album, assembly GCA_963277665.1. Taxonomy (NCBI): domain Eukaryota; kingdom Viridiplantae; phylum Streptophyta; class Magnoliopsida; order Santalales; family Viscaceae; genus Viscum; species Viscum album. The sequence goes on from OY728144.1 coordinate 519,821,240, forward strand.
TATTTCTCAAGCATTCCTTCAACTCTTCTTTAAGACACTGTTCAAGTTTAGTTTCTTCTTCTTCAGAACTGCTTCTCTCATAATTATCATTATTCACAGTTGCAACAAAGGTCTTCTCTCTAGCTTTCTCAGTACAAGATTTTTCAGATTCAACTTCACTATCTGATTCTTCATCACTTTTCGAAAACAAGCTTCTTCTTTTTGATTTGAAGAACTTGTTATCCTCACCTCTTCCAGAATATTTATCCTTTCCACCGTGTTTCTTCCAAGACCTTCTTGGTCTTCTGTATTCTTCATCACTGTCTTCATATTTCCCTTTTTGAGGGAAATTAGCCACAAATTGGCCAATAGCTCCACATTTAAAACACTTCAAGGGAAGTTTACCTTTATATTTTCCTGTACCTTTCCTCACATTTTTATAAAACAAGGATAAAATTTCATCAAAGTTTTCACATACCTCATTTTAGGAGTCAGAGCCAACAACATCATCTTCCTCAAGAGCCTTCTTAGACATTTCTCTTTTGGTGGCTTTAATAGACATTTCTCTATCAAATTTGGTTTTGTTCTTCAGATTCTTATCCCTTCTCATTTCATAAGTGATAAGAGTGCTATGAAAATCATCCAGAGATAGTTCTTCAGGGTATCTGTCTTCCAATGAAGAAACTTTAGCATCAAATTTGTTGGGAAAAATTCTTAAGATCTTTATAACAACTGTAGAATCCTCCAGCTTTTCACCAGGACATATGATAGTGCTAACAATGTCATTTATCTTGGTAAAGAAGTCCCCAACAGATTTAGTTTCTCCCATTTTCATGTCTCCATACTTCAGTCTCCAGATTTGTAGTTTAGCCTTCTTCACTTTTGTATTTCCTTCATAGATGTTCTTCAGTTTATCTCAGATTCCCTTAGCTTTAGCAACACCTTTCACTCTTAAAAACTCACTCTCGAACAGAGATGAGAGTAACACATTTTTAGCTCTTCCATCATTCTCAAGATTCTTCTTCTCGATAGGAGTAAGAGGAACCTTGTCATTAATATCAGGAAATCCATATGTTGTTGTTTTAATAACTTCATATCCAAGAGACATAAGATAAGGCATCATTCTGTCCTTCCAGATGTGATAGTTATTTCCGTCAAAAATCGGAATCCCCTTACCGTTCACGCAGTTTAGATTTTCCATCACAACTTCTCTTCAACCACTTCAGCAAAGAATAAATGAAGGGAACCTGGCTTTGATACCAATTGAAGTTCCCAGTCAGGATCCAAGTATCACTGAGAGGGGGAGGGGGTGAATCAGTGATATATTTTTCTTTTTATGTTTCATTCTTTATGAAACAACCTTCACCTCCTGTTAAAGAGTTTCTTCCCTACTGAACACACACAACCACAAGAACACAAGATTTACAAGGTTCACTACTCAATAAAAGTAGCTACATCCTTGGTATGGTACGAAAATAATCCAGTACCACAAAATCCACTAGAAAATAATCCTTTGATATAGAATATAACAAGTAGGATATACCCTTACACTCGTGTAGCACTTTGAAAACAATCCAATAGTGTGTGTGCTCCCTCTTAGCACAAATAGGGTAATGAAATAAATCTATGCTTCTTGATGAACTTTCCCAGATAAAATATTTCAAAACAATTCTTCACTTTCCTACCCAGAAGCTGGTAGAAACCTCCTGGAGAAAACAGCTTGCGCGCCTCCTTCCACTTGTGCGCCTCCTTACCACTTGCGTGCCTCCTTGCACTTGCGCACCTCCTTTATGCTTGCACACCTCTTTGTGGACAACACAAAACTTGCGCACCAACCTTACCACTTGTGCGCCCTATACTTGCGCGACAAGACTTTCACGGAAGACATGCACGCCAGACTTTCACGACAACACTTGCACAACAACACTTGCACGATAGAGTTGTGCGACAACACTTGCGTGGCAGACTTGCACGCCAACACTTGCGCGACAGACTTGCGCGAAAACACTTGCGCAAAAGACTTCTTTGACTTGCACGCTCAGAGCTCAAAATATTTCTCTAAGTCTCAAGCCTTAAGAAATGAGGAGGGTAGTCGCCTATTTATAGGAATTTTGGTGACTTGCGCACCACATACTTGCGCGCCTCAACTTGCGCGCCACTCCAACACTTGCACGCCACCTTCTTTCCTTTGTCATATTTTTATATCATGATCTTTGAAATATGTCTTGCGTGACACACTTGCGCGCCAATACTTGCGCGACACACTTGCACACCTCCATCTTTCCTTCGTCATATTTTGATATCATGATCTTTGAAATATGACTTGCACGACACACTTGTGCGCCGATACTTGTGCGACACACTTGCGCACCACTACTTGCGTGCCAAATACTTGCACGCCATTCTTGACTTGCGAACCACTTTCTTTCCTTTGCCATATTTCTGAAATAATGATATTTGAAATATGACTTGCAAACCTCTACATACTTGTGCACCTACTTTATACTTGCACGCCTACTGTATACTTGTGCGCCTACTGTATACTTGCATGCCTACTGCATACTTGCGCGCCTACTGCATACTTGCGCGCCTACTTCATACTTATGTGCCTACTGCATACTTGCGTGCCTACTACATACTTGCGCCCCTACTGCATACTTGAACGCCTACTGCATACTTGCGCGCCTACAGCATACTTGCACACCTACTGCATACTTGCGCACCTACTACATACTTGCGCACCTACTGCATACTTGCGTGCCTACTGCATACTTGCGCACCTACTACATACTTGCATGCCTACTTCATACTTGCGCCCCTACTATTTTCCTTTGACATATTTTTGATCCGATGATATTTGTGATATGACTTTACCAAAAACACTTATTTGTCTCTCCCTTTCCTTCATAAGGCTTTCATCAGAAGTTCTACAAACTTATGATATTTGTGAAATAAAAATCAGCAAAGCATCGTCGGGTTTTACAAGTCTTTTACAAAGTGAATTGATTTAGCTTCTTTGACAACAAAAGACAACACTCTGTAACAGAAAACTTTTCTTACTTTCTTATCTGTCCAACTTAGTCCCAACAAAATATATGGGTGATATAAACATGTTAGATTGGTTTTAATGGTTATAAATATATCAAATTATTAAATAAAAGAATCTCCTTTTATCATTCATTCACATGGGTTTTAATTTATTTAACATAAACTATCGAATAAGAATATCCCCTCAAAGTACGATGCTGAGTTTTCCCTAACCAATGATCATTATAGGGTATTATGGGTTATAATGATTTGATAATGTTAGAATAAATATAAAACTATTTTTCATTAGAACAACTTATATGACATAAGAAGAATATATTCATGAGATAATAAGTAGATATCTTTCACTTAGATTGATCCAATGAATTATATCTCATGGAATTTCATATAATCATTGATATACATCAAGGTGTATTCTTATTATCAACCCTTTATAGCTATTTTTGGTGAGATACCTTGCATAAGAAAGTTTATAATTTAATACTCTACTTACACAAGTCCACATGTTAACTTACCTAATAAGAGGGTGGTTGGGAATGTTTCAGATCATGTCATCAGTTGAAGTATAATGAAGATGATATTTTTCCATTTATAAGGAAAGTTAAAGATATTTGTACCTTGATTTAATTACACTGAGTGAATACATGGAAGTTCTTAGTAGCCTCACATATGTTGTGTTTAAATACTTTAATAAGTGGCATGTTATTTAATTATCAGAAAAATGAATGAAATTTGATGTATTCATCAGTCTGGTCAATATTTTTTGATAAATCAAGAAATGATGAGATAAAAATACTAGATTTATATATTCTATATCTAGAAAAATCTCAATTTCATGAAAAAATGGATTATATAGGTATACATATGATGTATATGATTCATTTTATATCAATAAAGTTCATATAGAGATATGAGAATGATTGATGGAGTTCACATTAGACTCCTTACAAACATGAGTAGCACCAGTGCTTTTCTAGAGGTAAATCTTTTCTTACATCTATGAAATGTGGATATCATAGTTTTTTTTAAATATACAAAGGGTTGTAGGGTCACATAGTTATGTATTTGTATAAGGATAATGTTTTGGAAAAATTGTTTGTTTATAATTAATAGATTTTGATGAAAATCATATCTAAAATATTTTGGATAAATTTATAAAGAGTTGTGAAGTTTTTCATAATGTCCTTATGGTATTTCAGTGAAAGTGTGAGATTATTGGATGTGCAATAAAATTTAAATGCACAAGATATATGTACACATTAATATTATTCGTGAAGTATATATATAATATGATATTATATATACAATATATATTTTATTCACACATATGATGTATGTATATTCTCATGAATACGATGCATGAATAATATATATATATATATATGATATATATATATATTGGATTAAATATTCATGATATGAATATATAGTTACATTTGATGCAACAAATATCTAGGATGGAAAATATTTCTTTTGAACCAATGGTTGTTTCATTTATTTTATTTTCATTAATTTATTGAAATGGGTTCAATGAATTAGAATCAATAGCAGTAATGCATGGGATGAATTACAAAGAAGAAGCATCTGGATTTATGTCCTCATATTTATTCAAAATCTCAATGGTCGTGGATGATAGCATGAAACATTGAACATATATGAAATCATTAAAAAGTTTCTCATAGATTGATAACTCTTTATCACTTGCCTCATTACCAGGAGCATCAAGAATAGGTTATTCCAGCACATGAAATTTACTTTCATGGTGATGGATAACACGTAAGCACTTTTGCCACTCTTGGAAAGTTGTTCCAGTGAGAAGGTTATCCTTCTCAAGTATGGATCACATTGATATGTTTGAATTCATTTTAATTTTTTTCTCTATATATAATATGAGCATAATTTTAGTACTTTATCTAATAAAATTTAGAAAAAAATAAATATTTTAATTATTATTCTCCAACTATTTTATCAAAACCCAATATCCCTCACCATTGGCATCAGAATATCCTATTGCTTGGAAATGATAGTGGAAAGGATCTGTATTCCCCTTATCATTACCACAACATTTGTTTGTCAAGAAACTCGAATGGTTTTACATATGAATTGTAAATTAAAAATTCAATAACTCACAATTCATTGATATGTTGAGTGGAATCCCCAATCCTAAAATCTAGAAATTGGTTTTCCTCAACCCTTTCCTCTTAGTTACACCAAGTCCTACTTTTCCAGTCAACCGTTGAATTAAGTGAATTAATCCCAAAATTTCAAGTTATAATTCCCATATAATTAAAACCACCCCAACATTGGTTGTTCATGAACATTAAACTATGGTTTTATTTTAACGGAGGTAGTGGAAGGCTATACCAACTTAATATATATTATTAAGGAATTTTATCTTTTTATGCACAAATTTCCAATTATTGTCTTTATCACATGATTTTTAATATTATATTGATTTACTTAAGTGATTAACCATGTCTTAGATAATATTTATGAATAGTATAATTTATTTTAGTTATATCTTTCATGATCATTAATTTAATTAGTTAATGTGATCATGACAAAACATATATAATGAAATAACCATTCAACTTAAAATAAATAAAATAAAAACTCTGTATGATAATGATATTTTACTAATGGTTAGTTTATCAAGTAGTTCGTAAATTAATCATTAGACTTGGGGAGAAAAACCACTAGCCAATTATTTTTTATGTTACAGATTTCCACCTTCCCACCTATGTATGTCTCTTGGATTGGTTTCACATCGACTCCAAACTTGAACCACCTCCACTAGTTTGGGAGCACCATCTATTAGATATGATTTTACTCACATGCAGGTGGGGGGAAAAGGGTTTACAAAAAAGAAACCATGGGAATATAGGCTCTTACATAATAAGAAGATATAAAAAATGCATGGATATTTTTTAATTTAATAATAAAATTAAATGAAACCAATCATATACAATGGTTTGATCTATGCTCATTATCACCCACATGAAAGTTTTTTTTAAATTTAATAAAACCAACATTCAATTCTAAATCATTTTTAAATTAGATAAATCATGATCAAATCAATTAATTTTGATATTTAATTAATCAATTATTTTATCTTAATTCTCATTCAAATTTCCTAGATATTCTCATCCATAATAATTGTAAAAAAATTAAATAAATTTATTTAAAATTTACTATGTACATAAATGTACCTTAGAGGTAACACAGTGAATACCTATCCGAATCTATCCAAAATGTATTATACTCATATACAATTTACTCTTATGACATATATAATGGATGAATTATCACATACTTTCATGACGTGTACTATCAACTTAATGATTTCACAAATTACATGATTTTTGTATCATGTGTTATGCTTAAATGCACATAGAGTAACAACTGTAATACGACTCACACATGATATAAAGATCTGAATTTTACATGGATATTAATTATATATATATATATATTGAAATCGATCACATTGTGTGTCCTATCAACTTAATGAATGCACACAAGCACATTTCAACAAGGCTTACTTAGTATAATAAATTAATTTTAATTCTGTGTAATTTGGTATAAGTGCATGACATGTACAGGTGAGATACACGATGTGTACATCTCTCACCATCTATCTGAGGAACGTTCCTAGGGAATCAACATGTAAATCATTCCTTCGAAAAAATTGAGTACACGACATGTACAATGGGATATATGGTGTGTGGTCTCTAAAATACATGGTCACAAGTTAGGCATGACGAGTATGGAAATACATGACCCATCTATGACTTAAAGGACTACTCATCGTGTATGTGGGCTACATGTTGTGTACTATGGATGATTGTGCATGAGGATGGCCCTCTCAACACAATGTGTAAGAAATTAAATTCATCACATGTAATGAATTTACATTGTTTAAATTATCTATGAATTAATTCCACGTACATTGAACATAAGTGCAAGGCATGCAACTTTTGTTACATGGAATGTACTATTGTGTTATCCATCTAGGATCCTTGGAACCTCTAGTTGAGTTCTTAGATTTTATTTCATTCATAAAATTAATCATCTTGATTATATCTATGAGAAATGAAGGATAAGATGTAGATATTTCAATTCAAATTAAAATTAGGATTAAACATAAATTGAAAACTGAAATACAAATGATTAAATATATTAATGATCTTTAAATAATTACAAATAATCATGTGATAGCTCTGATACCATTTGTAGTTTCTTGGGGGTAATAGAAGCATGAGATGGTTTATGCCCATATTTTTTTTGTCTCGATGGATGATCAATCTAATATCTACATGATGACAAATTCCATGATCAATGGAATTGAATCAAAGAAAACAAACAATGGATAATATGATGAAGCCATAGGGAGGATCATCACGTATTATTTATAATTAATTTAATCAATTAAATAATTACCTTGTTGAAATTATTTCTTCATTGATGGATCTAAAAATAGATCTTCATTGTACCATTATTGTGTTGTAGAAATATAGAGTAGATTCCTTCTAGTGATGATCCACACGTGTTCTAAAAATCCCAAAACATCACCGTAGGAATCTATGGGTGCTATCACAGAAGATCTTATTGCTTTCATTGTCCTCCTTTTATCACCACGAGAAAAACATCAAATGAGTTCTCAATGATATCTCTTGAATTTAGAGTGGGAGGGGGCAAAATATTTCTCTCCATTATTTGGTGTGTACTGAGAGAAGGGATCCATCTAGGGTTTGAGAGGATTATCCAAATTATTTGTGCACAACCAAAAAAATGAATTGGCTCTCAAAAAATATTATTATTGGTTTTATATATCACTAGGGTTAGAAATATATAATTTCACAAGTTCCCCTTATTATTTATTTAATCCCTTACGGAACCCCATGCCTAAAATAATAATAATAATATTATTTCCTTCAAATGTGCTTAACTTGGCAGTTAAATTAAATATTAGTTAGTAAAATAACATTCAATATATATTATGTCACAGTGGACCATTAAACATAGACTATTATTCCTCTAAAATATTTATCATGCCTTGAATAATGAATTTTTATTTATTAAATAAATATTGAATCATTATTCTCCAATAAATAAATAAATATTATATCACTAAATGAAAAATAAATATTTATTAAACATTCTGCTACCATTTTATTCACTTGAATAACTGGTGATGAAATATATTAAATAAATAAAACTTGAATAATTATTAAACTAAATGTGAATAATATTTATTCAACTTGTTAAATAATAAATTATATAAATTAGATTCTGGATACACATAGGGTGTGATCCTCTAGGCCTCTTTCTTAGTGTCATTAGGATAAGCATCCTAAAGTCCAATGTTAATATCTAGCAACTCACTGAGGAAACCATAGGGAAAAAAGTTAATACTCTGTTTCTTGTTCATTCTATGGTTTTGGATGCATACTGTTGTGAGTCTTGCTATGTGTGGTGTGATAATTCCTTTTGAATCTGCTGATTTTGGTCCTATGAATTCGTTCTGGTTGAAGCGGCGGTTGGTTTTGGGTTCATCTGCTTTTTTTTTGTTGATTTCGTTATGGTTGAAGTGGATTTGGTTTTGGGTTCATCTGCGGATCTTTGTTTCATGGATTTGTTATGGCTTTTCTTTGGATTGGTATGTGGTCTCTGAATTTGGAATATTGTTTTGTATTTGGAATTTCAACAAATTGATTTGTCTATGAGAAAGGAGCAAAAGCAATGGAACATGAAATTATTGAACTCTCACTTGATAGTGATGTCTCAACATGGTGGTTTTCTTGAAGTGATGTTGGTTTTTGTCTTGGAAGACCGCGGTTCAAGGAATTCTACAACATTTTCTTACAAAAAGATGCTTCAGATGAGGTTCAGAGCAAAGAGGTTTCACTATTTCATGGCTTTTCGGAATCGTATGATTGAGAGGGCGTGGCTTTGGCCATCGGTACCATGCCCATGCTCTTTGGAACGGGTTATCTAGATGTGCTGTGTTGAGACAATGGAAGTTGGACGATATGGTTTTTAGTTGCTGGGAGGAGCTTCTCTTTTGTAGTGAGTGTTGTTTTTGAACTTGAGTTTTGGTCTGTTGGAGACTGTTTTATTGTGTTTATGTCTTGATGTCATTGGTTCACACTTTCCCTTTAAGCGTTTGGAAATAAAAAAAAAGTAATTTTCAGTCAAATAGGAATATCCAATGACACATATAAATGTGGATTTCTTTCTGGTGGGTCTCATTCTCATAATATCCTTCCCTGGATATTACCAAGGGCATGCACCACGAGAAGGTGTCTCAAAGTCCTATGAGTCTCCACCCCTAATGGCATGTATCATTTTCCCCCCTAAAATGTTATCATAGGGTTATAGAACATATATTTATAAATAGTATCATATCACTTTTGGGTTCTCATCATAGAAGGGAACTGTTATGACCTTTTAGCGGGGTAGATACTTTTTTGAAATTATCACATACTATGTTACATAGAATAATAATAATAATGTGATAAATATTTTATTAATATTCAAAACTACGAATACATGTTATCATAAATTATACATAATTTGGTTCTAAGGAATGAACTCCAACATACTCTCACTTTCATTGGATCCAACTGCTAACAACCTTTAGTCTGCTAGCTCTCACAAGATACTCATGCTTCTATTGAGAAAAAAACTTTAGTAAAAGGATCTAACACATTCTATTCTATGGGTACTCTTCTTAATTAAAAAACAATACTCTGATAAAAATACCTTAAGAGTTGATACTTTTAGAGTATATTCTTTTTCTGTTGGTGTGACCTTGTCTCTTTTAAAATATCCACCACTATAGTATTATCACAATACAATGTGATAAGGTCTTTACTACTAGTTACAACATCAACCACCTGGAAAAATTTACATATACAAATGACTTCCTTGTATGCTTTATAAGCCACTATATACTCAAAATCTTCTATAGAATCGGTTTCAACAAACCACTTTGAACACTTCCAGCTCACAACTCCTTTATTGAGATAGAAAATATATCCTAACTGCAACTTGATATCATTATAATTTATCTAAAAACTAGCATAAGTATAACCCCCAATGACCAGCTCCTCATCTCCTCCATACTCCAGGAACATATCCATAGTTTTTCTCAAATACTTAAGGATATCCTTGATAGCAGACCAATGTTGTTATCCTAGATTATCTTGATATCTTCCTACCAGGATCAATTCATAGGAAATATCAAGTCTAGTATATAACATGGCATACATGATCAATTCTATTTCTAAAGTTTATGGGATCATACTTATTATCTCTTTCTCCTATTGTGTTTGAGGATACATCTTCTTAGAATGATTTAAACCATGTGACACTAGAACCAATCCCCTCTTGGATTATTCCGTACTAAATATATTTAGTATCTTGTCAATATATGTACTCTGACATAGTCCAAGTAGCCTCTTGGATCTATCATGAATGATCCTAATCCCTAGAATATAGGCTATTTCACCTAAGTCCTTCATATATAAACATTTGTTTAACAACTCCTTAACAGATTGTGAGAATGGTTTTTTTCCATTAAGTAATATGTCATCAATATATATACCAAGTAAATGACTAGATTCCCACTAAACTTCTTGAAAACACACAACTCACATTTGTTTTTAATGAAACCAAATTGTTTTATAGATTCATAAAATCAAATGTTCCATGACCTAGATTATTTATTTAATCCATAAACGGATATCTACAACTAGTAAATACTTTTGGCATTACTTATAGTCACAAAACCTTCTAGTTGTATCATATTTACATCTTCCTTAAGGTTCCCATTATGTAATGTAGTTTTGAAATCCATCTATCAAATGTCATAGTCATGGTAAGCTGCTATAGAAATGTAATTTTTTTGACTAAAGCATTAAAATTGGTGAAAATATTTCATTATACTAAATTCCTTGACACTTTTTAGACCATTTACCAACTAGCCTTACTTTATAGTTATTTAATTTACCTTCTATGTTGTGTTTCTTCTAGAATACCAATTCGTACCCTATGTGATTTACATCAATAAGAACATTGAACAGAACCCTAACATGCTTCTGATTCATGGAATCCATTTCATAATTCAAGGATTATTTTCATCTTGAAGCGTATGAGCTCTCTACTTCCTCTTGGTAGGATATAGGTTCATCATTTTCAATCAATAATGATTCACCATTATTAGTGACTAGAAAATCATATCTCTTTGGTTCTCTTACCTCTCTTGTGATCCTACATAATACTTATGTTTTAGGAACTACTTATTCCATGAGGAACCATGGAACCTATTCCTATAATAACTGTTATGTATCTTGGGGATAAACTTCATCAAATTCAATCTTTCTCCCACCCATCCTTTTTGAGTATTTGGTCCCTTTTAAGAAATAATTATTTTATGGTGAAAATAAATTACTTTTATGAGTGGTTTTATAGTTAGTATCCCTCTGCATCCTTGAGATATCCTATAAAGATACAATTTGGGCCTCAGGGTGCTAGTTTTTTGGCATAGAAGTCCTTAACAAATTCCTTACAACCCCATACATGTGTATGCGACAAAATGAGTTTTTTATACTCTATAAATCAAAGGGAATTATATTTTCTACATTATTTGGTACTTAGTTTAATGATAATTCCATAGTTTTTAATTAATATCCCCAAAAAGATAATGGAACATCAAGATAACTCATCATCTATCTTACTATTTCTAACAAGGTACATTTCCTCCTTTCACTAACACCATTCAACTGCAATGTGTAAGGTGGAGTGAGTTGATATAGAATCAAAATCTCCCATATAAATTTGATAAGATCTTGGTTAAGATATTCACCACCTAAATTTGATATAATAATCTATATCTTATTACCAAGTTGATTTTATACTTCATTCATTAATTCCTTGAATTTCTCAAAGGACTCAGACTAATACCTCATCAAGTAGACATAGTCATATCTACTCAATTCATCGGTAAAAGTTATGAAGTATGAATAAGAACCTATAGCTTCTACTATAAATGGTCCACACATATTAGTTTGTATTAATGCTAGATGTTTTTTGGACCTTTCACCCAATCCACTGAATGGAGGTTTGGTCATTTTTTCTTCTAAGTAGGTATGAGATCTATGAAGTGGTTTTAGCTTATATGAGTATAAATAACAATCTTGGCAGAGCTCTATCAAATGATTATTTTTTACATGATCAAGAAGGTGATTAAATGGATGGTTGTTAAATTATTCATTTAAACATGATTCATTATAAATTCCCAGTACTTAATTTAAAAAAAAATACATGAAGACTGTTATTTATAGGTTCCATTCCATAACATATGTTATTATTATAAAATAAATAACTTTTATATCTAAACTAGAAAATAAACCCATATTCATCTAGGAATGATTTAGAAATTATTTTATTGGTAATTGTTAAAACATAATAAAAATCTATTAAAACCAAAATCATTCTTATTGTCAATGAAAGGTGGTAGTCACTATTGTCCAGAACAACTAGCCTCACACCATTAACAGCTCACAAATCCACCTCTCCTCTAAAAATATTTTGAAATATACTTGGTTCCTATATTTGGATATATATGTGAGCACCATAATCTATAGCTAATACCCAATGTTTAGATATTGAAAGATTACACTTGATAAAAAATGAAATTTTATATTTTCTTTGATTATGGATGCAGTTCCTCTTCCAGTGGTTTATCTTTCCACATGAAAAACATATTGCCTCATATTCCTTTACATCTAGATCTTACTCTTATTGGAAGGATGGTGCTTGAGATATTTAGACTTATTATGAGTCTTGGGACCCTTTTTCTTGTTCTTCATTTTCTTATTCACCATAAGGACCATTGGTTTATCCTGACCCAAGTACTTATCCACTTGGTGAATCCAATTAAGAAGTTCTGAAAAAATATAGTCATTATTTTTCATATTATAATCAATAATAAAATTGGATAAGGAATTAGGTAGTGATGTATGTATGATATATATACACAAATCATCTAGGAAATTAATACTTATTACTTATAAGAGTTCAATGTATCCAATTAGCTTGACTACATGCGGCCCAACTGGATCAGAATCTCCAAGATTATTTGTAAACAAAGGATTCCAGATATCACACTCTCACATTCTCTTGATAGAGACCCTGAAGGTGACACATCATTATACACGCATCCATGTCCTCATGTTACTTCAAAAGATCATTGGTCAGGGATAATAGCATGAAACATTAACCATCTTTGGAATCATTAAAATGTTTCTCATAGAGTGATAACTCTTCATCACTTACCTCAATACCTAGTGTATTAGTAATAGGTTGTTCCAACACATAAAATTTCCTTTCATGGAAAAGGATAATGCGTAATCACTTTTACCATTCAAGGAATTTTTTTTGGTGAGAAAGTTATCCTTATCAAGTATGGATCATAATGATATGTTTGAATTCTTTTTAATGTTATTTATAAATATAATGTGGACATAATTTTAGTAATTTATGAGATAAAATTTAGGCAAATAAATCAATATTATATTTATCAATCTCTAAATATTTTATCAAAATCGAATATCCCCCACCATTGGCTTAATAATATCCTATTTCTTGGACATTATAGTGCCAAGGATCCATATTCCTTTTCTCATTACCCCAAAATTAGTTGGTAAAGAAACTTGAATGGTATTTTGTAGGAATTTTAAATTCTAATAGTATTAACTCACAATTCCTTGACCAGTTAGGTGGACTTACCAATCCTAAAATCCTGAAATTGTATTTCCTTAACCCTTTCCTCTTATTTACACCAAGTCCAGATTTGGCGGTCAACCCTTGATGTGAAATAAGTAAATTCAACCAAAAAATTCAAATTATAATTTCCTAATAATTGAAAGCACCCCAAATTTAACTAGTCAAGCACACTAAACTATGGTTCAATTTTAAATGAGGTAGTGTAAGTCTATACCAACATAATATATATTAATTAGGTATTTTATTATTTAGAGAATAAATTTAAAATTATTAGATTTATCACATCATTTTTAATATTAAGTGGATTTACTTATGTGATTAACCAAGTCTTAGATAATATTTACGCATAAGAAAATTTATTTTATTCCTATCTTCCATGATTGTTAATTTCATTAGTTCATGTGATCATGAAAAAAATTCAATAATAAAATTACTATGTAACATGATAGATATAAAATAATAAATTTGTATGATCATGAGTTTTTAATAATGGTTAGTTTATCTAGCGGTTCATTAATTAACCATTGAACTAGGGAAACATTCCTTGAACCAATTAAGGTTCATGTTATAGCTTTCCACTAACCCACCAATGTATCTCTCTTGGATTGGTTTTTCCTGAGATCCAAACTTGATCCTCCTCCACTATCTTGGGAGCTCTATCCATTACATATGATTTTACTCACATGAATGTGAGGGGAAAAGGGTTTACCTAAAAGAAACCATGGTTATGAAGGACCTTACATAATAAGAGGAGAGAATGTACACATTCCAACAATTTAATTTAATAATAAATTAAATAAAACCAATCACATTCAAAGTTACGGTCTATTCTCATGATCATCCTAATGCATGAAAAAAATTACGTATTTAATAAAATTTGCATTCATTTATTAATTATTATTATTTATGATAAATCACTCTAAAACAAATAAAATATATTATTTAATTAATAAATTATTTTATCTTAATTCTCATCATAATTTCATTGATATTCTCATCCATCATAATTTTAAACAAAATAAATAAATTTATTTATAATTAACTATGTACAAAAATGTAACTTGGAGTCAACACAGTGAATACCCATCTGAATCTACCCAACAAGTATTATACATGTGTGTTGTTTACGCACATGACACATGGAATACATGAATTATCTTGTACTTTCATGATGCGTAAAATCAACTTAATGATTTTTTGAATTACATGGTTGTTTAGTCATGTGTTATGATTAAATTTACATAGAGTAACAACTATAATATGGATTAAACATGATATTTATATCTGAACAATACACAAAAATTAATTAATATATATATATACATATATATTTAAACCCATAAAATGGTGTGTCCTATAATATTAATTACCACATGCAACCACATGTCGATAATGTTTACTGATTATAATAAATTAATTTTAATTCTATATAATTTGGTATAAGCACACAGTGTGTACAGGTGAGCTACATAACATGTACGCCTCCCACCATCTATCTGAGGCACATGCTTAAGGACTCAAATTGTACATCATGATTTGGAAAAAATTTAGTGCACATTATTTAAAATGGTTTACATAGCATATGGTCTCCAATTTACATGGTCACCAGTCATGCAGGCTATGTATATGAATACTCGGATCGTCAGTGACTTAATGAACTACAAATCGTGTACAAGGACTAAACAGTGTGTACTCTAGCTGACCATATGCCAGGATGGACAAGTCAATACGTGGTGTAAGATATTAAACTCACAATTCAATGCACACCATTTTAATTAACTCTGAATTAATTCATGGTTCATTGAAAAAAATTACATGACATGTAACTCCAATTACACGATGTGTAATCCTATGTTATCTGGATAGAATCCTCAGCACATCCAGATGAGTTATTCGATTTTATTTTGTTCATAAAATTAATCATCTTGATTAGATCTATGGGAAATGAAATAAGAAATATTATATCTCAGATTTTGGATTAAAATAATGATTAAACTTGAATTTAAATCTAAAAGAAAACTGATTAAATCAATCAACGATCTTTAAATAATTATAAATAATTATCTGACCACTCTGATACTACTTGTAGGTTTTGGGAACAACAAAATTGTGTGATGGGTTATTCCCAACTTTTATTTTTCACGATTGATGATCAATCTGAGATCTAAATGATGATAAACAACATGATAAACAGAATTGAATAAAAAAACTACCAATGAATAATACACTAGAACTAGAGGGAGGATAATTATATATTATTTATAATTAATTTAATCAATTTAATAATTAACTTATTGGAATTATTTATTCATTTATGGATCT
This sequence comes from Viscum album, assembly GCA_963277665.1. Lineage (NCBI taxonomy): Eukaryota > Viridiplantae > Streptophyta > Magnoliopsida > Santalales > Viscaceae > Viscum > Viscum album. The sequence goes on from OY728144.1 coordinate 519,837,380, forward strand.
GAAAAAATATTTACATTTTATCTTTGTTTTGTTGTAGGAATCAAAGGTATATTCTTTCTAGCAGTGATCCACACATGTTCCATAAATCTCCAAACATCACCGTTGGAATCCTTGGGTTCTAGAATAGTAGATCATATCCCTTGTGTCATCCACATTTGATTAGCATGAGAACCACTTATAGATCATTCTCCTTAATCTCTCTTGACTTGAGAGTGGAATGGAGGATGATCAATCTCCGTTCTTGGGATCATTCTTGGAGAAGGGATCTCTCTAAGACTTGAGAGGATTCTCCAAATTCATTGTGCACAACCAAAAAAATGAATTGGATCTCAATGAAAATAATATGATTGGGGTTATATATCCCTAAGGTTAGAGATAAATAATTTTAAAATTCACCATTATTATCTATTCAATCCCTTTCAGAACCCCATGTCTAATATAATAATAATATTATTATTTATTGGAAATGCCCTTAAATTGAGAATAAAATTAAATAAAAGTGGATATATATTATTTCTCATGAGATCGTTAAACTTGGTCCACCATTGTTCCAAAATATTGATCGAGCCTTGAATAATGACTATTTATTAAATAAACGTCACTATATAATTTTTCAATACAAAAATAAATATTATATTCACTAAATAGAAAATGAATATTTTATAAATATTATGAAAATATTATATTCTCCAAAATATCTGTTGATAGAATACATGTAATCAAGAAAACATGAATAATTATTAAACCCCATGTTGGAATAATATTAATTCAACTTATTAAATGATAAATAATAATATGTTATTTAATTTATATTTTGGATACACTTAGTGTGTGTGACCCTCTTCATCTCTTTCTTAGTGGTATTTGGAAATGTAACCTAAAGTCCAAGGATAGAGTCTATAAACAAAACAAGAAAAACATAGAGAAACAACTTAATGTCACAAAAACACAATACCTCATACATATTCTTACTGTGTAATATAATCCCTTTATCATGATATAATCAAGTAGGTTGCATGCCAGTTCCATCAACCTCTACAATCAATGCCTCTTTTTTTGAATTCCTGAAAATTGAACATTCCTATATAACACCATAGACATGGATTTATTTTGGATATAACATTTCCATAAAGAGGATTGAGATATTAACAACTGTAAAATAACATAAGGGATAAATCCTTTCTTGAATTATTTATTATTGCAATATTAATCGCGACACACCCAACATATCCTACCTCACCGCTGACATTTATAATAATTGATTTCATCAATAAATCAATGTACATGACTCATAATACTCATTAATAATAATATTAAAATATAAGTATGAATACACTCATCCATATATAGGAACATTCAATGAAACATGTAAATGTGGATTTTCTACTGGCAGGTCTCGTTCTCATAATATCCTACAATAGATATTACCAAGGGTGTACACCATGAGAATATTGTGACTCAAAGCCCCATGATACTCCACCCATGATATCCTATATCATTTGTGTCTCTCAAATGATATCATTTGTCTATATAACATATATTTAAGAATAGCGTCGTAGCACTTCTGGGTTCTCATCATATCGGGGAACTGCTATAACATTCTAGCATGTCAGCTACTCTTAAGACATAATCACATACTATGTTATGTATAATAATTATCATGTTTTGATAATTAGTTTATTAATATTAAAAACTAAAAATATAGGTTATCACAATGTACATATAATTTTGTTCTAGGGAACCAGGTCCAACACACATCAAGGGGTCTAATCCCCAAACCCAGCATCTGACATCTGGATTCTCAAGTCTAACATTCATATCCATCAATTTTTTACCACAAATGAATATCTCATAAAACCATCGTACTCACCACATACATAATAAAATACCCAAGCCACCCATGATGAACCACAGTAAATCGATAAAAGTGGTCTACATTGGCACTGACTATTATCTACACACCACACCAACCAATATAAAAAAACTCACCAACCTCACATGGAGGTTTCCAAGTGATCACAGTGTACTAGATGGGTATACAATTCAAACATCATGACTGATCATGAGTAAAACACAAAAAATACAAGAATACTGGTTTAAACTGTACCAATAACTTTTTTCAAAAACCCACTCAAATAATTTTATAGATGCTAAAACTCAATCAACTTTTCAAAACACCCCTTGGTATCCAAGGGTTTTTTACTAAAACCAATATCTCAAAATCCCCAGACCAGCCAGTTAGTTTCTCATAAAACCAATCCCACCTCCAAAAACATTTTAAAATGAAATTTCAAAATATATTTTCCTAAAAATATTTCTAAACTCAAAAATCCTATTCAGTTCAAAATCACTAGATCTACAAGCCATTTCAAGTAAAGAAAACTAGTAAGACCGTTTCACTCTCATCTCAGGCCACTACATGAGTTTTTTTTCAAAATCAGTCTTTCTCCAAAACCAACCATCAAAAAAAATTCCTTATAATGGTCAAACAATCGCACACACAATCAATAACATAATCTCTTGAATCCATATTAGTCTAATCAATACTTATAATATAATTGAGAAAAAAATGATTATATTATATATTTCTTCAATTAATAATGGATTAAGATGAGGAAACATTCCAAACAAAACCACCCAAAGCTGTGTGCATCATTCTATAAGCATGATGCTATCATGATGCATGGAAAGCTAACTAGATCCCTAGTTAATCCGTAAATACCATTCTGAGTCTCACCCATCCCACATTAGTATTCTTAGTCAACCCAACACCCCACCCATATTGGAGTTCTCATTCCCAAAACTGGACATCACCATGATACTTAGGTATTAACTAATATCATGTTCTCTAGGAATGAACTTTATATATCTACCATGTATTGAAAACCTAAATCCACGTCAAACTATACTAATCAATCACAAAAAATGCTCTATTATAACTTTGTATTTTCCTATCCCATATTGTATGGCCGATAACTGAGTGAGGTTCACAGCATAAAATTAAGAATTAATCCCCATATGATAGAGGCTATAAAATAAAATCAAGGGTCTAAAACAATCCCGGGGAGACTATATCCTATAAAATTAATCCCAAGGGTCATGGGAAAATCTAAAAAAAATTAGCATGTCCCGACCATAAGATGACATCCCAAAAACCTATAGATATAATACATGGAACCAACATGGACCATTTATTCCATAATTATAAGCACTAAAATAGTCTTTATGATAGATCAGAGATAATAGATTATTAGGAGTATATATGAAACTAAGTAGGCATCATATAAATTAAGATCACACTGTCCAATATATGCTGAAAAATAATGAAAGGTAAAATATCCTCTAGCCCAAATCAAATAATTATCCTACTGATAACTTGGGACCATTAACTATCTAAAAATACAAAAAGTGCTTATCTCTAAGAAGTAATTATTTCCTGAGAGAAAACATGATGTTCTACCCATGTACATCCAAACTTATTCAATGTAAGAAGGTAGGGGTGAGCCCAATAACCCAGTAGAAATAAAAAATACCTCAACAATACTGAGTAATGTTATGATCAAGTTGATGTGGATACACTAAAAATATAAGGTATAACCATTCTCATGAAACAAAATCACCAATAAAATTAAGAAAAAGGAACAACATGCATACGTGTTGGGTCATCATGTACCCATAAAGACACCTTGACCCTCAACCATGCTGACATCAGTTAGTGTTAGCATGTCTTTGAACATATCACACCAACCACCCAGAGCGACGAATTCATACCACGGAACCATTACCCAATATCATGACTATTTTGTCCAATTCTAGATGTATCTGAGCATAATAGGAAAAAATATAGATTCAAGGATCTAGTCCAAGGCACCCTATAACTATAGGCATAAATCCGATTCCAAGTAGAAAATCCAAAATAATATAGTGTTATTAATACTATATATTCTTAGGTAACAAACCCAGAATTCATATATACATGAAGTAAGAATACTAAGTAACCACCTAGGAATTTAATATAAACTCAAAAACCAAATCTTTGGGGATTTCCAAAGGTCATCATGTAGAACCAAAGACTGAATCTTAGTATTCTTGTCATTCCACAAGGACCCGTAGGCCAAATATTAGGTAACCACCCCTACATTCCATATTAAACAGAATGTAGAATCCTAAGTAAGCATCTAGGAAATCCACATAAATATACTCATATAGTAATGAATCCCTCCCATTAACCTTTACATCACAACAATTGGTGGAAAATACATCCCACCTAGGCCATCTCATATGACACAACTCATAAGGTTTGTCCATCTACCCAAATCAGTCTCACATGAAAGAGGTCAGTTTCTCAAGAACATGACCTACCCTTGTAAATGTGGCCATGTAAATATCACACAATTATTATGATTCTAAGGTGACACCTGCATTCATAACTATCCATATCTAACACCAACCTCTCTAGGGTAAATTGACACCCGATCAACCACCGGGGTCCCCTAGGTCACAAACATAGGCAGCCAACATGTGTTCCTTGTTCACATTCCCATCTAGCATCACTAATTTGTAATTTTTGTTATAATGTCCCACAATTCCCATTATTGTAATTTAGAAACTTCTCTAGCCTTAAATATTTCTACCATAAAATTCCAACCCCACCCAGGATTTGATACCATGGTTATCTCTCGTTAACCAAAAAAAATCATAAATCATCCTAGATTAGGAATTATAGAAATAAATCACAACAAGGAGACATATAAATCACTCATGATTTATAAAATATGGAATCACCCACATGAGGTCGAATGGCTCAAAACTAGCTCAATAAAGTCCTTCCATATTTCCTTTGAAATCTCATTCAAATCCATTTTCAAACCATTTTATAAGGAATCAATTTCATTCTATCTCACACTTTCCCCTTAGCCAAATATTTTCAAAACATTGATTGAAACCCAAATTTATTTTAAATACCATTTGAAAATTGTTTTCTCAAATCACCCATTATCAGTTAAAATTTAATTTGATCCAAAACACTTTTTAAATAATATTTTGAAATGGAAAAACTATTCACTTTGAAACCCAACACATGACACCAACAAATCCATAAATAGGGCCACTCGTGCTCATTTGACCAAGGAAATAAAAGTAAATCATATAGTAAGATATACAGTTGTAGGGTCCTGAAAAATCTGCAAAGGAGGTTCTACCCAATCCCCCTGAAAGAATTGGGGGAAAGTATGGAAAGTATAGAGAAAACTCAAAGGATGGCCCAAGTTGAACCGGTCCATAGACTAGTCCCATGAAAATGCTACACGGACGGTTCCGCGAAGCACCCCCTTAGAGGACCGGTGTCATCCACGGAATGAAGGCGGAGACCCTCCACGGGCGTGAGGCAGGATGGGCGCCACGCCGGTCCACCGTCACGAACCTCCCCAGACCACAGACCATGTCGACTGGACCGGACCGCATCCACTGTCGTTCGCAGAATAGAGGTGGAACCCTCTGCGGCCGCGAAGCACTCCCTGAGTTGGTTTGGTTCGCGGGGGGAGGTGCGTTTAATGCACCCGTGATTCGCCGATTGACCAGTAATCCATAAAATGGGTCTCTGATCACGGGCCTCTGAAAAAGGTTCCGCATGACCATAGATACATCTACTTCCCCACTCTATAAAAGGAAATTGAGGGGGAAGAGCCGAAAGCGGGTTTTTCAAGGGAGTATTTGGAGAGATCAACCAGATTCGGGTGGAAGGATTTTGAAGGAAGGATCTTAGGATTTCGCAAACAGTGAAGTTCTAGTTCGTGAACCAGAATAGGTATGAACCTGGAAGTGAATTAATAAGGATCCAAAAATGCATAATAACTTGGTGAACCGTGAACTTAAAATAACAAATAAAATAAAACCGCGAAACATTGCCCCTCTGCGGATGCACTTCCTACAGACCAGGGAGTTTATTCCCCTTTTCTGATCCGTCGCACCGTGTAGCACCCTCCTACGTGGGTGAATCCACGACCGAAAAAGACCTGACCTACGTTGCCCTTGTCCGCCGCTACTCGCATGGATCCCATCGCGTACCAACCTAGTAAATGGGCCGAACCCGAAGCCGCGAACCACCCCGGTTCGCAGGATGCCCACCAAGACGTGAACAACCCTGGTTTTCGGGGTGCCCATCAGTCCGTAGACCACCCTGGTTTGCAGACAGCCTCTCCAGCTACGTAGCACCTCCCTACGTGAAGGGAGACACTCCTCACATACCTACGTGGCCCGGCGAATCCTTTGGTGTTCCCATTCCCCGAGCCAGATAAAATCCTCCCAATCCAGCCAGATCCTCCGCAACTCCCTCATGGGCCCATTCAACGGCCCCAAGTCGAGGCCTCCACCGGAGCCACCTGAACCGTCTGATGTAACCTCCAGGTGCATAAGCGCACCGTTTTGAGTTTACATACCCATGGTAATCATGGGTGAAGGGGTTTCTCCGACCCTTGTGTGGATTCCCGAATCATTTCTGGGTTCACATTCCCACGGTAATGCAGAATCTAAGCCCGAGATCCCCTTTTCTGCCCCTCCAATTGTTTGGGGCACTTATCCCCTCCCCGGGGTGTGGCGGGATACCCATCCAAAGTAATCCCCCATGCACCTCTGTAATTCCCCACGGCCATGCCCAAGGAAGGGTGTAATGGAGAAGGGTGTTGCTCCGTCCTTCTTTGGGGCCAAGTCCCTCTCCCGCTGTGCTTTGTTGCCATGGGAATCCATCTCGGAGTAATCCTTGACCTTATGGGCCACCCTACGCGTAAGCCCCAATCCACTTCCCATGAACGCACCTTTCACAACGTGATTGTCTGGTCCCTGCTGCCTCTTGTTTCTCACACCGAGCATGACTCACATGGGCTTAGAGTAAGCATCGACCATGAAATCCTCTTATGGGCCTCCTCAGAGTGTAAGCCCCAATCCATCACCCTGGGCCTCCTCATATTGTAAGCCCCAATCCATCTCCATGGGCCTCCTCAGAGTGTAAGCCCCAATCCATCGCCCTGGTCCTCCTCAGAGTGTAATCCCCAATCCATTACCCTGGGCCTCCTCAGAGTAAAAACCCCAATCCATTGCGAACTACGAGGACATTGATCCATGTCAAGGCATGGTATGTAGGAAGCCTCCCCGAGGTTCAAGACCAATCACCATTAGACCCCCGGGTCCACATTCATGCCGACTCTCCAAAACTCCTATTAGAACTATGTGGACTTTGATCCCTGTCTCCCAGGCAGGGTACGTAGGAAGCATCCTTGAGGTTCAAGCCCAATGACCGATCAATCTGACTATCTTCACATCGGTTCACCACGCCACTCCTAGTGCCGCCTCAATGAGTCCAGACTCCCCGTGGTCATTAATCCAACGAGGGATGGTAAACCTCGGGCATAAATGATTTTGAACCCCTGCGTCCAGTTGACCATTTCCAACCAGAAGTAATCCGTGGATACTATGCTTTTTTATAAACCAAAGATTCGTGAACATATGAAATTAAATCTATAAGAGAGTCCCAGAACGGGCAATAATTCTCACCAAAAGGGTGCGATGAGCCCGAATTCCCATCCTCTCGACCAATGTGAGTTTTTAAGCGTCGCTAGTCAAACCACCCGGCAAACGACTGCCTTTGGAAAGAAGGTCCATGTGTCATTGGATACAGAACCGTTGGGCATTTTGAGACCGACCCGAAACAAAAAATGGGGAACCTGATGTGAATCTTTAACCAAGCATGACAGATTTAACCTAATCCCACCTTGTTCCCCCTTTATACTCACAAGGAGGGCCAAGAAAGCTCATTAATTACGCATGGGATCATGAGATTCTACTTTGACAGTTTTTCTGTTTGTATTTGTTAAAATATTTTACAGGTACCACACATAACTCACTTTGATCCAATGGTGTCCCTAAGGAACTCAGAAGAGCGTGCTTCCAACTACGCAATGACAGGACTTCCTCACCAACAGAGGACCCCGTCACCTACCCAGTGTCTTCAATGATGGGTCTCAGATACATTGATCTGAGAGTACCATGTGAAAGGTACTCTCCGGATGGTGGAGGTGACTATGCATGCCCTCCAATCCACCAAGACTCGCTGGTCGCCTACCCAGAAGTGGCCACAAAGGCAGATCCAGACGGTCCCTATTGCTCTCTCCAACTGTTTCGGGAGTCTATCCCAAGAACGAGACCATGAGTACCTCCCTTATCTTTGGGAGGTGGATGAGGTCGATGCTGAGGACTTCATCACCGCCGAAAGGGGGTTCTGATCCAAGGCCCCCACTGGCAGATGTCATCGTAGTCACATCGCGACTCAACATCCTCACACTTAGGGGGATGTTTCCCCGAGGATCCAGGCCCACGCTCCGCATGCTCTAGCCCCTCGGACCGCCTAACGAGGGTAGAAAACATACAACTGGGGACCGGTCATTACCCTTGTCCCTGAGGGGGAGCTTCACTTCCCAATCACGTAGACGCATCATGAACAGGCACATATACCTGTTCGCTCCACTAAATCCTGCAATCCAGACGTGGTGGCCTCATATGAGCAGGTGCACATCCCCGCCATGCTCCATCAAGCTCTTCGCTCATGCAGGACGGAACCTACCCGGCAGGCACCTCCCCCTGCCCAGGGCCGTGAAGCCCACCAACACAACGTGGAGGCGACCTAGCGCCTGCAGGACCAGCTCCTACCAGATGCTCCTGACACTTACCATCCCGATATGGTGGCGATCAACAAACCCCGCCACCCAGATGTGGCGGTAGTTAATAGGCAGGCACGTCTCCCTACCAATAAAGGCCACCGGCTTGATACGGTGGGAAACCAACGTATGCAGGGCCAGCTCCCTACAGATTCAAGTAAGGTACTCCATCCCGATGTGGCTAAAAATGGAGAGATAAACCGGCATATCCCATCCCAGGGGCAGATTCATTCACCTACCCCAACACAGGAGAATTTTCAGCACCCACTGACCACCGAAGGACTAGAGCAGGATATTCCTACTCCAATACAGGAATGAACCTTCATACCCATTCCATCCAAAGTTGTCTCTCTGCATATCTTGGTAATGATGGAGGAGCAGGTATCGATCCCATATTATATCTTGCAGACATCCCAGAATGTAATTGCATCAGCGGAAACAGCAAGGACTCGGGCCCGTGAGCCCATCTCCCCAATTGGGGAGACTCATCTAAGAGACGAGATAGATTCCTCAGAGCAGATCTGCACCCTTCTTCTGCCCAGGAGGGTCGCCGACTATATTCCATGATGCAAGGGCAACCAGATCGAGCAACTTCACTCGTTACAACTGGGGGACACCCGTCCATCACGACGGATGCTCCAGAGCAGGCATATATCCCTGCTAAAAGTCAAGATGTTTGTTGGCGTATTCCATCAGCATCATGGGACCCAATTAGACAAGGACCCAAAGGTGAAGGCCATTGTAAATAGCAGACGGTTCTCGCTGCCCGCAAGAAAGTTCACCGAATGCAACGAAGGTAGCCGGAAAATAAAGAGCGGGTTCTTGACTCCACTCTACTGGAAGCTAGGGTTCCCGATTCTGCTAAGCCCATGTCGAAGGATCTGAACCCTTCCCACCCATTACAATATTATGGGAGTGAAAATAGAAGTTGCGAAGGTCCTCCCCGCAATGTCACTACCAGCAGCTCTGAAGGTCCTCCCCAGAGAACCTATGGGGGCCTCCCCCATGGGAATATAACCATCAATCACGAGAGATCCTCTTTTGATGCGAGTCACTAAAACCATCCACGTGGCCAGAAGATCGAGCAGCAAGAAGGTCCTCCACTTTATATGGTCCACCCTAAAGGTCCTCCCTGGGGTATACACTGCAAACACTCTCCATGAAGTGGGACCATAGATTATGATAGTAGTCCTTGCTATCATAGTCTCAACTACGGAGGCCCTCCCCGTAGTGACGTCTCATCGCGACAAGAAGGCCCCCCTTGTCGTGGCCTGCCCTGAAGGTCCTCCCCAGGGGTTACGCTGCAACGACACTCTGCACAGTCGGGCATTCGATCGCGGTGGTAGTCCTCTCCACCCTGATAACGGAGGTCCTCCCCGTAGAGACGTCAAGAAACGAGAAGGACCTCCCCTCATTGCGGTACATTCTGAAGGCCCTCCCCAGGTTTTACCCCGCAGATATTCTCCCTGTAGTAGCTGTAATTGAATTCCTCACCATTACAGCAGCTGTGATGGTAGAACTCGCCACCACAACCGTCATTGTAAAGTTCCTCCCCACAGTGTCCCCAAGCAACAACAAGGTCCTCCCCTTTTCATAGTGTGTCTTGAAGTTTCTCCCCAGGATACACATCAAACGTCAAACCATGATGGTCATCCTTACCATGATGGAAGTTGTTGCGAAGGCCCTCCCCGTAACAACGCTACGCAGCCAGAAGGTCCTCCCCTTGCTGCGACATTCCTTGAAGGTCCTCCGCAAGGTATGCACTGCAAAATTTCTCTATGTAGTGAGAAGACAAGAAGTAATGGTAGTTCTCACCATTTCGGCTGCCATTGCAAAGGTCCCCCCCTGCAATGACATATCACATCGACAGAAAGCCCCCCCCCCCTCTGCCAAATCAAGAATAGAAAATCCCTCGTATTTCGTGGCACTCAGAAGGACGGGATCGAGCATGTTAGATTCCCACCTAGTCTCCAACGACACCCTTCTTCAATCAGGAGACGGTCCGGGGCCACTTTCATCTTCTGAACCACCCCGGAATCTCCCATATGATAATTCGATGCCTACCGGTCCCAATGCCTCTGACCACCCTATCGACGAGCATCTCAATTGGGCTGACCAGGTAGAGGAATCACCAGTAGAGGAGTATGATAACATGTTGCACCTGAGGAAACGACTGGCTAGAGATGATATACCAGTTATGTTTTGGCCCACGACCACCTCTCAGTTTGACATACCTAGAGAGTTGTCGAAAGAATGTGTGCACGTCATCCGCCATAATATATGGACAACCCTCCACTGACTGAAATCAAGCTTCCTACCCTATGACGGGTATGTAGACCATGTCAAGACAATAGGAGACCTCCTATGTCACATCGACCTGGAAGCTCTTCCGTCGGCACGACAACAGCCACCCGAGAGGCCTGAAGGAAACATGGAGATAGATTGCCTCCGTGCGCTGCACTAGTTGCATCGCCTCATCGGTGACACCCCGATGGGAGTCCATATTAGAGGATGGGGAGAACATGGAGCTCTGCATTTCACTCCGCTCCCCACCCAGAAGAACCCATTCGACATGGTGTCTTGCAATGTCATCACGTCAAGACAACAATCGAGTGGAGACCCTGCTCATGAAAGGCAACATACCCAACCGAGATGGGCCTTGAGTAAGTCCCAGAAGCGTCAAGCCCGGCGAGAATGATCCATTAAAGAACTCTTGAATCAGGCCACCGAGACCATACAACATGCCTATTGCCTAAGAGTGGCCAATCAGTGGTCATTTCCTGCCTCCCGAGAAGTGATTGATTCACAGAAGAACTCAGAACCAAACCCGGTTCACCCCCGAATGGGGGCACACAAGATTACGTAGGTTGCAATAGCATCATCCACCGCCGAAATCCAGGGTCAACCCCAGCCTATAGGACTTGGGGAATTTTTAACAACAAATTCCCCGGTAAGACCAATAAAAACAGGAAGAGACTCAACGTCCAAGGAATGAAACCAAACCCAGCCCTCAGGGCTGGGGGAATTATTACCTCCTCAACAAAAACCTCCCCCATGAGAATCAGTATTCTCTCGTCTCGGAAGGACAATCAGAAGAAGAGGTTCCTGCCCTATCCCTTCGTGTGAATCATCATCCCCTCTGAAAGGGAGGTGTACCGTAAGGTCACATCAATGAACTCTCAGCATCACCCTTCTTCAAGGAGCCTGAAAGAAATCTCGAGACAGGAGAGGGAAAACCAGTAAAAGACGCGAGAGATACTCTTCCTATTTATAAGATGACATCTTATCCACCCCGCGATACGCATCCATCATTGCCACAGAGGCTAACCCCACAGGTATCACCGAAGATGATGAAAATCCAGATGGATCGGGAGACGATGGTTCTGGTCAGGCTGTGACTCACAACGAACCACCAGGTGTGCACACCTGGAACTAGAGGGACACTCTAAATATTGTCGTCCCTTCAGATAACCTTCCTCTACTCACCCTGCGAGCTTCCAACAAGGATAAGAATAAGGGACTGGTTACCCTTAACTTGCCTTCTTCTCTCGATAAAAATGAGCCACTTACGCTCTAAGGGAGATTCGCTCAACAAGAAGAATAAATGAAATAATTGAGATGTCTTAACATCGAGCTACTCCAAAGGAACCATCTTATTGAATGTGTGTCTCAAGAGGAGCCACATCATGCACTCCCAGTAAGTGCACCTCAAAGACCAAGGTTTACCCCGACAAATGAAGCATGGTCAGGGCTCCTGCCCAACGAGGCACCCGACCCATCCAAATACCTAAATGTGGATCTGGATGAATACCAAGACTTACCTCCACTCAATAAGAAACAAGAGAGAGTACGCTTGAACCCTCCGAAGGCATCAAAAATGGCACATTCACCCCAGGTGCCAACCAAGATAGATCCTCAAGCAATGCCTCAGGCTACACCTGCTTAGGACCGGGCCCAACAGGATGTAAACCAGGGTCTCACCAACACCATTGAGGCCCTAATGGATCGATTGGAAGTAATGGAAGGTCTACACACTCCGATATAGCTAGAGAGGAAACCTTACTCAGATTGGGTGAGCAACACACCACCTCCACCCAATTTTGGGAGCCCTGTATTCCCTATCTTCAATGGATAAGGCGATCCAGAATAGCACTTGATGCACTAAGTGTCTTATTACGACCTTATGATGGGAACTATGGAACAAAAAGAAGTAGTGAAACTCAGATGCTTCATACGGACCTTGCAAGGACCTGCCTTCATCGGGTATACGAGCCTCCCAACACAGTCAATAAAAAGCTCGGAGGACCTTCATTAGCGGTTCTTGTTCCATTTCAGCTCAATGCTGCATAAAACAATGGTCAGAGACCTCATAAACTGCAAGCATTGGGAGAACAAGAGGGTCTTTGATTTCATCGCTAGATGGAAAGGTCTGACCTACTCTCTGAACAGGACAATGCCTCAAGATGAGCTGCTCTCCATATGCATCGATAATCTTTGAGATGAGTTGTGAACTCCGCTCATACCAGTGGAGTGAACCACTGTCTTCTGCCATCTCTCGACTATTGCCCAGTGAATCGAGGACTCCCTACAGTGGACCAATTTGAAGTCCCAAATAGCCTCACAGGCTTCTGCAAAGAGAGCATCCAGAGTTAAAGCATCCTCTATCATGATCAAGCCATCCCCTTTGCCTACTCCACCACTCAGGCCTCCACCAAATTGGAAAGGACCCCTTATATATCAGCGGCCGCCTCTACCTAGGCGGGACAATCAGAAAGGGGTGAAGCAGAATCAGTTTGAGTAACGAAGACATAAAGTACACTCATTCTGAGAGGACCTAGTCCGTGAACACTTCATCGCCACCATGAATTTCAAATTTCTCAACCTCCCGGAGCCGAGGAAACCCAAAGAAGTCAGCCACAATGATAGTCCAGATTACTATCCCTACCATCAAATGTTGGGGCACAATATTCCAGAATGATTCATTTTAAAGGTCCTCTTGCAATGGATGGTAGAATCCGGGCAAGTCGAGTTGGGACCACCCCTAGCACATGTGACATATATTTCTACCACCGGCTCCGATGAAGGGGAGGGGTGGTAGGAAGTCAGCAGTAAGAAGGGGCACAAATTCGATAACTAGATGACTCGGAAGACTATCAATAGAGCCTAGGGCATACTCCGAGCTCAACTACATCAGCCAGTGTTGCCACAAATAGCCCCTGATGCCTCACAACCGACAGTATTGACCTCACAACCCTCCACGAGCCGGTCATCCAGGAGTAATCAAAAAGGGAGGAGACAAGCACAAGAGGACCAGTCCATGACGAGGCCAAAGTTAGCCCCAACACTGTCAGATTTCATGCCCTCGAATTTGGTGCCACGGGCACCGACCCACCAAGTGGCACCATCAGGGACGACCGACCAGGGTAACCTATCCGAGGATGAAGAGCCATTATTTGGATCCATCAACGTCATCCATCTTATGGAATCATTCCCTGACAAAGTGTATGTTTATGAACTCACGCTCCCAATATGAGGAGCCAGGACGAGGAGTCTTAGAGGAAGGGGATATCAGGGAATGCACAGTCCTGACCAAAACTAACTCTACGGTTGGGCCTTGACCCAAACTACCAATATTATGGAAACCCGTGGGAGAAACCTTCAACAGACTTAGTGGGAGAAAGAAAATCCCTCCACCTCCACAAGCGGCCACTCTGCCCCTGTCATTCTACGGTACCCATCAGAGGAGGAACAAGTTTCTAGATGCTTGGTGCGCACAAACAGACCAGCCGGGCTGAGTCCCAAGAAATTGGGGTCATCATCGGCATATGACCCCGTAGCCGGTCCCTCCTCATCACGTATTCCATCTCCCAAGCTGCCTGCAAAAGATCCCCTACCAATGGAGAAGCATCGGCCACTGGAACAAAAATACGACATCCTTAAGCAGATGGCGTCAGTACCAGCCAAACTGTCAATTCTAGATGCCATGGGTTTGTCAGCCGACCTCAGGGAGGCACTGATAGAATCCTTGCTTAGACTCCAAGAGTTTCAAGCCGAGGTATTTGTTGCTGAGATTTACCAGATAGAGACTAGCTTGGATGAATTCAATGCAATGATTTCCTTCACTGATCTAGATGAATATGCCATCATGCAAGGACACATCAAGCCACTATATGTGTCTGGTACACTAGATGATGTTGAGATCCACAAATTCTTTATTGACAATGGCTTTGGAGTTAACCTCCTTCCCCTATGGACACTCCGTAAGTTGGGATACAATGATGGTGATTTAATACCCTCAGCCACAACTCTTCTAGGTTATGACAAGAGTGAGAAAAATCCAATGGGACAAATTAAGCTAAAGACCCATTTTGGCGACGTCGTGGCCTACTCGGAATTCCTGGTGGTTTGACAGAACACAGGATTCAATGACCTGCTGGGAAGGCTGTGGATCCATAAGCACATGACCATTCCTTTATCCAACCACCATTGTATTAAATACTGCTTCAATGGGAAAAGTGGTACATTGCATACTGACAAGGCCCCTTTCGAGCTCTTCGAGTCACACTACACTGACACTTGGTTTTATGAGAAAAAGTGGATGAAAACTTTGACCGATGGTATCAACTGGATCCCCGCTCCAAATGGTCTAGAAATGGTTCCTGACGACCCCCTCAGACAGCTTGGCAGAGACTACGTACTGCCCATCAACCACGTTGAGAGCAGGGATTCAAGTTCCGACACACACTCAGCTGTCTTCACGACTTCAGCCATAATAGTCGAGCATGAAAATGGGGGAACATCCGCCAACCCACAATCTAGGGACGAATACTCGAGCGGGGATGCCCATGACGCCTTGCCCTCAAACCACCGATATCCTGGGCTAGAAATTCTCCACCCGTAGGTTCAAGAAGATGAGGATTTGGGAGAAGAAAAAGTGGAAGATCTCAGTGATGCACCTCCCGCATTTGAGGAAGGTATCTCCACCACTATGGACGAGCTCAAGGAAATAAACCTGGGTACCGAGGAAGACCTGAGGCCCACTCTTGTTAGTGTAGCCATGTATCCCGAGGATCATGAGGTATATACCTCTTTCTTGAGGCAACATCGGGATGTATTTGCCTATAATTACATGGAAATTCCGGGACTCGATCCCGAAGTGGCAACGCACCGCTTAGGTCTTCCAGAAGACCACCGGGGCTATAAACAAGCCGCCAGAAGAACACAACCCTCGCATGCTGCCAAAATAGAGGCTGAAGTCTATAAGCTTATTAAAGCAGGCTTTATTCGGGAGGCCTAATACCCCATCTAGTTGGCCAACATCGTCCCTATCAAGAAAAAGAATGGGAAAATCCGCGTCTGCATTGACTTCAGAGATCTAAATCGGCACTTCCCAAAAGATGATTTCCTGGTCCCGATCACCGAGTTATTAATCGATGCTATGGCTGTGTATGAGGCTATGTCCTTCATGGACAGCTATTCTGGGTATAATCAAATCAAGATGGCCCGAGAAGACGAAGAATCCACTGCCTTCAGATCCCCCCAAGGAGTAATCTATTATAGGTTCATGCCCTTTGGTCTCAAGAATGCTGGCACCACATATCAACGTGCCATGCATCGTATATTTAAACCATTCATAGGGAGATTCGTCGAATGTTACGTAGATGACTTGGGGGTTAAGTGCAGGCAGTGCTCAGATCACCTGTCAGATCTTGAGACCATCTTCAACAAACTTCGACAACATAGTCTGAAGATGAACCCCTTGAAGTGTGCCTTTGGGGTTACCATAGGGAAATTCCTTGGCTTTGTCATACGCCATCGTGGCATCGAAGTCGACCCTGAAAAGACAAAGGCTATTCTCGGCCTGCCACCTCCCCACAACCTCACTAAGTTGAGAGCATTCCAAGGGCACTTGGCCTATATCAGGCGGTTCATAGCCAACCAGGTAGGAAAATGTTTTCACTTTACCAGGTTAATGATGAAAAGAGTCATGTACCAATGGATATATGACTGTCAAGAGGTGTTTGACAACCTAAAGAGGTACCTCTTAAGCCCATCGGTGCTCATGACCCTAGTCGAAGGAAGACCTCTCATTCTATACATGACAACCCTAGAGCAATCACTGGGAGCCTTCCTCACACAAAAGAACGATGTCGTTAGTGAAAATAGTCTCTATTACCTCAGCCGAACCACGATCGATGCTGAGACTCGATACTCAAACATTGAGAAGAGTTGTTTGGCCTTTGTCTTTGTAGTTCAGAAGTTGTGACATTATCTGCAGCATCATGAAGTCCATTTGGTCTCATGTAATAACCTGCTCAAGTACATCCTCAACCGCCTGATGCTGACAAGGCACCTATCCCGATGGGCGGTCATCCTGCAGTAGTTCGACATCTGGTTTGTGCCTCAGAAGGCCATCAAAGGCCAGGTATTAGCAGATTTTCTGGCAGAGCACCCTTCAACAGGGACTGTCATACTGGACGTCGAGCTACCCAATGAGGACATCTTCACGGTTCAAGAGGAGCTCCCAACATGGGAAATGTACTTCGAAGGCGCCTCTCGAAGCCCAACCGGGAAAAGGATGGAAGATTCCAAATTTAACACGGTGGGTCTGAGAATAATACTCATGTCCCCAAAAATGGTAGTCTTTCCATATTTCTTTCTCCAGTTAGAAGGATGAACGAACAATGAAGCGGAATATCAATCCCTCATTGCAGGCCTAGAGCTTGCACTCCAAGCACAAGTACAGCACCTTAAGGTCAAAGGTGACTCAGAACTGGTCATCAAGCAAGTCAATGGTGACTATGCTATCAAAAAGGAGGAGCTAATTCCCCTATTCGACCATGTCTAAGAGATAATGTCGGAATTACCTACAGAACCCACATTAACCTATATTCCTCAGTTTCAGAATACCCATGCCGATGCATTAGCTAATGCCGCCACAACCCTAGCTGACACAGACCAGGATGAAACAATCATCAGTATTGCTCACCATCAAATGGTCTTGCCGTTTGTCCAGACTAAGACATAAGAAATCAATGAAGTCAGTCCTATCTCTGAGCCGTATGCTCCCGCCACTGGCTGGATGACCCCAATTGTAAACTATCTTCAAAGGGGAGAACTTCCATCAGGCAGGATTGAACAAGAGTAAATACAGATAAGGGCAATCAACTTTGTCCTATATAGTGGCACAAGCCAGTAAGAGGTCCTTTACAAGCGAGGCCTCGACGGAATCCTCCTCAGGTGCATGGATAGAGAGGAAATCACTGCCATCATGACTGAAGTGCATGTCGGAGTATGTGGGGCACATCAGCTGGGGTCCAAGCTTTCCCATTAGGTCCGAAGGCTTGGGTACTATTGGCCCACCCTGGCACGAGATTTCAGGCACTTTATCGAAAAATCCACTCATGCCAAATTCATGCCAACTTCATACACCAACCCCCAGAGTTACTTCATCAGGCCAAGTAGTCCTGACCATTTTCCATCTGGGGAATGGACATCGTGGGAACATATCCCCCTGCCACATCCAAACAGCTGAATATATCCTCACGGAAACCAACTTCTTTTCCAAATGGGCAGAAGCTATACCCCTCAAGGAAGTTGGGGAAAAAAATATTGTCAGCTTTGTGGAAACTAATATCATCACCATATTTGGTTTCCCTCGTACCATACTGGCGGATAACGACACCAACTTCTACTCAATTGAATTGGAGAAACTATACCAAGAATACAGTATTAAGGATAACCACTCATCCCACTACTATGCGGCGACCAACTGACAGATAGATGCTTTCAACAAGACCCTGTCCAATATTCTCCAGAAAATGGGGGAACAAAACAACAAGTCATGGCCGGACAAACTCCTCCATGCATTGTGGGCTTATCAAACCAAAATACGCACCGCTACTTAGGATACCCCGTACTCATTAGTATACGTAATGGAAGCGGTCCTACCCATTGAGCTCCAATTACCCTCACTCAGTGTTTCCATTTGTGATCAGTTATCCGATGATGAGAAATCAGAAAAGTGGATAGGTGAATTGGAACAGCTAGACAAAAAGCGACTAGAAACTTTGCACCATCTGAAAGTATACCAGAACTAGATTGCACAAGAATTCAATAAAAAGGTCCGTCTTTGGTCTTTCTTGGAAGGAGAATTGGTGTTGGTCCTCTGGACCCCAATGATACCCAGAAGGAAACCTCCAAAGATGGAGCCTAAATGGGAGGGACCATATGTTTTACATAAGGTCTACTCCAACGGAGCATATTCCCTGATCTCCATGGATGGGAAATTCACCACCTATCCTACAAATGTGAGATTCCTGAATAAGTATTTCGCTTAAAATCCAAAAGTACCACATCCTTACCGCATGACATTAAACTGCACGAAAGTCATCCTTAGCGTAGGATAATAAACTGCACAGATAAGAAAAAAAAGACGGGGAATTTTCCGAGATGCATAACGTTAAACTGCCAAGCACCCAATGGTTCAAACTCTATGATGCTAAACTAAGAGTATTACGTCCTTACCGCATGACATTAAATAGCATGGAAGTCTTCCTCACATCATGACATTAAACTGCAAGGATTTCAGGGAACTATGTACAGCTTGATTCCTGCCTTTGCAGGATACATAGAGATGCTAGGACCCCCTATTCTGGCCCAGCCACCCCCTAAAATAAAAAAAGAAGAAGGAAAAATAAAAATTCCCCCTCCCCTCATGTACAGATCAGACCTGCACGGGGTGTATTTTTTGTCCTTACCGGATGACGTTAAACTGTACAGATTTCAGAGAACTACGTATGGCTTGATTCCTGCCCTCGTAGGATACATAACGACGCCAGGGTTCCCCGTCCTATCCCAGCCACCCCTGAAATAAGAGTTACAAAAAATTCCCCCTTACCCCATGTATGGACCAGACCTGCACAAGGTGTATTTAGCAGAGAACTATGTACGGCTTGATGCTTTCCTTCACATGATACGTAGCGATGCTGGGATCCCCTATCCTTTCCTATCCACTCCCAAATGAAATAAAAAAAAGTTAACAATGTCCCCTTCCCCCGTGTATGGACCAGCCCTGGACGAGGTGTACTTCTTTCAGAGAACTACGTGCGGATTGATTCCTACCCTCGCAGGATTCTTAGCGATGCCAGGGTTCCCCATCCTGGCCCAGCCACCCCTGAATAAAAGTTAAAAATGCCCTTTCCCCCCCGTGTATGGACCAGTCCTACATAGGGTGTATTTTTTCATCCTTACCACACGACATTAAACTGAATGGATAATAAGATTTAAAAATGCCCTTTTCCCTCATGTACGTACCAGACCAACACGGGGTGTATTTTTGTGTCCTTACCGCACAACGTTAAACTGTATGGATAATAATATTTAACAATTCCCTTTTCCCCCCGTGTATGGACCATCCCTACATGGGGCGTATTCCTTGTCCTCGCCACACGACGTTAAACTGCATGGATAATAAGATTTAAAAATTCTCCCTTTCCCCCATGTATGGATTAGACCTGCACGGGGTGTATTTTTACGTCCTTACCATACAACGTTAAACTGTATGGATAATGAAAGTTAAAAATGTCCCTTTCCCCCATATATGGACCAAACCTGCACGGGGAGTATTTTTCATCCTCACCACATGACGTTAAACTACACGGACCACATCCTCACCGTACAATGTTAAACTGCACAGATTTCGTTGCGGACCACCTAAGATGTATGGCCAAACGAGGTGGAAATACTCCTTGCACATTTGGATGCATCCTCCCTATACATCCGAATCCACGGCCCGGATAATTATGGATCTTCATAACCATTCATGGCCATCAGAAGTGGAAAGTCATCGACCCATGGACACCTTTTCATGACTATGCATACCATTCCCTCAGCGGCTCTTCATATTCATAGCCGCTGGCTTTTCTAAAAAAGGCAATATTTCCACATGTGACACTCTTCCTAGCTCCGTACGCTTACCAGCCTCAGAGCCCCCATACCGTATCTATTGATCCAGAAATTTAGGGCGCAGTGGATTACAAGCCCGTCCCCTTTTCACATCCAAACGTCACCAGTGTATCCCTACCCTGTTAGCCTATGTATCCGCCCATGGTTCACATGATGACCTGTATCTACGAACATCCAACCAGGAATAGGATACTTTGATGCAACAGACAATTGTAGTGAAGATGTTTCTTATATGCTCGGACACCATTATACCACATACCGAACTCTGTATTGTGAGTAATCTAGGATTTTCATAATCATTCATGGCCATCAGAAGTGGATGGTTATCGACCCAGAGACACCTTTTCATGACTATGCATACCATGCCCTCTGCGGCTCTATATATTGATAGCCCCTAGCCCATCTACCAAAGGCAATATTTCCTCAGGCGGTACTCTTCCTAGCTCCTTACGCTTACCGGCCTCAGAGCCCCCACACCACACCCCCTGATCCGGGAAACCTTAGAGTTACAATTTACAACCACCATCCCCCACCCTGTTCAGATCATGGTAACTCAGTTATCATTCGAGTGACTACAGCAATAGTCACCCAATGGTCCGAGATCTATGACCGCTAAACTAGGAGTACTTGATCCTTTCTGCAGATCGTTAAACTACATGGAGTAAAGGTACACCCCTACACACAAGATAAATCAGCGCAGGGAGTTCTCTAAGATTTAATAGTAACCAGGGACGAACATCCCTGACATGTCCAGACATTTCCTTACCAAATAACAGACTTCGTGGCCCGTAAAATTGTGGATCCTCATAACCATTCATGGTCATCGGAAGTAGAAAGTTATCAACCCGTGGAAACCTTTGCATGACTATGCATACCATGCCCTTAGAGGCTGTGCTTATTGATAGCCCCTGGCTCTTCTACCAAAGGCAAGATTTTCTCAGGCGGCACTCTTCCTAGCTCCGTACACTTACCGGCCTCAGAGCCCTCATACCATTTTTACTGATTTAAGAAGCCCTGGAATAATGATTTACACCATCAACCCCTCTCCACATATTGGGAATTATAAGATGTTCAAGCCCAGTTACATTCTGATGAAGAGTGGCCTTTGCAACTACGTCCTTACCGCATGATGTTAAACTGCACATAACATCTTGGCTGCTTGGCATAAAACTACAAAGACCAAGCATTAGCCATCCCGAGAAATGAATTTAACAGAAAGCATTTTCATAGGTTTAAAAATGGCCCCCGTCCTCGTTTCATGACTTAAAACTGCACAACATCCTTTAAAAATGCTCCCCACATGACATTAAAACTTTATAGTCAAACCTGTCAGGGGTTCAGTAAGGAACGAGGGCTTTTCTCTATCCCTCAGTGCACAATTCAGACCTAGACGAACCACCTTCTCACACCAGTGTGAGAAGGAATGAGTTCACCCATTATCAGGATATTTAGCCTTGACGCTCCTCCCATATCCAGGAACCCTCTCCTCATAAACCATACTCCATACTCAGAAAAATAAAAACACTCATAATCCACCCCTGGTGGTCCCTAATCTCAACTTCCTTGAAGTTTCTAGGCTATCAGGAGAATACAATCATTGACCCAAGGACACCTTTGCATGACTCTGCATACCATGCCCGCAACAGCTCTGCATATTGATAGCCCCCGGCTCGTCTACCAAAGGCAAGATCTCCTCAGGCAATGCTTCTCCCCGTACGCCTCTTGGCCCCTGAGCCCCCATGTTCATCTAGGGATTTGGAAACCCTCTAAGATACAATTTACCAGCCTCTTTCACAACCCTGCCCGAATATGGTGGAAAGTCTCTTATGAGATTACCGAGGACCAGGAGAAGCCGTTTCATTCTAGATGATGTCCCAGCTGCATGACATTAAACTGTTCCAAGACCCAACCATCCTTTACGCTAGATAAATGCATAGGATAGGAACATTTCTTCCACACTCTTGGTTGATACAGATTCTCTCAAAACCTTTTAGACGTTACATACCCTTTCCAAGACACCCTCGGTGGTTTTCATGATTCTCCAAGCCACCCATGGTGGTTTCCATAAGCTGAACTTCCATGAAGTCCTTAGGACATCATAAATGGAGAGTCATTGACTTAAGGACACCTTTTCACGACTATGCTACCATGAAATCAGCACGTTTTCATATTAATCGGCCTTTCACAATCTACCAAAAGCATGATTTCCTTAAGCGATGCTATTACTACCCCTGTATGCCGATACGACTCCCATGCCTTGAGACATGCCATGCATGTCGTTCAAATCTAAACACGTTCCACCCATATGCATCTAAAGTATATCGAGACGTCTTTTAATCTACCAAATCTCATTGGGGCCATCTCCCCACTATATATGTTCAAAGATGTTCGACCTAAAACATCAGTAATGATAGTCTTGTCGGTGGGACTTTAAATCGCTCAAAAAAAGAGGCACAAAGATTGTTAGGCCGAAAACCCGAAAAGGGCAACCTAAGAAAAAGTCAGGACATACCTGCTGGGTCCACACTAAATGGGCCCAAGAAAAATTCAGGCATTAACAAGAAAACACAAAATGTTTGTGGGGGCTTTCTACAAAACCCTAGCAATAGTCAAACTACAATTTCTAGATCCCACGATCCAGGAAAAAGTCAGAGCTCATTTTTTTTATTTTTATCAATTGTCCCGAACTCTGGTTATTCCATGTTTGGTGAGTTAATATATATAGTAATCATGCCAAATAATTCCTGCCACAGGAGAGGACAGCCAGAGCACTAAGGAACACATTTCTTTGTTCCATAACAAGGTTGGTAAGAAGGGAATCCACAATCCGGAGCCTCCTATGGCATGAAAGTTCATTACATGAGGTTTTCAGTGGATTCACAAAGTTGTATTAGGCACTGATGAGAATCCTCGATTGTTTGAAGGAGATTCCGAAGTAGGGCTGTCTCAGCTTCTGCACCAGCCCGCAATGTTTCCACCTCCTGGGCCGCCTTTGAGCCCGCCCTTGTCTCCTCATCTATCCTCCACTCCCTTTCTTTAATTATGGAAGTGACGTTAGGCTCTTCTTGCTATAGCCAATGTATCTCATTCCTCAGAACCTATAGGCGAGAATGCTTCTCAATGAATTCTCCTTGGAGCCTTGTAACTACCCTAACATTATCATTAGCCTCTATTAGGCAGAGCTATCAGGTTGTGGAAAGGTAAGCTTCAGATTGAGCAGCAGAAAGGCGAGATTCGAAACTGCCTAGTCTTTCCCGATCAGCAACCACCTGCTTGACTATGTCATAAATATCATGGTAGTCGAAGCCGTCAAATCCCAATAGCATAAATAGATTGTGCAACTTCGATAATTTGGTCAGTATCTCAGTTAAGGGTGTTTGGGAAATAAACTTCCAAATTCTGTCCCAAGCCCTTTGGCGAGAAGGTCGAAGACTGGAAAGGACTTGTTGATCAAGAACATAGTCACTTTCGGATGAAGATACATATTCCGGGATGAATGTCACCAAGGAGGGACTCGATGCAGCTTCACCCACAAACTCTGGCTCTGCAGCAACTTCGCCCCCAGCGGTTGTGGTCATAGGCACGATCGAATCTAATGGCACAATCCTCAACGCCAAAGGTTGTGGTCCTAAATCCTGAGAGTCGACAAGATAGATAAGTATCCCTAATCAGAAAAGGGAAGAGGAAAGAGTCAGTGGAAAGAGATTGATAAAATTACCCCTGGTCATCAAGGCATCAGTATCCTCAAGCTCTACGCCGCCACGACCACCTGTGGAAGACACTTCATCTTAGAGAGGTAAGGGAGTCCTTGGAATCCCCAAAGGTGTCGAGGACCTAAGGCCATGCCCAAAGCTAGCAGCTCCCAAATTTTTCCCCAAACAGTCGGCTATGGAGACCAAGCCTAGGGAAATCACTCCCCCAGTAAATAAAATAATGGCCCACTTTGGGTTTCTGATGACTGGTCTGGCGAAAATCTCTTCCTCCATATCCACGAGATTTATTGGGTCTGAGGTAGCTGGCCCCATCGGATGTGGGGCCTCTTCATTAATCAAGAGCGCCCCATTCACCCCTATGATTATAAAGGCCGTATGGTCAGTGGGAGTCGTGACTTCCAACTGTTCCTCCTCTAACATATCTCCGATTGATGAAGGTAGGAGTAAAGTGTATATATCATGAGCCCCTATAGCAGAGCCCACCATCTCATCATGCCTAGGTGTGGCTGCAGGTGATCCCTTCGAAGATAAGGGGGAAAAAGATATGACCGCTGGTGTAACCATGATCGGGCTTCTGAGTAGCCCTACACCATATGCCAAGATAGTTAATAACTGGCAGAGTCAGAATATATGAGTCGACAATCGAGGAAACAAGAAGTCATAATTACCCGATGTCCCCTGTCTAAGTCGTTCTGATAAACGGGATGCCAGTTTCTGTCTCTAGATCTTCCCAGGGGACAGTTCCTCGCTCAGAACACTGGGAGGAGCTGGAGGAGGAAAGACCCTAGCTGGGTCCGCAATGGTCAATTCCATGAGCTCAGCTGTGCCAGGAGACCCCTCCTTGATGATCCCCATAGCCGAAAGCTCGTGTTCGCCTTCTACAGTACCACAGGGAGTATACTCCGGGGAAGGAACTGCCCTCTAGGACTCCTCGGCACCCTGTATAAAGGAAAGAAACTTTAGAACCTTCACAGTAAAGGAGGAGGAAAAACCGGAATGGACGAACATGATGACCTCTTCTTTAGGATCAGACGATTCAAGATGCCTTATCATCATGGACACCTGGGTAGACCCATAAAGCAGGTTCTGGAGTAAATGAACGTAGGTGTCCATCTCCTTTAGTGAGGTCACTATTTCATCCAGATCCTTTTCTAGCAGCAAGTGGGGTGGAGCGAAGATCGTCCCAATACACGGAAGATCAAGAGGGCCCATTTAGAGCAACGCCCAAAGATCCTCATCTGAGCTGCTGACCCTTAGGTCATCCCAAATTCTCCATGCGCCTAGA
The DNA here is from genome assembly GCA_963277665.1 of Viscum album. Taxonomy (NCBI): domain Eukaryota; kingdom Viridiplantae; phylum Streptophyta; class Magnoliopsida; order Santalales; family Viscaceae; genus Viscum; species Viscum album. The sequence goes on from OY728144.1 coordinate 519,863,053, forward strand.
AATGCGGCCTTAAAAGGAATAGCTAGCTAAGGAGGATCAACCTGAGAGGGATGGGCAGCGGTAGGGGTTGGTGGGGGCACCAATGGCCATGTTTTTTTTCAAGATCTTGCTGCCACCCTGGAACTTTTTGGAGCTACTTGAAGGTGGGACCTCACGGGTAAGGGGGAGAATTCCCTTGCCTCAGCCGCAGTGGGGAAGCCACCGAGATCATCACCCCCTGAGGAGTTATCCCTATCTTCCTCCTCCTCGTCAGTCGCTGACTGCAGCATGGCCTGGACTCGATGAGTCAACACTGCATAACCCCCGACGTGTGTGAATGTAGGCCTCGAGGTCCTAGAGATACCGATCGACCCTCTCCGGGTCCACATCATAATGAATATCGACGGAAGTAGATATGTAACCCAACCCATCAAAATCCACCTATGATTCCTGAAGATACTACCATAGAGAACGGGGGCACTAGCTGCGAAAGGAAGACCAACTTTTGAATTCGTCCCATTTTCCCCAGGCCGTCGGGAAGGCTGCGTCAGTAGGGATAACCAACCCTCTCCGGGCAGCTTCGAGGGCATGAGAGGATACACCTCTACCTGTCAAAACCATCCCCAGAAGCATGAGACCGGCAGGGTGGTGAAGAACCTTGCCCGAATTGGTTGAAGAACTATCCCCCTTTCACTTCCTCTTTCCCTTCGATGGCTTAGGACTTGATATGGTAGGCACCCACAACCCTAGCTGGCCATTCTGGTACGATTGCACCCAGGAGTCGGCGTAACTCTTGGATAAGAAGGGCATGGAGTCTGTAAGTGCGGGGGTCATAACATCGCAACCAATATCTTCCCAGGTAAACATTAACCTCAGTTTCCTGGCCACCATTATATGTGGTTCTCGCGGGATACATTGAGTGCTGGGGGACACAGTGCCTAAACACAACCAAATTGACGTCCGAATCGGCAAGGCGCATACCCCTCACAGAATAGCTCCCCACCGATACGGGCCACTAGAATGACCTCTTGGAGGGAAAAGAGGTAATTTTTTTTTCTAAACTCTTTTGATATGGTATTCCTAATTGCACCAGTCACAGATGGATATGTTTGGAAATTTAAATGCTCAAAGCTCAAAATCCGACTCATTAGTAGATGCATATTCTGAACTGTCTGTTGTCCATCCTTCTCTTGGTTCACCCAATCTTCGGGCATGACCCTGCTGGTCACTTGCAAGAACGGCTGGAATGTGGAGCCTAGAATCTGAAGAGGGATGATGAAAGTGTAGAAGTTCTTGATATGTGCTCCCAACCATCCCTAAAGAATTTGAAAAGGACCGGCTACCCGGTTTGGCCGACTCCCATCGGTAATATTGCTAAGCAACTGACAAATCCTGGCCAATACTGGAACAACCAAGTTGATGACATTGCCGGTAGTCAGCTGTGCTTCCATGATGAAAGTGGAGACTCGCATGCCACGAGTCTCGCATACGGGAAATAGCCAGCCACTCAGGAACATGCCCAGGAATTCCACTAGACAAAGCGGCCTATTGACATCCGGAACAAGCTCCCATCCATAGTCGTTGAACTAGACTTCTTCCAGGATCAGCCAGTAGATTCCCCTTTGCTTCCGGGACTCCATCGTCGGGCAGGTCGTGGTCCTGCGTGGGAGAGCCACAGACTTGTTCTCTCTAGAAAAATCGTCGACCCATTCATGATATGGTACAGGCTATTTCCAAGATGTATCCTTTGAATTCTTCTTGGCCTGTTCAATAAGCTGCTTCACCAGATAGGGAGTCCTCTCTTCATTGTCCCACATAGAAGAAGGAGGCATGAATTCGTCACACATACCCCCAACGATGGGGACCCATAAAATAAGAAAGATGTCCCAAAGACTAATACCCACCTCACCATGTACCAGTTGAAATGCGTTGGTTTTCGGTCTCAAAAGGCTCATAAGTTGCCTAGAGAGGGCTTGAGGCCAATGGGTATAGGTTTGGGACACCCAGGAAGCTTCATATAAGCCTACGGCTCGCAACTCTGCTTAAAACTCTGCACAGATCTAGTGAACCCAGAAGGGCCACCCCCAATCCAATGACTTAAATGCCCCTCTGGGACTAAGGTCCCAGACCGCTAGCCAGCCATGCTGGTTGTTTACCATTACATTGTGGGCAATGCTCTGGTAACAATGAATTGTCCTGTCCAGCTAATGTTGTTCCCCTATCGGGGACACAGGAAGGTGATTCAACATGGATCCGGCAGCTGTATCCTTTACGGAAGGCCACCCTCTGGCAGATATCACAGATTGAGGGATCGTTCTAGTAAATACCCATGCTGCAAGATTGTTGTCCCAAGATGGTATCAGAATCGGCGTATCAGAAAATAAACTGAACACGTATGCAGGAAGGCTGTTGGAAAAGGGGTACTCCCATTGTTACTCGAAGAGACAATTTGCAAGAAAGGTCTGTGGGGAGTGGCAGATTCCATCCTTAACAGAATTTCGCACATCCTTCAGGTGTTGATCGCCAATTGGGAGAGGCTCAGTAGTAGTCCTGGGTATAGAGCGAGGGGGAACCATGTTTTCACCCTACATTATGAAGATCAGCAAATGGTTAGTCTAGAATAATAAAAACTGGACAAAAATACCAAATATATGGCTAAGGACTTAGTCAAGGAGCCTTCATAGCAAAGACCCGGAGTAGGCCTCAAAATGTGGTTCGCGATGAATACATCCCGCGAACCAACCCTTCGCGGAAGCAGTCCGCGGTACCCTGGCCCGCGGAGCGTTGGCCAGAAAACTGCGAACCAAGTTTCTCCATGGAGTCCTAACCCCGGATTTGAATAGTTAAGATTCAGAAAAATTAAGAAGTTTTTAAATTCAGGGAGATTTCAGTCCACAGACCATCAAAACTGCGAAGCGAATTCCTCCACGGCCCGTTGTGACTTACTTTTTAATTAATTAAAAGTATTGGTTCACGGCTGGAGATTGGTCCATGGGTGAAGGCGACCACGAAGGAGGAATGGTTCATGGAAATAGCAGATGGATCTCGAACAAGGCCTTTCATGAAGGAATGAGCATGAGGAGACAAAAAGCAAGGTGGCTCTGGTTTCGTGAAGAATCCGGTAAAATAAAAAGGAAGGGCCCCCCATATTTATAGGTGTGGTCCCCTACTGGGTCCACTCCTCTACCACAAACCATCCATGTTTCAGGACCACTCTGCATTGAAATGGCCTCCTCTTCGTTCTGATTGAACCCCATTCTAATGGGGGGCATTTGTAGGGTCTTGTAAAATACTCAAAGGAGGTTCTACCCAATTCTCCCCAAAGAATTGGGGGAAAGTATGGAAAGTATGGAGAAAACTCAAGGGATGGCCCAAGCCAAACCGGTCCGTAGACCGGTCCCATGAAAATGCTACACGGACGGTTCCACGAAGCACCCCCTCTGTGGACCGGTGTCGTCCACGGAATGAAGGCGGAGATCCTCCACGGGCGTGAGGTAGGACGGGCACCAAGCCAGTCCACCGTCACGAACCACCCCCGACCGCGGACCACGTCGATCGGCCAGGACCACATCCACTGTCGTTCGCAGAATAGAGGTAGAACCCTCAGTGTCCACGAAGCACTCCCCGAGTTGGTTTGGTTCGCGGGGGGAGGTGCGTTCAATGCACCCCTGAGTCACCGATTGACCAGTTATCCGTAAACCGGGTCTCCGATCATGGGCCTCCGCAAAAGGTGCTTCCTAACCATAGATACATCTCTTTCCCCAATCTGTAAAAGGATATTGAGGGGGAAGAGCATGATGAAGGTTTTCTAAGGGAGGATTTGGAGAGATCAACCAGATTCAGGTGGAAGGATTTCAAAAGAAAGAGCTTAGGATTTTGCAAACAATGAAGTTTCAGTTCACGAACCAGAATAGGTATTAACCTGGAAGAGAATTAATAAGGAATCTAAAACACATAATAACTTGGTGAACCTTGAACATAAAATAAAAAAGAAAAGAAAATCATGAACCATGGCCCCTCTGCGAATGCACTTCCCACGTACCAGGGAGTTTATGCCCCTTTTCCGATCCGTCGCACCACATAGAACCCTCCTACACGGGCGAATCCCCGACCGGCGAACCCACGACTGGCGTCGCCCTAGGCCGCCGCTACTCACATGGATCCCACCACGTACCGACCTGGTATGCAGGCTGAACCTGAAGCCACAATCCTCCCTCGTTCGCGGGATTCCCATAAAGCCGTGAACCACCCTGGTTCGCAGGGTGCCCAACAGTCCACAGACAGCCCTGGTTCGCGGATGGCCTCTCCAGCCATGTAGCACCTCCCTACGCGAAGGGCGCCACTCCTCACATACCCACATGGCCCGCCAAATCCTTCGGAGTTCCCATTCCCCAAGCCAGATAAAATCCTCCCAATCCGACCTGATCCTCTGCAACTCCCTCATTGGACCATTCATCGGACCCGAGCCGAGGCCTCCACCGGAGCCACCAAACCCATGTGATGTAACCTCCAGGTGCATCAGCGCACCATTTTGAGTTCACATACCCATGGTAATAAGGGGTGAAGGGGTTTATTTGACCCTTTGGTGGATTACCAAAGAATTCTTGGTTTCACATTCCCACGGTAATGCGGAATCTGAGCCCGGGTGGCCCTTTTCTGCCCCTCTACTTGTTTGGACTGGGGAACTTCTCCCCTCCCCGAGGCATGGCAGGATACCCATCCGAAGGAAGCCCCCATGCACCTCCGTACTTCCCCACAGCTATGCCCAAGGAAGGGTGTAGTGCGGAAGGGTGTTGCTCCGTCCTTCTTTGGGGCCAAGTCCCTCTCCCACTATGCTTTGTCGCCATGGGCATCCATCTCGGAGTAGGCCCCGACCTTATGGGCCGCCCTATGCGTAATACCCACTCTGCTTCCCACAGACGCACCATTCACGACATGATCGTCTAGTCCCTGCTGACTCTTGTTTCTCACACCGAGCATCACTCATGTGGGCTTAGAGTAAGCATCGACCATGACATCCTCTTATGGGCCTCGTCATATTGTAAGCCCCAATCCATCTCCATGGGCCTCCTCAGAGTGTAAGCCCCAATCCATCACCCTTGGCCTCCTCAGATTGTAAGCCCCAATCAATCACCCTGGGCCTCCTCTGAGTGTAAGACCCAATCCATTTCCCTGGGCCTCCTCTGAGTGTAAGCCCCAATCCATTGCGAACTACGAGGACTTTGATCCATGTCAAGACATGGTACGTAGGAATCCTCATCGAGGTTCAAGCCCGATCACCGTCGAACCCCTGGGTCCACATTCATATCGGCTCTCCAACACTCCTATTCGAAATACATGGACTTTGATCCCTGTCTCCCAGGCAAGGTACGTAGGAAGCCTCTTTGAGGTTCAAGCCCAACGTACGGTCGATCCGACTATCTTCACATCAGTTCACTGCGCCACTCCTAGTTCCGACTCAATGAGTCTAGACTCCTCGGGGTCATTAATCCAACGAGGGATGGTAAACCTTAGGCATAAATAATTCTAAACCCCTACGTCCAGCTGACCATTGCCAACCAGGAGTAATCCGTGGATAATATGCTTGGGTATAAACCAAAGATTCACAAATATATTAATACATCTTAAATCTATAAGAGAGTCCCGGAATAGAAAATAATTCCTCCCAAAAGGGTACGATGAGCCTGGCTTCCCATCTTCTCGACCATTGTGAGTTCTTAAGCGTCACTGGTCAAACCACCCGGCAAATGCCTGCCATTTGAAAGAAGGTCCACATGTTATTGGATATGGAACAGTTGGGCGTTTCGAGACCGACCCGAAACAACAGTCCATGTTAACTACTAGAAAAAAGTGAGCCCATCTTAAATTATTTCCAAGATCACAAAATCCTTGAAACATGTATAAAAATTAAATAATGGGGGTATAAGAACATAAAATCATCGAATGATAAACTATATTAAATAAATTTAAGGTTACCTACCTCAACTAGTGATTATAAATCGACACAAGGTCATACCGACCTCCTTTTAGTCAACAAGAACCAATATCATCCACAAAAACATCATATTAATTATCTAAAATTTTCAAACAAAAAACCTAAAATGGAATAATAAACTCTAAACTCATCGGGTGATCTCATAACACTGAAACCATGTTTAGTCGGGTTTGGTCCAATCTTGACACACTTTCAGACCTAATCGACACAAAATCCCTAAAACTAAATACCTGAAAGGATGACTAATGTCAACCAAATTTTATAAACACCCTAATTAAATCTATATAAAAACATACTTATAGTAGAATTATGAATGATGAATTGAATACCTCTTCATTTATGATCCACATGTGAAAGTCTCACCAAGTAGTATGATTACTCCATGTTCTGGTGGAATCATCTCCTCAAAACACTAATCAGAAAACACAAAAATACAATAAAGAGAAAGTGTGGAATCAAGGAGAATAAATGGAGTGATCTTGAATCAAAAAATTTAAATAACTCAATGAAACCACACCTAATCAAAGGGGGCTTTAAGGGGAAGTAAGGGGAGACGGAGTCCCCTATTTCAAAGCATTCATGGAAGGAATAAAGGGATAGATGGGTTTAAAATTAAGTGTGGGAAAATAGTATCTTCATAATTTTTAAAGAATTCTAAGAATAAACATGGTTAACACTTGATCGTTCAAACCATGCAATTGTAACTTTCTCAATCCAATCAAGATTTTATGGTTTAGATGTATAGTTTGGAAAATCATGAACCAAGAGTGAAACCTTCACTATCCAACACCACATAGCCTATATTTTTTTTTCAAATGATGCATCAATAATAAAAATCCCCTATTCAATTTATTTATAATTTTATCACATTTTCTACACAACTATGCACTAACTATGTACCAAATCCGAATACAAAACCAATCTACATGGTTACCCCATCTAGTTTCCCATAACCATGTGATTGATATGAATAGGGGTAAAACCCTTTATAAAACTCTGAAATTATACCCAAATCTCTCACATATTTCTTGAGTACCCATGGAACCACTCAAGTGTCGATCCATATAAAAATATATCTAATCAAGATGCAATAACTCTTAGAATTCCAAATCAAAACTGAATTTTCAGAATAAACCCTTCTATGGAAACCAAAAATTGAATTTATCACTAAATTTATTACCCAAAAAGGACATGTGGTTTTACATATTTCATACTAGGGAGAGTGAAGTGTGATTTTAGTGGAGTTTATTTCATGGAATAAGATGAATCTAATTCAACTATATAATATATAGAGATAAATTTTGCCAAATGAAGGAAAATAAAAAGAAAATGATATTTTTTAATACACCTTTGAGTTAAAAAAAGATATATAAATCATTGGAAGCAGTCCCACATGATGAAGTTGGTAAGGATCCCAAAAAAATTATGAGGAATCCAAAGTGGGTTAACATATCTATTTTGTATACATACTTTGATGGGGGTTTTCAAATGAATTCATTAAATACTAATTGATTTAAGATAATATAGGTTCTAGATATTAATTTTTTACAAATTGTTATTCAGGATTAACATGTGGATTAATATAAAGGAAAATGTGGAAAATAAGGAACAAAATGACACTTCATGCCACGAGTGAAGAGAAATGGAAAAACATCAGATTTTGAGGATGATAATGGTGAACTTACAAGGTAAAAAACTCAAGAAGCAAGATTAAACAAAGATTATGGTGCTAATATTATATTTTAAACATCATGTAAAATCATTACATGATGTTCAGTTTCATTTCACCACATTATGCAAGACATGAAGCAATCCTTGAATCATCATTACACGATGTAACATCAAGTTACACATCATGAAAGGAGTTAACTTTCCAAATCCTAGACTGGATTACCATGAGATATGTGGAGATTCAAAATCCACTAAGAATATTTAGGATTTTAATTACATGATGCGAATGCCCATTACATGTCATGTAAGGACCTGATATAAGAAAACAGTGATTTCCAGCGGATCTCTGACATGATTTGAGGATTTCTTTTGGCCCGTAGCAGTCATTAAAGGTAATTTTTTACCGAAAGAGGTTATATAATGAATTTTCTTATTATAAATAGGATGTATGACTATGTTATTGAGACATTACATTACATTCCATTCATTAGGTATGATAATCGAGATGCCACTATAGGGTTCCATTTCAACGTAGATAGATTTTTGTTTTGGTTTTGTTTTCCTTTTATTGATGTAATCGATGAATTCTTTATACATTAATTTCAATATCTATTTTTTTTATTTTACTTATCATAGTATCTCATCTATTCTATTACCTATGGAATACGGTTTATTCATATTTGGAGACCCAATAATAGTTGTTTAAATCTATAGGGGAGAACAGAATCTGTCGAAATGGGTGCGTATCAAAGTGTTTTATTTCATTTGTCGCTTGCACAATGATTATATTTAGTTAGTATCATGTTGAGACTCATTATTATTATATCTTTTATTAAAACATGGACCAAGTGTTTTTAATAGTGGATGAAAACCAACATGATTAAGATAATTAATTCATGACTAATGAATGTGATAATTCTTTTTCAATTGAAATTTGATCTTAATGCACTCTAGTTATTTTAATTTGTTAGAGAACCATGAATTATGATTCTAGGGTTGATTGATAGGGTTTTACCATCTCTCTATCAGTTAAATATGATTGATTTTTCATCCATTAAGTATTACTATTTTTCAAGTGCAGTCATGATTTAGTTTTTGAAAAATCACCAATAGAAATTGTTTCCCCTCTCTTCTGTTTCTCTGTTTTACTTCATTTATATTAACAACATCATTAGTTTAGTAAAATCAATCGAAAATTGGAGAGAAACAACCTTTGGTTGAGAGTTGTTATCACTATGTTTCCTGTTCTCTATGGTTTCGACCTCACACTTCTTCTATACAATGCCTTTGTAGTTAGTACAGTTAGGGTTAATATAAATTGGTAATTTGAATCATGCCCGAAAGAATTAACAATGCATTTTGGGTGTGTCATGGGAATTTTATATTTATATTTTGTAATCTAGAAGTGATAAATTCATCTTTAAATTCATTTTATAGACATTGAAAATGAAAAAATAAATTTAATGGAACCACTCATGCATGTTAGAAAGTGATAATACCTAGGAAGAAGATAATTGAAAATGAAGAATGAGTTTCTCTATGTGTTCTGAGTTGATAGAGTTGAGATAAAATAAGATCACTTCAAATTGAAATACATGTGATTTTATAGAACCAAATATCTCTAGTAAGGTGAATAGAATTGAGATAATAGACTAAGAATCCTCTTAAGGAAGAATCCAAACATATGAAAAAGTTTTACACTAAATAGTTTTGTAAGAAGAACAAGAAGTATAAGCCTCTAAAGCTGTGGTTTTGCACAATATGATTATTTTTGTATCCTGTGATCATATTTCTGTGTATAATAATAAGAGTTGATTTATGTGATCAATAATATATTATGAGGAATATTTTGAATCTGTACTATGACTATAGTTGGGGTCTCATTTATTTATATAAAGACATTGAGGTAGTCAAAGACAATATCAGTTAAGGAAGGATATTTACTTAATGGTTGAAGATTATCCCATAATTGATTTATGGTCTACTTAAAGAGTATAAGAAAGGATCTATAAATGAACTACTGGGATGCTAGTATAGAAATGTGTAGTGGGAGGTTGTAGTGAGTATTTTTGTAATATAGTGACCACAAACCTATGTAATATGGTGTTCTTGGTTTCAATAATTTACAAGTACAACTCTATTTTAATTTATAATAAAATTTATAGATTATAATCCATGACCCAGACATCCCATTCATGATAATCAACAGGTTTCCTTAGAGGGGATAAACCTTATAAATACCGTGTTCCACCTTTACTTTATTTATATTATTTTATTTGGTGTGGTATGTGAGGTTAATAAATAATAGATCTATAATTCTTCATAAAGTACATATTTTCATAGTTAAAATTGGTATCTACATTTTGAGGAAATATTTAGAACTTGGTAAAATAAAAAAACAACTGATTCATGCCCTCTCCAGTGTGTTTGCATGATACATAGGGTATATATTGATATTAGATCATAATTTCACCTTTATTGAATATTTTTAAGCATTAAAATCTGTTTCAGAACAAATTGAAACTATGATTTTATTTAAAGATCATTTCTTACTTATTTTTAGAAGATTACATTAAGTGTTGATTTGAAATTTTGTGAAGTAAGAGCCTAATATGGGGAATCTGTTCTCCATCTCTATTGAATAAGAGATAAATGTTTTAGAAAATAACTCCAAAAAGTAATAGTAAAGTGGAAAATAATATTATAAAGAGTTCAATAAATATAGAGAAATATCTAATAAAAGAGGTTTTTGATAGTGGTAGACACTGTGATAATTATTTTGGTTATTATTCTTTAAATGAAGAAAGTACCAACTATGAAGAAGATAATTTTAAAGATTCCCTTAGTGAATTTTATTATAAAGTTAAGGATTAATTGAAAATGGTACCTAAATATGGTATTTTATATATTTTCTCATATATAAATAGATTTATTTATGAAATATCAAAGCTATAGAGAGATACTAATACAAATGAAGAGTCATTTTTTAAAAGGGTGAGTAGCTACAACACTATCAAAAGTCTTATAAAAGAAAAATAAGAATCTATCTAATTTTACAATGAATTTATTTATTTATTTAATTAAGAGTTTAAAATATTATCACGTGATGATGATGTGTACGAGAATGTTGTTAAGAAGTAATTTCATGCATTATAGAAGCTTCATGGACTCTCTATAGATGTTAATTCTACCTAGCTAAAGATAAAATAAAAAATGGTGAAAGAGATGGATAAATCTTTAATGGATATAAGGAAAATGAATAATTATTAAATTCACAATATGAATATTAAATGGGAAGATAAATTAATATCATTTTATAATTCCAATTATTCTATCAATATGAAATGCATTCAGTTAGAAGTGAAACTGAAAAATCTAGAAAAAGAAAAAACTGGAATTTCCCAACAATATGATGAGATAAAAAGTGATACCACATAAGTATCTAAGATTATTTTTCCCTAAAATGTAATTCATACTAGTGGTAAATGGATCTTTATATTATCTAGAGAATACTCCACCTCAATATTAAAGAAAAAGTTAACCCACTTTCTAGTTAAATATGTTAGTGCTAAATCTTTCTTTTTGGGAATTGCAAGACAAAAGACAAAATAAAAAATTTGAAAGAGTAAAAATGTTGTAAAATCTACCAATAATTAAATTTATTATATGATAATTTACCATAGAAATTTCTTCCCAATAGATATCAAACTTTTTTTGTTTTAGTAAAATAAAAATAGGCATGTATGTTTGGGAAGATTACATGCACAAGAAGAATAAAAATATTAATCAAAAGATGTTGGTGAAATTAAAGATTCAAGAATATGGATATTAATTACTAGCATAATATGAATTTTTGTATAACTCAAATAAGTCCTACATTAATCTGAAGAAAATTTAAATAATAGAGAAAACCAACCGGACATGATAATACATTACATAGGATGAATAATCCACCTTTCAAGAACATATTTGATTCCCTTGTAAATTTCTATGATTTGTGTATGATTGATGGTGTTTTCAATGATGAATACTGGTGAAATATTTCATGGTTTAATATATATATTAAATATTAGATATAACCTTTATATACTAAGAAGAATTTAAAGCTCTCAAGTGTTTTGGTTTTTGGAGAAAAATCAGTGAAGAAGTGTACACTTAAGAATTAAATGTATAAATATGACTAGGATTTCAAATACATCACAAATAGTTGAATTTATTATGGTAAGAGAGGTCACATCATGTAATATTTCAAGATGTACATGAATTATAAATTAAATGGGAGAAATATTGAATCAATAAAATAATCCATTCAATAGGTTGATTATAGGAATAGATTATTGGTTGATACTCTTAATGGGGAAGTTCAAAAGATTCCCAAGAAGGGAGAATTGAAAGCTGAATAATGTGTTTGTGGAATGTTCCATCATGCTACACATAATTCTACCAATTGTATGAATATGTTTCCTATATATATGAATAATAAATGAAAGGAACCTATGAATTCCAATGTCATAAGTAATGTTGTAAATAATAATTCTATAAATAAATAGGAGGACAAGTATATGAAGAAATAATTCTTAATTGTATGAAAAACCAGTTTTAAGAGTATATAGGAATAGATAAAGATGGAAAGGGTGAAAGGTCTATAATTGTTCAAGTTAAGAATAAAATTCCATATAAGAATAATGTTCAAAATCGCAATACATACATGCTTCCCAAATTTTAAAAAATCTAGAAAATCAAAAAGAATGAAAGAATAAAGAGGTCTAGATATATTATTTCTTCAAATAAATGAGTCAATGAGTTGAAAAAATCTATATCAGCCCTATTTATCAAGTTGAGAATTTTTTGGATAACACACACTATTCGCACGTCAATGTGGCTATTCTTTAAGGATTGGGAATTATAGGTGAATAAGTATGGAGAGAATCCCATGAGGGGGAGCTATCAAATGAATCATAGTTGTAATAGATTTATAATTCTGATTAATATATAATTATATATTTCCCATTAAACATTTGAATGATTAGGTATGAATACTATTCTCCCATCATTGTATCAATATTTATTTATTATGTTTATAAATGGGGAGTGATAAACTAACCAAATGGTTAAGAGAACCTTGCACTTGAAATGTTTTGATGTGTATTTTAAAGTGAGTACAAGTACATAAAACTTTTATAATATTGTTTGGATATCACTTAAAAAAAGAAATTAGGTTTTTATACCAAGTTAATGTGAGAAATTGGACATATTTTTTTTTAAAATTTTCCCTATATTTTTATACAAAGGGAATATAGACTAAAAGTGTACTAGTTAATGACACATTTCTAAGAGAATATGTGGTACCTCCTTTATCTCATGACTTTTTTATAGACATTATAATATTGATGGAAATGAAATAGAGGTAAGATTTATTTCTTTAAATTAGAAGAGTTTTCTTGAGATAAATACTTCCCTTAGAAGTTATGATTTTAATTAATGTAAATAAGTGAGTTTAAAAATTAGTTGATGATTTTATGATATGAAATTATAACAATCATTTATGATCGATGGGTAGTGATTATTGTTGAAATAAGTTTCTCAAAATGAAAGTTGAATGAATATATTGAAGGGGGAGAGGAATAATATGGGAGAGAAAATGAGTTTTCCAAATTTAGAAGAGTTTTTTAATGTAAAGAACCCTCCATGAATATATAATTAAAATGAGAGGAATAATATCATCGTAGAACTCCCAAATTTTTTTATACCATAATTTTATGTGTTTTCATTTATGTTTGGAGTCTTTGAGATAATGGACTAGAAGTTTTTGGATGGTTAATATGATATTAGCCTAGAATATGGATATATGAAAAATTCATGATGTGAACAGGTCATTCATGACGTGAATATGTACTAGAAAAAATTTCATAAACTTATTCAGTGCATGAAAGTGTTTGGTTGAGTGAATGTTTAGAAACATCCCTGATGTGAAACCAATTCATGATGTGAGATGGTTTTTTATTTCAGAAATTAAAAATAGTGGTGAAGTTAATATCAGTGTATGTGACATCTGAAGGATTCCCAACATGATTTTTAAATTCACATCATAAATTTGGTCAGGTCCATACCATTTTAAACCTTCTCCTATGCAGTCAAATATGTAGGCAATTCCTCTAATATCCTCTCAACTGAAAATGTTTCTATAGACTATTTTCTGTGATATTTGATATCCAAATGTTGATTCTAATGAATCATTGAGTGGTTTATTGTATAAATCAATTGTTAGGATCTCTTTCTATCTTATTGACTTAGATATCCTTGGTTTTTTTCTTAAAACAAAATCATAGATTGATATTATAATACATGGATTTATGTTTTGGATGAGTTTTTATGAGATATTCTTAGGATTTAAAAGGGAACTGGAAGGAAGAGGTTGAATTGGTGATATCATCTAAGATACAACATGTAAATAGAATCAAGGTTGGTGTTTTTTACCTCTTTCCACTATAAATGAAACTTAAAGGATTTTAGGTCTCTAAATTATTTCTCATCTATTTTTCAATGATTCTTCCCTGTTAAAAATCTATTGATGCATCTCTTACTAGTTGTCTTTGAAATTGGATTGTGGATGTCCCCATAATAGACTTATTACATTAAATTAAAAAGTTTACTTAAATAAATGATGATCTTGAAGAATATTTTCACACAACAGTTTGGTGTGCCATAGGGAAAGGAATGGGTTAATGTATTTTTATGATTGTATTGTATGAGGCCTTTTTTTAAATAAACATGGTACTTAATGCTAGATGTAAATTCAAAAGTGTAAATATACCATTAATAAATGGTTTGATAGAGGATGTACCACTTATCGTGATCATTGGGGTGTCATTCGGAATGCATGTGTGTGTATGTTTGAGAACATAGAGGATTATAAAAAAATGGAAATTATGAATTGCTTCTTCTTTTTGAAAGAGAAACTGTTTTGGTTAGAATGATTTTAGAAAACCTATTAATATGATATATTTTATATTGTGTAAATTTATTTTACATTGATATTATTCCAAACTATTTTATATATTGTGATCTAACCTTCTTCTAGTCTTAGTGGCATGTGGGAAAAATCATGGGGCTTGCGGATGACACCACAATTCACTGTTTTCTTTCACCCTTATAAAATTGTCTTAAAATATTTTTTTATAAATTAAAAATATAACAAAAATATTTAATTCCTGTTTTAATGAATGATTAAAATTTTATTACTATTTAAAATAGTTATTTAAATTTTTTTTATGTTTTCTTTGTAGTTAGAGGTGATTTAGAGGGCCTAGGTTGAAGTTGAAATGACATTGGCTAAACATTGTAAGATTCTAAGCACGCTAGTTGACTCAAACATACACATCAGATAAAAGATGAATCCAATTGGGCTGAAATATTTTGATCAGATCCAAAAATAATTTTTTTACAACTACTCTTAAGAAACCCAAGCCCAATTCGTCCATTAAGCCTCCCAACCAAATCGATTTATCCAAGAAAATGAATCTGCACAATGTCAAAAGTCGTGTTCTATATTTCATCCATATAGTGAGATTTTGGACTCCAAATTATGTAAAACTTTATATCTATATATTCAAGAGGTTTGGTAATAACTTTTTAGTTTTCTCCAAACCAAGATACAACTTTATGGATTCATAAAATAATGGGCTAAGTGGTTTCGCGAAATTTGGGTTCCCAAAACCACCTTCCACTTTTCCTATAAAATGCGACCTTGGGAACCCAACTTTTAAGCTAGACTAGGAGGAAAATATCTAATATTTTATAGAGACAAATAATTCCTCTCCTCATCCTATAATTTTTGGAGTTTCCTATCCTCATAAGGGGATCAAAGATAAAGAACAAGGTCCACCCAAGCCGCCTCTTTCTCTTGATGGTGTGCTAAACAGTGGGCAGTAATTTTGAGGGAGTTACATATAATATGGAGTTCCAAAACTTGTTCATATATTTTTTTTTATTTTGTACTTTTTGTGTTAAATATCTCATTTAAGTTGTATCTTAACATGCTTATTCTATGAATTCATTGTTTTGGTTTAATCAAGTAAACAAAATTCCAGTTCAACACCGATTGGGTTAGATCTCAAGTGGGAATCATGGGTTGTTCCAATTGGAAAACACAATAACCCTTTTTTTATCATAAATAAATTATATTTAAGTATCATTGGTAGCCCTTGTTCTATTCATGATTTCCAAACCCTGACAACATGATTGTTGTGTTAAGGTTTAGTTCATTGTGCATTGTTTTATGAGTCAACAGGGGAATCTAGATCATGACATCCCTAAACTAAAGGATTCCATTTAACCATGTGAAATTTTCATAAAAATTAACTATCCAACATTTTTAGTGAACATAAAATAACCTCATTCTCTCATAATTCTAAAAACACCACTTTCCTTTCTCAACTATTAAAATCTTAAATTTAGTCATTTTATTTTTAAAAATGTTTTCCAAACCACCCCCTATTTTAGTCATTTTAATTAAAAATACACACTTTAAACCTCCAATGCTCCTTGAGAGACAACCTAGTATTTTTTATAGAATATAAATCCACTTTTAAAACATAAATACATTGACATGTCATGAAAACATGATTAAATTTTTGTTCCATTCCTGGGGAGAGCTTTTGTTTTTAGTGTGTATTTTTTATAAAAACATTATTTATTTTGTGAATAACTATTAAATTCTTTTGTTCCTTCATTTTTTAAGTTTATTTATAAAATATTATTTATTTATCCCCTGTTCATGACATGATCTTCAATAGAGGAACTACTTCCATTCAAACACGAACCGGAGAAGATCATGCATCAATGACACCAAGAAGCACCAAATGATCCATTGGAGGAGGACACACAAAACATCAAAACAATTACCGATCTTTCTTCTTCTTTTGAAACCAACATCAGGACTGAAATAAACATGCATAATATGTGTGAATATTATTGGACATTAAAATAACTAACCTTCCATGATGTAGATAATCATTCTGTATATATTCAAATAAAAGGTAAGGCACCAAATTTGGAACATAAATATGGTTTAATTCACTTATTACAAATATTTAAG